>JAYKQN010000018.1:12215000-12935000 GCA_036785175.1 Eupleurogrammus muticus
TCGTCCGCTCCCACACATTCAAAATGACTCCAGTGACCTCTAGCGGCCGTTGACGTCTATTGCAAGGCGAAGGTAAAGAAAGGAGGACAACGCTGCATTCATGTGATCTGGAAAAAAAGCTCTGATGTTTTATTTGATTGGTGCATATAAGGTGTGTCCAAATTAATGTTTATTTATTTCAGTCCTGATCCTGATAGAAACACATATGCATCTTTTTCTACGGTTTTGCAATTTTTGCACAATTTATTCATTGCATTTTATTCATATGATCACTATAACTAGTAGTTTTCCATCAATTATATTAGACCCAGGAACAAGGAGCAGTATCATAAATCAGCCGTGCGTTACTGCTGCCCGCCGTGTGACATTATCTTGTTGTTCCAGCAGAGGGCCTCAATGGAAAAGAAGACAAACTGCTCCTCACAGGCCCCACGTGCTACTTCATTCAGTACCACCCAGTGTCCACATGCCTCCTCAGACTGACGCACTTTAGGAAACGACGAATAAAACATCGCTGTGGAGATTCGGCTCATGCGCGTTTGTTTGGTTCCTTTTGTTCCGCCCAAGGATCATCCGTCCATGAGTACACGCATGATCCGTGGCGCAGTTGCTTTCTGGAAAACGTGGTGTTTTTTTTTTTTTTTTTTTGAAACAGAATATGTAACAGGCATTTCACTTGAATTTAGCAAACCAACAGGCATGCATCTAAATCACACTGTGTTGAATTATGCAGCACCTATAGCTGATGCCAGCTGGCATGAATATAAGTGAATCAAACATGGCCTTGAGGAAATATTATGCTCCTTATATACAGACAGGGACTTCTATGCATCCCTGGATGCATATACCTGAATGCCAAATGCATTTAGGTGATGAGAACGTCTTTAAACCAGGGACTCTCTGCATATGTACATCTCATAAATAATAATAGTATATATTCTATCACACACAGAGAAGGATTATGTTTCATGTTAACTGCAGACTTCCCAAAACATGTCCTAGCATCCCTAGTCTGCAGCTTCCTGCCATACACTGCGCGTTATGTAACACACTCGGGATGGGAGTCAGCAGCGCGCGCGCCGTCAGTGGTCTCGCTCTTCTTGTCCAATCACGCGTGTCCTCGGGCCGCACGCGGCATCTCCTCCTCCTCCGCCCGCGACGCCGCCGCGGCAGAGCGGAGGCTGGCACCACCGGGGCAGCGGCGGAGGAACGATCCTTTTGTGCTTCTCCGACCTGACGCGCATCCTTCCGGACAGGACAGTCTCGCAGAGCACGCATCCAGGCAAGCGTTTTGTTTTTGTTTTTTTTAACTTTCGATGTGTCCAGTTTACAGGGGTTTAGGAGAACGGGAGGGAGCAGGTGGATGGGAAGGGGGGGGGGGCTGTTTACAAGTTCAGAATCCAGACTCTCTTTGTTAATGAATCCGTGTATATATATAACACATGTTGGGAGGTGCTGGCTGAAATCTGGACATGCGAGGTTCGAAGTTGGACGTTTCCATCTCCGTTGCTCCCATCCTCCAGCCTACTCCTCTTTATTCTAGAGACATCAGAGAGGGTGAGGGGCGCCACATGGAACAAAAACAAAACCCACTCGCTTCATACGAAGTGGTAACATTTTTAGATGAACATGTGGAGGCATTGTGGGGAGATGTGCTGTCGTTGGGGAAGGGGGGGTATCTGATATGGATGATATGGAGACCTCATAAGCTTCTATGAAAACTAACCAGCAGCCACACGTGGAAAACAAAGGGAAGCATGTGAACAGTGTAAACAAGAGGAAAGCATCATGGGTTTCCTATTCATACAGTGACTTCAATTCTTTAGAAATATATAAAGCTGTTATTATTAAGAGTATTATTGGTGTCTTTTTTTGTAAATATCTTTAATAACACTATATTGGTCCTATGTAAAACCATAGATCAAAGCAGTGTTCCCGTGGTACAAACTTAGTAACCCTCTACTGTAATATTAGAACATTTAAATCCAACCTAAAGATTTTGTTTCTAATATTATTCATGCTTCCGGGAATGATGCTGAAAGTCGTGGTGATTATTCGGTTCTGACTTCAAGCTATGATGATTCAGCCTGTTTAATAGTCTGTGATCTCAGCGTCAAGTGTGAGGGATGACATGCTCATTCAATTTCCAGTGGTTGTTATTCCCCTCATGGGAGATAATAGGAAGACATACAGGAGGACAATGGCTGTGAATGGGGGGGGGGGACTATATATTTGTTACATCAAAACTTCACTGATGCTCCAATGGCTCATTTAAAGGCACAGCTGTTAAATACGGACTGTGTACATCTCTCTGTTTTGAAACATTATAACTAAAAAGCAAGTCAAATCTCATCTTCTACGATATGGGACCTTTAAGCTAACGCCAGGACTGTAGTGAATTAGAAGTTCATCATTGCACATTAAATGTCATCATCATCCTCATTGGAGTCACACAATGTTAAAGCTCATAAACAATAATGGGACGGGGTATATGATGGCGTTATTATCAAAAATGGAGCAAACAGCTCTACATCCATAGAGTGGATTAAGGGAATTATTATTCACGCCCACGCCATGCTGTTTTAAAAGTAGACCATCTGGATAAAGGAAACAGCTCACGTGGAGGCTTAAAGACTTGTTGACCAGTCCATGAGCGCATTCCATCAGCAGTTTGCCTCGCACTCTCATCCCTTTTTCCCCATCGCATCAACGTTCTAAATCAGTTGGCCTGTTTGTCACGCTTGCTGAAGGGAGCTGAAAATCCTGTGTTTGCAACTTAGATAATGCTTAGCCCTCTCGCTCAGTCGGGAGCCAATCAATGCTGTCTGGAGTCAAGCAGATGATCCAGGTTGCGCCTAGAGCTGGTTGTGTAATCCTGCTTCGTGAGGTGTAGTTCAGGCATGAAGTGGCCGCAGTTAAGACGGGGGAAAAAAATTACAGGTAACAAACACCTCAGAGGGTTTCAGGTTACTCTCGCTGACACTATTGAGTGACCATCAACAATGGGAGACAGTCAGGAACAGGACAGTAATGTATGTACAAATAATGATTTGTGTAATAAGTGGGAATTAGTTTCCTCATATTTTAATGTTATTCACCCTCCTGGATTTCCATCACATGGCCGCTTGTTGCTGCATGGATCCATAACCCTCCTGAAAAAGGGCAGTGCTGCCAACAGGAGACACAGGCCCCAGCAGGGTCCCAGCTTCTCAATCTCACAAAAACACAACCTATTTATTTATTTATTATATATGTATACAATTTTGTTGCTTTTCTTTCTTTAGGGTAAAAAAAATGGCTCTATTGCACTTCTTGCGGGATAATGAATTCAAAAGAAGAGCATATAGCAGAATGTTAGAATAAACAGAATAATTTAAGTGAGTAGTTCATGGTTAAGTACATTAGAATGCTCCTTAAGCCCTCTCTCTATCTCACACACACACACACACACACACACCGTCTTACACAAACACGGACACATGCTCAAGGACAGCGTATTCATTCAGAACAGGAAAAAAGCTTTTTACAGCTCGATGGCAACAACACCTCTGCGTGACCTCGGCATACTCTAGATATTTTCACATTGAAGGATGGCGTCTCAGGTCGTGCAGCAGGAGCCGACACATTGTGCAGATTTGCACATAATTGGATCCCTCATTCGTGCAGCGTTCCCCCCCACCTCCGTTGCTAAGACTGTTGCTAGGGCACGGCTGTGGTTGCTCTGCCCTGCCTGATGCCTAATCTGATCCTGCCGTGCCAGTCCACTGTGGTACGGCACACGATGCTGTGAATGTCTGTGTGAACGCAGAAAAGTAAAAAAGTGAATCAGTGGGTAAAGATGATGCAGGCCACCCAGACCTCGGATCTATTTTTAAGTCTAATAATGTGAGGTGGAGTTTGATTCCCATAGCTCGCTGCTCTATTTTTGCTTCTCTGAGGTTTGGAGAACAGAGGATTTTTTTTAACAAGTCAGAGCTGCTCCCTAAAGGGATTCCGGCTCATTAGCTCAAGTAGTGACATCTTACACAAGTAGTGATGTTATTGATAGAGAGTTGACTGGCTTCTATCTCATGGTGCCCAGTGAAATTTTAATAAGGAACCATCTGGATGAGGCCAGGGAAGACGGGTTCAGGGATCACTGATGCGGCAGCAGCACGCAGGCCCCGGGGTCAATTACATCATACCAAAAGCTAAAAAAAGAAAAACGCATATGCACGTACGTGCTTATGCAACTGACCCCCTGAGGCGACGCCGCTGAGAGGCAGAGCAATCAACAGGCGGGAGGAAGTGAGAGGGATTGTTTGAAGCTCATTCAAGCAAGAGAGAAATTCTGCATTATTCAGCTCCATAGCATCAATGAATAATGTTTCCTCCTCTGTTTTTTTTTTTAATGTGTATGTACAGAATGTAAAACAGTGTTAGAGAATTTGTTCTCTATTTTGAACTGTTTTTTAACGAATACAGATGTAATATTGCTGCATCATTATCATACATCAGTGATAGGGGGACTTTGTAGTTTTTGGCACACAGCTCCACAGTATTGGCAGAGGATAGCAACAAAGCAGTTCAGTTTCGCTTAGCAGAATGTCATCTTTCCATTTATCAGATCATTCTAATCCGGGATGACTGATGTAAAATCTAAAGATCTTTTTTTACATCTTTCTTTGTTATGGATGTATCTGTACAGATTTACAAATTAGTTTTTCATCTATATTCATTATTGCACTCTTGTCTTCAGCTGTTTTTTTATAATCCGTTTTTATTGCACACCATTTGTCATATGAATATAACCCTTTCTTTTGTTTGCTGTATAATTTTTGTTGTTTTTGTTTTTTTATAAGGCATCTGATGCACATTTATATGGGTTATACACAATGCTTGGTTTCATAAGATCCTAAAATTCTAAATTTAGCTTGTGTGGGTCATGGCTGGCTCTGTGCTCGTTGTGCCATCTGTACCAGGCAGGATGTGTGTGTGTGTGTGTGAGATGGGCGGGACTAAGCGGTGTAACGGAGTTCAGACAGAGGGCCCTTGTTAGTGACTGGTTTGAGTGCCACGTCAAACACTGCCACATACACAGTCCACAGAAAAAATGACTCACCTGATCTCCTCCTTTCCGTCCATCAGGGGAAAACGCTACGTGAAGCACAATGGGACCGTTCCAAGAATATGAGGTGAGCCTTTTTTTTCCCCCCATGCATTTTGAATGCTTTGCCAATGTGGATCTAATTCAGATGTCATCATAAATCAAACAATATCAGTGTATCTGAAAAACTAATCTTTTATGGCAACATGAAATCGCTGTGTGCAGCTCTGACAGATGTTTCTTTGAACAGGAAAAGAAGCCACTGGAAAAAGGAAGCCCCCGCAGCCGCATCCCACGGCTGGTCCTCCATCCATTCCCACCGAAAGACAAAGGATCACCTCTGTCTGATTCCCCGTTTTCAGAGGAGGAGGGCAAGGAGTGCGACATCAGCTCCGACCACTCCAAAAGGACCATCAGCACCAACAGCTTCTGCTCTGGTAAGAAGTTCAGCTCCAGTTCAATAGCAATAGCAAAAGAGTACAAACAATCATATCTCATACAAATATACTAAAAGCAGGATTTACTCTACAGGCTGCCAGATGCAAAAAGTGTATTGCAATGCTCCCTTCAGATTATAAGAAAGATAAGAAACTTTAAATAACTTTGAATTTGAATATTTTAGCACAATGTGCATGATACAGTTTTAGAGTGAAAATAAATATATGTCCATTATATGTTCATCACCCTTTACTATAACAAATAGAATAGATAGATAGAACAAATAAAACCACTGTAAAGAAAAGTGTCTGTCTGTCTTTCTGTGTGTGTGTGTGTGTGTGTGTGTGTGCAAACTACTGCACAGCAGCCACTTGTCGACTACTGTATGAACGTGGCAAGCCGTTGTGAAAGCTGTTGTGCTATCAGTCAGATAACACCCCTTGACCTCTGGTCAACTGCTTGTGTTCGCCGCCCGCCCGCCTTCCCGTTATTGGCGATTACTGTCTGTGTGCCTGTCTACAATAGATGACACCGGCTGCCCCACTAGTCAGTCTGTGTCCCCCTCCAAAACCCCGTCAGGCTCAGAGCAGAGTGCCCACGGCTCGCCGCTTCTCCCCGAGCGCAAGACCAAGGTGAAGAGAGTGAGGGTGATGACGGAGTGGTGCGGTGAACCACGGGGAGCGCAGAGGCAAAAGAGGGAGCTGAGGTCGGCCATGAAGACCAGAGGTAAAGAAGAAAATAGAGATAAATACGAACAGATGAAATGGGTATGATGTTAAAGGTGCAATTTGAAATCATCACTTTAGCCCCACACAATGATAGCCTGAAAGAAAGTCATTTTTTTGTATTGAAATAAGTGACAAAACAGTGAAAAAAGAACAGTATGTTAGTCAGTGAAGAGTTTCTTGTCATTATTCATATTTATTCTTACAAAAATTACAATTTTGTGTATATTTGACACAAAATGTCACTTTGTCACAAAAACAAATTATACATTTTAAATATTTGACCCACCTAGAGGGCGACACGGTGGTGCGGTGGGTAGCACTGTTGCCTCACAGCAAGAAGGTCGCAGGTTCAAGACCCGCCTTGGGCCTGGGTCTGGGGCCTTTCTGTGTGGAGTTTGCATGTTCTCCCCGTGTCTGCGTGGGTTTTCCCCGGGTACTCCGGTTTCCTCCCACAATACAAAAAACATGCTCAGGTTAATTGGTAAACTCTAAATTGCCCATAGGTGTGAGTGTGAGAGTGAATGGTGTGTGAATGGTGTGTGTGCCCCACGATTGGCTGGCGACCATCTGGGGTGTATCCCTGCCTCTCGCCTTAACGCGCTGGGATAGGCTCCAGCAGACCCCTGCGACCCCGAAAGGGAATAAGCGGGATAGACAATGGATGGATGGATGGATGGACCCACCTAGAATACAAAACTAGTTGATAGCATATGTTTTTGGTTTTTTTTAAACCTTTTTAAGAGAGTTAAAATATCTGGTAACAAGTTTTTAGGGTTACACAACGTAACAGTTTTGCATATGGCATATTAGAAATGAAGTCACTGATATAGTTTGGACAGAAAAGGAGAGATTACAACAGCACTCATCACCAACAACTTTCCTTTTCCCTAGCGTTATATAAATCAAATTATCACTCACATGTAAAGTGGATATAGTCAACAACGCCACACATCAATCTGTCATCTTCAATATAAACCTTTTTACATCTGATAGAAGGGTTGGGGTTAAATATTTTTTTTCATTTTTAAAATTGTTCCATAACAGTTCCTCCTCTAATATGTGTGTCTTGCATGTCCACATGTACATGTGACTTTTCTGTATGTATATAGTATATATGCTACTGCATGCCGACAGCTACCCAAAGGCCAAAGTACAAAAACTGTGTATTTGTCACATGTCAGCAGCTAGCAGAATCCACTGCATGTGGGTTTGAACAAACAAAGACACTGGAAGCAGCTGCTTGCTAAAAGCCATAATAATCAGTCTGTGTATCTGTGCTCTGCATCAGTCTAGATTCCCTTTCTTTAAATCTGCTCCAGTCTTCCAGGCCACACAACTGCCTGAGCATGAGTCAAAATGAGGAGGTGAGCTGATTGGTTGGGAGGGGGTTCGGGAGCTTAGCCAATTAGGCTGATTAGCAAGAGGTTACTACACTGATTGAATTTGCACAGACCCTCAGTGGACTCACAAAGCGGTGGAGGATCACTTGTTTTGAGAAAGTTTTGTTTGTCACAGTCGTCACAGTCATCACAGTCGTCACTGGACACAGTAATATGGTTTTGTTTGATGGAAAGAGGTGCTACTCAGGTACGGTTTTGAATTACGTTTTGTGAATAATTCACAGCACAATGCTGTTGTATGCTGAAGGCGAGGAAGGTGTCCCAGGCATCAATATTGCGGTGGCGGCTTCTAGTTTTAGGTGTCTGTCCTGTAACATCTGAGAAGATTGAGTTGCATTTGTCTGTGGCATTTGTAATATATTGTGACTGATTTCTCTGTATGCAGGGTTCCCACACATTTTCCATTTCAGACTTCAGCTTTATCATTTCATGTATTTTTTTTTCTTTTTTTAAGAAACAAGAACCAATGAGTTAAATAATGTTTGTGGCATCTGTGCAGCCTTTTTCATTCACTGTGTCCATGGAAACGCAGACGTGAAGGTTTCTTGATGGAGAAATAACTTTACTGATGATTGCATAACTCAAATGATCAGCTTTATATTTGGCTGTGGGGATACATTTGCATTTTCTAATTCTATATTATTACTTTTTGAAATCAATTTCCATTTTGTGTGTCTATTTTTCCCTTAAAGCTCACTTTAGTTGAACAAAGGGCACCGTATAAGGGGAGTATGCTGTATGTGTGCATGCAGCTGTGTGTCTAGTCCATCTTACAGAGGATGAAACCTGATAGTCCTGCTTGATGCTGCACTTGAGCCTAACAGCACAAGATGAGACTGCTAGATGGTGTTTACTAAAGGGAAAATCTGGGAAGAACACAAGAAAATTGGAAAGAAATGGAAAATGTATTTCCATGACAATCTTTATGGAGGCTTAAAGTAAAAGTGCACAACTATTACATTGGGGTAAAACCAGAGGAATGTTCCACATGGTGTTGACAGTAGAAGTAGAGAAGAATTATTAAGCACGTACGGCTCTAGCTACGAAACCCTGGAGTGATTTGAATCGATCAAGGGTGCATTTTATTTTTGTGAGCTTAACTTTTAATTTAAAAGAATGTTCTATAGTCTCTTAATTCTGCCAGGCTGTGAACAGGCTGATTCTTTTCCATGCAGGTAGCGAGGCAGACTTCAGCTCGTCCAGCAGCACCGGCAGTCTGAAGACCAGGGAGAGCCTCGCCTCCAGTTCAGCTGGGAAGAAGGCTCCTTCACGCAGGTAAGATTTATATCCATTTATATTGTCACTTTGCTTCACTGGGGCTCTACAAAGGTTTTAAAAAAAACTTGTATAGCTTTAAACTAAACTACATCAAAATCAGTGTCTGTTTTGCAGTGGTAGCTGTAGTATTGTATGTATTCTTTTGTATAATGTAAGTAATGTATAATTTTCTAATATAAGCGCTGTCAAATGTAGTGGAGTAGAATCAAATGTAAATACTCAATGCACCTTAAATGTATGTGATTGTAAAATGTTAACATGTACACCATGAATGTGTTATTATAACACTTAAAGAGTTGATTATTTTAAAACTGGTAGTGTTAAAATTAACTGCAGAATTTTCCCTTTTTTGTACTTAATTATTTTTGGATTCTTTGTGTTCGATCAAGCCGCAGCAGCCACATCAGATCGCTCCCAGTGTTCAAACCAGCCGGAAGCCCGACGGCAAACCGGGACGCAGAACTCTACGCCCCGTACAGGATTCCCCCCAGAGCCGCCTGCTCCACCACCACCAGCAGCAGCTGCCACTCCAGTCCCACCTCCAGGTACTGCGCTCCCATATGAAGTTTACTAGGCTGTGCAGTTATTTTGACTGGCCTTATCCTCGTCCACACTTCTGCTCTTGGATTCATTAGAAAACCTGACCTCTGTTTGAGGGCAAGTAGATATTTGGAGACTGGGAGATTTCGGCTGTGGCTCCCAGGCAACATCTAGCACATGGATTAAGCTCAGACTTGTTTTATCATTTTCTCTTTTGCAGCCAGCTGGGATTATATTGGGTCATGATTTGGCTGTCACTGGGATTAATGAGGACTGACTAACGCAAATATCGGTCCCTACTGGCTACGGCTGACAGGGATTAGAGTGAATCCACCTTGGTTTGGAGGGAGGAACAGGGTCATAACAATTTTCTAAGTAGCAAAATTGATGTGAGAAGAGAGTAGCCTAAACCTCTCAAGTAAACTTTCAAGACCACCATGTTTTTCTGGCTCCACGTTACTTGGAAGGTTTACTTGGGCTTTATGTATGTTGGCAGCTCAGCCCTGCATAACTAAAAAAAAAAAAAAAAAAAAAAAAAAAAAATCTCCTGCTGCAGTAAAAGTATATTGTTCAAAATGACATTCAGCCCTTTGTGTTTTTTTTTTTTTTTATGCAGTATCAGGGGCTCCACTCTTTGTTACTTCAAGACTTCCTCATCCCACTTGTCAGCTTTCCTCTGCCTGGCTAAGTGTCATGTGACATCTTTTCCTCTTGAATGCTATTTCTGGCAGCGATGCGGCGCACACACACACACTCGCGCATCAAAGCCCCAAGTATCAAAGGTTGCTAGGATATTGTGGAAGAGAAAGGGGCTTTCACACTGCTTTGCATACAGTCCAAATCTGCCCAATCATCCTGACCACAAATCCTTTTTATTGGCTCATTTTGAGCATGATAAAACACTGATTGTAGGACACTGAGTGCATTTAAATATTAATGCAATTAGCTCCTACATTAGGGTTTTTAGCAGGAAGGTGGTTTATTTTCTTGCCAATGGTGTTTGTATTTGGATGAACCACCATTTTAGGGTTTGCAGACTCCAGTCTGCACACCAGCAATCCTGTGTCACAGTAATTCCAGGCTTCAGAGAGCATCTGTCCACACAGATTTTCTGTCAAACTAATTACCTTCCCTTGGGAGTGTGCATTTTTTTTTTCTTTTTTTTAACACCATAACATTAAATTAGCTTGTTCCCCCATTGCTGCTTCAAAATGTCTAATTTGAGAATGACAGATACTGTTGGTTCTGGAGGTGGCAAACGTTCACCAACACGATTGTCACCTCTCTGCCCTAAAGGAGAGCCAACCTGGGCCGCTACCACTCGTGTGGAGACAACCATGGCATCCGACCTCCGAACCCGGAGCAGTACCTCACCCCGCTGCAGCAGAAGGAGGTGTCCATCAGACACCTGAAGACCAAGCTGCTGGAGTCTGAAAACAGGGTTCTTGACAGGTTATTTTATTTTAAGTGTTGAACTCCCTAACCTGGTATATTTGTGGCTTTATGTACTAAAACTCATCTCGTATCTCTCAAACTTCTGTAGGAAAAGAACAGGTCCCATTTGTCTCATTAATATTAATGAGCCTCTCCTCTTGATTGGCTAGTACTGTAGATGTGATGTAAGGCTTGCATTTGGCAGCTCTGCTCATCCGTAAAAATCTTCTAAAGCGTGATTCAACTGGGGAAATAACAATTACATAATGTTAAAAAAAGCTAGCTTAATCTTGTGGGACATTTTCATTGTAAAAGGCCACTTATCTGAACCCTACAGCTGGTTAACTTGATGCAGCCAAAGACTGGAAATGGGGACACATTGAGCCTGGGAAAAATAACTAAATTGTTTGAACCTGTACAAAATAACCTGTATGAAATTGCATTTTCGCAGCGTTATGTGCCAAACACTTTCTACAATTTGGAAGATCAAACTGCTTCTTTTCACTTCTTTGCACAGCAATTTAAACTTCTACCTTTTTGCTCGAGTTATTTTTGTAGGTCAAGTCACAGCAGGAAGTCTAGCCTCGTTCTCATTGTCATTAGTGGGGAAGTAAAATCTGGCGTAGAAGTACTGGTAGGCACATTTTCATGTTTCCCCAGTTTCTATTCTTTAGTGCTAAGCTAAGTGGACACTGACTGTAGCTATATTTAGCATTGAGCTTCCAACTCCTAGCCAATAAGGTTATTCCACAAAATGTGATTGTTTCCTTTTTAGTAATTGTGGCCATTCTTTTTGTTTAATCAGAGAGACTGAGATTGAGGAGCTTAAGGGCCAACTCAGCAGGATGAGGGAGGACTGGATCGAAGAGGAGTGTCACCGGGTGGAGGCTCAGCTGTCCCTCAAAGAGGCTCGCAAGGAGATCAAACAGCTGCGTCAGGTGGTGGAGACCATGAAGAGCAGCCTGATGGAGAAGGATAAGGGCATACAGAAGTATTTCATTGACATAAACATCCAAAACCGGAAGTTGGAGTCCCTGCTCCAAAGCATGGAGCTCGCCCAGAGTGGCGCCAACCTCCAAGACGAAAACACCCTGGACTTCATCTGTGACAGCCCCGATGGCGGCGGGAAGAAGGTGGGCGGGGAGGAAGAGGGTGGGATTGAGTTGGGAGACCAAGGGGCAGAGGCGATGGCGGACAGCGGGTTGCTGGCGAACGACGAGATGGCCAACAGGGCCGATATTCTGGAGCAGGTCTTCATGTCCACGGCGATGGATTACAGTCAGGACTCTAGTGGTAAGCTGAGAGCCGGGGCGGAGTCTGGGCCCGGGGTGTCGGCACTGTCGGAAGAGGGACAGTTGATCAATGATTCTACTGCACCTCCGCCAGACGCGGGACACGCCACGTTCATCATCTCCTCATGCACGCCCACCGAGCAGGTCACAGAGGAGAAAGGGGTGCAGACTGACGCGGCGCCCATGTCTCCGGACCTGCAGGCGCTGCTCCTCCAGCTGCTGAAGTTCCGCGGGGCGGTAGCGGGGGATCCAGCTCTATCCGCCTTCAGCACTCTTCTGGGCATTCCAAACCTACCAATCATGCCCGACTCCACGCCAGCCTTCCCCAGCACGCCCAGCCCCGCTCCCCCCGAGAGCCCGGACGCCTCCACCGATTCTGGTGTGTGCTGTTCGGAGCCCGCCGAGAGCCGGCGGTTCATGGAGGAGCTAGACTTCGGCGTCGCCGGGGAGGAGGCTCCACTGTCGCCGGGATTGGGTGAGGTCGGCAAGCGTTACTGGAGCAACAGCTTCCTGGTGGATCTGGTGGCGGTAGCGGCCCCAGTGCTGCCCACGGTGGCGTGGCTTTACTCGCAGCATGGTGTGGATGGCAGCGCTCCCGTGTACAACATTGCTGCTTTTATCAGGGGCTGTTGCATTATGGGGTTGCACTCTCTTCGCCATGTCACTCACAGGCCAGATGCATAATGGCTACCAACTGCATGCACATGCCTAACTTTGAACTTAGAGCACTTAAGCATTTTTTTAAAAGAGTATTTGTGAGATTTGTTTTTGAAGAACACTAACATGCAGTTATTTCAGTTCCAGCACTGTTTCTTTGCACTGTACAGTTACCATGAGGTAAAACAAAATGGTGACACAAAGAGGATTATTTATGAGGATTATTTATTTATATTATTTATTTAAATTAATTTCTATAATTTACTTGTATATGCTGATCATCGAAGTAGATGGTTATGTATCATTGTCCTGTGCTATTCCTAGTTGTACTTGTGTTTAAGAAAAAAAAGGTTCATGTTGCGATGAGATTTTTAAGAGGAAAGATTTAATGTTGGTTCAGTTTGACAGGTTCTGAAATTTCAACAGTTTTTGTTATTGTTCAAAACAAAACCTTCAGCCAAAGCTTTAATGTGAATTCACTGTTCTGTTACTGTGAGAAAGTTCTTTTTTTCTTTTTTTTCCTCCTCCCTGGGTGTAGAGCTTTATTCGGTACAGCCTGTGTATTGTTCATAGAAATAAGTTGACGCTTCAAAGCAACTGACAATTGTTATGTGCCTGAGCTATGTGCAATACTGGTGGTTCACATCACACATCCTTGTATCTTTATTATTAAAGCATGATTAATTCTGACCACACATTTTGGACTCCTGATCTATTTGATGTGATGACTTTTGTGCCGGAGCAACCTTTAAAAGTTCGACTTGCGTAAGAGGCCTGTACTGGGGGTTGGGGGAAGACTGGAAGCCTCATTTGTGCAAGATGTTCACTTAAATAATTCACATTGGAACATATCTAGTTTGAACCAGTGTGCAACTAACATGACACTGTGGCCTATTATGTAAAAGCTTTTCCCCGCCTGTATTTTCAGATGCCCCTTGGGTTATGGAGTGAACAATGTAAAGTGCATTAGAGCCACTTCAGAGATCTGACGCTATGAAATACTGTCTGTACTTGCAATAAATAAATGGGTGTCAGAGCAGCTATATGCTTCATTAAAGCATTTTATTTTTTATATGACAGAATACCATATCTACTGAAAAGTAAAGGGAGGGGGACTGATTATGTTTGAATGAACTAACACTTGTGCTCCTATGATGACTCCATTTCCACTCTACCATATGATGATCTTGAATTGCATAACTATGACCTTGCAGTTCATGTGGCATCAACAGACTTGAGTCATCAGATGCTGTAATCCCCACATGGGTCTGTGGATAAAGGATTAAAATGAGGGTGAGGCAGCAGTCGGAAGCTCTGCAACTCATAACCTTTTAGGACGTACCACTCCAACATTCACATGCATGATTCTCGAAGCTTTCAGGACAGGTTTTCACTTTCAGCATCTTACCTTTCTGAACACTGATGACGTGCATGTTCCATTTTTGAAAGTGGGTCAATCTCTGAGAGGTTTTGGCAGTCAGTGTCCTCAGTTAGATGAGAGTATTATAATGATGGAGGTCAGGTTGATGAGCACTACGACAATTTATTTTTGCTCTTCTATAACGTTATGGGACTGAAGGAGAAAACCAGGAAGTGTTTATCTAAGATTAGAGAAACACAAAGATTTTAAAGCATCAGCTGTTGTCATCCTGAAAGATTTTTATGGAATTATTCCCTTGCTTTCATATATGATACTGTCAACATAAATATTATAAAATAGGTAATTAACACATGAAAAGGAGGGTTGGTAATAATTTATTATCAATTATTGACTCACCAGCAATATTATGCTAAATATAACTGATATTAAATCTGCAGAGCTAAAATGATTAGTGTTAGAATAATGTACATAAGTTATCCCATATTTACTCTTTTACACTCTTTCATTCTTTGAACTGCATACAGTGACTGTGTGGGTGTGAGTGTCCCGTTATGTCGATCTAGGATGCAATTTTCCCCTGACCCACACTCCCTTGGACCAATAGACTGGTAGCCATTATTCAGAACTCAAGGAGAAATGCCATGAAAGGATTAAGTTGCTACTCTGTTGTAAAATAGAGATGGTGAGTTTATGTAACTAGGGACCACCCTAAGGAAATAAAAGGGCAGGGTGTGCTTCAGAGCAGTTTGGAGATTGTAACTGAGCACACATCTGTCCATTCTCCTCATGAGTAAAAGAAACAATACTGTTGTCTTCTCCTCCTTGTGTGTGTTTTTAATGTTCTAGGTTGTCTGAACCTAACGATTAGGTAAAATAATTGATTAGTCAAATGTGAAAGTAACTACTATTTTCTTAGTTTTTTAAAAGACAAATGTTCATGTTTAGTGGTTTATTTAGTCAATTCTGACACTTAAAAACAAATCGGCAGGATATAATGATAATCAGATTATCAGATAAGAAAAATAAAAAAACAAAGATTTCTTGCTCACAATAAATTTGTTTAGTTTTCTTATATTCACTGACCTTTGTATGAGGTTGATTATTAATTTAATAACAACTATTAATGTCATTATTTATCAGTGTTAAACAATATGTTTTTGTCTTTGTTGAGATGTGATAATTTGTAGAAATGCGATGCTAAACCTCCAGAAAACATCACATAAAAATCTTGGGACTTTTATTATCAAAGCTGCACATTCACATACACAAACGATCTTTTAGACTTTTACAGACGTATGTATGACATTTTATAAATTAAATCTAAATCTGTTAATCTATTTTTACAATTGAGTGACAAAACAGTTATTCACTTTAGTGTCATCCAGGAACAACTGGAAACAAAATGCACACGTGTTTATAAAGGTCCAACTTTCATGTGTAAAGTCTGATGGTTTTATAGTGTAAAACTACACCTAATGAATCTCTGCGCTTTAAACTACAAACATTCAGCTTCCAAGCACTTGATTAACGTCCGACCTCGCTCGTCCCCGGTGGTGGATGGAGCAGAAACACTCCCGTCACGCCGGTTTGTTTGTTGGTAATGACCTAACCCGGAAGTGGAAGAAAAAACTGTCCCCCGGAAGTGTTTGACACTGAGTTTTTTTTTTCCGACAATGCCTCTTAGTCATGGATGTGGATAAAGTTACAAACCGTAATGTAAAATGTTACGAAATTTATGAATTTCGAAAACAAGAGTTACTGTTATAAAATTAATAAATGCGCATTTGTATATCAGCTTTATGCTGAATTGAATAAGTTTATTTTTTCATTAATCAATTCAAAGAAAATATGATGCTTAAGTCATGACAACTTGACAAAAAATAATACAGCATAACAATATAATTTAAAAAAATATTAGTCATTAACATGGCTATATATTAATATTATTATATATCACAACATACAAAAAACAACTATAGGATCCTCTTGATTATCCAGTTAAGATTAAGATGTATATTGCTAAAAACTAGAAACTTATATATAATGAGCAGTAGAGCAACGGACATCTAGATTTAAAATAGACTATTTTATAGTTCAAAACTTCCCCAGAACAGGGTTTTCTCATTTCCATATTATTTTGTTCTATAATCCCAAAATAAAATTGTCTTTGCAATGTATTTTCAGACCATTTTTTAATGTTCTATTTTCAGTTTGCAGCCTTCTTTTATGTGGTATATAAACCACTTTTTACCTCTTATGTTGCCATGGTTACCACCCAGCATCTTAATATGAACATTTGTGATTATGTTTACTGCATAATACATGTATGTGATACAAGCAGACACACACTGCATCAGGCAGTGTTGTTTATTTCAGTTTCCACTGAATCAGGTCAACAGACATTAAACAGGAGCAAGTTTGACACTGGATGATGGTTGTTTAGGTCAAGGGAGTTAAACAAAACAATCATGGACTACAGCTAAACATGGTAAACTACACAATTAAAGCTGTGACTAATGATTATTTTCATTTTTGAGAAGTTAACATCGTGGGTAACATGGTGGAGCAGTAAGTAGAACTGTTGCCTCACATCAAGAAGGTCACAGGTCACAAAGTTCATTAGTTTCTGTATGTGAAGACAAAGCTGTGGGATTGGTCATCAAACAGTAGACAGATGTTTCACTTAAGGTCAATTATCTATTCACTTTGGATGACATAAAACATTTTGCAACAGAAAACTTCCTCAGAGTGTTCTGGGTCCATAGAAAGTTTCAAGTGGATACTTATTTCAATCCAAAAAAGTCAGTTCAACCAAACGTTGAACTGCCTGCAGCACCTGAATCTGAGAGGAATCAGAGCTGCAGCAAACAATCAGGTTGGTTTTATACAGCATCTTTCGATTCAAAATGCTTTATATGAAACAAAAGAAAGCATGTAGTAACAGAGTTTATGTGATATGAAATGTACTTTGTCAGATCTGTAAACTCAGCAAAAAACAAATAACATATCTCTGTTAATTACTAAAGATAAGTTTCATCAATGAATTCACGCCAAATCTAAAATGCAATACAAAAAAAGGACAACTATGAGGATCACTGTAAAACATATTTGTACAGATTCCATGTTCTTTTCTTTTACCAAATTTTTTTCCTGCATTTAAAACATGCAACCAATCATTCAGTAACATTAAATATAATAAATTAGAATGTAGATAAATAAATATAGACTTAATATAAATATAGATTTTACATGAATGTGGTTTAAGAGTATATACATTTCTGTAATTTTAAGTCATATAGCAGTAGTTACATTTTTTAGGACTTTACCTATAACAAAAAACATCCATCCATCCATCCATTGTCTATCCCGCTTATTCCCTTTCGGGGTCGCAGGGGTCTGCTGGAGCCTATCCCAGCGCGTTAAGGCGAGAGGCAGGGATACACCCCAGATGGTCGCCAGCCAATCGTGGGGCACACACACCATTCACACACCATTCACTCTCACACTCACACCTATGGGCAATTTAGAGTTTACCAATTAACCTGAGCATGTTTTTTGTATTGTGGGAGGAAACCGGAGTACCCGGGGAAAACCCACGCAGACACGGGGAGAACATGCAAACTCCACACAGAAAGGCCCCAGACCCAGGCCCAAGGCGGTCTTGAACCTGCGACCTTCTTGCTGTGAGGCAACAGTGCTACCCACCGCACCACCGTGTCGCCCTAACAAAAAACAATATACACATATTTTAATGTAAAATGATAGATACAAAGTCAGAAATATGACTTTTTTCTGGAATTAATAAAAATATTACCCTTTGATTTTCTAAACTTAATCTTCTATATATTTCTCATTATATTTTTCTAATGAATATTGTTTTTTGGTGTATAGAGTGTGTTGCTGCAGTTACTCTGATCTTTGCAGGCAGAGGAGGTGATCAGCTCAGCTGATCCACACAAGTCAGGAATCAAACCACTTGTCATTTGTTCGACAGGTTTGTTTGCTTATTTGTGTTTTCAGTCCAAGAAACAAAATTGAATTTAATATATTGTGTTTGAGCAGGCTTGTGGAGTTCCCACCTCCACCACGAGATGGAGCCATACCTGTGTGAGGTTGGAGCCGTCTCGTGGGAATGAAGCACCCCAGGACACAGCCTCTTGTGACATCAGTTATTATGAGTTAATTGAGTTTACTACTGCTATTACAGTATATATATATTATTGTAAGTTGATGGAGTTACCTGCTGCACTCACAGTACATATACTATGTAGTATTGTGAGTTAATAGAGTTATTACAGCAGGGACGTGCGTTCAGGGTCATCATGACAAGGAAAACAATAATAATGATAAAAATAAAACAAATATTAAAATGTGTCCACTGATCTTTATGTATGACTAACTTTTAACAATTTTATAGTCAAAATCGCTGAAATGGCATATTTCCAGTTTAAATACGGTTAAGCTGGTTTGATACCTGCAATTGGCCCGTGCCAGTTTCCGTATCGCTGCATATCGCCAATATAATGTTTGCATATACGTGTAAATACCCAGATTTTACTAGTCTTCCTAAGGTCTTTAACCATTAACGTTTAATGTTGGTAATGACATTTTTAGTTTGGCTGATGGAAAATAATACCGCGGTGAAAAGGCACAGGGTGAGACAGGTAATACTCTGCCTCACCGAAAGGGGGCGGCCGTGAGCCAGCGGCTTGTTGCTGCTCCTTTTACTAAGAAGCGCCAAGGGGGAGTGAAGTGCGCTGCTGCGAGCCGTTTATTTTTGTGTTTTGCTTCGTCGGACTCTCAAATAAATGGGATTCTATATCTAAGGTTAAAGAAAGTCTAAAAACTGGACTTTCAGACAAAACGGGAAGTGATTAACAACGGAAGACCAACGCCGGAGTTAAAAGGCTAGCTTCAACTACGGAACAGAAGATAACTCGCTAACTCCAAATGGATGCTACACCAGCCACATTGCTTTAAAAACTTTGGAAGCTCAATGATCGACTTGGCTTTGAACAAACAGCGGAGACTCAATATTGGCATCCACGACGCTAAGGTAAAGGAAAACCGAGAGATGCTGAAAGACCTCATTGATGCAACCTGTAGTTGGCATTTCATGTTAACATGAGAGGGCAAACTCTTCTAACAGTGGCAACTATATAGAACTTTTACATGTTTTTGCTGAGAAAGATGAAAGGTTAGCTAGACACTTGAGACATCAACTGTGTTTTTTAGCTTTTTAAATAGAATACAGAGTAATCCAATTGTAGAGGTTGGTGATGTGATTAGAAATTATATTAAAGTGAGATTAATGCCGCCCCATTTGTTGCTGTGGAGGTAGACGAGACAACAGATGTCACAAACAAAGCACAGATCTCTGTTATTTTTTATGCTATGTGGCTAAAAGTGAAGTGAAGTGGAATGTGAAGTGAAGGAGGCTGGGACTTGATGACGTGAGTGATGATACACAGCTCCTGCTGTAGCTACGTATGTCTTTGAGTGTTGGAGAAATATGGCTGTGTTGAAAAGCTAGTAGGTCAAACATGACAGAACTGCTATGGTGGCATGTTGTATCATACATTGTCACGGTTTTTTATCTTTACGTACTTTTAATACATACAAAGAGAGAGAGAGAGAGAGAGAGAGAGAGAGAGAGAGAGAGAGAGAGAAGAATGCTGTTACGCTTATGGGTTTATATATTTGTAAATCTGATTCTAACGGAGTCCATGCCTCACCAACCATGAACCTCACCACATGTCACTGATTGCTATCCACCTGTCTTCTTCATCTGCTTGTTGCCTAAGTATTTTAATCTTAACATTCTTCCTAATCATGATGGCTACTCCCCTCTGAATGGAGGATCCAGCACTATAAAGGACTTCCCTTTGCAATAATAATGATTCTTTTTCCCTCTAGGTGGGTCTCTTGCAAGAAAGTTAAATATAGATTTTTCAGTTTGAATCTTCCTCCTTTTTATAGCTGAGTTTGTACCCTTAACATTCATGAAATTAATTATTTTCAACAGTTCACTCATAAAATATTACTAATTGTGTAATCCTTGAAAACATAGGATCATGCTAAACAAACTATAGTGTGTCCGTATGAAGGTGTCACCTGGCCTGTCCCGGCTCCTCGCTCAATTTGTTTTTTGTTGCACTCCCAAGTGTTCGGTTACCATCCCTCTGGGAGTCGTATTGTCGACAGAGAAATTTACTTTGTGTCTCATCATTGCATGACCAAAACCGGAAGCCTTTCTTCCGTACTTTTAATGCGTTATTTGCAATTATTACCTTTTTTTTGTTGAAAAACATTGCAACATACTGACACTCTAAGCTCTTTCAATTCATCTTGAAGGAGACAGCAATTTATATTATTATGAAATATATGTTATATTGCGAATTGTTCAGAATTGACATAGCATTTGTTTTGGTCCTTTTGATGCATACTTTACAATTATTTACATTTTTTATTGGAAAAAAAATACTAACACTTTAAGCCAGGGGTGTCAAACTCATTTTAGTTCAAAGGCCACATAAAGACTGATATGATTTTACATAGGCAGGATCAGTAAAACTGATCCAATATAACCTCCTGTAAAAATAAGGACTTCTTTTATTTGTCATGTTAAGAGGAAAAACTACAATCAGAATACTTTCATAGAACAATTAAACTTTATGAGGAGTGTCAAACTCATTTCATATTGTTGGACACATACAGTCTCAGGAGATGTCAACTGGTCTATTAAAAATATTCCATACTAATTAAAATAGGATGTCTTCCTTTTGTTGTGGTGTAAAGAAGCACAAGAACATTTCTAAAATGTTGAAATCTAATGACCATATCTTTTACGAAAAATTTCAGGAAACAGCTTAGATTTCCTCAGGCAAATGTGCAATTTACTTCATCATTTACATATATGCAACTATATTGCAACTAATCCCACTGATTGTACTGTAATGCACTTTAAGGTTAAATGAGATTTATAAAGAAAGGAATTTTTCAAACATTTACACATGTGCATATAAAGTATAACTTTAATCCCTGCCTACACCTTACAAACTAAGAAGAGTGCTATTGAATGTGTCAAGAAGAAAGCATTCACATGTCCTGTGAATGTGTAAACTTCATACATAGATCTAAAATCCTCTCCGCTATAGTATTCCTGGTCAGGCTAGTATTGGCTAAAGCTTGTTACTTCTCGGAACACACAAGTTCAGCTGCTTTCCTCATGCATCGTTTAACAAACTCACCTTCGGACATCCTGCTTTATACACTAAATTCCACTTATGTCCTCCACTGGTTCTTGGAAGAACTATAATTCTTTTTCCTCCTCTTGAGACATTTTTTAAATTTATTCTTATTCGTATTATGAAAAACATTTACTTACACTATAAGCTCTTTCAGTTCATCTTGAAGGAGACAGCTGGGGCAATTTAAATTTCATTTAAATGATGGGCTGGTGTAGGTGCAGGCTTTTGTTCCAAACAGGCAGTAACACACCTGATTCTACTAATAAAGGTTCTTAGGAAGAGCTCTAGAGGTAAGAGAGTGGAATCAGGTGTGTTACTGCCTGGTTGGAACAAAAGCCTGCACCCAAACCGGCCCTCCAAGACCGGAATTGGACACCCCTGCTTTATACTCTATATTCCACTTATGTCCTTCACTGCTTCTTGGCTTCTTCCTCCTCCTAAGACATTTTATTTGGTGCCACAGGTTACATTTCAAGTGCTTCAATCCCTGCGCACCGATCAGATAACTGACATTTACTCTCTGTAATCAGCTTCACTGCTCCCACTTTATGGGAGCATACACCTCTGTTCATCGTCCCTGGGCTGCACTTTCCTATCTCAATCGCCTTCTTAATCCAACTGTAGTATTAGTAGTTTTCTGGTGGTAGGACTCTGGCGAAAAAAGCACAGCCCAGGGACGACAAATAGAGATGAGATAATGGTTTACTGTTGAAAAATATCTAAGTAAATAACATATCCTTCTGCGATATAGGGGAACGCTAACACTTTAAGCTTGTTCTTTTCATCTTGAAAGAATGAGCTGGGGCAATTTAAATTTCATTTAAATGATGGGCTGGTGTAGGTGCAGGCTTTTGTTCCAACCAGACAGTAACACACCTGATTCTACTAATAAAGGTTCTTAGGAAGAGCTCTAGAGGTTAGAGAGTGGAATCAGGTGTGTTACTGCCTGGTTAGAACAAAAGCCTGCACCCAAATTGGGAACCCCTGCTTTATACTCTATATTCCACTTATGTCCTTCACTGCTTCTTGGCTTCTTCCTCCTCCTAAGACATTTTATTTGGTGGCACAGGTTACATTTCAAGTCTTCAATCCCTGCGCACCGATCAGACATTTACTCTCTGTAATCATCTTCACTGCTCCCACTTTTATGGGAGCATACACCTCTGTTCATCGTCCTTGGGCTGCACTTTCCTATCTCAATTGCCTTCTTAATCCAACTGTAGTATTAGTAGTTTTCTGGTGGTAGGACTCTGGCGAAGAAAGCACAGCCCAGGGACGACAAACAGAGATGAGATAATGGTTTACTGTTGAAAAATATCTAAGTAAATAACATATCCTTCTGCGATATAGGGGAACGCTAACACTTTAAGCTTGTTCTTTTCATCTTGAAAAGAATGAGCTGGGGCAATTTAAATTTCATTTAAATGATGGGCTGGTGTAGGTGCAGGCTTTTGTTCCAACCAGACAGTAACACACCTGATTCTACTAATAAAGGTTCTTAGGAAGAGCTCTAGAGGTTAGAGAGTGGAATCAGGTGTGTTACTGCCTGGTTAGAACAAAAGCCTGCACCCAAATTGGGAACCCCTGCTTTATACTCTATATTCCACTTATGTCCTTCACTGCTTCTTGGCTTCTTCCTCCTCCTAAGACATTTTATTTGGTGCCATAGGTTACATTTCAAGTGCTTCAATCCCTGCGCACCGATCAGAAAACTGACATTTACTCTCTGTAATCATCTTCACTGCTCCCACTTCATGGGAGCATACACCTCCTGCTCTCAGTCTAACTCCTTTATGACAGCTCCAGGTGTGTGAAAGCTAGGGTCACAAATTTTGGACAATTTCATAGACAGAAATCACTGAAATTGAAGAATGCTGTTACCCTTTGGGTTTATATATTTGTAAATCTGACTCTGAAGGAGTCAGTAGCCCCCTCTCATTTCGGTTCACCATCCCTGGGCTGCACTTCCTTATCTCAATCGCCTCCTTAATCCAACGGTAGTATCTGTAGTTTTCCGGTTGTAGGACTCTGGCAATATACCAGTCCAAGAAAACAAGAAATACCAATCTGTGATTAAGGAAGCGATTGAAATAATAATAAGAAGAAATAAGCCCAGGGACAGATGGGCGTGGGGGGCTTGATGCTTTCACACACCTGGAGTCATCATAAAGGGGCAGACTGACAGCAAGAGGTGTATGCCCCCATGAAGTAGGAGCAAAGAGGCTAATTACAGAGAGTGATTGTCAAAGTTTAGATTTCATTCAAATATGGAATTGATGGCTGATCTATGGCCCTAACACGTATTGCAGTACAGAATCAAAGTCAGTGATCTCTTGCAATAAAAGTGTGTTCTAGGGCCTGCTTGGGAGTGATTCTTCTTTCAGCGTCCACATCCAGTAACTGCTCAAGGAGGCACAAAAATGCTTTTTTGTCCACATCCTCAAGAGTGTTTTGACTTACTCTGTAAGTAGTCACTGCATCTTCCAAATCCATGTATTCATCCAGCCACCACTCTGAAAGTTGAATCTCCAAACCTGCTGCCTCTTCGTACTCTTCAGGAGAGTTAAGTTTCCAACCTGAATTGTTCCAGCCCCTGTGTCGGCTGAAGTAGACTCTGGCATTTATCCCAGCACTTATCTGGTCTTCTCCTGGTTGACCAAGAATCTGGCAAATATATTTCATGTCTTCGTAACTGGACTCTCCAGGGAAGAAGTTTCTCCCAAAGTATAGAGATGCAATCACGCATCCAAGTCCCCACATATCAATGGCTTCAGATAGAGGGAGTCCCAAGATCACCTCTGGTGCCCTGTGTCCATAAGGCTGCAAAAAATCTCCAGCCTCCAGTTCAGACACCTTAAGGGCCATACCAAAGTCAATCAGTTTTACCATGAATGGCTGAGCCTTGTGATTGACAAGCATAATGTTGTCCGTTTTAATGTCTGTATGGACAATGCCAATACGTTTCAGGGCATCAAGTGCCACAAGTAGCTGATGTGTGACAAGCCGAATTTCATCGAATGTCAATGGCATGCAATCTCTTTCTATCATGAAGTGATATAGGTCCATGTCCAGCATCTCAAATGCAAGGCAGCGAACACCATGAAAATTGAAATCGTCCAGGTACGTCACCAGGTTTTCCTTTTCTGAGTCAAGTTTCCTGATGGTCTCCAGCATTTTGGCTTCATTTTGAACACAGGAATTGTTATTCCCTTTGCCAATTTTGATTGCCACTAAGTTGTCAGTTTTTAAATCAACACACTTGACAACTTTGCCAAAACTTCCTTCACCAATAAAGTCCAATACCTCATAGCGGGAAGACGTGCCAGAGAGTACATCATGCTTCTGTATCTCATAAAGCATGGATGTTTTCTCCTTGTCTATTGAGGTTTTTGGGGTCATTGTAATAAAAGTGTGTTGTAGGGCTTGCTTGGGAGTGATTTTTCTTCCCGCGTCTACATTGAGGTACTGTTCAAGGAGGCATAAAAATGCTTTCATGTCCACATCCTCAAGAGTGTTTTGACTTTTTCTGGAAGTAATCATGTATGTTTTCTCCTTGTCTATTGAGGTTTTTGGGGTCATATCAAATGTCTTGTTTCTGCTTCTGGTCCTGTCCTTGGTTGTATTAGCTGGGTTTTGGACAGAGAGACCAGCACCTGCACCCTCCTCATCATAAAAGTCAATACCTCCACAGAACGGCATCTTGCTTTTCAAATCCTATCTGAAATATGAGCAGAAAAACTTCCTGTATATATTCTTCGATGAGAATAATCAGTTCAACTGAGATCGGCAGAAATTTGTGTTCATATGTCAGATATCCTAGACTACTGAAATCAGCTAGAAAGCAGCTACTTATATAGAAAACTTAAAGCATTAAAAAACTTTGATGTCATGTCTCAGTGATGTCATCAGCATTACATCCAATCCACTGTATCATTTCTCAGTGATGTCATCAACACTGCAACTGAGCCTCTGTGATGTCATAGCTCAGTAATGTCATACCTCAGTGATGTCACCAACATTGCATACTGGACTTGTCTGTTTGTAGTTCATTTGTTTAAAATGGACTATTGAAAGTATTATGCAATTACCTATCAAACATTAAGGGGGATAGCAAATGCTAATTTTGATATTCAGACCAGTTGCAGGCCAAAGCCATTTACACTACACATCACAACAGCAACCCAAGAAAAAATACAAAAAGACACAATTTCACTCTTGCAATTCATCACTACTCATTTATTCTTTAAGCTACAGAATTTATTAAGCTTCATAATATTGTAAATATTTCACATATTTAGGGTCTAATTCTATTTCAAACTGATTCAAACTTCTTGGTTTGTTTGGACATTGTGTTGTTCTTCAAGCTCTTCTAGATCAGGCATACATTCAAATAGAATCTTAATTTGTAGTTTAAACAGGTCGTAACGTGTACTTTTTTTTACATTGATTCAGCATTGTTATATTATTTGTACTTTTTTCTTTTTTTTACAATTGCTGTTCACATTTAAAAAAAAACATCAACCTTCAAGGCCAGAAGTTAGAGTTTACTCACCAAAACGTAGTAAAAGAGGTGTCCACTTTCTACATGCGTCTATTCCTTAAAATTGAACAAACATGTTTTTAATGAAGTTGGCAATATCAGGGTAAGTTCTCCATTGGATCCAGTGTAAATTCATCACTTAAGTTCTTGTCAAAAACAGATGATGTTGTTGTTGTTTTAAAACATATATATCATACCCCATTATTACCACTGACCCCACTGATGGCTAAAAATGTGTTCTTGATTTGTTTTAAAGGCCATTTAACATATTTTAATTAATTAATTAATTAATTATAGACACAATATGTTATACTATAACTATGGACAACAACAGTTTAACAGTCAAAACTACTCTAAAAAATATGTATTGTTTTCTGATTTGAGATAACTACTCAAGCTCAAAGGCACACCGTTTTCCTACTATAAATTATAATAATAATTACGGAATATCTGTACAACCACAAGTGTCAGAATCAATTTATTCTTGAGATACAGTGCATATATAGTGAGAATATCTAAAATTGTGTTCTTATTACAGATAAAAATTGTGCATTTAAATCATAAAGCAAGACCAAAACTTTAAAAAAAGAGATCATAAAGGACCCATTAGTAGTAAAAAAGTGGCTAGAGCAATCAAGAGGGGCAAAGCAGTTCTTCAGTGTATTAAATCATGAGAATTTTAAATATTTAATCCACCTAGAAGATAAAACTAGTCGATGGCATGTGTTCTTAATTTTTTTATTTCTTTTTGAGAAAGAAAAAAACTATCTGGTACCAGGTTTTAAGGGTTACACCACCTTTACTATAATTAGTGCCGTCAAAAATATCGCGTTATTAACGAGTTCATTCTTAAAAATGTTAACGTTGTTATTTTTTTTTACACGAGATTAACGCTCTTTGTGACCTGTGATAAGTTTTTTTCATAAACTTCTGTGGCCACGTTAGAAAAGCGACAGGATCTGTCTGTAAACTGGAAGCAAAACAATTAGCGCGCCCCACAGTGCCATTGTTTAGATGTGGAGCAGAAGACGTTGACATGGATGCGGCTAACAAACTTATGAATGGAAAGTTTAGTTTTAAAACTTTGCCAGATGGGTCGGTGGATAAGACCAAAGTTATCTGTATGTACTGTCGATGTGAATTGAGTTACCATCGGAGCACGACAAGTCTGAAGTACCATTTGATGGCCAAACACACAGGTGATTCAAATTCTCCGCCTCCTCCGCGTCAGAACCAGGCGACAATGGATGGATTTCGACACAGGCACATGGATGCCACAACTAAAAACAAACTTACTGTCGACATAGCCAAGTGGGTGGCCACTGCATGTAGGCCCGTTAACATTGTGGAGGATGAGGGTTGAACTGAGATCATTCGCATTGCATCCAACGACTGGACCTACAAAGCTAGTACTTAGCAACACCTGCTACATCAGTACCGTCTGAAAGATTGTTTTCACTGTCTGGACATGTTGTTCAGAAAAAACTAGCTTCCCTGTTATCTGAAAATGTCAACAGGCTTGTCTGTTTGAGTAACTGGCTCTAAGGAAATAAGTAGGCTATTAGGTTGGCTCAACTGTTAAACAGGTTCATGTTCATCCTTCCATAGGCTGCTCGTATGTTCAAAAGAAACTTAAGAAAAGGAAAGGGTAAATGATTTACTGTAACTGCACTATAGGCTGAGTCCTAGTTTACAATGATATGCACTTTTATTTTGATTCACATTGTTTAAAGAGCTGCTTTTGTGACTAAGTATGTTTATTGACAGTATTACTACAGATGTGAATGGCTGTATACTATATGCTGTGGTTTGCAATAAAAAAAAAAAAATTCACAAAGCAAGCCTATCCATTTTCCTTTGACATTTCGAATAGATAAAATATGTGATTAATATGCGATTAATTGTGAGTAAATTATGGCATTCATGAGATTAATCGCGATTAAATATTTTAATTGATTGACAGCACTAACTATAATATTACTGTCAGCTTTCCTCATGAAGTTTTAGCGGAAAACAGTGCCTTCACATCAACCAATCTACTGTCATCTGCTGTGGTCTGTGTTATATATCATCACAGTATGATGATGATGTTATATTCTCCACTTCTTATTTATCTGGACACTGCCTTGGTTTCTGATTAAAAGCACAGATAAACCAAACGTTAAGACAATATCTAATAACAAGACAACTTTCCCACAGTCTGCTGCGGCCACCAGATAGACTTTAGTCGTCTATCTCCGTCAAAGTATTCTTTGAGTAGCTTACTCAAAATAGAGACACTGTCATTTATTTGCTAATCAAGCAGGAATCAGCCGTTGTTCCACACACATTGATAGACGGGTGTCAGTTGAGATCATTAATGGTCTCCTCTACATCAAAGTGCTGGAGTTGTTGTCTGAGTAACCGTAGCAACGGCCCCAGCTCTTGCAGCACAACAGACTGAGAGCATATTTAATGTTGGTTTTTCCTTAATAACTTTTGCTATTAAGGTTGCACACTCACTCAAACTTTGCGAGAGTGATAAAAGAAAGCTCTGCACCATCCCAAGCTACATTCTGTCCACCACCATTCTGTCTGACCACCATAGTCACAATAGACTAACATCAGATTTAAGACATACGTCAGTTGCCAGAAACTATTCTATTCTACAGCTAGAAACTTCTTTTAATCAAACAGATATCAATGTCTACTTTTCTTTAATTAGTAACTGGAACCACTGTAGCTTTCTTATAGAGAACGTGATTCTGTTCTTTAGATGTACAATCAACTTTATGCTGTTTATTGCTGCTGCAATGATTTTCATGTTTTTAAATTTCATATTTAAATTTCAAAATCTCAAACTATGCCATTTAACGTCCGTAAATAACAACCTCACATCAATAATCTAATGTGTTTAAAATTTGAAGGCACATCCCTTCTATCTTATTTCTGCAGATTTGTGAATAATCTTGTTGTTTTCCTGCGACATACTAAAAATTGTTATCTCTTCAGGACCTTTAATATGATTTAAAAGCATGCTGGGAATCCAAAGTGAAAAAACTGAATGGCCTTTACACTCTTATTTATATTTGGATTCTTTTTGCACGATTTGTCCAATATTCAGTTTGTGACCGAATCCCTGCAAACTTATAATTTCCCCACCTCTACCTTCAAACAGAGTGCTACACCAGTCAGATCGCTTTAAAACTTTTGGAAGCTCAATGATCGACTTGGCTTTGAGAGGGCAAACTCTTCTAATAGTGGCAACTATGTAGAACTTTCACATGTTTTTGCTGAAAAAGATGAAAGGTTAGCTAGACACTTGGAGACATCCACTGTGTTTTTTAGTTTTTTAAGTCGAATACAGAACGATCTAATTGAAGAAGTCGTTGATGTGATTAGAAATGATAATAAATTAAGATTAATGCCGCCCCATTTGTTGCTGTAGAGGTAGAAGAGACAACGGATGTCACAAACAAAGCACAGATCTCTGTTATTTTTTATGCTATGTGGCTAAAAGTGAAGTGAAGTGGAATGTGAAGTGAAGGAGGCTGGGACTTGATGACGTGAGTGATGATACACAGCTCCTGCTGTAGCTACGTATGTCTTTGAGTGTTGGAGAAATATGGCTGTGTTGAAAAGCTAATAGGTCAAACATGACAGAACTGCTATGGTGGCATGTTGTATCATACATTGTCACGTTTTTTTTTATCTTTACATACTTTTAATACATACAAAGAGAGAGAGAGAGAGAGAGAGAGAGAGAGAGAGAAGAATGCTGTTACGCTTATGGGTTTATATATTTGTAAATCTGACTCTAACGGAGTCCATGCCTCACCAACCATGAACCTCACCACATGTCACTGATTGCTATCCACCTGTCTTCTTCATCTGCTTGTTGTCTCAGTATTTTAATCTTAACATTCTTCCTAATCAAGATGGCTACTCCCCTCTGAATGGAGGATCCAGCACTATAAAGGACTTCCCTTTGCAATAATAATGATTCTTTTTCCCTCTAGGTGGGTCTCTTGCAAGAAAGGTAAATATAGATTTTTCTGTTTGAAACTTCCTCCTTTTTATAGCTGAGTTTGTACCCTTAAAATTCATGAAATTAATTATTTTCAACAGTTCACTCATAAAATATTACTAGTTGTGTAATCCTTGAAAACATAGGATCATGCTAAACAATCTATAGTGCGTCCGTATGAAGGTGTCACCTGGCCTGTCCCGGCTCCTCGCTCAATTTGTTTTTTGTTGGACTCCCAAGTGTTCGGTTACCATCCCTCTGGGAGTCGTATTGTCGACAGAGAAATTTACTTTGTGTCTCATCATTGCATGACCAAAACCGGAAGCCTTTCTTCCGTACTTTTAATGTGTTATTTGCAATTATTTATAATAATAATAATTTATAATAGAAAGACTTTTAGAGCAATTTAATTTGAGCAAAAACCTTGTAGGCTGGGTGCTACACTTCTTGACTGACAGGACACAAAGAGTTCGGGTAAATGGAGTACTGTCTGACCAGATCCGTTCCTCAACTGGCTCGCCGCAAGGTTGTGTTTTGTCTCCTCTTTTGTTTATTCTTTACACCAATATGTGCCGCAGTAGCAGATCTATTTATCTATTTTATTTACTTATTTATTCATTTTAGAAAACATCAAGTCAGGAGCATCTGTCTGTCTGTCCAGCTGTCAGTACTGTTTGTTTGTTGTTTTATCTTGTTGGTGTTATTTGCTGCTGTTGTCTGCTGTTTGTTGTTTTATCCTGTTGTCTTCTGCTATGTAATTTTTTGCCATTGTTTTGTGTGTTGTGAGCCTGCACTTTTTTACCTGCAACCAAATCTACCCTTCTGGGTATCAATAAAGTCACCTTACCTTACCTTACCTTTTTTTGTTGGAAAAACATTACAACATACTGACACTTTAAGCTCTTTCAATTCATCTTGAAGGAGACACCAATTTATATTATTATGTTATATTGTGAATGGTTCAGAATTGACATAGCATTTGCATAGCATCCAAGACCGGAATTGGACCCCCCCTGCTTTATACTTTATATTCCACTAATGTCCCTCACTGTTTCTTGGAATAACAATAAGGTTCTTCCTCCTCCTAAGACATTTTATTTGGTGCCAAGTTATAATTAAAGTTCTTCAATTTCCCAAACCCTGCGCACTGATCGGATAACTGACATTTACTCTCTGTAATCAGCTTCACTGCTCCCAATTTATGGAAGCATACACCTCTGTTCATCGTCCCTGGGCTGCACTTTCCTATCTCAATCGCCTTCTTAATCCAACTGTAGTATTAGTAGTTTTCTGGTGGTAGGACTCTGGCGAAGAAAGCACAGCCCAGGGACGACAAACAGAGATGAGATGATGGTTTACTGTTGAAAAATATCCAAGTAAATAACATATCCTTCTGCGATATTTAGATTAGATTAGATAGCTCCTTTATTGTCCCACAGTGGGGAAATTTACAGTGCTACAGCAGCAGTTAGAAAAGTTACAAAAGTGTTTTTAAAAATTTAAAAAGGAAAAAAAAAAATTAAAAAATTAAATTAAAAAACAATATACAGATATATACAGGTATATACAGGTATATATAAATATGATTATAGATGTATTGCACTGTCCATTTTTTCTGTTGGTGGGGGGGGGTTACTGAGAGCTGTACTTGTTGTACAGTCTGACAGCTGTAGGAAGGAAGGACTTCCGATATCGCTCCCTCAGACACTTTGGATGGATTAGTCTGTTGCTGAGGGAGCTCGTCAGTCCAGACAGTGTGTCCTGCATTGGGTGGAGGTGGTTTTCCATCATTGATGATATTTTCCTAGGGGAACACTAACACTTTAAGCTCATTCTTTTCATCTTGAAAGAATGAGCTGGGGCAATTTAAATTTCATTTAAATGATGGGCTGGTGTAGGTGCAGGCTTTTGTTCCAACCAGACAGTAACACACCTGATTCTACTAATAAAGGTTCTTAGGAAGAGCTCTAGAGGTTAGAGAGTGGAATCAGGTGTGTTACTGCCTGGTTGGAACAAAAGCCTGCACCCAAACCGGCCCTCCAAGACCGGAATTGGACACCCCTGCTTTATACTCTATATTCCACTTATGTCCTTCACTGCTTCTTGGCTTCTTCCTCCTCCTAAGATATTTTATTTGGTGCCACAGGTTATAACTAAAGTGCTTTAATTTCCCAAACCCTGCGCACCGATCAGATAACTGACATTTACTCTCTGTAATCAGCTTCACTGCTCCCACTTTTATGGGAGCATACACCTCTGTTCATCGTCCATGGGCTGCACTTTCCTATCTCAAGGGCCTTCTTAATCCAACTGTAGTATTAGTAGTTTTCTGGTGGTAGGACTCTGGCGAAGAAAGCACAGCCCAGGGACGACAAACAGAGATGAGATAATGGTTTACTGTTGAAAAATATCTAAGTAAATAACATATCCTTCTGCGATATAGGGGAACACTAACACTTTAAGCTTGTTCTTTTCATCTTGAAAGAATGAGCTGGGGCAATTTAAATTTCATTTAAATGATGGGCTGGTGTAGGTGCAGGCTTTTGTTCCAAACAGGCAGTAACACACCTGATTCTACTAATAAAGGTTCTTAGGAAGAGCTCTAGAGGTAAGAGAGTGGAATCAGGTGTGTTACTGCCTGGTTGGAACAAAAGCCTGCACCCAAACCGGCCCTCCAAGACCGGAATTGGACACCCCTGCTTTATACTCTATATTCCACTTATGTCCTTCACTGCTTCTTGGCTTCTTCCTCCTCCTAAGATATTTTATTTGGTGCCACAGGTTATAACTAAAGTGCATCATTTTCCCAAACCCTGCGCACCGATCAGATAACTGACATTTACTCTCTGTAATCAGCTTCACTGCTCCCACTTTTATGGGAGCATACACCTCTGTTCATCGTCCTTGGGCTGCACTTTCCTATCTCAATTGCCTTCTTAATCCAACTGTAGTATTAGTAGTTTTCTGGTGGTAGGACTCTGGCGAAGAAAGCACAGCCCAGGGACGACAAACAGAGATGAGATAATGGTTTACTGTTGAAAAATATCTAAGTAAATAACATATCCTTCTGCGATATAGGGGAACGCTAACACTTTAAGCTTGTTCTTTTCATCTTGAAAAGAATGAGCTGGGGCAATTTAAATTTCATTTAAATGATGGGCTGGTGTAGGTGCAGGCTTTTGTTCCAACCAGACAGTAACACACCTGATTCTACTACTAAAGGTTCTTAGGAAGAGCTCTAGAGGTTAGAGAGTGGAATCAGGTGTGTTACTGCCTGGTTAGAACAAAAGCCTGCACCCAAATTGGGAACCCCTGCTTTATACTCTATATTCCACTTATGTCCTTCACTGCTTCTTGGCTTCTTCCTCCTCCTAAGACATTTTATTTGGTGGCACAGGTTACATTTCAAGTCTTCAATCCCTGCGCACCGATCAGACATTTACTCTCTGTAATCATCTTCACTGCTCCCACTTCATGGGAGCATACACCTGCTGTCAGTCTAACTCCTTTATGACAGCTCCAGGTGCTGTTACCCTTTTGGGTTTATATATTTGTAAATCTGACTCTGAAGAAGTCAGTAGCCCCCTCTCGTCTCGGTTCATCGTCCCTGGGCTGCACTTTATCTCAATCGCCTCCTCAATCCAACGGTAGTATCTGTAGTTTTTAGTTTGTAGGATTCTGGCGATGTTCCAGTCCAAGAAAACAACCAATACCAACGCTAGATTAAGGAAGCGATTGAAATAATAATAACAAGAAGAAATAAGCCCAGGGACGACAAACAGAGATGGGCGTGGGGGGCTTGATGCTTTCACACAACTGGAGTCATCATAAAGGGGCAGACTGACAGCGGGAGGGGTATGCTCCCATGAAGTAGGAGCAATGAGGCTAATTACAGAGAGTGATTGTCAAAGTTTAGATTTCATTCAAATATGGAATTGATGGCTGATCTATGGCCCTAACACGTATTGCATTACAGAATCAAAGTCGGTGATCTCTTGCAATAAAAGTGTGTTCTAGGGCCTGCTTGGGAGTGATTCTTCTTCCAGCGTCGACATTGAGGAACTGTTCAAGGAGGCATGAAAATGCTTTCTTGTCCACATCCTCAAGAGTGTTTTGGCTTACTCTGTAAGTAGTCACTGCATCTTCCAAATCCATGTAGTCATCCAGCCACCACTCTGAAATTTGCAACTCCGAACCTGTTGCCTTTTTGTACATCTCAGGAGAGTTAAGTTTCCAACCTGAATAGTTCCAGCCCTGGTGTCGGCTGAAGTAGCATCTGGCATTTGTCCCAGCACTTATCAGGTTGTCTCCTGGTTGACCAAGCATCTTGCAAATGTATTTCATGTCTTCATAGTCGGACTCTCCAGGGAAGAAGTCTCTCCCAAAGTACAGACATGCAATCACGCATCCAAGTCCCCACATATCCATGGCTTCAGATAGAGGGAGTCCCAAGGTCACCTCTGGTGCCCTGTGTCCATAAGGCTGCATAATATCTCCATCCTCTAGTTCAGATACCTTAAGGGCCACACCAAAGTCAATCAATTTGACCACGAACGGCTGAGCCTTGTGATTGACAAGCATAATGTTGTCCGTTTTAATGTCTGTATGGACAATGCCAATACGTTTCAGGGCATTAAGTGCCACAAGTAGCTGCTGTGTGACAAGCCGAATTTCATCAAGTGCCAATGGCATCCAATCTCTTTCTTTCAAGAGGTGAAAAAGGTCCATGTCCAGCATCTCAAAGGCAAGGCAGCGAATACCGTGAAAATTGAAATCGTCCAGGTACGTCACAAGGTTTTCCTTTTCTGAGTCAAGTTTCCTGATGGACTCCAGTATTTTGGCTTCATTTTCAACAGAGGAATCGTCATTCTCTTTGTCAAACTTGATCGCCACTAATTTGTCAGTTTTTAAATCAACACACTTAACAACTTTGCCAAATGTTCCTTCACCAATAAAGTCCAATACCTCATAGCGGGAAGACGTGCCAGAGAGTACATCATGCTTCTGTATCTCATAAAGCATAGATGTTTTCTCCTTGTCTATTGAGGTTTTTGGGGTCATATCAGATGTAACTGATATGGTCCTGGTCAGCTTGGCTTCAGCTGCATACCTGTTTGTGTCAATTGTATCTGCAAGATGAGCCATTGTAATAAAAGTGTGTTGTAGGGCTTGCTTGGGAGTGATTCTTCTTCCAGCGTCAACATTGAGGAACTGTTCAAGGAGGCATAAAAATGCTTTCTTGTCCACATCCTCAAGAGTGCTTTGACTTACTCTGTGAGTAGTCACTGCATCTTCCAAATCCATGTAGTCATCCAGCCACCACTCTGAAATTTGCAACTCCGAACCTGTTGCCTCTTTGTACATCTCAGGAGAGTTAAGTTTCCAACCTGAATAGTTCCAGCCCTGGTGTCGGCTGAAGTAGCATCTGGCATTTGTCCCAGCACTTATCAGGTTGTCTCCTGGTTGACCAAGCATCTTGCAAATGTATTTCATGTCTTCATAGTCGGACTCTCCAGGGAAGAAGTCTCTCCCAAAGTACAGACATGCAATCACGCATCCAAGTCCCCACATATCCATGGCTTCAGATAGAGGGAGTCCCAAGGTCACCTCTGGTGCCCTGTGTCCATAAGGCTGCATAATATCTCCATCCTCTAGTTCAGATACCTTAAGGGCCACACCAAAGTCAATCAATTTGACCACGAACGGCTGAGCCTTGTGATTGACAAGCATAATGTTGTCCGTTTTAATGTCTGTATGGACAATGCCAATACGTTTCAGGGCATTAAGTGCCACAAGTAGCTGCTGTGTGACAAGGCGAATTTCATCAAGTGCCAATGGCATCCAATCTCTTTCTTTCAAGAGGTGAAATAGGTCCATGTCCAGCATCTCAAAGGCAAGGCAGCGAATACCGTGAAAATTGAAATCGTCCAGGTACGTCACAAGGTTTTCCTTTTCTGAGTCAAGTTTCCTGATGGACTCCAGTATTTTGGCTTCATTTTCAACAGAGGAATCGTCATTGTCTTTGTCAAACTTGATCGCCACTAAGTTGTCAGTTTTTAAATCAACACACTTGACAACTTTGCCAAACGTTCCTTCACCAATAAAGTCCAATACCTCATAGCGGGAAGACGTGCCAGAGAGTACATCATGCTTCTGTATCTCATATAGCATAGATGTTTTCTCCTTGTCTATTGAGGTTTTTGGGGTCATATCAAATGTCTTGTTTCTGGTTCTGGTTCTGGTCCTGTTCCTGCTTCTGGTCCTTGTCCTGGTCCTGGCTTTGGTTGTTGTATCAGCTGGGTTTTGGACAGAGAGACCAGCACCTGCATCATCCTCGTCAGAAATGTCAATACCTCCTGTGCATGTGAAGCACGACTTGAAGAGTTGACTCAGACCACAGAACGGCATCTTGCTTTTTAAATCCTATCTGAAATATGAGCAGAAAAACTTCCTGTATATATTCTTCGATGAGAATAATCAGTTCAACTGAGATCGGCAGAAATTTGTGTTCATATGTCAGATATCCTACACTACTGAAATCAGCTAGAAAGCAGCTACTTATATAGAAAACTTAAAGCATTAAAAAAAAACTTTGATGTCATGTCTCAGTGATGTCATCAGCATTACATCCAATCCACTGTATCATTTCTCAGTGATGTCATCAACACTGCAACTGAGCCTCTGTGATGTCATAGCTCAGTAATGTCATACCTCAGTGATGTCACCAACATTGCATACTGGACTTGTCTGTTTTAGTTCATTTGTTTACAATGGACTATTGAAAGTATTATGCAATTACCTATCAAACATTACATTAAGGGGGATAGCAAATGCTACTTCTGATATTCAGACCAGTTGCAGGCCAAAGCCGTTTACACTACACATCACAAATAGAATCTTAATTTGTAGTTTAAACAGGTTGTAACGTGTACTTTTTTTTTACATTGATTCAGCATTGTTATATTATTTGTACTTTTTTCTTTTTTTTTTTTTGCAATTGCTGTTCACATTTTAAAAAACATCAACTTTCAAGGCCAGAAGTTAGAGTTTACTCACCAAAACGTAGTAAAAAAAGTGTCTACTTTCTACATGCGTCTTATCCTTAAAATTAAACAAACGTGTTTTTAATGAAGTGCAGCAATATCAGGGTGAGTTCTCCATTGGATCCAGTGTAAATTCATCACTTAAGTTCTTGTCAGAAACAGATGTTGTTGTTGTTTTAAAACATACGCGTATATATCATACCCCATTATCACCACTGACCTCTCAGATGGCTAAAAATGTGTTCTTGATTTGTTTTTAAAGGCCATTTAACATATTTTAATTAATTCATTCATTATTTATAGACACAATATGTTATACTATAACTATGGACAACAACAGTTTAACAGTCAAAACTACTCTAAAAAATATTTATTGTTTTCTGATTCTAGATAACTACTCAAGCTCAAAAGCACACCGTTTTCCTACTATAAATGATAATAATAATTATGGAATATCTGTACAACCACAAGTGTCAGAATCAATTTATTCTTAAGATACAGTGCATATATAGTGAGAATATTCGGGGAAAACATCTAAATTTGTGTTTTTATTACAGATAAAAATTGTGCATTTAAATCTTAAAGCAAGACCAAAACTTTAAAAAAAGTGTTAAAGGACCCAATTAGTAGTAAAAAAGTGGCTGGAGCAATCAGGAGGGGCAAAACAGTTCTTCAGTGTATTAAATCATGAGAATTTTAAATATTTAATCCACCTAGAAGATAAAACTAGTCAATGGCATATGTTTTTAATTTTTTACTTCCATTTTGACAAAGTTAAACTATCTGGTAAAAGGTTTTAAGGGTTACACCACCTGACAGGAATTTTTCCATTTACTATAATATTACTGTCAGCTTTCCTCATGAAGTTTTAGCAGAAAACAGTGCCTTCACATCAACCAATCTACTGTCATCTGCTGTGGTCTGTGTTAGGGAGAGAATATGTTAAATTCTCCACTTCTTATTTACCTGGACACTGCCTTGGTTTCTCATTAAAAGCACAGATAAACCAAACGTCTAATAACAAGGCAACTTCACCGCAGTCGCTTGCGGCCACCAGACAGGCTTTAGTTGTCTATCTCCACTCGTCACCTGAGACAACATATGACTGTTGTCTGCTTGTTGTATTAGACAATGTTCTAATTGTTTCCGACAGCTATTCAAAAAAAACCCATCAAAAATATTTGTAACAGACAGAATACTAGTGTTGTGCCAGAGCAATCGTCAAATAAGACGATGTGAATGTTGTAAGATGAAGTTTGAGAGCCTGTAGATTTAAAGTATTCTTTTGAGTAGCTTACTCACAATAGAGACACTGTCAGTTTATTTGCTAATCCAGCAGGATTCCACACATCCTGTCTGATCAGGGGCCCCCAGGAAACAGACATTATTTTTTATTTAAGATGTTGAAGCAATTATCTCTGTAGTAGAAACTCAGAGAGCAGCTACCATGGATGTTCACTCTTCTCATCATACGCAATCCCTAAGAGCACACAATGACAACATCAGACTTCAGCAAGCTCCCCAAGAGCCAAAAGTTATCAAAGTGTATAGTAGTGTATAGTAAACTCTAAGACTTGTTAACTTTACAAGTAAGAGTCCCGAATTATATCATGTAAAAAATATGTATTAATACCTCCACCACACACATGTTGTTGGCACAGTAAGAACACTGGACACAAGTCTAGCAGTATGAATCACATCATTTTATTAAAAACCTGTGTGGGACTACAGCAGGTATACAGTCTGCCAACATTTCTGGTTTGAGCTGGTGAACTCCCTCCTTAATTTAATGTCCTTGTTTGTGCCCAACCATGACGATTACAAGAAGCCTTACACACCAGTGAGAAAAACAGGGGTCCTCCTTGATTCATTTCTGAATAACTTAAATCTGCAAAATAAAAATGAACTTCAGTGACATAAGAGACATGCAGACTTTCCAAATGAACAAAAAAATGTTGGGTTTTCAAAGAAAACACAATTTCTCAAAAGACAGGTTGCTGAACTCCCTTAAGATAAACACTTGCTTTCTATTAAGCTTTTAAACCTGATCATGCACTCTTGTCATTTCATCATTTAACAGAATAATCCATTCAGTATCAATGAATCAGACAGATAACATTTTCTTTTTAAGCATAACATAGCTTGCAAAGCTTTTCTGAAGATCACATACAGTATGGATAGTTTCTTACCTCAACCTCCCTTCAAGCCGTTTAGTTAAGTCCTAAAACAGCCACAGACCACAGATTTGCTGCATCATGGCTGCACATGTTGGTTGTTAAGGGCTTTCTTCAACTACCAATGTTGTCATGACAACAGCTTGCCAACTGACATAGGCACCAATTTTTTCAACACCAATGGGATTTTCTTTATTACAATGATGCGTGAGAGTATACTCAATTATAACCCTTGATTTAATGTTTTACCCCTATCTTTTCCCCATTTGAAAGGAAGAATTTTTTTTCATATTATCATCTTAGATAATTGGTCAGATTAAACTGTGGTGGTGATGCATGTTTAATAAAGACAGCTTTCGAGCCGTGTCTATTAAATTATTCAATTAGGTATTAATTATTATTCAATTAAGATCAAAGAAATAACCCTTCCTCTGAAAACTAAATGAATGTAGTGATCACCGGAGATTTTCCCTCAATATTAAGAGCCGACAAAATGAGGAGAATGATGACAGATCAGTAGCCACGAGATTACCATAGGAACCCATCGCTAGCATTTACGTTTAGATCCTAGGCTATGGTCCTTTGGGCCATTTATCCATTCGTTTTAATGCAGATTTCCAGTGTAAAGGGCTACACACAGCACAAGGGGATGAAATATCAAGCAACATTAATTAGAAAAAAAAGCAGTTTTCAGACAATGAAAGACATAAATATAAAAACACAATCAAGCAAACAAAGGGGTGTCACTGGTAAACAGTGAGGCTTTAAATAATTACACTCCTTTGTCCTTTGAGGTTATAAATAAGACAAAGAAAAGGAATTGCACTCCCTTTTTGAGATTCAAAAGGTAGTACAGGTACCAGTTTATTTACAAATTTTCCTGGGAAAAACTGAACATTTCCCTGTGCTACCTATCAGAATGGATCAGAATCTAAATGGTGCTGTATCTCACCTTTAGTCTAAACTAGGATTAGTAGAAATATTTTTTTCTTGTGAAGGCCAAAATAACTGCCACATGAACAGTGAGAACACCAGGCGTGGTATCTGCCCCCAACGATGATGCATTTTACAGTTTTGCAGCTGGAAAACAGACTAAGTTGGCTGCTGGTGGAAACAGGTCGGAAAGAGGGCAGTTTGCTAACAGATAGTGTAGGGCGGTTTCTGGCCGGTTTGAGGACTTTAAAGATAGATTAATGATTGGTTCAGTGTCTTTCCCAGCCCCCCCCCATCCATCTGGCTCAAAACTGAGCATTTCTAAAATGTTACGAGAGCTTGACGGCAATCTTCTGCTCCTTCTTCATCATCCTCTGAGCATCTTTTTCCATCTTCTTCCTCTGCTGCTCCAAGGATCGCTTTTCCCTCTCAGCCAGCTTTTGTTCTCTGTCAAACAAAGGCAAGACAAACATGCAATTGACTCATTACAGGGCAAGACAACAGAAGCTGGGTCATCTGCTTCCTTGCAGTTGGGATTAACACATACAGTACCACCTGCTGGCCACTAAGTGGATGTACTCCATAATACTGCACATAGACACATTTCTGACATTAGCCAAACATAGTGACCAGACGCCCTAAAAAAAAAAAAAAAAATCAGGACGGTTCCAAAATCGTATACGTTGTTTTCAAGCCCGTATCTGGCCTATAATGTCATGAAATTACACTCAAACAATACTAAGTAGCTCTTTTCTGAAAAACAAAACTGATCCGTAAAGGTTGACTCGACTGCTGCTGTGAGGCTATGTGCAGCCTCACCTATTTTTTGGCATTCAACACACACACACAGATATTTTCATTCATTCGAAACAACATTGCTGCTGCACCAGTACCCCAACACAATGCTCAAAAATCTTGCAGGTGGGTAGGTACCCAATTGTGTAGAAACTATGTCATCAGCGACACAGTGCCCCACCATTCTCGTGTGGCCACCCTACCTGAGCACCTCCTCTGCCCCCCAGGCAGCATCCGACTCATCTTCCCAGGCATTTGTATCTTCCTGCCAGTTGTCCATTTCTCCCAGCTCAGCCTGTGCAAAAACAAAACTACATCCATGAGCATTTTAGTACAAATTCAAGCCAATCATCATCCACTAGGAGTCTCTCAATTAAAACAATAATGAAAGAGAGTTTAATGATGTTGTGATGTTTCTGTTGCTTAGTGGGATCACGGGAGCAGTTTTCATCATTGTTACGATGGTGCTCTGCCGTTATCATATATAGCCAGACCAGAACCTTTGGTTCGTCATTCACTTTTCAACCATCATGTGGTCTAGGCCAATAGCTTCAAGAGAAAGTGAAACCACAACTCACCGAGGGAGTACTGAAGGCCATCATGTCCTGAGAGGCTGCCAGTCTGCTGGAGAAGCCCGCTGGGCCATCGGGCACCATGTAGTTCAAAGGCTCCCTTTTCTTCAGCACGATCTGCACCGATGTGGAAGTTGGAGAAATGGAAGCTATGACTTGAACTCTCACTTGATGCATCACCAAAGCCAACTACAGCTACAGATTCAGTAATTTTGATATTCTAATTTGACAATTCACGCAAGGTACAATGCAATAATCACAGCTGTTTATTCTTTTATACATTATAACATGCTTATGTGCATTCACATTGTCCTTACCATATAAACTGTTACCAGGAATGACAATCAAATTATGAGGACAGGAGCATTCTACTTAGTCAATTTATATGCCCCCTTTTATTTTTATTATTATTATATTATCAAAGAAAAGAAGATCCAAGCAAATTACAATATGGACACAAACATCCATTTCATTTATTACTGCATAAAAAATGTAATTCACTATTTACTTGCTTATTGATAGTATTTAAAAGAATGATTCAACATGATTATATATTTACTATTTTGTGTGTCAAATACAGTGATAGAAGATGTGTTTTAGTTTTTCACAGACACCGGAAGCAAGGGGGGCATACTGGAAATGACCTAGCTATGTAAAAAATATTAACTACAAAACTTATTTACAATTTATTAGGGTGTTTATATAAACCACTAAACAACTTGGACAAAATTTTAAATTATCAATTTGGCATTTTCTTGCCAACATAATTGAGCTGCAAATTTCAATAACTTGAATTATCAATAGATCTGCTGATTGGATAAACAGACTTTTCAACAGTATAACATTTATTATTTGATGTATTATTACAGAGAAATCATCTATCAAACGCACATTTCTGTGCTTTTTGTTTGATGTTAATATGACAAACACCTTTTCTGCAAGACAAAAATCACTTTGTGAACAGTCAGAATTTCAAATTATTTTATGTTTTTTCGCCACCATCTGGCCATATTGCACCAAAGTGCTCAGAGTCCCCAGCAACGCACCCACCAAAACCAAAGTCGATCAGATGAGCAGACACAAACACACACGGACATACACATACACACAAGAAAGACAGTGATGTCTGTACACATACCTTCTGTGTTTTCCTGATAGTTGGAGTCATGTCTTTGAAGTAGTCCGGCTCTTCATCATTATTGTCTGGTGAAGGGGAAACATTTCCGTTGCCACCCTCAATTTTAATACTTGTCGGCGCTTCCTCATCCCAAGAGCTCCATTCTTCAATCTCTGGCTGTGCCGAATGAAACGGTAAATAAAAATTGAAAAGCCTATTTCATGAGACAAAGTGCAGAAGTCTGTGTAGGATTTATTTCTATGATCATAGACTATAAGCAATTTCATAAAGTGGAGGGGGCCCTTAATATCTCAGCCACAGCAGCTACTATGCTATGAGCAGTACTGTATGGGTACTGTCAAACGACAAAAAATTGACAATTGACCTGTTTTGGTACCGATGATGAAAAATCCACTGTTGTTGGAAGAGTTATTTGATCACCACTCAGCTTGCGACCCCTTCCGCTCCTGTAAATAACAATTGGAAAAAAAATAAAAGGAAAAGGATTATTATCGTTGTGAATAGAAAAAAAAGGAAATTATGGTTAGATCTCTGCAGTTTATAGAAATCATTGCACTGACCAACATTAAACCCCCTACTGATTTTAGTTAGCTTTTGCATTACAGATGCATGCTTATTGATAGTTGATTTAGTCATAAATCAGCCTGCATATGAACCAAGCAATGGTCCGTTTCATTATATAGTGAAGATTTTTACACATTTTTGTTTGCAGATAAGGAAAGAATTTATGGAGCTACAATACATTGGAATGGATAACTTTCAGTTGTACTTACCTGCATATCAACCTTTTAAAGAAAGAAAGCAGGCTGGCCAGGCATGTGCATATCTTGAAAAGACGGAACTGAGTGATGGCCATGATGAAACTGAGCTGGAAAACGGGAAGAAAATTTGAAAAGCTTGGCATTTGTGTCTGGTCTTGTTTTACTTCAAACCACCAGGGTGTGTCGAGCGAAAATCTCCGGTACGCCAACATTTACGCCGCGTAGCATCAAACCGGGAAACAGCTGGCCTGGATTCGTTAGTTCAAACAGGAAATTTGTGAAATATATTAACAGAAACCGGTGAGACATTTATTTCCGGGAACTTGAGCGATAACAACCGCTCGTGGATAAATTTGTGCAATTACCAAGTATAATCTACTCAAAACAAATACAAAGAAAATCATGAACACCTGCACTGAAACTATCATATGTTAACTGTGTAGCATGCTATTCTATGCATACAATACATTGCCGTGCTAGGGCTGATGGTAGTTCCTCTGTCAACATTTTAGCAAAGGAACGCGACCTTTAAATGCAGTTTACGTTAGTTTTCGTGCACGCCAGATATCACACAAACACATACTCACCGTGCTTGGTGTCAGTTCGCTGTGTGCAGAGCGGCTGCTTTCCTCTTGGGTGGCAGAAGAGACAAGTTCATTTATGTGCTAACCGTGGCTTGCTAGCTTAGCCCGCAGAAAAAAACATGATATTCCTCAATCCTTTAATTGTCTAAGTGAGACAACACATTGGGGGCAGCAAGTAGCAACGCTGTCATGCCATAACCATGTGTGTAACCGCTGCGCAGCCCAGTCTGTGTTTCGTGACAAAACTCTTAAATGTGTGTCGTCGCTCATCTCTGTCCCTCGGCTGCCATTTTTGAGCTGGGAGGAACAGGGACGTACAGCGTGGTCCCGCTGCATTCAGGGGCTCACAAAGTGTGGGAGACATCAGTTTCGCGTGTGTTCGAACACATTTCATCTCTTTCATCTCTTTCATCTCTCTCTCTCTCTCTCTCTCTCTCTACATATATATGTATATGTGTGTGTGTGTGTGTGTGTGTATATATATATATATATATATATATATATATATATATATATATATATATATATATATATATATATATATATATATATATATATATATATATAAAATGCGTTGCGCATTTTAGAATAAGATGATGAATATATTAATAAAACATTAAATTACATTAGGAAATTGTCAAATATATAGTGGCCTAATTAAATTAAACAAAAATCTTTTATTCTACTGCTGCCCACCCCAGACCAATAGGGGGCAATGTCAATGCATCTTTCAACTGGACCAATAAATCCAACAAGAAGAAGAGGATAGTGACGTCACCGCTATCCAACCAATCAACATCGTTTGGTCGGGTTCGGGATATTTGAAAACTGGCAGTTGAAGTTGAAGTCGAAGTCGGGGCTTTCTTTTCGTGCTTCATAAGCGAAAAAGGATTAAACACGCAATCCACACGGTGAGCTATATTATAAATAAAAATATAATCTAGTCTTTTCTTTTGAAAATATAGGCTTTGCACATCCCTTTTTACCATGTGTGACCAGTAAGGAAACAACTCCTAAAGCTCGTTTAACAACAATGCTACATATTAAGTGGCTAGCTTACCTAGCTAACTCAGGTCTTAGAGATTAAAGACCTCAATATTATGTAAAGAGAACAGCAGTCGTGTTCAAAGATCTCTTTTTAATAAGTCGGTGAAACCCTTTTATTTTGCAGCAGCTTGTCCCCTAAAAAAGTTTGTGAACAGCTATTCATACCTTAAAGCATTTGATCATTAACTTATCTTAACTTTAATGTGTTTTTTTTACATTCTTTGCATTATGTTAAATATAGTTTTAATGTGACGAATTTTAAGGAATGGCTTTTAATGCCCTTTTAAAAGATCAGAGGTCATGTGCCCCACAAAAATACATCACTTCACATCACCACTTTATGTGCTAATTTATGATTTTTATAACAAGGTCAGAGAACAAGCTCTATATTCTTTATGTTATGTGCTAAAAAGTAGGCTATAAGTAGCAGGCTTACATTCATTGTGGCTATGACATATATGGAGGTGTACAATATTGTTATTTGTCATGTTTAATGCTCTGATTTGTTAAAAACATGTGGATAATCATTCAGTTGTCATTATGTTGAATAGCTTATGGTATCTATCTGTATGAAAGAGACAATACATACAGTTATCTGAAGTTAATGAATGTGCTGTCAATTTCAGATGGAGGAAGAAGAGCATACAGGCAGAAAGCAGCAAATTGCCATGCTTCATCAAAAGCTTAACAAAATCAAAAAGTATCTCAAAGATGATAATGGTATGTTGTGTAATCGTGCCACTTTAAAATCCACACTACTATGTCCCAATGCTTCATTGAGTCATCATAACACCTTGTGCTTGTTGCAGATGACACCGACAATATTAATCAGATCATGAGCTCAAACTCGCCTGAAGCATGCCTCTCATATTTAATGGACCTGGAGAAGAAAGGGGATCCTTACTTGGATCTTAACCATCTCACCCGCCTTGTTGACTTTTATACGAGAGTATTCTCCAATATGCCACTTGGAAAACATTGTCAAAATGAGAGCTATGCCAGGATGTTGGTGAGATTTGCAGAGCTGAAAGCGTGAGTACCCAAGTTATTGTTTGTGTCTCAAGACCTTAGTTAATTTGTCAATTGTAATTTCACCTACATCAGTAATCAAGGGCATCATTATGTTGCCAATGGTGGAGGGTAATTTTTCTTAGTAGTTATTGCTATTGGTGTTTACATCTTTGCTGTCCAGGCCTTTTCACAAGAGAGAAAGTTGTTGTAATGGCTGTTTGTCCTGTTTTTTTTCTTCTTAGAATTCAAGATGTTGATGAGGCAGAAGCCAATTTTAATGTGGCAAGATCTCATAGCCAGAACTTTGCATTTGTGCACATTGCGCATGCAAAATTTGAAAATTCTCAAGGTACAGATGCTTATTCCTGTAAATATTGCACATTGACATGTAATTAGTTATAAGTATCTCAGTGTCTGCCTTATTATTTTACTAGGTAAGACAAAAAGAGGCATTTATATATTGCATAATGCTATTGACGTGGGTGCCAAACCAAAGGAACTGCTGGAGGCTGCCCTGCAGAGCATGCAGACAGGAAAAACACAACTCATCTGTTCAGAAGACAAGGAAAATGCCCAAAGTTAGTATTTTTTATCATGTTTTTTTCATGGCTCGATCACCTTTCAGATGGTTTAACTTTAAAAATGTTAAAAAAAAAAAAAAAAAAAAAACGAAGGTGAAGAGTTTACTGTTGAAATGTAATAATATACCATATCATTTTATATATCACATACCATAGTTTACATATTTTCTCTCTGACAGTATTCTCCAACAATACCATGCACGATTCTGTCAAAAAAGCTAACAGGAACTCAGATGGGACAGGTGACTTGCAGCTGTCCAGCATTTTTGGTTCAGGGTAAGACTAAAACAGCACCTGTCATCACTTAACACGGTTTATGTTTAAGTTAGTTCATGTGACACTTCTCCTCTCTGACTCTCAGGACCGATTCCTTTGGGGGATCATCTGAGGACCACCTATTGGGTTGGAAATCTGCATCTCAACGCAAGAGAACAGGTGGCTTGGTGAGAGTCAAATTTCTTTCTGCTCTTTTTTAAAATAATTCATTGTGCACTTTTTCATAGAGTTCATCCAACTGAATTCTGAGGGTTTTTAATTAATTTGTGATGTGAAAACTGTCTTACAGCCAGGAAGAGTCCCTGTAGTTCCTTTCTCTATTCCTGAAAAGGATGATAATGATGACTCCATTAATGAGAGACCCATTAAAAGAACAGACTCATCAGTCCCAACCAGTTTGTCCAGGTAATTTTCTAAATGGTTTCTTGGAAAATGGCACATGAAAAGCGTTGCTAATTAAAATACCCATTATACAACCAATGGCCATGAAGTAAAACGTTAATGGTAAAAACAATTGTTTCAGCCCAAAAAGTGGCTCTTTTGAACTAATGGTTGAATATGATTTTAGTTGAATAGCCATGATGTGGTAATCTTCCATTTTATATATTGTGAAATCCTGCCTTTGAGTTATGTTGCTGATAGACCATGTTGAGCTCATAAACGTATATTGGGAAAATCATGAGACTACCACAATGTACTGAGTTAAATTACGTCATTTGCTCTTCCCTTTGTTCACTTTTCAGTGTGTATCACTCTTGCATGCTAATTGTTACATATCTCAGTTAGTGTTCTAATTCTTCTCAAAAGCTGTAAAAAAAGATTTCTGGATTTTATTGCAGAGACTCAATTGGTTTATTTGTGTTTCAGGCAAACATCTGGTTCTAGCATGAGCTCAATACTTGGGCCATCCTCCTCAAGGAAAATTGCTGCCGATGAACATTTAGTCAGTCTTCAGGTTGGTATACTCAGTCGTGTTTTAGACAATAGTGTCAGAATTCCAGGTTTTAAACACTATGGTTATATTTATCTGTGCTCTGCTTAGCATACATAACCTGAAGAAGGAAGTCTAATGTGTGTCACTTATATTGCTGTGTTTGCAGCCACCAACTCTCAGTCCAGATCATTTTCCTTGGGAAGACCAGGCCACTGTGGACTCCACCACTACACTGCTACATGCGAGAGACACCTCAAGAATGGAAGGTACTAAATCACCAAGAAAATATGCCACACCACATCCCCATAATTTTAAGAGCACCATAATCTAACGCTGTTCGAACCTTGGTCATTCCTTGTCCTTTGCCATCTTGATGACTTCTTTGTTTTTCTTTGCAGATGTAACCAACAGTTTTGAGCAGATCGCCAATTTAAATTCACCCGAGTCATGTTGGACTTACCTGATGAATCTGGAGAAAAAAGGCAACCCTCATACCGACATCAACTTCCTAAATAAGCTGAAGAATTGTTATTCAAAAATATTCTCCAAACTGCCAATAAGAAAATACAGCAAAAACACCAGCTATGCCAAAATACTGGTCAGATATGCAGAACTCAAGGGGTGAGTGTGTATGAAAAAAGTATCTCTTAGGATACACTTATGGCATATGTGATATTATTAATGTATAAACTATAGATATATAGTATTGGTCAAAATAGAAAAACAAACCGTACGGTCAATTTTCCAACAATCTATGTATCAATATGTAATGCAATTTATTTATCAAAATGACCTAGTAAACCTTCATCCCTTTAACCTCAATAAATAATGTGAAGTCATTACTCAGAGAGGTGCCAAACAGTATTATGGAAGTAATGCTTTTCAAACCCTGTGAATTAAAAAAAGAAAAAGAAAAATAGCTATTGTCATCAAAATGTTGACTTTTATTCATGAAATGATTGTTGGGTGCTTCTTAAGAGTAAATACACTTTGCTTTTTTTTCATAGCATTGAAGACCCAGAGGAAGCTCAAGATCACTTCATAGTTGTAAGATCCAACTGCAAAGGCTTTGCCTTTGTCCACATAGCTCATGCCCAGTTTGAGGTGTCTCAAGGTAGAATGTCTAATTTTTAGCATTTTTGCACTGTACACTTGGAATATATAAGTTATTGAAGTACATACTGATTTTTTTCTAACAATAAAAAATAATTACTCTTAAACGGTTATCTCTTACTTCATCATAAAAGATCTGTGAGTTTCTTAACTGTTTTGTGTTTCTAAAACACAGTTGTTACAGTATTACAGATTTTATGTGCACCTCACTTCTTCAATAGTTGACAGTAACTGTTGCAGCTTTAAACATGACTGACTGATCCAGCATAGTTAAAAGGATTTTTTGTCTTGCTTCCTTTTCAAGGTAATGTGCTTAAAGCAACTTCAATTCTGCACAAAGCCCAGACATTAAACGCCCGGCCAGCTGAGCTGTTGGAGATGGCCGTTCGTAACCTTAAAGCTGGAGAAAAACTATTATTGCCCACCAAGGAAGAGGAGGATCACCCAACTGGTAGAGAGTTTCATTGAAGGGTCACAGGGTCATGATTTCTCAGTTGGAACTCACTATAGTGTGAAATTTAGAAAAATTGAAATTGAACTTTTGATTGTTTATTTTTTATTTGCAACCAGGCATGGCATCTTTCGGGGGGAGCCAGGAATTGTATCTTCCTGCTCGAGTTCCTGTGAACCGCCCAGTGGAACAGCCTAAACGTCTCAGCAAGGAGACTTTGTCGGAGTGGAAGATGCCAGCTCTGATCAACCATGTTTCTCCAGAGGTCTGACAACATTCATTGTAAACTACTTTTAAGTATTGAAATGAAAACTGTACCGTCCATTCATCTTTTTGTTCATAGAACCATGTCAAGTAATTTACACACTGAACCAGATTCTGATTTTAGTTTATATTTTTCCTCCCAAGGATAAACGGTCAACACCACCTGATCCCAGAGCTGTTCCTCACATGATGGATTCTCACTTTACTCCATCTCTCCATCTTCCATCCAGACTGAACCCACAAACAGTATGTCAGACACCAAACAACTACAGAAACCCTTCTGCTAACAGGTAAAATCTTACTTTGGAACTTTAATAAGCTTAATCTGTCCTCTTTTTAAACAATGGTATATAGACCAGAGGCTGTGGAAGAATTTCATATGATAAAACTATTTTGTGTATATAGTGCAAACATAAACATTTGACCACTTTTACAAAAAAAAAATTCTAATTCTGCCTCCCTCTTTCAGCTTTATTACTCCTGTTGTAAAAAGAGGCCCTCCCGTGTCCTCCTCTGCAGTAACAGCAAACAGAGCTGGACCGGTTCAGCAAGCCTGCACACCTCTAAACCAAGCACCAATAATCAAAACTCCACAGGTACATTCGTGTTTGCATCCTACCTTTACTGTCATTTTATCAGTGTCTCCAAGAAAAAGTGTCTTTTGTGATCACTATAATAATGCAATTTCAAGAAAATTGTATATTTTTCGCCAGAGCTTGCTATTGTGCTAAAACACAGAAACCTTTCTGCTCATGTTGGTCCCTGGTTTCTTGAAGTATCGATTTTAAAAAATGGTTTTCTATTTGACTAAGGGGCTAAGTTTGCTTTGAGCCAGTCACATAAATAGTGGAGTGTTTCAGCGCTCTTTATGTAGTCTTACATATAAAACTCTCTAAGAAAGATTAGAAATGTCTCTTGTCTCTATATTTAGGTTACCTAAGCACAAATTTTAATTGTAAAGCAATGTATATTTTTGAATCTCATTTCAGGCTTCCTTTACCCCGATGTCAAATGAATCGATTACCATTAAGGGTAAACAGTTCTTCATTCTCAAAATGATTGGACGAGGTGGATCTAGCAAGGTAACACAACAGGGTTTAATTTAGAGTCAATGTTCCAATACTTTTGTTGTTATTACTGCTGCTAAATGATGAAGTTGTGTGTTTCAGGTCTTCCAGGTCCTCGATCACAAAAAGCAGCTGTTTGCTGTGAAATATGTCAACCTCGAGGAGGCTGATGCTCAGACAATAGAAAGTTACAAAAATGAAATTGAACATCTGAACCACTTGCAGCAGTACAGCGATCAAATCATAAAGCTCTATGACTAGTAAGTGTATGGTCTGTCCAAAAACAAAATCTGCATGTATTAAGAAATTCTTTTAAATCTTATTTGTTCCTGCGCATACATAGTACAGGATGTGAGAAATGTGCTGTGGCTTTCTGTCAATGTCCTGATGGTTATATGTGTGCGTTTGCAGTGAAATAACCAACAGCTGCATCTACATGCTGATGGAGTGTGGAAACATAGATCTGAACACTTGGTTGCGAAATCGAAAAGATGTGAATCCGCTGGAGAGGAAGTTTTACTGGAAGAATATGCTGGAGGCTGTCCATACTATCCACAAACATGGTTTTTTCACTCTCTTTTCGGGTTTGTGATGTTTAATAGGTCACTAATTTGATCTTAAATTCTGAACGGTACATGTGTCTTTTTGTTTAGGAATCGTCCACAGTGACTTGAAGCCAGCAAATTTTGTTATAGTGAATGCCTCACTGAAGTTGATTGACTTCGGAATCGCAAACCGAATCCAACCAGATGTAACAAGCATCATGAAGGATTCACAAGTAAGATTTACGGTTACAAGTCAATATATGATATGCTGCTCAAATGATTGTATTTATTAGATTGTTAAAAAATGGACAAAATTCAGCTGTAAAAAGATACAGGTTAGATTATGTACAGTTGTTACTTTGTATGACTATAAAATGCATGCAAGTAACATTTTTGTCAAAACTGGATTACGACAGAGGTGAATTAAATTACATTTTAAAGGATACAAAGGGCCACTGAAAACTGAAATGAATGTCAAGTTTAAATCATAAACTCTAATATACCCTACCAGTTATGGGACTCATGAAAATTGTGTATCACATGGTTGTTTGTCAAACACAGGTAGGAACCCTGAACTATATGCCACCTGAAGCCATCAAAGACACTTCATCCCAGCCAGGAAAAGCACGCTCAAAGGTACTTTTACCCAATTAATGCAACCATTCAAGCACTAATTTCTAATTGATGAAGAAGAGTGGTTAAATTTTCTTTTCTCTGATTTTATTCCTAAGATCAGCCCCAAAGGCGATGTGTGGTCCCTTGGATGTATCCTGTACTGCATGACATACGGGAAGACTCCGTTTCAAAGCATTACCAACCAGATTGCTAAATTGCATGCCATCATCGACCCCTCACATGAGATTGAGTTTCCTGACATCTCAGAGAAGGATTTGCTACATGTGCTGAGGGTGAGAAAATACAAATAAACATTTCGGAAATGTATTTATTTGGTTTACAGTGGGGCAAGTATGGTCTTTAAGACTGAATATCAGCAGCGTTTAGTTACATTTAAATTGACAATCAATTTGCATTTCACATCCTGTAATATGTAAAATAATATATAATAAAACAAAATATGAGTGGCTACACTCATTCATATTGTACATACCTAAAGTCCTCTAAAAATAATTATATACATCTATTGTCAAAGAGTGGCCAGAAGTGGATATGGTTTTTATATTTATTATATAAATCGATTGCTAGTTGCATAATTCTGTTCAGTAGATGAGCCCTTATATGTTGTAGCATGGTGATGATTGATGTAGATTTAAGATACTGCAAGGACAAAGATAATTTGGAATTGTTTCTGAATTTAAGCACATTAATTTTTGTCTTGTATCAGAGATGCTTGGTACGGAACCCCAGAGAGCGAATCTCCATTGCAGAGTTGTTGGAACATCCATACCTGCAGCTGAAGCCACAAGCACCACCAGAGCCAGGTACACATACTGTACAGACACACATGCATAGGCACACACACAAATGTGATGTTTGTAATTCAGAGCCAGTTTTCACCACCTGTCTTTTACCTGCTTGTTTCAGAACACAGCCATGATCTCCAGAGAATCCTCACTGACCTCGCAGCCCTTCAGTCACCTAACAGCATCATCCGAGCTGCAAATGTAAGGTTTACTTTGTAAAACTTTTTTTTTTCTAACCAGAAATTGATGGACTACTAAATTAGCTTTCTTCTCTTTACAGAACCTGGCAAAAATGTGCAGCAGTGGCAGGAAGTTGGATGTTGCAGAGTGTGCAAAGTCCTCATCCTAAATATTCAGAAAATCTGATGTAAATATTTTTTACTGTTGATGAATAGCTATTAACCACTTCAATACAATAACATTTTTTATTGGAATGTGTAGAACTAACAAGTCAGTATTTGTATGTTTGTTTTCTTGAAACAAAATCATTCTAATCCTTCAATTTTACTTATGTTCTTAAAATAAACGTACTCTATCCCTTAAGACTTGCTGTTTTGTTTTGGCCTCGGCTTACAGGTTTTTGCAAAGATTACTTAATGTAACTTTGTAAATTATTAGTTGAAAGTAACTTAAAATAAAAAGACTTTAGAGTGAGAAGAGATTTGTTTTGAAGAAAGTCTTTTGAATTGTTCATACTCAGAGTTAATACTGTATATAAATGCTAATTGTTTAAAACATCAGTTCAAAATTACTGTTAACCAGTAAGCTAAGAACATTACTTTACAATTAGTTTTATAACTTTTCACCCATGTTTCCTGGTAAAGATGATTCTTTATTTTTCTATCATTTTTTTTGATATCATTAAAACTGCTGTGGCAGCTGTTTACTGCATACTGTATTCAATGACTTTTGTAACTCAGCCAGTCTTATGTGGTTTTTGTTTTTACACAAACACAACTTTATATGCAACTGTAACAATGTTGCTCAGATACTCTTTCATGTTCTCCTAATTGAGGATTTGACACTAGGACAAAAATGCAGTGATAAATAATTCTCATATTTATTCAGAGTCACAGAATAATATCATAATGCAGACTTTAAAAATTATCTCAGACTTTCTAGCTATCTTAACAGAAACATATCTAGAAGTTAAAAGTTGGGATATTTGAGTATTTTTAAAGTAGCTTGACCAATAATGACTGTACTTCAGTATAAGATACTTTAACTAAATTCTCTATACAATAAGTCAATATTAAAACACTTTCACAAGTTTTCTAAGTTAGGGTTTTCTGAATGCATGTATTATTTATTTTTTGGTGGGGTCTTCATTTTTAGTCATGAGAGAATAAACGCTCCAAACTGAACACCACAAATATAAGTAGGTCAAAATAAATACCATTTGAACCTCTTATTATTAACCTCAACTGAAACTGATCTTTTTTCCATCACACTGAAGACTTGTTTGTTTAAGCCATTGCTGCATTTGTAAAGAAAGATGAGACAATATTTTGAATCAAGCACCAGGCCAATACGCGCTGGCCTGATTTAGGATTTTATCTTAAATCTCCTCCACGCACACCGCCCTCCTTCTTGACCAATCACAGCACGTGTCTACAGTGGAACGCTGACGCGCAGATACAGAAGTAAGACATCTCACTCTGAAACTTTTCGTGAGGACCAAAGACAGCCGCTATCCCTTCTTATTACGCACGGCAGCGTGTGTAGCGCCTTATCCGACAGTCGTCAAACTGGGGATTTATGACCATATTCTAAAATAAATTGACGTCGACTACTGCAATTTCTTTCTAATTTCTGATTTAAAAATAAATATATTGTTTAATGTTTATTTACCTTTCAAAGGCTGGAAAAAGCGTTGTATTTTTTACTGAGTGTAAACAAAAAATCTATGGTCCCGAAATGTAATTGCAATTGCATGACTGTATTAATTAAGGTTATTGCGAGAAAGTGGAGAAAGAATGTCACTATAGTTCATGATTTGGGTTTGGTTGCGAAAACATATCCTAATTTCCATGCTGGTGGGTACGCTTCTCCTCATGAACGATCTTCACAGTTTGATTCATTTTGCCCTTCCTGGTCAGCCACAACAACAGTGATGGCGGCTGCAGCACGGTTCTTCATTCGAGGTGCAAGCCCGAAACTTCCCATCTCCGGTATCTGCACCGGGGCCAAAAGTTCATTTGGAGCCACTCTGCTGAAGCTGTCTCCGAGCTGCAATTCACGCACAAAAACACAACGGAGGCATGCGGGACACTTTACCTTCCATCCCGACCCTGTCCCGACACAATATGGTGAGCGGCGGAGCTAACTGAGCTAGGTTACACTAACAGAGTGTAAGCTCGAGTGAGCTAGCACCAAGTCTTAGCCTCTAAAAAACAGGTGCAAGTTAACTTTTATTCAGCTGTTAAGACGGCATAACCTCTAATATTAACCCTAAGGTAACCTGTAATGTTACCTATAAGATACTTGTGTTTCAGGATTAACTTAGGCACTTATAATTTAAAAGTCCGATATACTGCAACTCCATTATCAGGTATTTTCTGTCATTGCTGCTATCAACCGGTTTCGGGTTAACATTCAGCCGAATGGCTGCTCGCTGTGGTGGCAGCTGTCAAACACGAACAGAACAACCAGTCATCAAAACCTTTTACTTTACTTTAATCGTTGTTAAGTACATATTCCTCTGTGTTAATTATCTATATTAACCAAGTTTAGGTAGCTAAACTGTGCTCGACGAGACTTATTTACTTTCCATGACGTTTCTTCTAAGTGGCGTCCTTGTTCAGAACAGGTATTTCCTACTACCCAGAGAGAACTCATAGAACACACACATAAACGCCTCACATACCTATCTCGGAAGAAGCAACAGATTACCGAGTTTTTTAAACGCCTCACACGCAGGATCCCGGGAGAAATTTCAGTTTACCCTGTTTCTTTAAATGCCTCACATGTAGGCTCTTAGGGGACACTACAACTTTGAGCTGTAGGGATTAATTTTAGTGTTCCAAACGTGCCAGAAACATCTTGCACAGTTCTTTGAATATAAATCAAGGAGCTTAACTACCTTAACTACATATCTTATTAACCTTCATGATAGTTGAAGAACAAATGATCAATTTCTATTGATATGCAGAGGCCTTCTCAACCTTTAAGGACAGGGCTAAAGACCCAGACTAGACTGTCTAGATGTCAGTCAGTCATTTTCTATACCTGCTTATTTCTCATTACGGCTCTGTTGGAGCCATTCCTAGTGCATTTCAGGTGAAAGGCAGGGATACACCCCAGACAAGTTGCCTGCCTATTGTGGGGACACACACACATACACACATACACACACACACACCATTCGCTCACATACCTGCAGGCAATTTAGAGTGTCCAATCAACCTAAGCATGTTTTTGGACTGGGAGGAAGCAAGACCACTTGCAGACACAGGGAGAACATGCAAACTCCAGAAAAAAATAACAAAGTCCGAGACCTGAACCTGCGACTTTCATCCTGTCAGGATGACGCAGCGCTACCCACTGGTCCACCATGTCACCCCATTTGACTATATGGACTTTAATAATCAATATGAAAACGGGCCTTGGGGTTAAGCATCTGCAACATTGCCTGTTGGTACCAGGGTCCACACCTTAAACTGAAAGTCACAATTTTTTAATAACTGAACTCCCTCATTACCTCTGAGCAAGGCTCTTAACCCCAGCTGCTCAGGTGGAGCCGCCCAACGGCAGCAGATCAGACTGCTGTTGTACTGAGCAGCTTCCTGGTGTAAATGTGACCAGGCTGTTCCTGAAAAAGAGAGGTTAAAATGGTATGTGTTCCTTAAAGGTTCTGGGTCATTACTTTTCATTACTTTTTTATTTTAATAGTTATTAGTATTTTGGTAACTTTTAGTTGTGTCAAAGTGCTGCTTTTCACATCCAAATGCTGTGTGTTACAATAATGAAGTGTTGCTTGTGTCAATGTTTGTCTTTTTTTCCCCATTGAATAACCTTTTAGGACCCACCCAGAAGATGAACTTGTTTCAGTCAGTTACAAGTGCCTTGGATAATACACTCGCCTCAGATCCCACAGCAGGTAATAAGATATGGCTAATTACATTAAAATCTGATAAAAACCAACCCTGTTAACTAACAATCGGGTTATTTTCTAAATTATGCACTAGAATACAGTTGGACTATGTGTCTGTCATGTGTAAATGGAAATATTTTCACATGGGCTGTATCTAAAATCCCCCCCACACCTATCTAATACATACTGAATTTAATTTTATTTTATTTCACATTTTTTGAAGAGAAAGCATTAGCATTAGGAATTTTTATTTATGTTTATGTCAAACCAATAACACTTAAAACAAAAAGCTAATAGATTATCCATAATATACTTATGACTCTAAAAACACATTGAGACATTACAAACAAATATGTTTCTAGTACCCCTAGAATGCTTTTTTGTGGAACCACACCACAAATGTTACCTCAATGTCAATGTTTCTTTTAATATTTATTACTGAGGTAAATGTGCATATCTGTAGAAAGGCTTGATCTAAAACCAAATAGATTATACAAAATACTATTCTTGAAAATGTATTTGTCTGTCTATTTAGAAAATAATTTGGCAAGAATCGTAAATAGATCTTTGAGGATGGATACTGGTCTAGTATTGCCTTGAACAACCTTGTTTCCTCTTAAAAAGTGGAATAATTCTGGCCACTTCAAAATCATTAGGCTCCCTTGCCTCCTTAATATTGTGAATAATACAAGTTGTAATGATTGCTACAGCGTCATTCACAAATCTAGCTCTTATGTTGTCCATTCCCTCTTGCAGGTTTTATTTTAGCCTTATTCAAGTGTTTATGACCTTGCTCAGGTGAACTTAAGTGAAAGTGTCATTTGCAAAACCCTGTAGAGAGAAACTCTTGCACATGTCGTATTATAAACCCATTATCTACAGAGAGTTTCACCACCAGGTCTCTAGCTATAGATGTGAAAAATGTATGGAAATTGTCAGCCACTTTAACTCTCTTTGATGTAGTTCAACTTTTTATATTCAAGCTGTCATTTTGAGGTTAAGTTTAACTACTATTTAAGTTTAACTTAACCAAGTCCAGTCTAAAGAGGTCACAGTGAGTCAACACAACGTAAGACCTGTATAACAAAGGCAAAAGTTGTATAAGCTCAGTTGCATACTTATAGCAATTATAATTTAGTGTTAACCTTAGGTGCCCAAAGGGCCAGTATTTATCTAACATCTCAGAATCACTCCTTGATATTGAGCTGAAAGTGATACTATGACTTTAGAGTGATACTTCAACTTCAAATGCCTTTATCTTAGAATTTTGTCTTGCAGCCAGACTTCTGAATCCTACGCTGGCTTTCAGCAAGCACTAAGGTGACTTCAAGGCGAGAGTGTGACATTGCTGGTTTACAACATATTCAGCTGCAATGTGTTAGCTTTTTAATTGTAGTTGCAATTTGAATAGTGTTAGGTAGCAGTCTAGGAACAAATCTCTTGTTAAATTTATATCTGCCATATGCAATTCAAAGAATAAGTGAGCAGGAAGTGAACTAGTCTGTGCATATGTGCAGATAGTTTAGACAGACTTAAATCAGGAATGTTTCAAAGTCTCATTTTTCTTGTTGTTTTATGGGAGGAAAGCATGCACTCACTGTTGCTTCACACATAGGATCTGTGAAAAGTTTTTACCAAACTCCTAAATCAGCACAAATGGGAGTAATTTAATACAATAAGAACATGTATAAATTACTTTTGCTGAGTGTATGTAAAGTAGAACAAGAATGCAAGAATGAATCCCTTTTTTCTTCTTTCCCCCATCTTATGCTCTACTCTTCTATATGGATATTTACAGTGTATTTTTAACTCATGCATTTTATCGCTGACTGTGTTGTATATTTATTGGCAGTCATATTTGGGGAAGATGTGGCCTTCGGTGGAGTATTCCGATGCACAGTGGGTCTGAGAGACAAATATGGTAAGGAGCTTCATCCCCCCCATTCAAACACAACTACTGCTGAGTATGCTCCAAATAAAAACGGTGTGCTTTACATGAGTTTGCCACTAGGTGGAAGCAGAGCACTTCCAAGAACCTCACTATCTCTCTCGCAAGGTCATATTACAGTTCAGTGTTCACCTAGAGGACCAGAAGGATCTGTTTGCACTTATTTGCCCATTGTAGCAGGGTAGCCTCACAAAGTTGATATAGTAGAGTGAATTCATCTCACATTGGTCATTATGATTTTATATTTTGCTTCAATTTGAAATGTCTCATGATAAAGTCCCGCAGGTTGATCAGAAGCATCATAAAGATGATCCACCCAGTAATGTAGCCACAGTAACACAAAAAAGACATTTATTCTCTCATAGAGATGACGATCCTTTTTTGATTGGTAGAGATCTTTTTTCCTCATAGACTGTCAACACAGCAAGAGAGGATTAGAAAAGGTGCAATTAGTGACGGTAGACTTCAGTTTAGTTTTCCCAAATTCATAAACGGTTCAGCTTCCTCAAACAGTAAAATGGAACAGATTCCTCGTTGATTTTCCTGCTGTGATCATTTGAAATTTCCGCTGAGGTCTGTTGTGATCGCTGGTTCACAGGCACGGCTGACTTGGACGCTTAAATGTCAAAGAGGCTTTTTTTTTTTCTATTAGTACATTTCCTGCTGTGACAAGTAAAAATGTCTGCTCTGATTTAAAGGTGTTGCGAACATGTGTGACGCTTTTCGCTTGTGTGAGCAGAGAGATGGTTTCTAAGGAAATAAAACAATAAAAATAACTATGGCTGAGTTCCATTCAGGCAATTTAGTTTTCTGAATTCAGAATTTGATTTTCAATATCATACTAGTTATTCTCTCAACGATTTGGACTCTTTAAAGAATAAATTACTTCTGGTTTAAACTGAATGTGCTATGTTTGCTATCAGTTAGTGTCCATAAAATTTCAAGGACTTATTATTAATTGCAGATATATTGGCAAACACAAGCGTACATCTCATCTGACAAGAAATTACAGCACAGAAATTCCAAACATATGTTTGAGGTAATTTCAAAGGCAGTGTGATCATTAAATGGTTTGTTCACCAGAGCAAGTAAAATATGGGCAAATTTCAGTAAAAACAACTTTAGAAATCCGTTTTGAAGATAGATATATATTTTTTTTCCTCAGAAGAAGTTTAGTAAAATAAAATATATTTTTTATTATTTTTTTTAACTTAATCAATAACATCAAATTTGACCTCAAATACCTGGTACTGGTTACAGCGTGTGTGTGTTCCAACATGTGAAATCACAGATTCAGAAGGTCTTTTTCACAACAAACTGTACGAAATTCCCCGGCGTTGCTAATAACATTAACGACTGCTCTGTACTATTCGAACGTCCCAGTCAGCGGTGACAGCGAGCCAGCCCGTCCAAACGCCAGGACCCTGAAACCGAAGTGCCTGAATGGAATTCAGCCATCGTTATTTTTATTGTTTCCACCTGTGCTTTCTCTGCCTGACTCCAGACTATCGAGTCCACCGACTGATATCAGACAAGTGCTTTCCCACTGTGCCATGTCCAAATGTCCTCCATTAAGACAAGAAAAGGCCTGTTGGAACGAAGCTCCCACTGCAACTCTCTTTATAGCTTGAACCCACAGAACCTGCATCTACAGTTTATTAAATGTGCTATTTCTGTACGTTCTCCGTGTCAGTGAGTAAGGATTTACCATTTCCAAGTAGCTGATAGCTCCGTGGTGGGTTCTGTAGTCGACCGTCTGGATGGAAATAGCTTATGACATGGCTTTAGCATTATACAATTTTTAATATAAAGTAGACTGCATGAATGTCCTAGATGAGTGCTAAATAGAATAGCAGTCGGTGCTTGTAACTCGCTTTCCCTTGATGTGCGGAACAATATATGACATTTTGATTAAACATGACGTTTTTTTTGCCCATAAATCTAGGAACAGCCAATTACTTTTAAACTGGTATTAAACAGCCTGTTTCTTCAGCTTGATTCATGTCTTCCATAACTTGTTGACAAAATGGAATCTGTCTAGCCACATTGAGCCTAATTCCTTTTCTTATTTATAACTTTTTTTTTTTTAATAGTGAGGAGTCTCAAATTGATCCTACAGTAGCCGGCTTTGCCTTTTGTTTTCATTGACGTCAGGAGTGTTGACCTTTTGAAGAGGGATCATTATTTTCCATCTCATCCTTGTGTACAGTGACGAGCGCAAAGCTGTTTTTATCCCTCTCACTGCTAAAAGGAATGGCTGCGCACCTCCGCCACCCGCAGCCATTATACAGAACAGAGGGGTGGACATTATATGAATGGCTTTTTACGAGGCTGATGCATTCACTTCAGTGATCCAGCTCTCCTGCCGCGGGCTAGTGGCTGCCTCTGAGTGCTGTTTCCCTGAAAGGGGGGGGGGGCAGAACACATTGACTCTACGCTCCCACTGATGCCTTTAGCCTTTTTCAATGAAAGAAGCGTTTGTATCAAACAGCAAGTTCCCCATACATATTTAAATTAGAATTTAAGACCGGTGCAGACGTCACTTGATTGTGTTTTTTCTCTCATTAGTTGACTCACTGTACTGCTCCTTGCGTATATGACACACAGAAGCTTGCACATTATTTACTTTCACATTGGCTACATGTTTGATGGTGGCTTTAAGACTGAAAGGCAGGGCACAGATTGCAGATCATCTAATTGTTTGTGTTCTGTAAGGGTTTGCCGTGTCGCAGCAGCTAATTGAACTCGCTCAGAGCATGGTACATACGGGCAGAGTCACACTGTCGAGATTTCCCAGCAATCCAAAGAAAGACCAGATTGGCAAATACACAAAGATGAGAGCAAAAATAACATTCTCAATTCCAAATTTAGAGTCGGTACTCATGTGGCTCTTTTTCAGATTATAGGGTGGAGGATGGAAAAATATTTTTTTTTTCTTCTGTTTTTACTCCGTAAGAGTTGTGTGCATCCCAGACTTGGTTAGCTCCAGCTGAGGAGGAATCATCATCATCATCATCATCATCATCATCATCATCATCTTGTCACCTTGCTTATTTAAGGACTGCATGGCATTTTAAGTAGAGCCTTCTCCACACCCTCATCACTCTAATGTGTGGCGAGGGGCTTTCTCTATTGTCACAAAAGCCTTGCAATTACTCTGTCACACGATAAATGTGATCAGTGGTACCAAGTACATTTTTCCATGCAACAAGATGTTAGTAGCTGCCTCTTTTTCTGTCTTTTCCTCTACTCTTCTACTGTCTCCAGGTAAGGACAGAGTCTTCAACACTCCTCTTTGCGAGCAGGGGATTGTGGGGTTCGGTATTGGTGTAGCTGTTGCTGGTGCCACAGCCATTGCCGAGATCCAGTTTGCCGACTACATCTATCCTGCTTTTGACCAGGTGAGACACAATACCTTCTTCAATGACACATTACGGTATTTCATGCTAACCCGGAACAAGTAACCTGTTATTTATAGTGACACAAAGTCAAATATTTTTACCAATTTGCAAAGTGACACACGGAAATCCGAATGTCCTTTATAGACATCTTGTATGTATTTGTACGCTGATATGTTCTGTCAGCAGCGGATGACATTCACCGGCAGTAAGTCTCAGGGAATGAGGGAAAGCATGATGCCATAATAGTCTTTTTATATCTCAAAAGAATAAATCCTATCAATCCCTGTTTGAATAAAAATAAAGCAAAAGAAATACAGATGTCTAAGAAAACCCCTTGGCTAATTTAATGGCACCAGTGTACTTTCTTTTTGCGTCATACGAGCATAACTTAATTGACAAAAATCGTTTCATGTTGTTTACAAACGAAGGTAGCAGGAAAGAGAAGGAGGGGAAAAAAAACTGCATGGATTTTCTTTTTCCATTTGACACAGTCAGTAATATGTCAGTACTGAACCAAAGGATATCTCATTATACGAGTATAATACCACTTGCATGCCATATAATGCTATATCTGAGTGGCTTCACTTATCTTGAACATAAAGAATAGATTGCAAAGACAGGGAGTTACTATGCCTTGAACCTGAGGCTGTAGGATTTTATTGTTATTATTTTTTTTTTGCTGTGGGTGGTGTCAGTAATCTGAAGACTTATGCGTGACCTTAATGACTACAGTTTAAAGGTATCTGTGCTACTTTCTCATACTGAGTTGACATACCTTTCAGCCGGAATATACGCTGTGCTCCGGCCTGGTATGAGTACTCTCTGTTTCACTTCAGCAGGGCTTTGGAATGCCTGCAACCAAGAGATTATGGATGTTGCATACAAACCAACAGACAGACTAATAGCTGGATAAAAGTCTAATAACCAGTCTTGCAATAGAGATTATGATTGCGTAAAACAATTTGGATTACTTCAACGACACCTCAACAACTGCAAATGCAATAAAGCTGATATACAAGGAATTTCTGAGTAATATACAGTATTAGCTAAATATTATTGTATAGGCAAGAACAAGAGTCTGCTTTTGTTCATTTTGGCATTTGCTAATGTAAGGAATTCATGTCTTCTTTAGTGTGTTTGTTTGATAAACAGACCTAATGTCTATTATTTTGTATTCTACAGTATATACCTTGTGAATTCAGTTGAACAAAAGAAGCCTTTTTCCATATCCCTGTGCTCCCCTGAGAAAGATTAATGTGGCATTAACAGGCCGAGCGGGGTTGCGCTGCCATTTTATCCTGAATACATGTTGACACTAGTGCCATTCTGCGTATTCTCACCCTCCACAAGACAAATGTGTGTCCCTGGCCGCCGTGCCAAGGAAACATAAAACGGAATGTGATGCCGGAGACGCTTTCTAATGGGCTCTTGTTGCGACAGAGCACCGGTGACTTTAATCTGGTGTCAGGCCTCAAGTGGGCTCACTCTGACTTCTCCTGTGCTCTCGCTTAAAACGGAGCAGTCCAAACTGACCTCAGAAGGACATAAAAAAAGCTGAATTAACAGCCCTCCTGAGTTTCACATAGGACACTTTTTTGGAGGAGTCCCAATATCACAAACAGTAGCAGTAGGTATAAGAAAACCAGATACTTGGGGTGGTTTTGCTCATGAAATAAAGTAGGGTTTTAATAGTTTTAAGGGGAAAAGCAGAGAGAATGGCTGACATAAAGCCTAAATCCAATATCCACCAGTGTGGTCTTGATTCAAAAAATAAATGTTATTTTTATTTAAAAAGTGACGGTGGGATACATTTATAGAACCTATTTTTTTTTTTTAATGTTTAATAAATAATTATAAGAATAATAGTTGTGGCTTCCACTACTAAACAACCTATGTGCCCTATTAGAATCATGAAGGTTCCTTTTGTTATAATATCCTGAATTATTTTTCTTTCTCCCTTCTCAGATTGTCAATGAAGCTGCTAAGTACCGCTACCGTTCCGGCAACTTGTTTGACTGTGGCAATCTCACCATCCGGGCTCCGTGGGGGTGTGTTGGCCACGGATCACTTTACCACTCTCAGAGCCCTGAGGCCTTCTTCGCCCACTGCCCCGGCATCAAGGTTAGCCGTGCAAGTCATCACGTGTGCTGCTGACTTGTATTCCTGTCCTCTTTTGTTTCTGCAATAATGAAATGTCACGTCTTGCGAAAGTAATAGGAGTGCTCGGTGTGTTGACGCATTATAAACATATGCAACGATCTTTGTTTAGTTATTTTCGAGGTGTGAAAAGCTGAAGTGTCAAGCTGCAAAACTGAGGTTTTTCAAGAAGAGTTTTTGCAGGGAAGGCCGTGGTGATAACTAAACAATGATTATTATTGATTGTAATATTTATATTTCATATTACACAATATAAACACTTGTATTTCTCTCACTAAGCCAAAATAATTTTTTTTGTTCTTTTGGTTTTCACGGCAATGAGGTCAGCCCACAGTTACTTGACGTTGCCGCTGTGGCAACGCCACCAGTGTTAATTCTCTATTGACCATAGAGTTTGATGGGAACCAATGAGCAAACCACTGTCATTTTGCCTGACTCTCTAAAATATGTGACAGCATTTGATTGTCCCCAGCCACCCATAATTTCACTCTTCATCGACTCACAGTGCTGCAACTTTGTTCTACTCCTTCTAAACTTCTCACCCTGCCATATCGAGACGTGCAGGAGTTCAGTATGCTCTGGATGGTAATGTCACTGAGCTGGAATGAACAGCATGCGCTCAGAGTCAACAAATCTGCTAAGTAACGTTAAGTCGAGTTAAAACGTCAGATCCAACATTTCTCCCTGTCTTTCTTCCTGAGGATGCATACTTATAATCATCATTGTGAAATTTTCTCATTCGCCACATACTGGAAATGACTGTATGTCACAGTTCAGTTCATTCACTGTGGGTAATCATCACTGAGAGCAATAAACATGTTGTCTCTCTGCAAAGGTCAGGCTGATAAATGTTAATCTTTATGCATAATATCAGCACCATTTGCTCCATCCGACGGCCGGTCCCACCAGACCGCCTGACGATCCAGCGTTGTCATGATACCCAAATTTTGACCTAAATACCATTCACAATTACAATGCCAGAGAAGGGAAGGGACAAGGAACAGCATTACAATATGATGAAGACATTGATGTGGAGAGGTTATAGTTCTTTTTGCAGGTTTTGTCTCAGTCTTTCCATGGATTAAAAATAGTCCGAGCAACTTTTTCTGATATTGCAATCTATTATCTTGGAGAAAGCCATTGGAAACATTAGACAATAGTGAAAATGAATGTGTTGTTGGATGTCTGTCAGGTGTTGAGTTAGACATGAAGGTTCAGTTGTCATGGTAACACTACTGGACCTAATGAAGTGTGCTGTGTTCCTTAGGTTGTAATACCTCGCGGTCCAGTGCAGGCCAAGGGGCTGCTCCTCTCCTGCATCGCTGACCAGAACCCGTGCATTTTCTTCGAGCCCAAGATCCTTTACAGAGCCGCAGGTAAGCTGCATCGCATTTAGAAACCTGTTGAGATGAAACTGAAATGCTTGTTAGTTTGGATCATCTGTCCCCAGGCTCCTCCAGTATGCTGCCTCACTGTCTCTCCCCGCTTTGCTTATTGAAAGCAAATGTTCTCCCTTTTTAGAGGTGTGAGGCAGGACAAACAAACAATATGCCTGACTGCCATCAATGAGAGTGAGATCAGCAGGATCAGAAGTGTGAAGCAGACCGTCTAAATGGGCTGTGAAGTGTTGACAGTGCCAGGCTGAATCCTCTCTCCCTGTGGGGAGAGAACATTGGTGCTCAGGCTAGCATGGATAACCGTTAGTCCAGCATGACTTTGGGCGGTCTGCTGTACAAATGGGTGTCCAGCAGTCTTTATTAAGTCTAAACACTTGTTAGCAGCTCTTGCAAAACAGTTTGGCCATAGTTACATAACAACGATTTGATATATGTGCTAGTGGGACTGCGTTGTGGGGTTTGAAGATGCTTGAGTTCGTTATAGTAATGAAAGTCAGAACTGGAACCGATTGGTACTGCCAACCCCACAGCAAAGCTTTATCTCCTTTTGATAAGAGTCAGATGAGATCGTGAAATATAACAGCAGGTTATTGCTAGTAAGTTGGTGATAATTGTTGAAAACCTTTCTGTTAAAGGTGCCCATCTGGTAATAAAACCTCTCATCAAGCTGAGTGAGCTGTGAGCATAATTGGGGTGTAGTAATCGCCCTATTACTCAGAGAGTGCGTCCTGGAGATTCAGTTGCGTTTGTTGGTCATAATGGTCGGTGCGAAAGCATTAATTAGGTATTTACAATACACATCTGTAGCTCAGCTGGGGGAGGGTTCAGATAAGAGTGAGGTTTGACAGACAATTACAGAGAAATTTAAAACCTTTAAAACCCTAAATTTCAAGATGCACACAATCAGGGCTCCAGGGTGCGACATAACTGTCAAGTGTGACTAGATGTTTTTATTGGCTGCGCAGTGCCAGGAGTTTCTTCTGTTTGTGCTTTCAGATATCAGCCTCATTTTATGGTTTCCTGATCACTTCCAGCCGTATCGGAGCGGTGTTACTAATGAAAACATTTCACGCTGCCGCTTCATATTAAACACTCTCCACTGACAAACTAACAGGAGGCTGTTATTGTAAAGAACTCACAGGGAATATGTTGGGGGAGGTCCACTAACCAGCAGGAATGCTTTTATACGATAAATTGACACAAAATGCAGACATATTTGGAATTATTTGTTCAGATCATTTACAAATACTTCAGGGAGGAACAATGCAAGCAACAGCAGCCACAGTGAGATGTTTGAAGAGCTGCAGGCGACAGGCTCGTTGACAGAAAACACTACATCTTATTTTACCAGTTATTTTGTGCTGTGTCAAAACGTGGAGCATACCATCCAGTGCCCAGACGGCGATTCTGCTCACACCATGGCTCAGCTCCCCATAAAACTGCAGAAACACCTGACAAGTTTCAAGTTTTCAAAGCATGTGAAACATGGAGAAGATTTGTTACCTAATGGAAGCAGAGGACAAGAGGAGGGCAGTGCATAGTCAGTATCTATGCAGTGTTTTCTAAACTACATCATATAAAGTCCCACCTTGATGCACACTCAGAAAAATGACATGGGAAACACAATTGAGTGACTACCATAATTATTTAGCACAGGCTTTACTCCAGGCTTTAATAAACAGTTTTAATAAGGACGTAATCCTACATACACTCCCCCTAACGTCCTGTTTGTTAACTATTTTGCAATCGAATGAATTTCCCATTTAATTGGCAATATATTGGAAATTTTATTTGATGTTGCATATTTTTCTAATATGTCACATAAACCTTGCAAAATTAAGCCCATCTTTCACAAAACCTGTCTTTTCTACACCCCCTACTGGTGGCAGTGTATTTGCACACTCACACACAATCATTTTCTTTTCTGTCACACACTTGCTTTAATTACTGTCAGCTGCAGGCAGTGACTTCTTCGCAGTTCACTTTAATCCACTCACTGACTTTTACAGTGCTTAAAATTCAAGATGTTATCACTGTCCTAAATCAAACACTTACTGGAAAGGTTCTTCTTCCTCTACTACTACTCACCCAACAGCCGATCAGAACAAGCATACTGTTGTGTATTTTTTGTGCCACTATGAGTGTCTTTTCAAGATTATTACACCTGAGTCTGCTCTATAGATGCTTCCCTTGCTTCATCTCCTGCTAGGTGATTATTTGCCTCTGCTAGGTCACTACGATCCATGCTCAGGAGTACAAAAGTGTCCACAGTGCACAACATTTTCACATATTGCATAGTGTGAACGCATTTGTGCGTTAAAATAATAAATATAAGTACAAACGTACATGATATGGGACATAGCCTCAGTGTTACATTTATTTTTTATGTTTTATGGTCTTTTTAGACCTTTGATGGGGTTTGATTAAGTGTGTTAAAAAAGAAAAGAAGAGAGCCTTGCAATTTTAAGAAAATGCCATCACAAAGTCATTTTGATCACAAAAGTCATTAAAAAAAAAAGTAAAATCCTAGTGGGACTGACTGTTGAAACAAACACGCTACACTTTCATTGATTGTCCAGTGTCCCGCCATATACCAGGTTTCACCAAGTCTTTTTATAACAGTACCTACCTCTGAGATGTGTTGAACCACAAAACATAGATATGCACAGAATATATAATAAAGATATTATTATTGATGTTTCTAATACCAATGGCTGTGGTCTAATAATAAAATATTCTGTCAGGGCTGTGTAGAATTAAGGGTCTGTGAACATGATTGCATATGACAATAAAAATCCAATAATAATAAAAGCATGATGTCTCAGATTGTTGTGGTTTAGCACGGCAACTGAAACAGGTGATTGACTTCTTTGTTTGCATTGTTGCTCAGTTCATTTGGACCTTGGTATATTAGCGACTCAGGGGGGGCGATAAGAGAGAACATTGATGATAAGCTTCACTCAACCATCATGTTATATCATACAGCTATTCCAGAGGGACAGATGTCAAATACATATACCCTTTTCCCTCTTGATAGCCTTATATAGTATGTAATAGAATTTTACTATAGATATTGAAATTTTGAGAACCCATTACAATTTGTTGGTATAATTGTTACATTTATGCTTCAGAGAAAGAGTTAAATATCCATATGACAACATAAAATGAGACTTAAAGAATGAACAACCTGAACAGAAATAACCAAAGTTTCTTCATTTTACAATCATTGTTCTTATTTTTCTTTGAAAATAGTTGCAGTGTGACATATTGCTGTTTTGACAACATTTCCAACAATTGTACAAAGATTAAGAAAGAAACCTTTACCTGAGTTTAACTATGCGAGCTTGATGAGAATTACCTGTATTATTTTTGCATGTTGGCTTGAATTAGTGCAGTGAGTATTATACTGCAGTAGTGAGTGATTTTAATTTGCTAAAGGGACAGAGTGAGCCAGCTCTGCTGCCAGGAGGTCCACATGTGTCTAATGATCTCTGCTTGGAATATGAAGTCATGGTTTTAATTGCAGAGGTCTCTTTTCTTTTTCAGAAGAGGATAAAAACCACACGTCTGTCTCATCAAGGCCATACTGTTCTGTAGGGTCTGGGATTTCACTTATTGAACCATAATCTAGTTTTCATAATTCAATTTCATTTCGCAAAATGCTGTTTATCCACTCAAAAAGGCATATTTTCTGTCTGGTCTGGAAGCTTTACCAGGAGTTGCATACGATTTGCCTGAGACTTTATGTTTTAATATGGCGACAATTTTTCTTTTAAAGCCTCATATAGGCTTGAATCATGGAAGTCCAACAACGTTCCAGAAAGGTCTTAAATCCCATGTCTTCCCAGGGTATAATGACTATCTCTAATTGTGATTTAGAGTTCATGCATTGCTAAGTAGGAATGCTTTTGACAGTTTGGTTCCCCCTGGAAGCTACTTTCACCTCAAGTCACTGTCCTCATAGTCATAGCCATAGTCGTGAACAGGGTTTAAAAAATAATTATGATTCTGTGTGTATGTACGGTGTCCATACAGTAAATGTTATGTGACGGCAGTATGAATTTATATGCTTTTGCCTTGTAATGATTTCCATGAGCGTGTTGAAGTCTTCCAAGACATTAACTATTCAAATCATATCCTTACATGCACTTTGTCTTGGACCTTAGTTCAAAGAGAGCCTGGCTGCAAGCCCCCCTGCCTGTTTTGGGCTAATGTCCTGCTTCTGTGGCCCCTTTTTTCTGATTGATATCCCATCCCGCCAATGTTTTGTTGTCAGGATTAATCAGGTTCATGGGCTTGTAGCTGGCAAGTTTTATCATTAGATCATGCATTATATTGTGCTGATAAAAGCACCTAGTCTCTAGTGAGAGATGAAACCCTGGAAAAAAGCATAAAAAAGCATTTCAAATGAGCCAGATAAAACGATCTTTAGCGGGAATTTCTGCTTGTTGACGGTCTGTCCCTCTACCAGTTTCTTAACTACTCTATTATTTAGAGGTATGGTCAGTTTGGCTTCGTAGTATTTTGCATGGTAACCACAGGGAACATAGTGAATTGATTAATGGATGTGTTCAGAATCGACCCCGGTTTATTTTGAGCGTGAGGTTGCATGTAATGTGTTTCCATGTAAGTGCATCGCAGCACTGATGGAATAATAATCTGATATTTGTGTCCATGTGTGTGTTTTTCTCAGTGGAACAGGTTCCCGTAGAATCCTACACCATCCCCCTCTCGCAGGCCGAGGTCCTACAGGAAGGAAGTGATGTCACCTTGGTTGCCTGGGGGACGCAGGTAGGTGGTGCATCATTGACTGATTCTCAGTGGGTAACCTGAGCAGTTTAAAGTTGTCCTCTATCTTCGGATCATTTTCCATGGTCACAGGAAAAAAAGGAGCTGGGTCTCATCAGTGGTAAATGATGTTTAAAGCCACAGACGCAAGCAGTGGATTAACTCTAAGTCCATCACAAGCCCCCTCAGTGCCAGCGGAGGGTCTCAGCCAGCAGTCTGAGATTTTATCTGCCCAGAAATCTCCACAACAGCAAGGCTGTTCTTGGCTCTCCACGTGTTTACAATACATGTCTGCTGCACACGTTCCATTGTTGCCTTTTCTTTTCATCTGGGAGATTTTATTTTCTACAGCGTGGTATCAAGGTGCCTGTAACTCACCAGGAGTGAGCCCTGAGTTTGATTGTACCCGGCCACTTAAACAGGCTTATCGAGGCTGTAATGTACCTGCAGCATGGGAGGGGGGTCGCGTTGAAGGAAAACATCTCCATCAAAGCCAGTGTTTTTGTTGAACTGTGGACAGGGAAGAGAGAGGAGCCAGCAATGTAGTGGAAACCATGGTTTTTCTTTTTTCTTTCTTTTTTTTTGACTCTTTCTTTCCCATGTCATTATTCCCTTCATCAGATGAGAGCAAACAAAACAACTTTTACTAAGTGGAGTGAAAGTTCTCACATCCACAGTTTCTGCTGACCCAAACGGAGGGAATAATCCCCTTAGTCCACTTGGGAATCCTCTGTGGGAATACTGTAATGGCAGCATCATTCCAAAATAAATCCTACTGTTATTGATCTAAGGTTTTAGGCTCATTTCTGGGCCTGTATCTTTCAAACTGTTGATGACTCAGATTTAACACAGCACGTTTATTTGGAAGCCGCCAATAGCACCTGCCAGTAAAGATGGACTCTGTGAACTCAAGTACTTTATTACTCCTTTCAATAATAAACTAAAAGCCCTAGACAACATTGTCATATGCCAAATGTGTAGACATCACTGAACCAGTATGTAAAGGCCTCTATCTATTAATGAGGATCAATGATAAATTCAGAACACACATTTTATTGTGAAACGATAATTCTATTATATGGTTGTAGGTCTCACAATTTATACCTGTCCCTCGGTCACTTCATCCTGGTGCTGGGCCTGTGCTTGCGTGACTGATCAGAGACCATAAAAACTTAATGGTGCATTCATGTGCACCTTGTAAATTCATAAATACTCAAATGGCTTCATGGGTTGTTTAAAACAGGACATTCGTCATTGCTTGTTGGATTCTTTTTGTCATTCTTGCTCTTTTACTGCAGCATATTTAAATATTATCATTGAAAATCAAAACCAAGGAATATGATCTTTAAAATTCCTCATAGAAATATAACCGTTCGCAGCAGTTACCACATATACTTGTACTAAGAGTCTCTAAGCATCTCTGACATTTTCCATCTGCTGTTACTGCAGCATTTTTAGTAATTAGGATATAAATACTTAAGTCATGGCAACCATATTGAGTTTATTTCTACATAGGCACATTTTTAAAAACTCTATCAAGAATTGCATCAAATTGTCACACACTGCCTGGTTTACGGGAAACTTTGAACTGCATTGTCACATAAGACATTTCTTCTTCCACTTAGATTCACGTGATGAGAGAGGTGGCCAACATGGCTCAAGAGAAACTTGGAGTGTCCTGTGAGGTGATTGATCTACAGACCATCCTGCCCTGGGATACTGAAACAGTCTGCAAGGTGACGCACACACTCGTACCACAGCATCCTGAGCCAAAATGTGTCTTACAGATGACATTAACCAAATCTAAAACTTCATTTTCATTCTATGAGTTTAATTTACATCCTGCAATGATCCAACAGTTGTAGCAAAAAAGCTGCTGAGCTGCTCAATGCATGCAAACAATGCATCCCTTACAAATTTGTTAAGAAAACATGCTTTTTCATTCATTTCATACTTCTTTTTCATGACAGACTGTTCAAGTTTGTGAATAACAGTGTTTACACAAAATGTCAACCTGACACATTTTTAACACAATTTCATAAATACAATTTTGCCCATTTTGATACATCTCTTCCAATATTTATTTGTGTAACTGCTAAGTAATTTTAGTGCCAGACTGTGTAGCAATGTTCTGCATTCCTAAATGATTACACTCATCATTTGTCATAAATACTGTTGTTATTGAAGAGCTGTTCAATGGTTTTGTGGTGTGGAGAGACAATGTTCCTCTGGACAGTGTGGTTCTCTTCACTTGATAAATAGGATTCCTTCCATAGCTGGTAAGATTTGATTAATAGTTGTTGTTGTCTCAGCCTTACACTCACTATGGCACTAATCAAAGCAAAATATTTTTTTGCGGAGCATTGAATTTTTTTCCCCCTGGTCACCAGAGGCGTTTGTCAGTAGACTAAAGCATCAGGATACTAGCCACACAAAGCCTGATGTTTTAAAAACCTCTTTCAAAAGGAAAACCAAGGTGAGTATCTATAAATGCAGACCTCAAGGACCTTCATAGTGGACTTTGCATTTTAAATGGGCCCTGAACATGTCACATGCTGTCTTGCTGTGTCAACATGGCTGCTGCAATCACCAGACAGTTTTACCTTTTATTTATTGTCTAATTTTCACGCTCGATACGACTATGTCAGTTGAGCATTGTGCTGCTCCTGCTGCCAAGCAAATCTCATAACTAACAGTTAAAGCACAGTATGAAATTGTGGTAGGAGAGTAGTAATTTAATAGGGAGTCAATTGGAACTGATGGCAGAGACTGTAGTATTGTGCTGGCGCTGACTGCCTCGTGACTTGAAGTGTGCAGTAGTCAGTTACAGACTGTTTGTTCAGAGACCGGACTTCAAAGTGATTGTGGTACATTTTTTCTTGAAGCACTACCCTATTAAAACAAGTGCCATGAAATTGAATAGTGTGTTTATGTGCTACTTAGTGGGCCTAATGCCAGGCCTGCCACCTCGGGCTTGTCAACAACATCTCTCCTTGTCATTTCCTCTGACCAAATGCCCCACTTGAATGTTAATTCTCAAATGCGTAAACCAATTATCTTGCTCTCTCGCGTTTTCTGTCACACACGCATATACACACACACACACTAGGCTGTGTTTTTTCTTTTTCCATTGTGATTTATGTGTTTTGCTGGCTTGAGCTCAGAAAAATCCTTTAATCAAGTTATTATAAAATGTCAGTGAAGGCTCTAAACTAATTCCAGGATAAATCATGATTGTTCTCACCCAGACTAACCAAGATCTTTTAATTCATCTGAAATGCATCTCCAAATATTCAGATGTACATCAATTAGAACGAAAACAAATATTAGTCGGTGGTGGTAATCTTATCTAAGAGCCATCAACAAAAACACAATTTGTGGACAAATCAGAATCTTGTCCTTTTCCTTTGATGCATAAAAGGCATTAAATGTATAACACGATAACCGTTGCTTGTTTAGAACTGATCCAAATTAATGTACAAAGAAAAAAAAAAATGTAACTAAGCTGCCGGAAATTAGTTAGAAGGCAAAATGGTCAAAAATACTGTCCAAAGGATAACGCCGACTTCTCTGTAGCAATGAGAGACATTTGTACTGTGTAATAATGATAAATGTGTCTCTTCGTGTCCTCGATGACCCTGCACAGCGGTGCCCTAACTACTGGGTGCTGCACAGCTGCTCTGGGCTGGAATGACATGAGATGGTTCTGTGGCTGCAGCTCCGCTGATGCTCTGACATTAAGAGTTTCATCACACAGGAACCCACCCACATGGACCGGGTTTAAGAGAAACGGCTATATACACCATCATTTTAAGGCTGCAATTAAGGAATGTTTTCAAGGTTGTTGAATCTTTCAGGTTGTAATTTGCATCCTTGATCGATTCATTGATCGGCTCATTAAATGCCATAAAAATGGTCAAAGAATCTGAGGTGATGTTTTAAAATTTCCTGTTTTTGTAAATGGCTTAAGTCTAATTTATATTAAATTTAAAATAATGTAGAAACTGAAATCCTCAAAGAAGCAGAAGAAATTCTTATTGGGGAACAACAATTAAGCAAGTTGTTCACATTTATATTTGTCCATTGACTGATCAATGAACAGACTATTTACTCTCTATTTTTGAATAAACGGCAGGCTGGCTTATAGATCAGCTTTGTCAATTACTTTGGGAGAGTAGGTCATAAATTATAATAAAAGTTAGAAATTTAATAAGTTAGAAGTTTAAAAAAACAAACCTATTTCATGGAAGGCGACACACACACCACCAACTCTACAAAATAATTACGATTTCACAAATTGTGTTAAGCGGCCATTTACACACTTTTACCTAATCTTAATTTTTACTGTATATTTTTAAATATTTGATTTGCTTATATGTGACACCACTCTGCCCTAGGGACAACAGATGTAAGTTAGCCTTTGGTTACAACCTGGTATCTCTAAAAATGATGATTAATAAGCCCATGTTCAAATTAATAAATAAATGGATAATTCTTTACATTTTATGATATCTGTTATCAGTCATGTGATTACATTTTTTACAGTTCTTTGGTGAGCAGCCATCCTTCATGTGCTTTTCCCATAATTAAGGAAACTGTTGACTAATAATTATTATTAAACCTAATGATGAGGCACAGCTTGGTGTAAAAAATACCCCAAAATACCCGAAAACTGATAGGCTATTTGGAATCTGTAAATAAATGGTTAAGAGGTGGAGTCTGTTGTAAAAGGTGTCATCTTCTGATGAATAGATTCTCGGGAGCAGCACTATTCTTAGCTTCAGAGAGGGAGTGGCCAAGACATTGTGTCAACGTCTTAATTCAAAAGATTGTACACCTGGTGTCCAGCTCTTCCGGCGCGCACACGTCTCTCTAAAGCTGTCCCTTTGTACCGCTTATTAACTCGCCGTCAGATGCGGTGACTGTGCAGACAGAGAGATAGGCCACAGACACACATCCGGCTGCTGGCAGCCAATTAAAAGTTTGCATGTGCTGGGAGTCACATTTACTGTGCATATCTTTTACTGAAGGATGTGGGTGCATGCGCATGTGTTGTGTGGTGGTGCTTTTGAGCGTGGATGTATAAAATAAATGAAGGGTGATGTGTCTTTCAGTATGAGAGATCATTAAGGCCAACGCTTTAGAGGAACTTTCTGTTTCCTGAGGGATCTACTCTGGCAGCCACCAGCTATACTTGGATCTAAATTTATTCAACCCTCTTGTTTACAAAGGGAATCATGGGCAGAAATTTCTGTAAAAGTACAGAAAAAGTGAGTGTATTTTATTTTGTCCAGCTGTCTAGAGCAGTCCAGTAAATGTAATGGTTGTTCTTTAAGGGATAAACAAAATGGCTGGTTTACCTCTGCCAGACCCACGGCTCAGATGATATGCGGTGGAAAGTCTCCCTTGGTCAAAGTACGTGTGGAGAGTTAAGTTGTGTAAAGACTCATGTTTGGAGCAGAAGCTGCTTCACTCCCTACTGTTTCATGACTGTTGTTGTCACACGGATGCCAGTTCAGACATTTGTCTGTTCTTACATTGATCCACATTTGATTGATATGGTCGGAGTTGCACAGTCGACAGAATAAAAGGAAATTAAAAAAAAAAAAAATATCTCCCACATTATTGCATTAGTCCGTTGTCAGTGATTCAGCCCCACACTTGGTTTTTCCAGCCGCTCGTTCAGCCAGTAAAGAATCGGGGCAGCTAGCCCCGGCCACTCTGTAAAACGGTCATTGGTTGTTTAACCATGATTGGGGACGGCACTTCCCACAGCACAACACACACGTCCTGTCAGGCCACAGCTCATGCGCTCGATGGATCCTCTTGCACATCCACAACTGACTGACTGCTCTATCCACCACAGGCACATTCACCCTTCCAAACAGGCCGGTCCAAGACAAACCTGTTGGCTGATGTGGCAAAAATATCATTATTTCACAAAGGAGGGCTCCAAAATCTTTGTTTGCTTGTCACAAATGAAAGGCTTTAAGAAAAAGTCATTTCAGATGGAGCATTTAATATTTTACTGGAAGCCTGTGGATGTATTGACTCTTTTTTTCCCCTCCTTGTCCCTCCTGATCTTTGTTTTACGGAGCTGAAAGGGAGCTACAAACACTGCATTGTGCATTATCATACGTCCACCTCTGAGCAAAGTTCAGCATGTACTTTTCTTCCTTTCTGTTCTGACTGCTTCAGGGCACTTTACATCACTAATACTTTTATTGAGAGGTGAGTGCACATGTTGCAGTGGGCCAAAAGACTGTCACTGTAAGGCATGGTAACACTGTATCTGTTTTTGTTGCATGTGTTGTGTTGGTATCTCTTAGTTACTTGCTGAGTACCAAGCTTGGCCTGTCACTCTTCTCACTTTATCTCTCTTGCCTCCCTGTCTATCTGTTATTGGACTCCTCCCACACAATAAAAACCTCTTCCTTTCTAACCACTATGAGTCGGGGCATGTCCTTTCGGCAAGTCTGTGCTAGTCTTTGAGTAGTGAGGCCCATTCGCCTGAAGACTTTAAGTGATACTTACTTTATAAATCGTGTGTGTGTGTGTGTGTGTGTGTGTGTGTGTGTGTGTGTGTGTGTGTGTGTGTGTGTGTGTGTGTGTGTGTGTGTGTGTGAGACAGACCGAATATTGAAGCATATTAATAATTTTTAGCTAAAACATTCAAATTGATGGTGAAACGGTGGATCAGGTGGTTGTGTTGTTGACTCACAGCAAGAAGGTCACAGGTCCTTGGTCTGGGACCGTTCTGTGTGAAGTTTGCGTGTTCTCCGCGTGTCTGTGTGTGTTCTCTGAATTCTCTGGCTTCCTCCCACAGTCCAAAAATGTGCTGAGGTTAATTGGAGATTCTAAATTGCCTGTATGTCTGAGTGTGTGAATGAATGGTGTGTGTGTTCCACAATAGGCTGGCAACCTGCCTCTTGTAATGTACTGGAATTGGCCCCAGCAGACCCCTATGACCCAAGTGAGGGATAAGTAAATAAACCTAAAGTCATTGAGTTTTATTGATTTATAAAACTCAATATGAGTGCAGCATATTCCACTGCTCTGTACGCTTTGTAATCTATATGGCCTCGTTTAGCAAAATATGAAAACCTGTCATGCATACACGATGGGTTAAAAATGAAAATTTCACGCATTGAAATTGTTGTATAATTGAATCTGTTTTCAATTGCATAGCTTCGATGTCTCGAGCGAGAGAACATGCTGGCTTTATGTTAGAAACACTGTGACTGCAGTATGTGACTTCCTGAGAGGACACAGTGCAGTGATGAGCATGTCCTCTGCAAACACAGAAATAGTAGTTTTATAAAGAGAAGTCCAATAACACACAATGAATTAAAGCTTTATGCTTTTCATCATATTAATAGGATAATAGGATAATGTATTACATTTGGTGAGTGTGGGATTGTGCAAACCTCTGAGGGTTACAACCTGTCAAAGCAAGCGCTTGTTATGAAATTGTTTGGTAAATGGGACATCTTGAACCAGCTGTGTGAATATTTAGTATCTGGCCCAGTGCAGAATCTGTTAATGTCAGGAAGAAGTCGAAGATGGCCTGTAGGTCCCTGGTGTAACTTGTTAACGGTTTTCCCCCATCTCATTGTCTTTGCCTTAAATGTGTGTAAACTTTCTCCCGCTTTCTCCCTGTGCCAGCCAACATTTCTGTGACTATTCCATAGGGACCACAGATGGAAATTAGCCTTTGGCTAAAATCTGGTGTGTTTACATTCCTGTTTGCTGTACTGAAATGTTCTTTAAAATGCACTGTCCCTCTCAAATAAACGATTATTATGACTGTAGCGTCGTCTGGATCTCGGCCCTCTTAGTGATGCAACCGCTTTGGCTGAACCTGTTCAACCCTCAGAACGCAGGCAGGAGGATTCACTTAAGGGTTTTCGGTGCACAAGTGTAGCAATATTTAATATCTCACAGCATATACGTTCTATATATGCTTTTTGTTTTGTAAACAACGGTAGAGATTGTGGAAGACAAGTAGGGTGCTGCTCGAGCAGGAATGTGTGACAGCATCTGTTCTGTGGCAGCGATTCCTGGAAGTGATGCATGCTGCAATGTCTGCGTATTCTGAGTACCCTGGAGTCTGTTGACTGACTGTGATAAGGCCTCCTTATCACCACTCTGCTCACCCCTCACTCTCTCCTAAAGGCTTCAAGCTGTAATGTGTGTTCTGAGCCAGGCGGCAGGTAAATACAGTGTATGCAAGCAGGCGGGAATCAGGCAGGACACTGTATGCTCACAGGGTGTTTGTTATGCACCGGGGGGGAAGGAAAAACAGACGTGAGTGCAAATGGACAGAGAGAGCCGCCACCAGCGTTTTCTGCTTGGGGTCATGTTCGCCTTGTTCTGGTCTTTATGGCCACGGTTATTGTTTATAATAATAATCTACCATAATTATTTAATTTATAAGAGGCCATGCAAATATTTTATAGGAGCCATGGATGACTGGCTGATGGAAAACATTCCAAAATTGCTACCACACGTTAGTATGCGGCGTAATTGCTAAAAGCTGATTCTTCAATAATATTTGATTTCCTTTACTGCTGCAAAAGTAATCCTGGCTTCCTCTAATGGAAACTACATTTTGATATTGAGTAAAAACATAATCCAAGGCTTTTTTTTATTTTAATTTTTTTTTAGTTTAAACCATAAATTTAATATTCATGATTTATAGAGGAGACTGTAAATCCAAACAAACAATATCGACGCACAGATTTTTTTTTTTACCCCAAATAGAACTTTTCCCAACTCTTTTCTGAAAATGTTTTGGAAAATGTGATCTAATATAATGTTGGAGTGTTCAGAATATTGTGGTTAAGTGAGCTTTGAATTTGATGATCAGCTTTCCCTGTGTCAGGGGTTTTTCCGTTTACCCGATTTTGACACAGGATTGTTCTTCCACATCTGGCAGTAGCAATATTGATCACTCCATAATAAATATCATGGGCTTTGCTCTGTTCAGAATAGAGCCCCAAGCTCAGTGTCAGGGAAATGAAGATGATCATGTCTGAATATTTACTATTTTATTACACTTCTACAACTTGCAGCCTTTATTTTTTGTCAATGGGTCTGCAGAAAGAATGCATAGTTTTTTTGTTTGTTTTTTTTTTTGTTTTTTTTTTTTAACACTTTTCATTAAAGCTCTGGATTAAAGAGAAAATTGACAAATTAAGATTTTTACAAGGACTGGCCACATTCTCTATCCCACCACACCAAGATGTCTGCGTTAACATGCACCGCCCATACTAGTCTCATTATTCTTGTTTCTGCTCAACTCATGTTCACTTAGTAAAATGTGTGATGTCCATCCAACCACACCAGGTTTTTGATCAGCCACATGGAAATTTGTTGCAGCAAGTCTGCTGGCGGCCGCTCTTTCCGAGCAACATGACATGATCTTAATTTGTTGCATGCGAGCATGCTTGCAGTCAACATGGTGAAGCAGCATTCATTTATGCTGTCAGTGTAGCGATGATGCTGAAACCCAAACTCGAAGCGTGTGCTGCACCATTCTCTACCACGGTTAAGATATGGAAGCGTCTCCCTTCAAACGAGGCCAAAGGAAAAACATAATCTGGACCCGGCGGCATCGCCGCTCATTTGAAGCCTTTTGAATTGGGCTTGTTCCAGCGGCACCCGGTGATTCCTATGAGCCTTGCATTTACATGAAAGCCAAGTCAAGACCTTACAGTAGAAATGATGAACCTTCATTCTTGCTTCATTTCACCATTTGAAAGATGAGCGTTGCGCTAGTCGTCATAACGATGTAGAGCCGCGCATTATGGCTACCAACAGGTGGCTTCCAGATGATGGCCCCAGACCTGCCCGATTCTTCCGATCAGCATTATTAACAAGAAGGCTTGTTTCCATTTTAGTTGAGACTAGTGTTATTCAAATAAAAGCATGGCAACAGGAAAAATATCTGGACAGTAGTAATGTCATAGGGCAGGATAAACAAGCTTCAGTTAAATTGTTACCATACGGGTTTCTTTTTTTCTTGCAATAATTGATACAGTTCTTCCTAAGAACAACTAAAATAGTATGAAAGCAATAACAAGATCAAACATAGGAAGTAAAATACGACTTGATTGACATTTCATACCTTATTTAATTCCCCTCGTAAAGATGTCTCATGTCAATATTTTAAAGTTATGTCTGGATTCATTATACAAGAAAAGTGGCAAATGATATAACTAAGTCATTTATTCCTCTTTAATTTTTTGGTTGAAAAAGGAAAAACAGGATGCTTCACATGTGAGAAATACATTCTTTTAGGATCAACCTATTTATAATTGTTAATAAATCTGAGGTATTCCAGAAGATAACGATTTGGTTCATCATACATGAAATAATAAAGGCTTTTAAAATCGGCAGCATTTTGAGTTCCTCAAATTTCATCAACAATTTCCAAATTGGCCAGTAATTAGCAGGCAGACGTCTATCTTATGCCACTGCAAGTGATTGGATGAATGCAAATTGCACTACTGACTACTGGGGAAATAAAAGGAGACCAAGCTTAAACATTGCTGGATTCCTGAAAAAATAGGCTTCAATATTCTTCACTTTAATTGGGTTAGCATTATTAAATGAAATTAGTTGTAAAATATATTCAAAGAACATGTTTGGGACATCATGGTTGGTGTTAAATAAGTGATACTGCTCATCTGAAAGTGTGAGGCTTCTTTGGACAAAACGCTTGGGAACCATTGCTGTAGCGTATACAGCACATATTCAGGATGTTACACATTCAGGACATTTACAATGTTTTGTTGTTTTACAATCTGTAAAACCTAATTAGGTGAATCTGGAATTTTGGGCTACATGAATACTTGACTAGCAAATACAGCAGGATATCAGGCCACAGAAACATTTCCTCATTTGACTTGCCATTTTAGTGTTTTTAAAAAGTGCTTATGTGGACATGTGGCTCCTCTGATAGTGTCCAATTAAAATTGAGAGGAAAAATATACAGTATAAAAAAGTTTTTGTTGAAATTTGTAATTAAAAGCTAATAAGAGCTGGAGAGATGGGAGGAGGAAAAAAAGTAGTCATGAGCATTAATCATCCATAAATGTACAAGTGTGCGTGCCTGGGGTTTCATGAGACCCGTTAGTACTCGTTGGTGATTGGCCATATTGTTTCAGCATCTAACAACTGGTCTCAAAGTTGGTTATTAACATGTCAAATATGTGCAAATCCAACAAATGAGAATCCCACATCGAGAACATTACTAGCTTGTAGGATATCTGGAATGGGCAGGAAAATGATTTTTGAACTATGGGAACCCCTGCTGTTTGCCAGAGGTTTGTTCCCAGGAAAAACATCCCAGACACCGTATGTTTAGAACAGCAGATGTCAAACCTTGGATGACCTGGCTTTACATTTAGTCAGCATTGTATGAGATTCCAAAATAGAAAGCGCATTAGTTAAAAAACCTCAGAAAATAATACTACAGATGCGGTTTGCATTTACATCTGGATTCATTGTCCAGGCCGGGCTGATATGCGGCCATATTTGACACCCAGCCTCGCAGCAGGCTGACTCTACCTTTATCTGTATCTGTGGTCTGGAGCCCGGCCAGGGAGGGGGCAGGCAGCCTGCTAGCGATTAGCACGCAGACGGACTGGGATCATGCCTGTGTTTCCCTTAGAGTCGAGAGGTTTTAGCCAGTATGTGCTCACTGGCCCACCACAACACTCTTAATATCTTTGGCCTGCTGTCACACACGCTGGAAACAATCAAAAGTTAGAAGAATATGGCACAGGAAGAAAGTGGCCAGAGGTTTGGGCCCCACTCCCTGCATTCTTATTATTGTAGCCCACGTCTGTAATTACGATGTTAACACTGGGCGCTGTGGACCAAGCTAGCAGGACTTTGTGAAGAGAAAGAAAGAAAGAAAACGTGTCGGGAAAGGGGGAGCTGGGTAAAGAGTTGAGTCAGGAGGGGGGCTTACTTGCCTTTTGGCGTGTGTGTGTCTCATAACTTTTGTCATGTGTCGTGTGGCAGCATTGTTTCAGTGGTTGTATCAGTGGAAAATTACTCATGGTTGTGAGGGTTTTGGTGAAGGATTCAGCTCCTCTTCTGGTGATGCTGGTGAAAAAGCACGGCTTAATGCAGCACCAGTGGATGTCTGCATACTGCTCTGCTCCCAGAAAATCATTTTACTGTCTTCTTTTGTATCAGACGATGAAAACTCTTCTATTCTCTTCTGGAATAATGTAGCACCGGGAAAAGCATAAACTCTTTAGCAGGACACACATTTGGGATAATTTATAGTGCCCAAATGCGAATATGATAGAAGTTGAGTTTGCTGAAACCTATTTGTGGTTTACCAGAAAAAATGTGAAGGTATAGTAATCTTCGCTCTGTGTCTCCTCCAGTTCCCCCAACCCCCCACTTGTGTCTGTCTCTCACTGACTTCTTTTCCATTCTTCTCCCTGACTGAAACTAGTGTACACATTCCACAGCTAGGCACTGGAGATTTCTCAAATTCTTCCCAGTGTCACTCACTGGAGAAATGTGGCCTTCGATTTGCCAGATCCAGCCGTGCACATTGAAAAATCATATATAGGCTCATGGTCCTGACAGACGCTCAGAATAAAGACACATTGGGAGCATTAGCCATGGTTGTTCTGTTGTTTTTGAAGGGGACAGATTGTCTCACTCACCACAAGCCATTTCACATGCATATCAACCAGATGTGAATAATTACCAGACTGTTGAAGACTGATGCAAAATTCAAAATCAGGCAGCTGAACCCTTTTTTTTCTGTTCAATTTCTCCTATGCAGTGATTATTGGCAAAACATAATTTCGGTACCGGATGATGATAATGATGGTGGTGCTGACACATTATTATGAAATGATCCCTCTAAAAGCAGAAGGCACTTTAGATTGGATGAGCTTTTGCTTGTTTAGGCCAGGTCATAAATTTTCCATTGGAGGAGGACAGTTTAGTTAAGGAGCCTTGGCCTGGGGTGTGGGCAGATTGAGATCATTGAGGTCAACTTGAAGGCTGATAGCAGGACTGAGTGGAAAAGGCAGAAATTCTGAAGTCGCACGGACCGAGAAACATCCAAGAGGTCCACTACGATACAACACACATGAGGTTTTCTGTGTTCAAGGGATTTTCCAGATCCTATAAAAGGTCAGTTATAAATCATTAGGTTGATTATATAATCTGAAATCAAACCAAAGAGAACAAAAAAATCCCTTCAAGAGATATTGTTCTCACCTCTTCTTTTCAAGATGTTAACTACTGTAAAAGATGGGATTATAATAAATAGTGACTTTTTATGAGAAGAGTTTGGATTTCACTTTTAAAAACAACTGGGAATTATTAACAATTAATTTTTTTTATTTACTTCATGTTTTTCGATAACTTTCCATTTATCATTCAGATGTGTTTTCAGTTTAGACATTTTGACACCTTTCACTGTGGCCAGCACTCTGTCTTCTAAACTAAGGTTTGTGAAGTTTTTCTTAAAGTGAAATTTATATCCCCCTGTGTAGGGAAATAAAACCTATATTGACCCTGTAGGTAATGTGCATATTTTCAAATTTATGTTGTATGTTCCTACATATTTGTTTCTAAGATTCAAGCCTCTGGGCGGGCAGTTCCCTGGACTGTGCTTGAAGGCAGGCTGTAAACTCCTGTGGTGTGCTATTAGTTGCAGGATTTCTACTAACGCATGTCACAGGTCTCACATGCAAGGTGCCATCATGGCAGGAAATTTAATTGGAAAAAATATAGATAAATAATCTTGTTTTTGTCCTGACCCTGCAGTAAATGTTGGAAAGACAATGCATATTTGCATTTTTTTAACATTCTGTGTGCACAATATCAGTTGTTGAAACCTATTTAATTACTTCAGCATTGTACATTTTGATTTGTGTGTGACATCTACATATCCGAACAGGGTTAGTCATTGTAGAAGAGACAATAGATATTATTTAATAATCTTTTGGCCACGCATTAAACCATTTCCTCTCTGGTGATTTGTGAAGAGCTGTAGCAGGGGGTTTGTGTTTAGATTTTTCTCCTTCGTGGCTTCCTCATATTGTGCTTTGTGGTGTGTTCCTGTGGTGGCTCTACTACCACAACTAACCACAGTTGGCAATGTATTGTCTGTTCATTGTATCTAACCACCCCCCACCCCCTCCAAAAAAAGAAATACTTACATTATATCAACTTGAGTCTCCCCTTTTTTTTTCCTCATTGTAGTTGCTAGGGAGATTTATGGTTTTAATGAAGAAAAATAAGCATTTCATGAAGAAAATAAGCATTCACGTGAAGTATGTGTTAACAGATCACTAATGCAATTGAGACACTGGATTGTATGTAAGTACAATCAGACAAAATTAGAGCAATCACTGATGTGAAAATGATGCATTATGAAGTAGGCTTACTTCCCACTTCATGGAGGCTTGTATTATCAGTAGTGCTGTCAAAATCACCACCTTAACTGTAGCACATAATTAGAAATCATCGATGCAAAAAAAATAAACATAACCTTTTGATGGCTGTAGTCTGCTTATTTTAAATCTAGACCGGATATACTAGTAGAAGATAAAATCAAGATCCATGTTCCACACACAGATATGCACACATTTTGAACATAGACTACACGAGTTTAAATAACAGGATGGTTGCTGAACATCTATTTGCAGAGGAAGATTTTGGTTTTCACTGACTTTGTGCATTAAATATTCACATCGATTTGACCTAGAAAATTCAAGTCATGTTTGCTTTGCAATAAATTAAATTTTATACATGTATCCTACTGAGTAAATAACATCCTCACATGAAATAGTTCAGATGTTATACCCACACAAACCACCACTTTGTTATTCATGGTTTTATAGGGCCTTCAAAAATTGTTGATTGATTTTTTTTTTTTTTTTAATACTCCTTTTCTGTCTGCTCCTATAAGCGACAGCTGGTGGGATGCTCACAAGAGCTGTCATCAAGTAGTGTGTGTGTGTGTGTGTGTGTGTGTGTGTGTGTGTGTGTGTGTGTGTGTGTGTGTGTGTGTGTGTGTGTGTGTGTGTGTGTGTGTGTGTGTGTGTGTGTGTGTGTGTGTGTGTGTGTGTGTGTGTGTGTGTGTGTGTGTGTGTGTGTGTGTGTGTGTGTGTGTGTGTGTGTGTACATACAATGAATGATACACAGTCGGGGGTACAGTGTAGTTGCAGGGCAGAAAGGTAAAGTATGTGTGTGTGTATATGTGTGTGTGTGTGTGTGTCAGGGACTAATTGAGTTGAATTAGTTTTAATGGGTCTTTATGGGATGTTTGGAGTTATTTCTGTCTGAGGTCTCCTCTGGCGTCCTGGCTCCTCTGGAGGATGGCTTGGCCCTCCGCCCAGCGCAGAGGCTGTTCTACACTTTCTCTCCTACTCTTTCATTCTCATGCTCTCTCACCCCCCCCTCCTTTTTCTGGTTCTCACTCTCCCTCTCGCTGTCGTGAGAGAGCGAGCGAGTGATTGTATGGCACTAAGAGAGCGAGTGTTTGTGTTTCTCCCACCCGCTTCCCTCTCAGAGCTGTGATTTAACGGGGCCTCCAGTTCGCCGTGGACTCACCCCTCTCCGCTAGTCACAGAGCGCCACTTTAAAGTCCCGAGCAAGTAGTCAAGCCTCGTCCTGACTCTCATTTGTGCTAGAGATCACATGGTGGTGCATGAGTTAGGACCCTGCGGTGGCCACGCAATTACAGGGTCGGCAGAAGGGAGCGAAGCCAGCAGATCAAGCGCCAAGGACGACTGCTCGGTGGTGGCACGGAACTAAACTCTTTCTTCCCGTCATATTTTGATGTACGGCCTGAGGGAAGAGGAGCCTTACTATATGGGAAAATGGGAGTCACATTGTGCGCGAGTGTGCATGTGCATGCACAGCAGATTTGTTTTTATCATCGGCCCTATTTTTGAATTATTCGCAAACCAATATAGTGGTGTAAAAATACAGATCCAACAAATAAGTGTTGGCAACTTCTTCTGGAAAGACTCTTGCATGTGCTTAGAAAACTACGAAAGCACATTATGTGATTCTGCACCAGTCAAACCGCAGCCCAGTTTAGCTTTTTTTTTTCATTTCTCATCCCCGCAGTCTGTACTCTGTCCTTTTAGAATGAGTTAGTGCTTTGTGATAACTACTCCTGTATAAATGTGCCACTGTCATGGTTGGAGGTATTTTATTCACTTTTTTTTTTTTTGCTAAGATGACACTTAGAAGCAAAAACGCCACACATCACAGCATCAGCAGTGGGGGTTAACTGATGAAAGTAACTTGTTGCAGTGAACCAATCCTGAATGAGCAGTGTTCAATGAGCAGTGTTTGAACGGCCATGTGTCTGTGCATATATATGTATATATATATGTATATATGTGTGTGGTGTGTGTGTGTCTGAGACTGAGTATACAGTATATGCTATGGGAGAACGAGAACCTTGACCTTAGTCTCTGAGGCCATGCCAGGTCACTGGCTGCCAGCTTTTCTGTGGTGAGGCCACATAGCGGGGAGCACTGAGACAGAGAGAGCACAGGCTTTATGAAAGAAGAGAATGATTAATGGATGGTTTGAAGGGTGGCTGGATGGAAGGCGGAGCCAGGAGAATAACGGGTGACGAGGAAGAGATGAACCACAGTGTGGAGGAAAGACCCGAGTCGGGAAGTGCAGGAAGGAAGGACGGAGGAAGAGACAGAATGTAGAAGTAGTGATGATGGAGCGACTGCGGCAGGACAAGCTCCACGCTGCTCATTAGTTTTGGGTGTGTATGGGAATGGCAGTAAACATGACATTTCCCCTGCAGCCAGCGGAACGACTCCGGTATCTAATGACAGCCCTGCAGCACAATGAGTAGTAAAGCTGCAGCCACCAGAGCTGTCGTCCTGCCCAAATACCACCAGCTGCCTCCAACTAGGAGCACTCTTTCTGACTCGGAGCCAGGCCTGAGGCAGGGAGCAAGGAGGAGGATGCCTCAAGCCAGCATCTACAGGACTTAAAAAGCTTCCCCGGCAGAACAGGATCATTTTTCCCCAAATGAAACCCACATTCAGGACCTGTTCAGCTTCACACTCCCATCCAGCCTCTAACCATTACCTCACATTCTCTGGTTTCTCGCTTGCGGCCTTTCTTAGATTCTCGACCCTTTCCCTTATTGGTGTGGAGTCAGCAGTTTTGTCTTAACAATCTCTTGTGACTGCTCCTATTTCAGTAAAACAAACCTCTTTGATTTACAGGACATGAGTCACTCAGTAATAAACTCATCAGGCACAAGTCCATGGTTTAAAAGCATAACAGAGCTGAGGTCCTGAGGTCATGTTGAAAGCTTCATGACATGTTTAACTGGCCCGTCCTCAGTCTAGGCATATAATTTCTCCCCTTGGATTCGTCTAACTGATCATCTTCATGCGCTGTCCAAATGTACTTCCTGTGGCTCCACCACTGCCTTATAAGTGACTGCTTTGCCCCTATTCGGAGTCGCAATTTTACTGACATGAAAGGTGGCAGTCATGGGCAAATAAGAGGACTGGATGACTTTTGAGAAAAGGGTCAAACCGCACAATGAGAGTGGATGTTACCGTCTCCTGGAAACCAATCTAACAACCGGAAGCAACTGGGTTAAAGGCTACAGCCACAATTACTATGTAGACACTAGTGCTGTCAGTGTGTGTGTGACTGTGTGTGTAAGTCCACCTGCACAGTTTGAGAGACTCATACATTACCTGAGTATTTACATTTTAATGCTACTTATATACATCTAGCCTACTTAATATATTTGGCATCTTAATTACTTACTTACTGATTATTAGAGAAAAATTAAAACAGATTTGTATATCTAATCTTTGTTTTTCTCAGTTTTTCTTTTTTCATCTCCTATTAATCATCTCACAACCCCTCAGATTTATCTACTGACCTTGGTCAGTAGATAAATCTGTATATATAATTATTTATATATATATATATAATTATTTTTACAGTAGCAATAGCATATGTTAGATGCAAGAAACTTTTTTTTTTTCATGCATGAATTTTACTTGCAATCAAACATTTTTACATTGCATTTGTACTTTTACTTAAATATATTTTCTGAACACTTTTTCCCTTGATGTGAATAGCTTGCATTCTGACAGCAAGAGATTTTACACACACCATCCCACTAGCACACTGAATGCAGCATGTTAAAGTGGAGAGAAATGTCTTAAAATATTGTTTCACTAGATATTTATGCCAGCGGCTCCAGGCAGGTCATTGTTGGGTGGTTGGTCAAATGCTCCACCAATTTGTTCCAGACTGAAATGACTCAACAGCTATTGAATGGATCGCAATGAAAGTTTGTACAAACATTCATGGCGCCATCAAGGCTAAAATTTTGTTCCTCTAATATGTCGGTGTACGACCACAGCTGTACTTAGTTCCTAGTTGTAATTAGACCAAATGCTAGCCAAACATGTCTAACTAAGTTGGCGAACATGGCTAACATTATACCAGCTAAACATCCACATTTAAGACTTCAATCTTTAATCAAACCACCACTGTACAGATTCCCAGTTGCTCCTGATGTGACTCTAGACTTTTAAGCCATTTATCTGTGTTACGTGGATTACTCCCTCACAGCTGTACCTGATGGTGCCCGTGGCTCCAAAACAGCTACAAGTCAGGCTTAGTCGGCTACAGACATGGCACGTACAAGTGCAAGTTTGCTCCTACCTGATTCCAATGTCGGTGCAGATTGCTGAGTGTGAAGACAACATGAATTAAAACGAAACAAATGGTCTGCTGTTCACTAACACACTTCTAGCAAAGCTGTTTCCCCTGCAAATTGCTCACCCCACTCTGTGTTACAGTGGCTGCATGGAACAGTCCCATATTCAAAGAGAAATATGGTTTACCTACAGTTGTTATCAAAAGGAGAAATCCATTGCTGAGCAATAAATCAAAACGGGCTCCCTCATGTCAAATATAAATCCAGCTCTGTTCAGGTTTTACTCGGAGAGGTGCAGCAGTACAATGTGTTTTTTACCAGTTGAGCATAGGCAGCTGTTATATTGGAAGCTGCAGAGATTAAATCAAATAACTCTGCGTCTGTACCTTACCAAGTTCATAGAGCAAAATGATGAAGCAGCACAGTGTAGAAATTTCCTGTCCTTCTGACGGAAATGTACTGACTTTAACTCATTTTATGAACTGCATTACCTGTGCTATCAGACATTATCACATTATGTGTGACATAATCAGTGATGGCAATGGTGGAAAATAACTTAAGTACATTTACTCAAGAGGTGTACTTTGGAACAGTTTTTAGGTTCTTTAGTATTTCCATTTGATGCTATGAGCACTTTTACTCCACTACTTTGCAACTCATTTTTTTTTACTTTAAATTTCTCACATGGTTTCATTTCAATAACTGTTCGAATAATCATTTCTTTTCTATTATTCTTTGCACAACCCCTCATTTTGACCTGCTTGGATGGTCGACCCTCTAAGTTGGGAACCACTGGACTAAATTGATTAACTTTAAATAAAGTTGTTGAAAATAGCTGCACATCCAGGAACTACAACAGTAACTCGCTGTTTACACACCATAAGAATCATAATAAAAACCTGATGTCATATAATGCATTAGTTATTGCTGGAAGAGTACTTTTACTGTAATACTTTAAGTACATTTTGCTGCCTATATTTATATTCTTTTAGTAAGTAGGATTTTTCATGCAGGACTTTTATTTGTAACAGAATAGTTTATTATTGCTGTATTAGTACTTTTACTGAAGTAAATGGTCTGAACACTTCTTCTATGACCGCTGATGGCTTATTCATCATCATATGACGTACTTCTGGATTCGCGAACTAAAGTTGCTCGTGCCAGCTAGTGGAAACTTTGGCGGCGACTGTCACTTGTGTTTAAGGGGGAGTGTTTAGGGGGCAAGTCTATTAACTGGGTCACGAGTTTTCCCTCAGCTCCCCAGTGTCTGACATTCTATCCCACGATATTGTAAAAACAGTGGCAGGCTCCTTTTGTGTCAAAAGCATCTGAAGAATGCACTCTTGATGCAGCGAGTACTATGACGGGTATCCTGTATACCCTCATGGAGATGAGCTGCAGGGAGATTGGGAGCGATGCTGGGGTCACACTGTAAATTGGAAATTATGCTAACACAATCTTTGTGTATAGTATGTGTCTTCTGTGTAGTGTTTGTGTGTTTAAAGATGAAGAATAGGTTCATCACCAGGGCGGGGTAGGAGATAGGGCAGCAGTGCTTCACCAGACCTGTGTGAGTCATTGCGAACCTTACAACAACATGTCATATCAGGACATCGCCCTAATCTCAAACCCTCGCTTGATTTCTCCTCACTGTGCAGACTGCCAACTGTTATTGTCTTCTAGCGTTGTTATTAACTTCCACATTCCTGAAGGTGATGTCATATAATCAGTGATTTTTGCACCCTGGACTCATCTACCTCAGTAAACTGGCATACACGTTAAATCTGTTTATTTATATTTAATAAATGTTGAAATGAAATCACAATACAGTTCACATTTTAGCTTCTAAATAGCTCAATGTAGAATAAATACAATGTTTCCAGTGCATCCCACCAGGAAGAGGTATGTTGGCATCTCATCAAGTGTCACAGAGTGACACAGTGCTGACTCATTAAACCCCCGATACGAGATAGTGGTGCAGCTTGCCACAGTTATTCAGTGCTTCACAGCCAAACCGATGACCTCAGCAATGTAAACATTTGCCTGTTTAGCATCAGCATGAAGCCCCAGAATGCTCATGTGTTTGATACTATGTGGTCCTGTCAGGGGAAAAACTGTCAGGCCTAATTTACAGTGCCGTGCAGCCATGTGATGCTTATTTTCAGCGGGTTATTTTGTTTTGTTGGATGTTTTGCTTGGTCTGTGGCTTTGAGGGACAGAGAGGTATGTGAGAGTTACCCCCTGTGTTTAAATGAAGAGTGCATTGTGTAGTGCCATTATTTCAGTGTGTATACAGGCACATGCCAAAACATAGACCAGGGATTCCGCTCCACTTGCACATAATAGTCAAAAGTGTTCCCCCTTCATTCATACTCATTATTATGAGCACAGCTGCTAAAAATGTAACATGCTCATTAATATCAATGGCCTACAAATAGTTTCACATGCACGCTGTACAAGCATAATAGCACCGATGTTGTGGAATATTTTCGAGTCATTGTCTTGAGCATCAAATACACAATCCAAAATAATCCTCCTTCCTGCATTTCCCCATTTCTTGGAAAAGGGAAGAGGGTTAGGATTTGAGTTGGTGAAAATAGGTTAGCGTAACCTGACCCTTTTAAGGTGGATTTTCCTTGAAGGTGAACAAGCTTTTTTCATTTTAGTGAAAATCTCAGCCACTCCTAGAATAGGAAAGTCAACTCAAGTTTGACCTAGTCTTAACTTGTTTTTTTATTGCTTCAACGAATTTAAACTGTAAGACAATTCATTGTTGGAAACAAACAAATACAGCAACTGCATAAAAGGAGAGAAAATATTTGCTAGAGTTGCAGAGAACAGACATAGCTTTGGTCTGGACCAGTGGCAAGTGGATGAGATTATAGTATAGTACTGGTTTTATGCTGTGGCAGATAACGGGTGGAGCAGAGGCATCCTTCTGCAGTAATGTCAGGTTACAGAAAACCCAAATGCAAATGCCTGGGAGGCTGAGACCTCTAATGTCCATGATTGTCCCGTTGGCCCTGCACAGCAGCCTAAATCAGCCCTCCATCTCGTACTATTGTGTCATATCCATTTTATACACACACACACACACACACACACACACACACACACACAGCCCGAGGCTGGTAAGCAGATATAGCATACCACAGCGAGCAGCATGTGAACCACCCTACTCGGTAACACCCGTCTCCCGGCCCACATACTGCCTCACCAGTGGCACCTGCGTTGTGGAGGTTTTGTCTCCCCCCTCTGGCAGTGGGAGTAATTACACAAACGCAGTCCACACATGCTCATGCTGCCATAGCTCTACCATACTCCTAGCTGCTGTAGCCTACTCTGGCTAACCCATCATTGCTGGTTGAGCCAGCACAGGAATGTCTAACAAATACGCAGGGGACCTTTATGGCTGCTTGTAATTTCCCTCTATAGCAATTTAACTGCAGACCACTTTCAAATGTTCACAAATTACTAGGCTATATGCTGCCAGCCCTGATTCGATAAAATAATAAGATGCTTCAGAGTATAAAATTTCCTCATAATCTTTCTTGTTTATCAATTTGCTGATGACACATTGGTTTGAGGTATATTGCTTCGATTGACATTTTGTTCTGCTGAAGATGGTTCTTTCTATCTTAGCAGAAACCACAAGCATTATTAAGACTGTTCTCTGATGCAGTAATGAGGCAGCCTCCCTATAATAGTAAATAATGAAAACCACATGTTTTAGAGATTCTGCTGGTTTGCAGCTGTGAGGGGAGCTGAACTGTATTCTTACTTTCTGTAATCATCTGTATTTGTCTCTGTTTTTCAGTCTGTGGCGAAAACTGGACGTTTGCTCATCAGTCATGAGGCACCAGTAACTGGAGGCTTCGCTGCGGAAATCAGCTCAACAGTACAGGTGCGTGTGTGCAGTCTATGTATCCGTGTCTCTGGTGGATACAATGTATGTGTCTGTGTCCAGAACATGCTGTGTTTAATGAGATTTTATTGGGATTTGAAGCTCCCAGGGTATTGGAAATGGCCTTCAAAGGTATTGGGCTTAATAGGCTGCTATAGCTTGGTCAATATAAAACCAACTTTGTAACAAAGTTAAAATATCCTTTCACCGAATGCCGCAGAGCATCAGACTTTATGTTACTCCCAACAAAGAAACTTTCACATCTGCTGCTCTCTATCTACAAGAGCATTGTAGGGGCAGGAAGTTCAGCCTCAAATGTTGGAGAGAAAATAGCATAACATGCAATGATTTTATTTAACTACATTCTCTCACTACTTTTATTTATTTATAATAAACCATAAAAGCCTGAGTAGTATATTTATATATTTTCCCCATAAATCAGAACAAGGGACTTTTAAACGGCTGTAAACAAAAAGGAAGCGAACACAGAGCAATGAATTCATAGGATTAAAGAATCCTAGAGGTGTAATTGTTTTATATGGAGAAGCAGCTACATACTGAAGGTTAATCTGTCTCACTTGATTTTACAATTTAAAATCCATTTAATTTCTAGCACAGAAATTGTTTGCAATGGAATTTATATACCTGAATGGTTAGCCTCTGAATTAAAATCACAAAATGTGAGTGAACAAAATCAGATTCAATAATGTAATTTTTCATTTAAATTTAGTTTCAATAAGCTTAATTCAGATCATAAAACACAAATTTAGGTTTAAAAAATCTGGTGAGACAGATTTACTTCCATACTTCTTTCTCAGCAGTCGTTGACAAAGCTGCATGGATGGTGTAAGTTTACACTACTCACCTTAGAGTGTTGATACAGTGGGTCTAACTACCCATATAAGGTTTACAAAATGTTGCTTGTTGCTTGACATTATGAACGGCCTGGACACTGTAACCAAGGCATGCCGCAGACGGCCGCTGACAAATTCTGAGCTAAGTGTGATGCATGACTAAATGAAAAGTGATCCCCTTGCCATCATCCTAATTACATCTATTTCTGCATAGTGAGATGCTTATCTTCAGTATGCGTGGTGTTTCTTCTTGTGAGGCTCATAGCAGCGAGTAACTCTCTCCTCTGAATGAGCAATTTGCATCTCAACAGTGCCGACTCGCCCCTTTTATGCACGCCTCCTCAAAAGTCATCTAGTTGTCTGCACAAAACTCGGTGCGTTTACATACACAGCTTAACGAGCTATGCCTAAAACTCAGTTTTGGCATCTGATCGGACTTCTGTCCCTGTCTCAGTTTATGGGGGAGATATGTGTTGTTTCTACTAGTTAATGGTCCCTTTCCAGTTGGCATGTATTTTTTAAATGTGCTTTAAATCTGATAGTATTTAAAATATTTAACTCCTTCAGCAGGGCTAGAATCAGCACAGGCTCATCTTTCCAAAAACATATATTTGCACATCTGCCATGTTGCTGTTCTAGTATTGTATTGCATTTTTCCTTCACACCCGGCTTTCTTGGGTGTTTTTCTTCTGGCGTTCCTACGCCAGCCCGGCCGTGTAGAGCGAGCACACACACATATACAAGCAGAAGAAAACTGGAGTCCAATCACATTATCCGGGTGTCTCAATCAGAGGTAGGGAACTCTCATATTAATCGGACTAATGCGTTTACATGCACTCAAGTTGTCCAATTATACTTGGATCAAGCTAATTATTCTGTTCATTTCGAGTTTCATTTAAACATACTGACCGTGTGTGTTATCGTGAACGGTTCTTAATGTGCATGAACTCCGAGTGAAAGCTGTAAAATCGATCAATCCTCTACTCGTCCACTGTCAGTCAGATGTTCTCTCTCTGCTGTCCATGAGGGTCAGTGACTCATCCTCCTCGTTTCCATGTTTTCACATTTTGTTGCAGTGATGTAAGTTGTTGGTGTATTCGCTGATTGCGTTGATTTGCAGCTTTCCCATGGCTTCAGGAAATTGGATGCTCTTTTCGGAAAGAATACTTTAGAGATGCCCCGGTCCAATTCTTCTGGTTCTATTTGTGATATCTGTATTTAGATACTTGCTAATACGGATACTGATGCATTGCCTATCGGCATTTCTATAGAACAGTGTAACCTTAAGTATATTTTTTAATGTTTATGTTATGAGGATATGTTGGATTGTTACATTGTCTTAATAGTCAAATTGTACATTTCATAAAATGAACAAATATTTTAAGATAAGGAAAAACATGCAAATGTTAAAAGTAGGCTACATATAAGTCACGAAAACCAGACTTATGATGAATGTCATACTTTGTTCTTTTTCCTGTATAGGGTAACAACCTGGGCATGTTACTGTAATGTTTCTAAATAAATAAGTTTATACCCAGATACTGTTAGGCGTTAGTGTTGGGATTTCCTGAGAGTCTGTGAACATGTCTTGGAGTACAACCTGTGTTTCTGTGAGGAATTAAGCAGCAGCCAAACCAGCTACCATCTTAGCGTGCGGTTTTCGAGACATTACGGAACGTTTATTACGTTGGCTTGCACGATCAGTGCAGGAAGAAAACATCCAACGGAGCTATGAATCGAGGCAGGATTCATGATAACAGAGGTAACAACATAGCAGGATACATGCTGCTGCAGGATACCCCTGTGATAAGCAAGTCTGAGATTCTAACTTTTTTTTTTTCTTGTAAAAGACTTTTGTGGCATACACGCTATTATTATACAGCCAGCCATTATATAGCCAGAAAGGAAGTAATGAGTGAGATGCTCCATCCAGGACTTGAACCCAGATCTAGACCAACTAGACCACCACAACAGACCTATGGGATTTAAACTTTAATGTTATTATTGATGTTTTGAGTATCTCTCCAAAAAATTCCCACAAAATAAGGATTCACACCATCATGTCATGCACAAGCTTTATTCAGAAGTTGAGGTTTATCTGACAAACAGTCGAAGAAATATGCAAGCAACGGACACACAAACTCTACCCTTCATAGATAGAATACTACTATTATTGTGTGAGGTTAAACGAGGTTGTAGTAAACCACAAGGAGCTTTTTATCAAAGGGGCTATGTGCAATTCCTTCTCAATAGCAACACCCTTACAGTGTCTTTTACGTGACTTTCAGCTCATGCGCATGCACACTATTGTGGAAACATCCAGTTTGTGTGTACTTGGGAGTGGGCAACTCATTATTGCAGCTGTGTTTTATTTGTGTGTTTGGTCACGCTTGCTGTCTTATTAACTGGAGAGCCAATATCTGCAGGGTTTTCCTAGTCGGACAACCCTGTGTTTGTTGTGGTGAATGCTGGTGTCGTCTATTGAAGGCAGCAGCAGAAAAGCGCACATGCACATTCTTCAACCGGAGCCCTTCACGCAAGTCATTTAAGTCATTCAAACACAAATTAAAGCTGAAACCTAATTCATTCTTTATTAACTAAAACACAAGTTAAGTACATATTTAAAACACAGGCTAAATGTCTCTTGAAATAAATAAAACATCGCTGTAGGAAATAACATGTTTCTATATTAAGAATTGAGTGTCCAATCCAGCGAAGAGTTGTCCTGTTTCAGCGTTGGCTGCAGCACGTGGGTGGTCTCCAGTCCCTGGTCGCCTCGTAGCATTTCCAGCTGGCGAATACACGGGGTGAAAACAAATCAGACTTATCTGTCTCAGTCTCCTTCTGCAGCAACAGTTCATGTGATGTAAAGTGAAATAGTTCAGTTATATTAACTAATAGGGATGAGCCAAAAATAACATTGCACGTTTTACCCTCTGCTTTCCCATAAAGAGTGTACCTCTTTCCTACAGCGGGCTGCGGGTATAACACTCGGTCCAATAGGAGCAGCTTCTCTCCGTTTAGAAGCAGACCTCACAGATGCAGTAAATACTGTAAACGCTTTCCTGGCCAGCCATTACATCAGACATTAGAACCTGTGTACGTGGATCAGTAAAATCAGTCCAATATCCGATGGGTGAATCACATCAGCATTAGTACATCACTGCGTCCCTACCAGAATAGATAACAGCTTTAGAAGGAAGCAGTTTTACAAACAGGCCTCTGTCCCACTTCTGATCTTAGATTATATTATAGTGGCTTCTTTAAAGAGTGTGATCTGTTTGCTTTGGGCGCACACAAAGGCCTTCTGAGAAATAAGCCTTGCCACAGAGCCGCCATTTTATACTGTACATATTAGGTTTCTATATAATGAGACCCACTACTAGTTACTAGCTAAAAGCATTAGGCTATAAAAGCCAAGAAGCCCTTGCTTTTAGTTTACGAGTTTGGTGCCTGGAGGAAGTATGCTTTCCTATACAATTACCGAAGTGAAGTGCTGACACTTAAAAGCAGATGAGAACAGCAAAGTGAAACTTGAGAAATACTACTTAGTGATGAGATTACTGTAACATGGAGGACATCCAGTGTAGGCATCCACATCCACGCAGAGTGAGCCAGGCTGCAATTTAGATCTCGATCTACATATCACTTGATAAAAAGTCTAAGAAGCTAAGTAAAACCAGTATTATGACAAACCTCTTACTTCATACATAATACTTTCATTATATTGGCTGCATGATTGGTGAGAACAGAGAGGTATGTAAACCACAGATACTCCTGGTTTTAAAGATAAATATAGGTGCCAACAATATTGTAAAAGATCAGCCACTTACGAGCACAGAACTAACATCTCTAAATAAAAATGCATCTGCTTCAGCTAGTAATCCAGCTTAGCCTTTTACCAATTCTGCCCAGAATGTTATGATTAGCAAAACATAATTTGTGTATCTTGCTTTACCAAGAACCTAGTCCTGTTTTAGGAGGAAAATATGAAGATGTTTTATTTACAGAGCGTATGGATGAACAGAAGAAAAGTGGCTTATTTGGGGTGGTTAAAGAGGGTTTTGTGGCTTTTTTTTTTTTTTTGGAAGGTTTTGGCTTCAGTAGGAAACCGGGCCCCCATGTGAATCCAAGATGACTACAGCTGCCATCCTCTGCAAAGAAGCAACCTAAATCCAACTTTTCTTAGTCTATTTCTTAAGTCTACTCTACAAGATGAAAGTGGACGAGTCTCACAGATAAGATTTTGGGTGGTGCTATAACTCAGATTGAGGTCACGACAGCAGTGACTCACTGGGACGTGACTTAGGCCGTGAGAATAAATTAATCTCTAAGAAGCCATTTTGTGAAATAAAAATGATTAGATTATATTTTGTCTTTATGCAGATAGAAGTGCAGCAACCATAATTGTTGTTTTAAAATTTGTGATTTAACAAGTATAGCAAAGTTATAATCTAAGGAGCATAATCAAGGTTTTGTTATGCTTTGTTACAATGCTATTGTATAGTTTTACATCACACATAGACTTTGATTTTTCTATGTAAGGTCCACTTTATGAAATATGTCCTATAGTAGTCATAGAACATCTCAAAACCTTTATAAAGAACTCTCCTACAGTCAGATATTGGGTAGTTTGTAGCCAGAAATATTGTCTGGTTATTAAGTCACACTGCTTTCACTATGTTGGAGCCAGTGTTAGTATACATACCAGTGCCCCCCTTTCATGTCTTTGTCATAACAGATGGAGAGGCTTTCTCTTCTTTGTTACAAATAGAAAATAAGTTTCCTTGATTTGGTTTTGTAATTTTTCTCCTTCCACTCATCCATCACTCACAGATGTGTTGATATGTGTTTTTGTTTCAGCCAATGCACATTGGTGTAACGCAGCCTTCTCATCAGTTCATGCAGCTTGAGTTCGCCAACTCAAATTCAGTGGAAAGATCATGTATGAGTGCATTTGCAAAGGGGTATGAATCACTATGCTGATGTTGATGTGATTAATTGTGCGGTCGCACTAAGCCTCGATAATGATGGAACATAAAAGCTAACAAAAATACATCTTTAAGCAGAAACATTGAGTCACGGGTCATCAGCAAATACAATATCAGTAATAATAGATAAAAGGCAGATGGATTATTGGATGCAGGAGGACTGGTGCAGAGCAACAGCAATGTGGACCGGTACCAAACCTCCCTGTTTGTCACAGTGGTCATGAACATTGTATTATCTATGCACACAGGAAGCTCTATTTAAAATGTAGATTATTATTTCTGGAGAGTGGCTTTAACGACTACCTATCCACCTCCGGCCCATACAGAATGATCCATTTATTTGATTTTCCCTTTTGTATGAAGCACACAGGATAGTTTGGTAAGGTTTGGCAAGTTTCCATCATTCTGCGGCAGCCCTCATGATTTAATGATGTGTCATTGGCTGGGCCTTTTCCGAATGTTTGGCGGATGACTGAAAGGGACAAGGTTGGGCAGAATGGCCAATGATGGTGATTTCATGGACCTCAGGGATGCACAGAGAAGTGGTGAATCACCCTTCCTTCCTTCCTCAAATATTGTTTTCATTTGCTGAAATCAATGAAATGTTATATTACTGTTACCATTAACATGCTGTATATTAAAAGAAGTTGGCTGCTTGGTGAGATAAGTTCAGATCACACACCCCTTACACCATACTACAGTCGGGTTGCAATTGTTTCTACTTTCACATATCATCAGCTATGTTTTGGTGAGCAGACCTAGTGTATATGGTCTATGGGAAACTGTTACTCATGCAGATTTATAGGACTCACCTGGTGAAAATGCTGCCATACAAAATGTTTCTAAATGCTCAGGTGAGAAATAATCTAGAGAGATTTTCTTATACAAGTTGCTTCTGATGCTACATTAGTAAAAGTTGGCCTACTGTGTGTAGCTTCTGGTGGCATCTCGTGGTGAGACGCAAACTGCAACCAACAGATAAACTATTTGGCTGAGAGAAACAACAAGCTTCTGTCTTGAGCCAGCGTTTGGTTTCTCCGTTCTGGGTTACTGTGGAAACATTGTGGGTTCCACTTGCATTACATGTGGATAAAAATGGCACAATTTAAGGTAATAAAAACACAATTCTTATATTGATTGACCTATATACTGATTAAAACATACTTCTAAGTATTATTTTCCACTTTTGCAAAGTCTTTTTCACTAGATGTTGCTCAGTCTTGCATGCCTTTAAAACCACCTTAATATCAGCAATGGAATAAAAAAAACTGTCAGCAGAAGCCTACCCAACATTATTAAGCAATCCTAAATAGTCTAAACAGTTTATCCTCCACACAACCATACAGTACATCACACTGCATCAAATCAATCAGCAGTGACACTCAGATGGACTCATGGACACGTTGGGCCCTTGAATTGCCTGGTTTGAGTTCCAGTAGTGGTGCTTTCCATTATTTTTGTGTAACTTGAACCAGTAGAATCTAGCCCAGAACCCAAGGAGCTGTGGACATGTTTCAAAGACTACAGACCCTATTCTGGCTCAGTTGATGTTGAGGATGAAAGCTTGCACAATTTTCTGCTACGACTGAATTGGAATCATACTAGTTGCCTGTCAGGCTTGTCTGTCTAAGAGACAGCATAGCCCCAAGGCTTCAGGCACGTCGCCCTACTGTGAAAGTAGTCACCCCAAGTCTTTCTCCATCCGGGGAAACCCTAATCTGCCTTCAAAGGACAGTGTACAGTACTACTCGGAAAATTAGAATATCGTGTAAAAGTTGTTTTATTCATGCAATTCAACATAAAAGGTGAAACCAATACATTTTATAGACTCATTACAAGCAAAGTGAGATATTTCAAGCTTTTATTTGTTTTGATTTTGCTCATTAGGACTTGCAGCTTCAGAAAACCTCAAATTCAAAAACTCAGAAAATTAGAATACTGTTAAAAGCTTCAGTATTGAAGGCTCAAAGTGTCACACACTAATCAGGTAAGTAATCCAAAACACCTGCAAAAGGGTCCCGAGCCTTTAAAAAGCCTGTGTCTTTGGTTTAGAAGAATTCACAATCATGGGGAAGACTGCAGATCTGACAGTTGTGCAGAAAACCATCATTGACTCCCTGCACAAGGTGGGTAAGACACAAAAAGTGATCGCAAAAGAAGCTGGATGTTCTCAGAGTGCTGTGTCAAAGCACATTAATGGACAGTTAAGTGGAAGGCAGAAGTGTGGAAGAAAACGGTGTACAAGCCGGAGGGATGACCGCAGCCTGGAGAAGATGGTCAGGAAAGGGCCATTCAAAAGTGTGGGGGAACTTCATAAGGAGTGGACTCAAGCTGGAGTTGCTGCTTCAAGAGAAACGACACGCAGGAGGATGCTGGACATGGGCTTCAAATGTCGTATTCCTGTTGTCAAGCCGCTCCTCACGAGCAAGCAACGCCAGAGGCGCCTTAGCTGGGCTAGAGAAAAGAAAGACTGGACTGTTGCCCAGTGGTCCAAAGTCCTCTTTTCTGATGAGAGCAAGTTTTGCATCTCATTTGGCAACAAAGGTCCCAGAGTCTGGAGGAAGACCGGAGAGGCGCAAAATGGAAGATGCATGAAGTCCAGTGTTAAGTTTCCCCAGGCTGTGATGACTTGGGGATCCATGTCAGCTGCTGGTGTTGGTCCTCTGTGCTTTATCAAGTCCAGCATAAACGCAGCTGTCTACCAGGACATTTTAGAGCACTTCATGCTTGCTTCAGCGGACCAGCTTTATGGGGATGCAGATTTCATCTTCCAGCAGGACTTGGCACCTGCCCACACTGCCAAAAGTACAAAATCCTGGTTCAACAACCATGGGATTACTGTGCTTGATTGGCCCGCAAACTCACCTGACCTGAACCCCATAGAAAATCTGTGGGGCATTGCCAAGAGAAAGCTGAACGGGAAGAGACCAAACAATAAAGAAGAGCTCAAGGCCGCGATTGAAGCATGTTGGTCTTCCATAACACCGGAGATGTGCCACAACCTGGTAGCATCCATGCCGCGCAGGATTAAGGCAGTCATTCGTTCAAAAGGGGCCCCAACCAAGTACTAAGTACAGATGCAACATTTTATTTTCAGAGGCCTGACATTTTTGTATTTAAAATCCCTTTTTTAAATTGATTTCAAGCAATATTCTAATTTTCTGAGTTTTTGAATTTCAGGTTTCTGAAGCTGTAAGTTCTAATGAGCAAAATCAAAACAAATAAAAGCTTGAAATATCTGACTTTGCATTTAATAATACTATAAAATGTATTAGTTTCACCTTTTATGTTAAATTGCCCGAATAAAACAACTTTTACACGATATTCTAATTTTCCGAGTAGTACTGTATATACGAGGAAGCTTCTTTAAAAGATTCCAAAATTGAGTAAGGGTACCACTAGGTAGGATACTGAAGAGAATGGTGGTATGCTGCTGCTCATTCTGGTCAATTTCTCATTAGAGATGTTATCTTTATACAACGGTCAGGGAGGTGTTATGAGAGGAAATGTTATGTTAACAAAATCTTCATATTATTTAATATATATTTTAATGAAGATTCCTTAATGCTGCTCAGGGCCAATAGGTTCTGACAGAATTGCATTCTATTTGTTGTGTTTAGCATCTAATTCTTGGAAATGCTATTAAAAACATGAATCACAGATGTACCTCCGCAAAAAAAGAAAACTGATTCGTGGTAAAAAGGTGTCTTGCACTTGAAATAGCTTTTTTTTTTTTCTTCTAATCATGAATAGACTTTTTTTGGTGGATTTTTCCCCATTTATGTGGATTTTTTAAGCAATAGGTACAGTGAACTTTTAACTTCATTGTGATTTTGGTGATATCTCATCATCAGGTGTAACACTCTATTTTCCATCAGAAAGTCGTCCTCTTTTGGAAATTAATATATAAAAATATTTTCCCACCACGTCAGAGTAGAACAAAACACTTAGTAGGCCATCTGTGTATAGAAGAATGGAGTTCTAAAAGGATTTGGACTATAAATCTATTATCTGTTTTCTGAGTCCAATGTCTGGTTAACAACTATAATAGAATAATAAAAGCTATGCCAATCTCTGTGAAGTCAGTGTTTTTTAAAAAAAGGTTTTCTGTACTCCGGGGTCTCCCCTGGGCAGAGGCAGCTTTTCTTTTGTGACTGTTGTTAATGTACATTGTACATTATATTAAAAGAATGTTTCCCTAACTCTGTAAGAAGGCCAAATGTTATCATGGCATGTGAAGCTGAAGAGGTTAGAAAAATAAGGTAGAGGAAATAAACTTTGAAATATAAAATGGGATATACCCAGCAAAAATATTCTCTTGGTATAGAATATGACAGACGTTGAGATCTTTTGATGAATAACTGTATTCTGTGAAAACATGTTTTTCTGTTGCGCTCAGTCCTTGTGGAGTGATTTCAGAGCTGGTTTCGGTCCAGGGAGGTTGAGTTGTGACCCTTGACGGCGAAAACGATCAATTTGGTGTTTTTATTAAAAACAAGAACATGGACATAGTTCTCATATTATGTAATTTGTGTTTTTTAAACTAAAATGCAGGTATTTAAATTTTTAGCGAATTCTTTAAATTGCATAAATCGGGTTTAGTATTTAGAGACAGTCACTTTTAAGGTCAACTTCTTAAGGGAAAAAAACCCTTTAAATAATTTTCATTATTCAATATTTATTTTGCACATTTTTACACAATGTGCATAACTTTAAAAATTCTTAATTAATTAAAATTAATTTAAAAATTCTTCTTAAAATTCTAATTACCTCTAAAAAGGAAATCTGAAGATTTGTGCTTTTACAATAGAGCATAGTTAAGATTTTTAACTTTTATGCTCTAGATGATCGCTCTTGCTGAAAAATACATTTTTTTCTGTAGTGAGGATCATGGGAAACACCATCAGGCTATTGTTGGAGTCTCTTTCTCCCCTCTCAACCCCAGTTTCAAGTATACTAAGATGCCATTCTGTTTTTTTGTCAAATTGTTGAAAGCTAAAATCCTTAATTTCAAGTATGAGTAAGTAACATAAGTCTAGCATACTAATGTTTAGCCTTTTAGTGTGAAAATGCTTTGTCGTCGTCGTGTGATGGTTAATAAGAGGTTAATGTGAAATCTTTCACTTCCTACAGTTTATAAAATAGGTTAAGTATAGATGGAGGCTTGGCAACATGTTAGGGTTAAAGAACCTGGTATCTGTGTCACCAGTTTGTTCTCCGTTGAAATCAGACAACTGAGAACCAAGCATATGGTATTGCGACTTCTCTGTGTGACTGCAGTCCCAATCCGCGTGAGAAACCGATTCTTTTGTGACAGGACTCAGGATTTTCTTCCCTGAACTCGAAGCCCCTGCTGTGAAGTATATTTTTAAATGAAGCTTTTTGGTAATGCCATGTTGACATATTTTTATTCTAACATTTAAGTATATTACATATAATGATGCACTTCCCAAAAGATAAACACTGATTTGAATGAAATCTGAGTTGTGTGGCCTTTCTGCATCCAGCTGTGGTGGCAGGCAGGCAGACTACTGTACTTTACTCCCACTTCCAGTAAATGTATTTAGAGGAGATTACAGATGTGATCCAGACAAAAGAGCAAACTCCCTGGTACTGTCTGACTGGTTGTCTGTAGTAGGGCAGAGAATAACTTTTGAGGTTGTACATTGACATGAATAATCACACTGTCACTTCCATCAATACACTGAGATGAAAAGAAAGCAAGGTAGTTTGGGGTTTTTTATTATTATTTTGGGTCATTGGTAGGAAACCACCGTGCATAAATACCTTGGAAAAAGGCTCATGCTCCACCTATTACGTTAAGTTCACCCTGGAAAATGGAGGAGGAAAAAACACCCGTGGTTTAAGCCTGCACAGAAGCGACTTTGTGAAAGTGCTCTGATTGTGTTGATGTCGACCTGACGAGACAAAATCCTCTTATGAGTGCAATGTCGTGTGGGCATCCCATCTGCCTGTCCATTCTTAGAGTATGACAGCCACATCTAGGTTTGCTCCAAGCCCAGTCGATTCAAGTACACTCCTGTTCAACTTGACATTCTCAGGGCTCAATATGTCTCCTATGACATTAAAATGGCAGATGAAGTGCTATGTTGTCTCCTTTTAATTATATGTAAATGATATAAAACAAGCCCGGGCTGTGATTGTGAGCTCATGGGTATTTTATCAGTCTTTTAATTAAGATACATTTTTTTAATCTGTCATTATCCTGACAGAAACTCCCGGAGGCTATAAGGGTTCATGAAGAAACAGAGAACATGCATGCGGTCTGCTTCCAATAAAAGCTTAACAAAGCTTTTCAGAATCCAGGATGAATGCCTTTATTATTTTTATATCGTTTTTTTTAATATGTAAATGATTTTAAATGCACTCATAGACCCCACGGCAGTGCACATTTGTCAGCACATGAAAGCAATGTGCTTCAACAAACTTTAAGTAGAAGAAAAAGAAAAAGCCAAGAGTTGAAGTTTCATCATCATCGATAATATAGCGTCTGTTGTCAGGATCTGCTGCAGCCTGTTGGAGAGAATCAGTCTAAGATTATTCTGAGTCTACAGAGGAGGAGGGAGCAGCGATAAAGAGGAAAGGAGGGTTTGTTGAACTAGTTGTCCATTCATTGTACATTCATTAAACCTAATCACTGTTAATTAGCCGGGTGGAGCAGGACTCCAGCTGTCAGACAGATACTGTAGCAGTGCCAACACAGAGCCCTGGATGGCGGATCACGTGTCTGGAGCTCTCTTTGGGTTTTGGTTTTTATTCTCACTATCAAGCTCCCAATAACTCATTTTATCCTCTCTTTTTCACAAGGCGATGAAAGGGAATACAATTATTTATTGGGAGCTTAACCGTGTGCAGATCTCACTCCTTTGTTTCCCACAATGAAAAACTCTTTGTCTTCCTTCTGAATGATTTTCCTGGATGCGGGCACACTCGGTCCCACTTTCATTCTCACTGCCAGCAAAATGTGAGTCCACGCCACCCAGATTCTAGCGCATTGAAGATGATTAATCTTTCAATGCGCTAGCTTTAGGGCATTTGCATACCTATAGCTCATTTACTCTAGTCCGAATCAGTTGTTGAGTTGGGGGAAAAAATGGGATTTGATATTTTATCCTTGGATTCTTGGTTCCTTTTTACAAAGGGAAACTGTTAAATCACATCACTATAAGCCACAGGAGAGCGGTCAGATGGGTCTGGGGCTGAAACAAAAGTGTAAACACAGGAAGACGATCCTATCTGCCAAAATATAAAACAATGCAATGCATCTTGTTGTGCTGATCCAGGTCCGATCTCAATCAATTCTCCGACAAGCTGCTAGCAACTGTCGATTTCACTGATCTGCAGCCCAGTATGCAGAGCACACTTGGGGTTCAGTGCATAGGGCGGATACCAAAAGTGTATATGTGCGCAATAAAATTTAAAAGAAAAACACACAAATGGTCTGCACCAACAAATAATCCGATTTTATAAAAATGTGCAAGCATCGACCACATGGTGACCTACGTGGTCAATGCGAAAGCCCTCATAAATATCGATGTGCATGCTGTTACTGTGGAGCGTGGCGGCAGCAACAGAAAGTCTGAGAGGCCAACAGCTGCAGCAGCTGGCAATGCTGTCGGTGCAACAAAGGGAACGATTCCCGAAATTAAACAAAAGTGGTCAGACACGGAGGTGGATGCCAAGAAGTGCATTGCTGCACACAGCCAGGGTAGACTAGTGGCTTGATATCTACAGAAAACATGTATATGTGCTCCAAAATCCAACATCCAAGTGTTTCTCAAATTTACTCAATCCGTGTTTTTTCTATCTGAATATACGTATATGTCAAATCTCATATTATTATTACTGTTATGAGTGCAGATGGTAAAGATCACTGCAGCAATTTTACACTTAACTATAAACATTTAAATTGCACTTGGTAATATATACACAGTATTAGAATAATGTTTAACATCTCAGTATAAAAACACCATGAAAGAAGTTGGGATTAGTGTCACTTCTAAAAGTAAAAGGATGCAAGACTCTGGCTCAGCTGCACATTATTGCTAACGTCAGGCTAATACATTTCGACAGGAGCCTCCATCAGAGCCTAGTAAAGAAGCTGAAAAAACATGTCTCTTTTTATATTGCACACAATCATCCCCAACTGTGTAGAGGAAATGCGTTAGCCTGATGTAAGTAGTAAAAAAATATGTCAAAGTCGAGCCAAAGTCTCAAGGTTTTTCTGTTGTTTTATTATTTTTTTTTTTGATTGTCGCTATTCCCACTTTCCTTTGTGGAGTTTTGGTACTCGGTACTGACTGTAGCTCTAAAAAGGCAATCTGAAGGAGCACACCTGCTCCACATCCTGACATTGTTAAAAAAAAAAAAAAAATCTATCAGCGCTCTGTTCTGCTCTGTTTAGTAATTTGAAGTCATCTTGGATTTCAGCAACCGATGATGATAATTTCATCGTTTGTCGACATGGTTGAAGGGAGAAGGAATCTGTATGTTCACACTTAATGTCGGGGCAGGAAAGGGCTAGCCAAACTTTCCGGATTCCTGCCATATCCTGATATCACCCAGGCATTTCCACCACTGACCATGAGTGGGAACACCAAACAGTCCAACATTCTGCTCTGTGATCTGGGAGTTAGGAATGTGATGCCGAGACAGCTCATGGTGCTCGATATTTCATTATTGTCCAGTAATAAATCACACATTTTATTGGGTGAGATTTGTTAGTAGGCCATAGGAAATGATCTGTGGACCTTACACGTAACTTATAACTATATTTTATACTTATATTTCACCATTGCCCATAGAATAATGAAAAGAAAGAATATGAGTGACCTACTACAGATTCTTGCTGGGGTACGACTCATCCGTAGGCTGAATGGTGATGATGTGGTGGTGGTAAACCTGCAGTTGAATAAACTTGTGTATGCAATAAAATAAACTATATTCGTTTTGTAGTTTTGCGGATGTAGGGTGATGTTGCGAGCAAGTCCTAGCCGTTTCTGATAAGATCCTCAGAAGTGGACACGCTCAAACGTCTGATTCCTAACCGCAACACTGAGTTATGTGTGACTATTAGCACGGATTTGAGGAAGTTCACAGAAGCTCTAGAAAGATTTAATCAGAAAGAGACAGAAGTCATACAGTACATTACGCAACATCCTCAAAAAATAAGAATCCTGGCACGATGACTCGAGGTGCCCAGTATTTTGCCTATCTGTGATTGGTGATCTGTCGATTTATGATTAAAAACTGTTTTTGCGGTCTACTTTTTCTTTTTATTTCATAGCACGCCATGTGAAATGCGTGTCTCAGACTCGCTTTACTGCTCTGATCGGCAGCTGTGCTTATGCTTATGATTTTATTGTTCTGGAGTACAATAACTCAGAAACATAAATACTTTTTGGTGGGACATCTCCTACAGGGACTTGCTCCTTTATAGAAGGCTCACTCAATATTTTAAGTAACAGTACAGTATTTTGGCGGGGGCGGGGATTTTTGACTATTACAGTATTTGTGCAATTATACAATGGTTACCAACTAAAAAAAAAACATACTCAAAATTAATTTATAATGTAAAGCCATTTTTTTTTCTTAGCTTTGTTAGTTTTCCTGGTAATACATGGGGTCTGTCTAATATCTGGAAATTAATTGTAGTAAACTCCTATGTAATGGAACCACTTTAATATGGCATCTCTCTATGAGTTTAATAGAAACCGGATCATCTCACGGCATTTGAAAATCATACCTTTGGGATATCTAAATGGCCTCGTATACCATAATACCTTTATAACGCCCAGGCCTACTTTCAAGCCCTGTTTTGTGCATCTGCAGCAGTTACAAAAACACCACGTCCCCTTGATGACCTTTTTTTGTGGCACAAAGTATTCTGTATCAAAATTGTCATCCGATCAGCCTCATTGACAATAGTGTGTGAACGCCCTGTTAGAAATTCCCACCCTGTCTCATGTACTTAAATCTCAAGCTTGGGTGAATGGGCTTGGTATTTTTTTTAGTGTTTGGCTGTTATATTAATTGCCTCCTACATCCAAACTTTATGTTGGGAGTTTATTTTAATATTTGGCAGTGCTTTGAATAAATGATGAATCTATCTTAAGCCGTCCAGGCTGAAGCCCACTGTACCATGTCGGCACTGCAGGCGAACGGCAGCGAGCTTCTGCTGCTCTCTCCCCCTCCGTTTTCTCTGTGTTGTATTTTAACACGCCGTAAAAGTACCAAAGGGCAAAAGGCTCCTCATCTAGTCTGGCATTCGCCTTCAACTCTGCCAGATGTTTTATACGAAATGAAAAAAACACAGCGTGAAACACACGAGTCCTGCCCCGCCGAACGCCATGCCGCTCCCGTGGCAGCCAGTCGGTGGGTTCTGTGATCGCGCCGTTACACGGACGGCCGGCTGTGAGACGCTTTCGAGTGTCACAAGAAACGGGTCAAAATCAGTTCGCTGTCAAAACGGGGCCCTGGAACACCCTCGCAGAACTTTTGCTTTGTTTTGCTTGTTCTTGTTTGCTGGTCAGTGAAATTGGAGCAAGGGTACTATAGGTCAGGTTGGTTGGTGTTATACAAGCAGCATACATCCAGAGTTTGTGATGGTGAGCCTGGTGCAGAAAGGAGAAGCTTAACAGTGTAGCTGTTTATTACTGTGTATTAATAAAGTTTTTTTTTTTTTTACATCATAATGGCTTAGATTTGTTTTTTAGGCATATGCAAATAGAGTGAAAAGCAGTATAAAATGAGCATTTAATGTGAAATAATTATGCCCTCCAGACCCCGTTTGGTTGTTATAAACTCAAAGTTCTCACCTTTTTTCCACCCTTACCTGTTTGCCTCCACGTGTTGTGGTCGCTCGAGTTGTTTGCTGGTCAGCGTCGTCTGACTGAGGGCACTTCAGGTCTGTTTCTGCAAGTCCGTGTGCGTGCGTCCAAGTGTGCTCATTCAACTCATCGGGGGGTTTGTCCCATTTGGAGTGTTTTGGCCAACTTCATTCTGCTTTGTCTCCATGGGAAGAGGTCAGAAGTCAGCTTAAAGACATGAATGATGGCTTGTTTTGCACTCTGACCAAATATGCCTGCTCCGAGGGGCCTGAATGAGTCTTTTTTGGCTTGTGTCATACAATTCACATCATCGCTCTGTTAAAATAATGGCCTGAGTCATTTATTTCAAGTTTTTTGAGAAAAAAACTTTATCAGATGCAGAGAATATTATATTTATTAACAATTTACATCTTAAAAGGCTTTGTGTCACTTATGTAACATGAAAGAAACAAGTAGCTCAAATTTTTGAGCATTCTTGTTACTTTGGGCAACCTTAAACTTCAATTTTTCATTTCATAGTACCTTTTAGTTAGAATCGAATTAAACAAATGTTGAATAAATCAAATTGTTCAGGAGGCAGTTCCCTTGTTTTTGCCATTTTTTTATTGAACATAACTCTTTTCCAACATCCAGTTTTAAGACTTCTTGAAACTGAACACAAATTTGAGGTGATGACAATTGTTTAATGGACGAAGGATCCTGGCACTTTTTTTCTTGACTACATATTTATTATATGTGTTTACTTATTTGTAGCTTTTATGATAATAAGCTTTATCACTCACCAGTAGAATTTGATTCAGGAATCATCTTTGCAGATTCTTGAAGCAGCCGCCATCATGAAATCGTGTTAAATTGCCCAAGTCCAACGACTTTATCTTGACTGGGGCTGAAAGTAAAATGGCCATTGTACTATAGAGCATGAAGAGTATTTTTTTTTCCCTTTCCAACACAGAATGAAGGGGATTTTATTAGACATAATCAGCATCATCAGTAGATTTAAGCTAAAAACTCACTTTTATCGAAACAATGACTTGGGGCCATGAATGGCTCAAAGTGAAAGCTGTCTCATTAGACTTAATGACTGTTAAGTTATGAAATTCATTAAACACAATGTATAAATACATATTGTACAAATGTGGAGTGGTGTATATTGGTAAATCTGTAGCTGTTCCCTTAATTCACCATTTGTATAGTAACTTGGCCCCTCTAATACGAACTATATTTATGAACCTCCACTCATTTGTGTGGAATCTTTTGGGACTCTTGAACTGTCACAGCAAATCCACAAATGCAGGGAGCATGTGACCCGTAAAATCATTTGACTTGTGTCTCATGAAACAGAAAAGTAATTTGTTTCTGTAACCATTTGTTTGAATAAACATAAACTGCCTTGAAAATATGCATCAGCATTTTTAAATAAGTGCCTCTAATTTGCAACTTGCATTTCATCATTTGTATATAAACATCTGTAAAATCCACAAATACAGGGAAGATGCGACTTTGGATATAAACTCTGAAATTTATACTTGAATGGCAAAAGTCTGAATAGGAAAGTTTCTATTTTCTTTTGGTAAAACACGTACTGCACATGTGTCATTATTTTCTTTTTCTTTCTTTCCAGCATGTTTTTATTACTCACATAAAAGCAAATCCAAAGATGTCAATCCTCAAAATTACCAAAAGTAAAAATCAAATTCAAAATCAAACTAGAAGTCAAATCGTTGGCAGCAGTTTCTTGCAAACCTCAGCATATTTTTCTACAAAAAGTCTCCAGGTAATTCACATTCATCTCTACATAGGCACATTTGAAAAAATCCTAAAAAAAAAAATCCTATAAAATTGCAACAGTCAGCTATCGCAAAATTACAAAGGAAATAAATGATGCCGATTTAAGGGTTGTGTTTTGTTTTAGCGACTTTTGTGATTAATCCTTTTGAATGTTATTTTTGCCCTATCGGTTCTTTTTTTCCAATTGTTTTACACAGATGTGCTAATAATGGTCAAAATTGATATCTATTTTTTTTTTCCATTGAAAACCATTAAAAAAAAAACCTGACAGTTTTATAGGACTGGTGTGTCTAGCTTCTTGCCCAAAGACGCACATTTTATTGGATGAACTTTTGTAAACGCCCCCGAGTATAGTTTGAGTCATCCAACATTTGAAACCGTTTTCCACAAAAACAGAACATGTACAAATAATCTGACAGTGTTTTTTTTTCCACATTTTATATATATATATATATATATATATATATATATATATATATATATATATATATATATATATATATATATATGATAAATGATCAACGAACGCTGGCACAGGATTAAATCAGCAAAAGAGTCCTTTTTTTGTTTAATTTCACAGGGCCTGAATGATTCATCCCACATCTTGCCTGAAATACTTGACATGCAATAGCCTATATGAGCTGTGCTGGCAGTCTGGACATGTTAGCTTGGCTTCAGGCTCACCTCGAATAAAGAATGTTCACAGCATATTCCCTGACAGTCAAACCACACTGAGAAAACCTGTCTTCATCTTCTTTTTCTTTTTTTTCTTCCCCCCACAGGAGCAGTGCTTCCTGAACCTGGAGGCTCCCATCAGCAGGGTCTGTGGGTACGACACCCCCTTCCCTCACATTTTCGAACCCTTCTATATCCCAGACAAGTGGAAGTGCTTCGACGCGATCAAGAGGATGATCAACTTCTGAACTCCAGTCAGGTAAGGAGGGACTGGCTTTTTTTTTTAAGTAAATTTGATGAAATGGCATTATGTCATTGTCATACACTTACTGTGCATTAAGGCCTGTCAACATCTACCCTATAATCTGCCTTGTTTATTCCAGTAATGTGAGGTGAAACGGCGTCTATGACCTGCCATCGGTAACAAACAACCATCATTATGTCCTTGTTCCCCCAAACACTCTTTCACTCATCTGTTTAATATATCCACCACTAGACACACATTTTATTTTTATCCAGACATTACATACTAATCTTTATTCCTGGCCCCCTTTCAGACATGGTTATACACCATTCTCCCGATTTGTTGGTTGTGGAACACCAAATGAAAAGGATCGCTGTTCACACCTGACATCAGTGTTGTAAATCAACAAACCAGGTGATGAGACGAGAGTGCATTTCATGTCCCGAAGGTGTGGCTGCTAAATCGTCAAAATACAAAGGCAGTTGTTACCGACTCAGACAATTTACTGATGTTCCTTTTAGACACCTGCAATGATAATTGATTGTTTTCATGAGTCATCTCCAGGGCCTTCAAGCAAGATGAATGAATCACATACAATTTTAAAACCAAGGCAGGGGTGTAAGTTTTTCTGCAAACCCTGGTAGTGTTAATTTTGTAGTGTGGTATCAAATGGGGGACTCCGGCAACCTGACATTGCACTGGATCAATACCATGGAGGTTGGGAAATCCTAATTTTCATGCCCCAGCTACACTAGTCTTTTTATCTACATGGATGATATGATATGCAGATCAACTAAACTTCCCCCAGTAATCTTAAACTTTGTTGTAAAGCTGGAAAAGATACGAAACATATCAAGAGCACAGACGTAACCTGAGACATGTCCACCATTGTCATTGTTTTAAACAGAATGTGCAAGTGTGACCAACACGTCATTAGCAAGCCAGAACCAATTGCGTGGATTGAAAAAAAAGAAACTTCCCATAATGCATCTTGATCGAATCCTTCTTTAGAACTTTCCTGACTGGTAAATGCAGATGTCTTTTGAACTCCACAACCCCAGTTAAAGCTCTGCCCTTCTGGAAATATTGTAGTGGAGCCAATAAAGTACTGCTCATCACAGGACTGATGTGTAAAATAGAATTCTACGTTTTTAAATTATTTCCATCTGTTTATCTATGCAAAGTATTTAGTTCAGTTTAGCAACTTTGTTTTTCTCAAGAATTCAGTACTTCTCGAGTTTAATTAAATGTAGAGTAAATGTCATGTCACATATCTTTTTAAACTGAATTTTTCTACTGCCTGTCATTTGAACAAGTCATTTACCAGCTTTATGACTGGGATCGACTTAACCCCAACATCTGTGCCTCGCTGCACGCCGAGGCAGTGGACGGGATCCTCACCTTACCAGAATGCATCAGCAGTTGCTGATAGAAAGGGCGACAGAGGCCAACATTTTAACACTCAACCCTGCAGGACCTTCAGTGCGGTCAGGGGATGTGTTTACCCTTCATACGTGGAAATGCTTCCCTGACAGCCGCCGAGTGTGGTTCGAGCGTTTGGAAGCCGAAGCATCTGTTTTGGGCACACTCACACCTGTATTTAGAGCTGCTGACTTATAATCAGACCACCCAAGACTCGTTTTAGTGCCAAGTGTTGACAGGGCCTTCACATCATGGTTCGGCCCCATCTCACCTCGTGCTGTCTTCTCATACTCGGTTACAGTATTGTCTTTCATTAGTTGCAGAAGTGTTCGATAATCCTCCAGATTCTTCCGTCATCCCTTTTTAATTGTCAGTGTCATCTTGAGTTATAGCCATTAAACCGTTGGCCTAGGCCGATAAGGGGGGGAAGGAGCCATTAATAACACAACTTCTCTTGATCCAACACATGTCGCCTCTCATCCTCCGCTCCCCATCGCATCTCCAGCTCTACTTTTCCTCCTCATCTGCCATCCACTCTGCGTCGCCAAGTTATTCACTTTTTCAACCCCTCTTCTCTTCCAGAGCCAACTTCTGGAAGCCCTGAACTCCACGCTCTCCCTTTTCCTCTCCATTCATCCAATCGGTGGAGACCAGCCAGGAAAAGACACTTTGTTGACCATCCAATCAGCAAGCAGTATCCAGATGGGCTTCATGTCCCTCTGTGTCCTCCAGCTAAAAGACTGTTATATTGCCTCTGGATTAAGGAACCATATTCTATCACAAAGGGAAAAATAACAACCGTGGTGAAGATGTTAAAGATGTTACTTCATTCTATATGAAGAAACTCCACTCATAATCACTATCATTCTAATTTCCTCAGACGAAAGTTGGAAACTTTTGGAGATATTGTTTGGTTGAATTTGTGTTTCTGTGCTGTTACACTTCATTTAATGTGTCTAATCTTTATTTAGTTTGACAAGAACTGAACCTTATTGTACTAATATAATGGACCTGTGGTTTTTAAGGAAAATAAAATAATCAGAACTTGTGAAAACACGGTTGGGTTATTTGTCTTGCTTTTGGAATTTGTTGGGATTTCATTCTCTTGTTTCATCACGTGCTGTAGGTGTCATTTTGGCGGCGTGTGAAGGAAACTTTCCCATGCTACAGGAATCCCAGTGGCCAAGAGATTCAGAGAAACGTATAAGAGACTGGCAAAACATGAACAGTCTTCCGATAAACTCCGGGAGTTGACGCCAGGATATATTTTATAACTTGAGGACATTTTTTTGCATTAAATCCTGATTTTTTTTTTCTCTTCCCTCTAGCCAACTTCCCCTTTCAAACCTTAGGGATCCAAACTGAAGCAGTACATATTTCAGCTACAGTAGCTCTTATAGAGAATTATAAGTTGTGGAGAATTCATAGCAGTCATACATTATGATCTCTGTGCAAGTTGTTGTCCAGCTGTAAAACCTAAAGACGTTTTAATTTTGTTTCCAACACTTCCATTAGAAAACCGTCTTCACACACTGTACATCGCATTACTGGTGAGACGAAGTGACAGTATTTTATTTTTAAAGGTTGAGGTAGAAATTTAAAGTTAGGAAACAAGGGTGGAAACCAGGTCAAAGAATTAACTAAACAAATGTCTGGACGCGACCGTTAGATTGGACAGTGGAAATATGGGTCCAAGTTTGATACCAAAATGCTGTAATAAAAGCTTCATCCCTTTTGGATCATTATCATTTACAGTTAAGTTGAAGCTCAACCAGCCGTAAATTACGCGTATGTCTGGGGAGGAATAAAGAGTAAAACATTGTAATCTTCCAAATAATCTTTGAGGCATGTGTAAGAAGAAACTCTGGCCAGGATGAGCTAATAAAGTGTTATCACAATAAGCAGCGTTTATCCAGGAACACCTACAGCAGTTCTTATGCAAGACATTTTACACCTGTGTCGGCGATTTGACTGTTCGATCAGTTATCCAGCCTCTTCGGAGAATCAATTGTCTTTAATTGTTCCATATGGACAAACTCAAAAGCTTATCATCACTATGGAAATTATGGGTATAGCAATGTACATTTTGGCAATTTAACCATTTTTTCCAACGATTGGCCCGAGGTAAGAACATAAGCAGATTGTGAACTTCTCTCTGAAGCCCCCCTTGTTTTCATTCTTTTAACAACTGGTGTATTCCTGTCACTCTTTTATGCGCACAACTAAGTACAACACCAAATCTCTTCCAGAAGAAACTCTGAAACCCATGGTTGCACAACATGCACAAACTAATTGTTTTTCAGCATGACCCGGCCCTAAAGTTGCAGGCCATAAAAATACAAAAAAGCCAGCTTGTTTTTTTTTTTTTTTTACTGTGGATAATTCTCGGAGTTCATCACCACAAGTCTTACACTAAATAACATCCATCACGTTATACTTATATACCCATTTATTTGAAATTTATTGATCCCTGTTGAGACATCCACCACTTTTTTTTTCTTTTTCTGCACCACTGCAGGAAACCAGTTGTGCATAGTAGTGCATTCTCTGTAAATTCAACTGTCTCAATCAAAACTGGTTTCTTGTTGATTGAATTGTATACTCATAAAGAAATACTTATGGATATTACTTTTCTTTTCTGCCAAGTCAGTTCCACTAGATGCTGCTGAACCATACGCACTGTGCCTTTAAAACGCTGTAGGTTCTGTTGTAGTTTACCAGGTGGCGTTCAATTATTCACACACTACCGAGCAGCTGCAGTATTTCTCTCTCTGGACCACATCAGCGCTACATCCTGTCGCCCTGCTGTTCAACTTAAGGGAAGACACATTTTTCCCCTTTCAACAACTGAAATAATCAGTTTCCTCACAGCATTTTATGATTCAGTCATTTAAAATAATTGTTTTCACCTCAATAATACCATTACAACCTGTTGCAGGATTCTCCAAGGTGCACAAACCTTGAGGCACATAGTGGAACTTCTTTTTTTTTTTTTTTTTTTTTGTATCCATGCCTGCTCATCTCATCAGAGGAGCATGTTTCGACAGAGCACCTCGATCCTCGCACCAGCACTGGAGCCCTCTCATTCCACCGGGGTCTCCTGGACTCTCTCAGCCACACACACGGAGTATACAAAGCATGTTTTGTGAAATGTCAAATTAAAATAGCTTGCTTTAGTGTTGTATCTTTTCCTCACTTGGCAGGAGTTTTCCCTTATACGTCCAGTTTACAAACAAGCAATGCCTGCTGGGTTTGGATAGTGTAGTTTTGGCAGCGTTCAGGCTGCTTGTCCTCGCTGTCTACAGTATTGCTGCCTTATGGCCGTGTACTAGCCTGTGGGGAAGAATAATCAGCCTGCTAATGAAACATTTACACTGAAGAGCATAAAGACGGGGCGGCTGCAGCAGATGGCCCCATGCCTCGGGCTCTTCGCTTTTTAATTGGCCTCTGAAGTGCTAAATTCAACCCAATCAGCACCATTTAGGAGAAAGGTGAGACCGACTTCAAAGTGGGACTAATAAATTAACAGTGATGTTTACTCCATGGAACGGACCGGGCCTTTGAAAGTTGTACAAATGTCTTGACAAATCTGGACACCAGAGGACGTCCTGTGGTTTTAATGTAACACAGCCATCTGGAAAATCTTCTGATAAAATCATTCAACATTCGTCATTTCGTACTTTTGGCTATTTCTTTGTATTGTTTGGAAATACTTTTAGCGCCTAGAGATCAAAACTTGTTGTGCCCTTGACTAGCCTGCTCATTTTGGAGCAACTGTAGCCAATATGTCACTTTGTAAACAGTTTGTGAAAGTGACGGGAACGGGATCGAGCGCGGCGGAAGATAAACTGCATCGCTGATGTTTTTAGAGGTATCCAAGCACTGCTAAATAAAACCAGTTGGCAGCACGTATTTCGATTTGTGGCTTGTAAAAATAAATACATTTGGAATGGTTTGCGATAGAAGTGAACTGTTGTATTTCATGGTAACGATGACCAGACCCTTTTCCATGACGGATACGCGGCCAATCACCATCTTGAACATTTAAGGGGAAACATTTCTAAAGGTGGGTTGGCCCAAAGCTGGAATGTAACAGATACTTTACTGTTTCTCATATTTGAAGAGATACATTGGACGCCCTGTCACCTTGGCAGTGCGACACCTATCGTAACGTTTGCGGCACCCGGGGGCCGCTCGCAGGAGAAGAAAAAAAAAGAGTAACAATTCAAATGGTTTTAGCCGATGCAAAAAAGAAAAAAAATGACTGAAACACTTCCACTAATCAGCGAGTATCTGTGAAACCCTTGTAACGTTTCAGATAGGATTCTCAGCAGGCGCACCGCAAACCCTCGGTCAAAATGTAAAGATAAAATCCTGTCTGTCATTTTGGTCTGGGTGAAAGCAGGGCCTTTAACCACGGTGGTGAGGCGGCCCCTCCTTTGGGCAGGGTGGCAAAGATGACCTCTGCTTGGTAGGAAGGCCATAATAGCATCTGTGCTCCTGCAGTGTGTCATTACACACTATATTTACATGAAACGCTAAACACAAGGGTGGTAGGTCACAACGAGATACGGGGGGTGAAGATGCTCTCATGCATGTTGAACTGTACAACCAGAGATTATGGAGGTTATAGAACCGCCAAGGTTCTAATGTGGCCCGCTGTGCATTTTAATGGTTGCGGCTCGTGTTTTACAGCATCATTACACACATTCATGAGATTTCTGTGATTGGGTTTATCCAATGAGAATTGGATAATTTGTTTTGATAGCTATTGGTAATGGGCACTGCCTGGAATAGTCTGTCCTGTGATGATGAAAGATGATGACAACGATGATGATGATTGTAGATTAAATGACCTAAAAATTCTTACTGGATGCCAACAAGCAATCAGTTTTGGTTCAAACTCAAGGAAAGCTTGTTTGTCCTTTTTTTTTTCTCTCTCGTTTTTACATTGTAACCATAATTGAATTGGGAACTCATTCCTAATTCAACATGTTCATTTTCTCTGATGAGAAAAACACTCCTGGTTCTATTTAAAAAGGGCAAATGAGCAGTACAGTGCTGCACCAGATCAGATTCTCGGCACAATTTGTGTTTAACACCTGCAGTAATGGCTACTGGTGTCGGCTCTGTCAGTCGTTTCAAAGCAAACATCGGCCTTGGGTCCGCCCTCTGGTAATCTCTGTGAACAGATATCTGCATATGAATGTGCAGAATCTGCAGGAGAGTGGCAATTAGTGTGCAGCCAGGAACCATTCCAGTAGCTGTTTGTAATCCAATTAGTATTGACCAATCACGTTTGAGCAGGTGACGAGTGTGTGTGTGTGTGTGTGTGTGTGTGGAGAGCTGCTCAGAGGTGGAACAACAATGGTATTTCTGCACCTTTCACAGTCTGTCGATGATTTTGCTTTCATATGAATTAGCTAAAATCACATTTGGTCCTAAAACACTGAAAAACTGGACTGTAAATAATAATCAGGGAATAGAAGAATTCTTGGACCGGTTACCCACTGGGTCTCACTGCCAGCGTAACCTGAGTATACTCATCCTTGTACACAAACTCACCTCGCTCTGCAATTCAATCTGGACACCAAGGACCCAGTTCCCCCCCTCAGCGAGGGAGCCAATCACAGAACAGGGAAAGTTTATTTAGAAAAATTTGCAACTTTTTTAGCAATAAACTATCTCATCATCATCTGGTACCAGGTATGTCATCTGGTATGTTTGATACGATTTGCTACATACAGACGCACTTGATGGACATAGGTAGTGTCAAATAAACTGCTCTATGCTTTCATAAACCACGCCTCCAATACGGACAGATAAATGGAAGTTTCCCAGACCTTATCTGGTGTTAGCCAGCTGCTGAAAAAACAGTGTGCATATACAAATATGTATATAAACATGTGTCCTGCACTATATGTTTTTAACATGCTTAATACTGCAAGTCTGTTAAACATTACCAAACAACCATTGTGTTGATATATACGACATTACGTTGCGTTTTAGTTGAAAGGTTATTAATAAACCATTGCCCTTTTCAAAAGAAACATTTTATCCCTAAATGTTAACAAAAAAGATGCTGTTAAAAGCCTGGATCTTAGAGAGTTTTCAGCACCACTTGGTCATGCTTTGGCGGCTTTGGGGCACACTTTGAACGGCCTTAAAGTCGCTGCAGCTGGGGCGAAGCGTTTCAGGCAACCTCACACGCCTCCTCCTCTGTTTGTGGGTATTTCTGCTCCCTGCAGGGGAGAGTGTGCTGGAAACGCAGGCTAATGAACGCTCTTCTCCATTTGGCGCCGTGTGCTGAATCACATGTGGGAGTTAGTAGCAGGGGTCGGGCCACAGCCTCTTAACACTTTGCCACCTGTTTGAAGGTGGTTACGCTTGTTGAGCAAATCTCGCTCAGCCTCGCTCTATCTCTAGCTGGTTTTGGTCTTTTAACCGTCTATAGAGTGGTGCCAGCGCTTATTAACCTTAGGAAAGCTCTTAGCCTATTGCGCGATTTGACTCTCGCTTTCTCTACTTTCATCTGGAGTGGCTGCATGACTCTGCCCCGGGTTCCTTGGATGTTCAGGTTTTTTCTCTGCCCTGTCACCACAAGCTCATCCAAATAAGCCATTTTGAGGTCCTCCATCAAGTATGATCCTCTGGATGATCCTGTCAGGAGAATCCTGCACGATTTTAATGGCGATTAGTACATAAACCATCCTTTATGAGTGGATGGAACTACTGGAACTACTGGAGTAGCCCACTCATTGTGTTTTACTGGGAATATGATATTCATATATATATTCCAGTGTTCCCTGTTGTTGTTTTTAAATGTTTTTCTTTCATTGCAAATTGCAGGGCACTGGCTTTTTGGAATCTTGGGGTTGCATTAGGCTTTTACAGGAATTATGCCCTTAAATGTTGCTAATTAATCCTTGAGCGCATCGCTATACTTCTGCAATCACTCCAGAGAGTGTGCTTTCACTGACCATTTTGATAAACTTCCAGTTCAGTTTTGTTTTTCACGCAGTAGAGGTCCCTTTCCTTCCCCAACCAGCAGCGGCATTTTCATGATTGATTTTCATGCATCACCTTTGCTTTAAACTGTCATTTTACTGGGATCATCTGGTCATCAAGTCCTAAACGTGATAACACCTCTGAAGGTGTTACAAATGAGTTATGACACACAGCTGCTGAGATCATGCTGATGGTTGCCACTGTACACAATTTCTTGTAGATTTACCTCGAAGTGACATTAAATGACTCTCAGCTGGTGTCTCCTTCAATAAGAACAGTAAAAACACATATTCTATTTCTTTTGCATGTGACTTTTTTGCTTGCTTTTCCCCTCACTCCCCTTTTCACGCATGAGGGCCAGCTACCTCCAACACGCTTCCTGGATATGCCCAAGCTCATCCCGTCTACGGTATTCACTGTGTTTGAAGTGACAGTCATTGTGCTCCAGCTTCTACATCTATAGAACTATGATCGTGTTGAGGGCGAGTACCGTTTTTTTTGGGTTTAAATTTCGGAACGATGACTTTTCCTTAGCAGCTGTGTCTCCCTTTTTAGTTCCCTAATTCTCTGTTCTCAGGATTAACGAATCAAATGTTATTTTTATTTTCATACAGAGCTGTACTGCGTTGTACCTATGAAACCATCAGCGGAGGATAGAGTGTGTGCCATCTTTTCTCCTGGAGAGACTCGTAGCTACTGAACAGACCATTGAACTGCAAGGTTTATGGAACGGAGTCAGACATACTAATGCAAAACAAAACGTATGTTTTATTACTTCCTTATGATGGTGAGATATGATGCAAAGCCTTTGTTGGACTTTGAGAAAAGGCAATCGAGTTCAGTTCCTTGGATTGCTGTCAATACTTCTCATCGTGTGTCATAGAAAAGCAGATTATGGTGTGTACATTGTACAAATCCTACCCTAAGGGCAGAAATGGAACCTCATCTAACCTCCAAAGATAATATCATGTTGAATATTAGGGCCCATCTTGAATTTACTACCTATGTACTGCTGCTAGTATGTGATATGTGTCTAGTATTTGCTTTTGGAAACACAGACGCCAGTGTTTGCTGACTGGAATCCCAAGGGACGGATGGAGAACGGCCGGTTGTTTTTGTTCCCTTTATCCAAAGCTTCATTACCCCATCAAACATTTACCTACATACGCACGCACACACACACACAAAAGTATGTACTGTACATGAGTTCACTGATGCCATGCGATTGAGAGAGTTCACTGCACAGTTTATATATACTCACTGGGTTTTCCGAGCTATGGTCCACTGCCTCTTTAAACCACATGGAGCATTCGCGAAAGCGCTAAAACACGAAACACATGTACATCTGCACATGTACTGTTTGACAAGCAGACCTTTCTCTCCCACACGAATCTGCTGCATATTACGCTGCAGATTATGATTTTATCTTAGCTAATTATCAGCATCTGTGTCTTTAAAAAAAACAAAAAAAGAAAGAAAAGAAAAAAGAATCACTCAAAGGTAGTTTTTTTGATTCTGGCTGTCGGGGTCAGCAAATGGTTACTAAGGCGAGGGTGGGTGGGTGGGGGACAAAAACACCCTTTGGTCAGCGGAGGTCATTTTTGGCTGTGGGGTGTTTGTGTACCACTGACATCCTGTCAGACACAGAGAGTGGTTCAGTTTCCTCTGACGTGAGTGATGCTAATTTGTGTGGCAACAAAATAATTGAAGGGCTTTGCATGTGAAGCTCACACATTCACACCCTATGCAAACAGGGAGCGTGTTACTGAATCAGGGAAGATATGTTATCCCCCTGCCGAACAAGAGTAGCATTTCTATTCTCCGGCGTGTCAGGAGCAGCAAGTTATTGTCTGTGAAAGTTGATAGGACACAAATGCATACCATCTGTCCCAGTCCGGCAATGAAGGGAACACGATGTTTGTAAAGCTCCAGCTCTTATTTGACTGGTGTAAACCCCAAATGCTTTTGGTGAAGGAAACATCATAGTTGTCGGTAAGGTTATGTCATCATAGCATTGGTTGCAATGGAAACAGATTCAGTTCTCTGTTTGGGTTGGCTTCTTTGGGGCAGATAATTAAAACACTGATATATGAGTTGCCAGAATACCTCTTCTGTACTTTACTTACAAAGGGAAAACATGCACAGACTCCTTTCTATTTAAAAATCAGTCAGCTTGTTAAGCATTTCTTCCTAGTTGTTGTCAATCTTAATATGATTCTTGCTTTGTATTTTCACTGGATCCAACATTCAAACACACTCATCGAACAGAGAAAAAGAACACCAACGCTGGTTATTTAATTCAGGTTTGTGTGGAGCAAAAGTCAATAGGAGAAAGATGAGGAGAAACTTTCAACAAGCAGGTCGCAGTCTGACTGTTTACCAGTAGACTGCTACTGGTTGTCCACAGGTTCCTGAAAAGTAATAAATGATGAGGAATCAGTGTAGTGAATAACTGTAGTTTATTTTATAATCAGTCAGAAAGTGGTTCTGTCCACCTATCATGACACCAGTTTCTGAAAGGAGCATCTAGAGATGTGCTTTGAATGACTCTTAGAGTTTTGCATTAAAGCTTTAAAGCAACAGTTGCCTATGCACAAAGTGTCATTTATTAATATTGTTTTGAGTAATAGTTATAAATATGATGTGGTTGATTTATTGTCTCCTTAAAATATGCTAAAGATGAGTAAATTTAGTAAAAAGTTGATTAATTACTTTTTTTTAAGTCAAATAGTACATTTTGATTTGATTATATTATATAAAATCACAATTCAAGTGAAAGGGTTTTATAAAGGTCTTAAATCCTATATCAGGAGTCCTGTTATACTCTGCATTACCTTGTTCTTCAGGATTAGAACTCTAGGTCAGTGCCCAACAGTAGACCAGTGACCTGTCTGGGGCGTAGTACTGCCTCTCGCCAAAAGTACACTGGGATCGGCTCCAGCAGACCCCTGTGACCCTGGTGAGGAATAAGCGGACATAGAAAATGGATGAATGAATGGGTCAATGAGTCATTTCACACAGGACCCAATCTGCTCAGCATGCTTCACCTGGCTTTTGACAGCCTGTTGTGTTTGGAGTGGCGCTGGATATAACATCCAAAACCATTTAACCAATATCAAGGACAACAAAACACACATTTCACACAGCTCCAGTGCAGACAATTCTCTATTTCTAACAAACCTTTGATCTCTAATTTGTTGGATCTAACACAACATTCAGATTTTTAATTGCTAGCAGAAGCTTACTGACACTTAAAGTTATAAGCACATTATAGCAGTTGGAGCTGCTTTGACCCAGGATCAGTGAGGGGCCTCCATCAGGGCCCCTGTGTATGGAGCTGTAGGTAGCTAGAGAAATATAATATGCACAAAGGTCGTTGATACTTATCTGCAATGAAGACAACATCTCCCATGATCACACTCTTCATGACATCATCAAACTACATCTTTTGTTCTTGTTTGGATTGGGAGACCCTTAGCAGCAGAAACTACATTTATAAGGAGGATTCAATAAAATACCAACTAGGCAAACCGGTATGTCAATATAATATCTATGATATTATTTAGTAGAAAAATCAGACATTTCTAGTAGAATCGAGGCCATCTATGGCTATTATCATAACCATCTACACTAGCCGTATGTACTGATTTTGCCAAAATGTAGTGTACAGTATGCAAACAGAGGCATCCGGATGTCATAGTGATGGAGGAAATATCTCCAGTATGCATTCAACCAGTCCATCTCGCCTATTGTGTCCCACAATGCAAAGCTCTGCAAGGGTCACAACAAGCAGTCATTTTTTAAAAAGCTGGACAGCAGCACCCCCACGTCAGTGGACTAACGCTTTCCAAACCCCAGAAACCAACTAAGCCTGGCCTAGCTGCAAATTAAAGGTCCCATATCATGCACTTTTCTGGGCTTAATTTGAAGTTCTGATACCCCTAACATGATATATTTGCAATTTAAAGTACAAGAATTCATCTCGGTGCCTGTTTGGAGCTCCAGAAAGTACAGCTTGTTACTGGTGTATACCATAAATATTCATGATTCCTTCATCTGATTGGCTGAGTTATTGCTTGGAAGACTGAAAAGAGGGTGTGACCGTGACTGTGGGAGCAGGTTCTGGAACCTCTACAGGTGGAGGCAGCTACTCCATGACATTGTAAAGTCAAGGAAGTGCAAATGAGCTGTGAAATGGCTAAATCCAGGAATTTCTGTGAGTCTTTGATGCATGGCACAGTTTTTATATAACCCTAAGACCTTATCACGAGGGAAAAAAAAGGGTCTGTTTGCATTATATTGGACATTTAAACCTATCGAACGGCTTCATGCTGCATTCGTTGGTGGCATATCGCAGGCAGTTCTGAACACAGCTGCTCATATATTTCAGTGAATCTGATTACTTTTTTTTTGTAACAGTATCACTGGACTGAACCAGAGTTGGAATTATTCCAATTCTACACATAGCTGCTGTAAAATCTGAAGCGGGGCGAGTTGAAAATGCAAAATGTAAAGACCCTAGCTCCTTCCCCGCCACACAGTCCCACCAGCCCGGGGAAGGAGAAGCTCGAGGCGGCCCTGGGAACAGGCTGAGCCGACGGGAGACGCTCCGAAAAAGGTGGAGAAAGCATCGACATACCACATATGTCACTGGGATATTTACATGCTAGTTAAACCTGATTGGTTATCAAATGCTCAGAGTGGGTCCAGATGCTCGCAATCACATTTTTTGGGAAACCTTTAATTAAATATAAGTTAATGACATGCAAAGATTAAAAAATTTTTTTTAACCCTATTAAATGTCTACAGCACCTTTAAATGTAAGCCTTCGTTCCCCCATTGTGTCTCCATTCCCGCTGGCAGCTTCCGCCGATAATAGGCTGCCCCTGCCAGAACATACTGTTATGTAGTGAATTAAGCGCTGCCAGGTTTCAGGTATATTGCCTTTTATGTGAGCATACAGTCCCATTCATTACCCTCTGCTGTGTGTGGTCAGCTGGGGCCCGCTCTGCTCAGCAGCTGGCCATAGGAGGTTCAGGATAAGTGAGGGTGTGCAACTGGAACTAATATGCCTCATCTCCATCCAGCACTTTGATGTCCATGTGGAAATGCTCACGTTCAAGGCGACGATAAATATAAACTAATTCTATCACTCTTGTTCAAAACGCTGTTTTGATTTTCAGACGCATGCAAGACTCGTATTTGATAAGCAAAGCTCAATCTTTTTCGTTTTGTTTTGTTATTTTTTTTTTTTCCCCCTGGAGCTTTTCCTGATGATAAAGTGCATCCTCGGGGAAAGTGACTCACTTCAGGTCGCGCAGTTAATCAGTTTAGACATTATCAACAGAAGGGGGAAAAGGCAGAGTGAGAAAGTTCCATTTATATTAGGATTCAAACTATCAGAGTAATTTATTTAATGCGCAGCTGTACATGAGTTACACATACACAAATTACATGTACATTCATGCGTGGCGGTAGCTGCAGATCCAGACTCTCACAGTGTACATTTGTCCAGGAGAAAATAGATTTGTTCTGATTTTAGTCCTATTAGTCAGTGCAAGTCATTTCTACTGTTTCAACATGCCAGTCAAGGCTTGTTGCATGGCTTCCATTCTTCATCCTTTGACACACTTATTTTTCAAAAAACACTTGTAGACACAGAGCACTTAATCCGCCCTCGGTTTCCCAGATGTGTCAGATGTGCCGTGGTGCGGCGGTGCTGAAGGATCTCAAGGAACGCTATTTTGCAGGGAGGGAAGAGAGGAGTCACTCGAGGTCAGCGAGGGGGGGGATATGTGTGAGTGAAACACTTCACCTTCCTGGAGGCTGAGTCAGAGGATCGTATCGGAGCTGGGAGTACGGCGGGAGTGAGAGGGGTTGGTGAGGAGTGATGGCAGGCAACTGACCTGTGATACTGCTGGGATGTTCTTATTACCCTTCTGTTACTACACATAGAAAGAAAAACATGGGAAACTAATACGCCCCGAGGTCTGAAATGCGAGGATTACTGTTGGATTTTGGGTGTAGCGGGGACGTCCATATATTGCTGTTGTTTAGGGGGGAAGACATCTTAATGTTTGCAGTAATAATTTGTTTGTAATTCACAGGATCTGGATTTTTAACTTTTTTTACTTAACTTTTTCTTTTAGCTCAATGGAGCATTGTAGGAGCTTTCAGCTTGTTTCGGTTTTTTGGTTCACTCTCATGGCTCTCCTCCACATGTTCCCAGTCGCAGTAGGCAGCGACCTTGCTAAATACAGGACATCAGGTGGGCTCCAAGTGAACGCTAATGTTGCTTCATGTCTGCAGGTTGCAAATCAACTTCATGTCCATTAGCGAGTGTGCCAAAACAACTTAAAGCTGTGTTGTCTGAATTTTTTTTTTCTTTCCCAATTTGGCGACAAGTTGTGGACACAACGCGTCATATCGCCACCAGATGCTTACGACAGTTACGGAGCAGCATCTATTTAGAGTTTGGCTCCGTTTTTTAATCTCTACCAACTCTTTGGTCTTTTTTGGCTGCTAAATGTCCACCAGCGAGTTGTGTCTGTTTGCCATTTGTTGGCGAGCAGGTAGCGTCCGTCCGATTTTTACGGCTTTATTCGCTGAAAACAGCTTTCCTGCTGTGGCCGAAAATTACACGACGGGAATGGTGAGACAAAGTGCTAAACAATGAGCTGAAACTCGCTACAAATCTCCATAAAGCCGAGGGGAGCCGCGTAGCTTTGACACTTCACATCGTTATTTGATTATGAAAATATCAATCATGGCGGCGTTAAGGTAATAAAATGAGTGTTGTGTTCTGCCCTCAAGTGGCCTCACAAAACGACTGTATTACTGCTTTCAAATGAGGCAAGTGATCTAAATGAACTGACAGGAAAAGGTATTTCTTGCATGTTTCCCTCAAATATCTACTCCATCAAGTGACCGGAATGAGTTCACGTTGTTGCAAATAAACTTTAAACGAAGCCCTTAGAAAACAAGGCAAAAGACTTTGTTCATTAAACTGCCTCAGTGTGACAGCGTGACTCTTTCCTGCCTTTTTTTACAGTAACGTTTCTTTAAACGTGTGCGACCAAAACCGCCGACTCCTGCCGCCGCCGCGCTCCTCCTTCAATCAAACCAACCCCAAAAGTCACCTTTTTCAGTTGCATTTACAATTTTTGTCCGTGACTTTCTGTCTAAATGTTTTTAATTTTCCGTTTGGAAGCTTTGTTTTTGTTTTGGTATATTTAGCCATCCCTCCTTCTGGGCTCGGTGCCCGCGTGACAGACGGTCTCTAATTAGCACTGCAGAAATACATATTTAGAGCCGTGTGGCTTTGGAGACTCTCTTTATTTAAGTCACCAGGAAGAACAATGGAGGAAACAATGGCCGCCTGCAGCAAGGTCTGCACAGCAGCAGTGGGCGCGCAGGGTTTACGGTGTCAGCCCAGTTCAAACCCAGATACCGTAAAACAACACGCTCATGCTGCAAAACTGCATGCTGCACAGCATGAATAGCTGTTGTACTGTGTAGAGTAACGATTTAATTTAAGCAAATGGTTTTGGCACATTCAACCATAAATAGTAATGAATCATCGCTCGAATGGTGAAAATTCTGCCTGTGTTTCTTCCCCCTAATCATGGGTGACACGGGTGATTTCAGGCGTAATAATAGTCACTTTTGGAAAAAAAACTGTTTTAATCTCCCTGTGGCATGTGTTGATAAGGGGAAGCCATGTCCTAAAACTGATAGCTGTTTTTGCGTGTGATTTATGTCCTCCGTGGAGGCTCGCCTGTGTCGGAAACGTGGGTGCGACCGGCAGATATTTCTCTTGGCTCCCAGCTGTGACTCCTTTTAAAAAAAAAAATCCAAGCAGTTTTATGTTCACTCGTCTGAACTGCGGACAACATTAGGGGGCCTCCACTTCTACCGCGCCATCATTTTAAGGCAATAATTCACATAAATTCTCATTTTCATGAAAGCGGCGTGGCAGCTAACCCGGTAATCGATATCCCAAACGAGAGCTAAGACTTCTCCCTGAAATAAAAGCGTTGAACCAACAACGCGGTGTGAATGTGTAGATGGGCGGCATGACAACACAAATCTTTCCCGTTTCACAATTCATCTTCATTAAGCCATTTGAGAAGTGTTTCCTCCAACTGTTGACTAATACACCCATGCAGGGATTACTGTATATCAGTCACTGCTCATTTGTCTCACTGAGTTTCTGACAGGGATTATATAAACTAGGAAAAAACAATATGTCAAGTGGGAGAGAATGATGAATGACTTTTTTCTTTTTCTTTTTATTATCATTTTATTATCAATTTATTTTTGAAATAAAAGTGTTTTATGTTTTAAAACATGTCTGGCTGAACATGTCCTTTAACCCCACAGTCAGTCGTATCAATTATTATTGCAAACATTGGCACAAGTTGATCGATACTGATGCATTTGTGGTAATCACGTCCCTAAGATCTTTATCAGACATCTTTCTGGTTTCTCTGAGCTTCTGAGATAGAATCGCAAAATCATTGCCTAGCTTTCACTCCTTTATCTCATTTCTGAAGCTAATCTATCGAATATTCATATGATAGATTCAGACTCCCTACTGTCTCTACTTCCAGGCTGGACTTCTGCAATTCTTTATTGTCCAGCTGCACCAAAAAGTCTCTGAGGACTCTCCAGCTGATCCAGAATACAGCTGTGTGTATATTAACAGGCACTAGAAGAAGGGATCATATCTCACCTCTATTAACCTCTCTACACTCACTTCCTGTGAGATCAAGAATAGAATTCAAAATCTTCCTCCTCACCCACAAAGCTATTAATGGTCAGGCTCCATCCTATCTTAAGGATCTCATAGTTCCATATCACCCATCCAGAATCCAGAAGTGCTCCCAAAGTGCCTATAAGAGGTTCCCAGAATTTCTAAAATCAAAATGGGAGGCAGAGCCTTCAACTATCAGGCTCCTCTCCTGTGGAACCGTCTTCCTGTTTCAGTCCGGGGGCAGACACCCTTCCTCCATTTAAGAACAGGTTAAAACTTTCGTAGTTCATAGTTAGGGGTTTAGGCTTCCGGGATCTCATGAGATACTCTGAGCTTCTCTTTCTTTTTTTTTCATCTGTAGCACTCATGAATCGCTGATGTATGTTTTTTAATCTGTTATGTTTCCAAAGTTCTGTGTTTTCTCATTCTCAGAACATGCTGTAGTGTAGCCTTCAGTTGTTGGAGGGTCTGTTGCTGTCCTGGTTCACCCGGAAGCTGCGGTGGATCCTGGCACCTCATCCTCCACATACATCACAGTTTGATATATTTCTGTTATTCTATTTAGTGTCATATTCAATTTTTCCTGTTCAAATGTATTGTTTTTGTCATGCACCTCTCCTCTGTTTCTCTTCCTGAGGATTCTTCCTCTCTTTTTTTGTGCAGTTAAAGGGTTCTTTTGTGGAGTTTTCCCTTGTACAATTTGAGGGTCTAAGGACAGGGGATGTTGTGTTGCTTTTGTACAAATTGTAAAGTCCATTTGCGGCGAGTCAACAATTTGTGTTTTTGGGCTATACAAATAAAATTGACTAGATTTCTTTATGCAAATGTAGCATTTCTTATCTGAAATCAATTCAAACAAACAATGACAGCAACTGTCAGAAACCTGCACAGGTACAGTATTTAGCTTTTTAAAAATATGCTCAAGTCAAAACTTTTGACAAACTCAAGCTCAACAGACACCAGAAAAAAAAATGTCCAGATGCATTTTCCATTACTTCAGTACTGATTAAAGATTAATCCCTGGATCCCTTCGACAGCAAATCACACAATGTAATTACGTCTGCCCTCACATGGGAAAAATAAAGGCTCACAGAAAAATCCCCTTGTGTTCTGGGATGAAAACACGATAATATGAATTCAAATAAACAATAAATAAAGTGAGCAGGAAACACTGGAAAGGGAGCGTGAGAAGGAAAACAACTTTTCCCCTTTTTAGTCATCATACAGGTCGTTGTGCGTCATCGATACGGTGGTGGCTCCCGATGATAACTTTAGCCTTCGGTCTTCCTAACCTGAATTATTTCATGCAAACCAAAATGTCAACTGGTCTGCAAACTGTAGCCGCATTTCACTCTGCTGCTGGAAGCTTATATAGTGTATTGTCTATTCTTGTCTTGTGAGATGTGATAAGAAATGTGGAATCAGTGTTTTTGGTCAAATCTTAGGTTACAGTTATAGGTCAAAAGCCAGATTTATTTTAATGTTCAAGGTAACTATTGAGCTGCACATAGGATGTGGGTTGACCCCCGTGAAATAGAATGCATATAGGAATATCTGTGGTGTCATCTGGAATTCGGCCGAGGCAGAGGATGCTCTTAGGTTCAGTAGGTTTTTTTTCCAACGTTCTTTTCGTAACCTAACACTTTTTATGCAGGAGAAAAGGTGTCAGGTGGTGACAATCACATTTCATAATCACATGCTGGAAGGTTTATCTGTGAGTTTCCCTCGCACACTATCAAACATGGTTCAAGGCTGCTTTTAATAGCTACACTAACAAATGGTAATTAACCATTACGTACTGGTGGTACTGACAGTAGACCCATCTAACATGGTTTGACACTTTGAATTTGCTTTTCAAAAAAACATATTTATCCATTGTTCTTGCTAGTTACCATCTGACTTAACTTAAGTTTGACAGATTAAAAAAAGAGAAAGAAATCAATACCCTTCTAAGTAATTGGAGTAAAACAAACTCTTGTCCTGCATGTGTTTTCAACCCTGACTGAATGAATTTGCCCATGTTGGCCTGCTGCTCTAATATTCTCTCATGCTCTCCTCCAGCTCTGCAGACGGTGCAGGTGTAAACACGCTGCTAATGAGGCCACAACTCGCTCTGATGTTGTAGAGGCAGCGACTCGCTGCAGACACCCCCGGCCCCCGACACCCCGCCACTGACCAACCCTACACCCAAGGCAAATATTTGGGCGAATAGCAATGAACTCTGTTACAAACACGCACTGCAACGTACACACTTGCATTCGTTTTGCTGCACTACCACTGGCCTGATCACACACTCTCAACCCACAGAGTCGTCATTGAATCACACTTTGATCCTCAGTGAATATTAGATCGATTATCATAAAAAACACAGTAAGAAACTGCAATAACTGGGAGGATTGAGCAACCAGAATCTTGTGCATAATAACTTTTTCAGCTCAGCTGTGCTTTGAGTATAATGCTAATATTAATGTGTTAACATGCATGTTGGCACATGACAAATGATGTGCGTGCCAGGCCAGCACCATCCCTAGAGCACAAGTACAGCTGATTGGATTCCTTTCAAAGTGCCTGAAATTGAATTTTTCCACACAGGGTGTGTGTGTGTGTGTGTGTGTGTCTGTCTGTGAGAGTGGTTATAGATTTATACCTTTTTTTGTGGAGAGTGAGTATAGGATGGTACCACTACATACTACTACAATGGCACATACTGTCCATATGAGCATGTTGAAACCATCATTTCCCATACATGGGTAATTCTTATAATGCTATTTGGTGATGCCTTTAGGTGATTTCCCTGACAAAGACACCATAGAGGAGTCTGTAGAAATAGATGCCAGTTGGACTTGTTGGTATTAATACCACTTGAATGAAAAAAGCTTCTTGGGGTTTCTACACGCAAGACAAGAAATTGGCGGGGCACAGTAGAGCAGAGCTCCAGATGTTGAAAGAATGAAAAATGAACCAGATGGGATGAGAATCGCTGTGAATTAGCTTCACCTAGATACCCATTACATTGCTCGTATGCGTCGTGCCAAAAACAAATAAACATCCTTTAACTATTATAAATTCTAAACATGTTTAAACTCAGGAAAGTTGAAAATCTCAACCATTAATGAGTTCTCCCATACAGAATTAACCCCATATCATTTTTGTTTACTGACGTGATCATTTATAATCACACGTCCCCGATGTAGCTGTGCTTACAATACTGGCTGTTACTTTTTCTACCAAAGCCAAAGCACAGAGAGCCAAGCATTGTCATCACATTGGCAACACATCCCCGCCGGAGGGGGAATCCTGGTCTGAACAGAAGAACGGGCACATGCACCACAACCAAATAAAGCGCATTTGTAGTCATTACCTCAAACATCCAGATCTGTTTGTTTCTGTCATGACATCACACATTTCTCCAGGTTCCCAGCGTTTTGAGGATTTAATATTTGACATTTGTTAACAAATGTTGCCCGGGCTGAATTACATCATGGGGTATTACGCTTTGTTAATTCTGTGTTGGGGAGAAGTGCAGCTCTGACTCCTCACACGTGTGCCGATGTGATTCTTGAGTAATGATCTGTGACATTTACAAAACAATAAGCATCCATTTCGCTGCTCGCCGTCTTTGACCTGGCATTTAGGTTTTGAGTTTGAGAAGTCCCTTGATATAAAATCAACATTGTTTATGTATTACCGATCAATATAACATGGTAGTGATTACATTTATAGCCAATTAATTTGCTCCTCTAAGCATTTGGCAGTGGACAATAATCAGCTGTGGCCATGGAAATTTAACAAAATCAGAATACAATGTTTTAGGCGGGTCCTGTTCATTCCTATGAGAGTGGTCCTCGAAGCCAAAAAACGTTCTGACTTCCGTGTGGCTCTTGTTCTTCTAGGCTTTCCAAATGTTATCAGACCGAATGACTAATGATTACAATTCTGATTATGATGCTCCAACATTCTAGGCTTCAACACTCAACACTCAAAGGCATCGTACAAGCATTGCACCAGAATAAGGCACAGTTACATGTTGTAGTTAAATTAGTGTCCAACCTTAAATGGTTCAAAACATGATAGAAAGCATAACAGAAAGAGCTTAACAGCCTCCTCATCTGTTGCTCATTTCCGCCCGTTCGGTGTGGAGCTGAAACATAAATGGACTTTTAAGCCACTTGCTTCATCTACATCAGGATTTAATCACAAAATCTGTTTCCGTTGCACTTTGACACATTTTGCTTTTATTGATAAGCCAATGTTTCCGCCTCAGTCGTTCAAATAATATATTTTCAGTATTTAACATTTTTTTTATTTGCAGAATTTTTTCACTAAAGTTTTTTTTTTTTACGTGCAAACTGAAACTGGAAGAAAAACAGGTGGTTGGGAAATAAAGTGGACTCTCGAAACACATGTTCAGTGCATGCAACAAGTGTTCTGCTTTTATAGTTCTATATAAGTCTACCCTTATTACATAGTCGCTAACATTTATTTTTTCATGAATATTAATGTCATTCTTGAGACTTTATGCATGTATCATCTTTTTAAGAGGCTGTGCAGTAGCTTCTGCTGCAGGACAGCAGAGAATTATATTTTCTAATGCCACTTTTACTTCATAATCACTTAAGATCCTGCTTTTCATTTTCATTAATCATCCGCCTGGTCTGTGGATCAATAAGTGTTTCCCTGTGCCAGATATCGTTTTTTTCTAAAATACGTTCACTACGTTTCATGAATGAAACCGATTTCTACTTTGTGAAACTTTTCTTTTTTTGTGAAACGTTCTCTGTCAGACTTACAATTTACTCGTGTTTGTCTTTGCATTTGTGTGTTTATCCGTCCACGTGTCCAGGGGCGGTTGCACCGAGCGCTGTTTCTCATCTCCGATCTCCCTGTTTGACACATTGCTAAATACGGTTGAGCCACTGTTGTTTTTAAAGTCTTTTTCTGGGTATAGCTTATCTTACAGGACTGTCACGAAAAGTTCCTCTGATCAAAGAGGAACCGCGCTGAATGGGGGGAAAGGAGGATTCAACACGCTGCAGGTTACTTCAAAATTCCGTATTTGCCAGAGCTTGAGTGTCGGTCGCTCTTTCAAAATTTTATGATACACTCTTATATTTCCATGACGGCGCACTTTTGACATTCACACGCACATGCACATGCTGTTAATAAGCAGGAGTCACACACACACACACATACACACACACACACACATACACACACCTCAAAATAAATGTGTACATTCACTATGATTGATAGTCACCCTTTGTGGTGGCATCAGCACTTTCCTAGCAATAATCAAAAGCCTCTTCAGAGAACCTGATATCCCAAAAAGACTTTATCCATTAAAGATGGGGAAGAAAAATACAGCTTTCCGATATTCCCAGAACCCAGTCTTTACCACCACCCGAGAGGATAATGTGGAAATATTATGTATGGTTTCGTTGTATAGTTTTTTCCCCCAAAACCATCCCATGAATCTATGTGTGCTTCTCTCATCAGAATTGGAAATGCAAAAAAAGCTCTCCAAGTTTTCCTTAATTGATTTTCACTGCAATCCTGTGAATGCAGCGCCCAGAGCACAGGTAAGATCCCAGAAACCCTCTGGCGTTGTACGTTTGTTAGAAATAACTCATATTTAGACGTGTATGCTCAACCTCCCAGCTGGAGCAGCAGCGGAGCGTTCGCGGAATTACACGGTGAAAAAAAGCTGCAATTCAACGTAAAATCTCGGCGGAGATGATTGAACTGTGAGCTCACAAATTAAAGGCAGCATCAGAGGAAAATCTGAGACGGCGGATGCCACGTCCGTGAATAATCGTCCGGAGCGGCCGCCAGCAGCAATTCATTATTATCAAATTATCATCATTGCATTCATAAATTCCCCGCTTCTACCTCCCACGGGGAAGACTTCCGCCGCGACATCGATTGTAGAACGACATTATGACGGTATTTCATCGCAGTGTTATTTCACTGGACACTGCACCGCAGCCCCGGGCTGTTCATTTCACAGATGGAGACGAAGTGCGGCTGTTACACAGCGCAGCGTGTTCGCCAGCGGACCCTGTGGACTCGCTCCCGCTAGGTTATTGTGTGTTTCCCATTATGAGGCCTTAAATAGCACCACGCCGTGCCCGTACTTAAAGAGCACACGTCCTTACATGACCTTAGCCCTACCGGGCGATTCGGCTTTAAAAAAAGGGGTAGGCACGGACGTAATTACACATCTGTTGGTTTTTCACCCTCTTTTCATCCTTAATTCCCTTTTTTGCCATGTAAAATATTTACTCGGGTCAGTCATAATCACAGTGCCACTGATGTGGACACCAGTCTACACACAGCTCACCACACCCCCCAAACTCCACCGTACTTTATTTACCTCCTGAGATGGAGTAAAGACACATCTGCCTGGGCCGGTCTTTCACAATGTTTGGATGAGTGGAAACTTCACAGTGTGATATCGTGAGAGGTTTTAGTGTCGCCTTCGTCTCTCTATAGAGAAGTACACCCTATCATTTGACCCCCGAGGTCCCGTTGATTATATCGTATACCTCGTATATATAGTGCTCTTTCCTATTTTACATTATACTATATGTGCTAGGTCTTCTGTATATTATTCCTGTGTTACAGGGCATGCAGATCCAACAAGATGAACCCTAATTTCCTCATAATAACCTGGCCTAAACTGACCTGAACGGTGCCTGCTGCAGCTTTTCCCACACACGGTGTTGAAAATGGACCTTGAACTGCTCGGCCCTTCTGGGTATCATAAAGTTTTGCAGCCGGCAGCCCGAGACAACGCCATAGCTAAACCTCAGGCGCTGTACCACCCTGTGTGTTCCTCGTCCCCATCCATCTCATGCCGTCTGAACTACACTGACAGCTGCGCCTTCACTTTCTCTGTGATTTCAACCTCAGGATTCAACCATAAAGTGGGTTCCCATGTGAAGGGAAAAAAACATCCACCCCGTGCTGATGTAACCCCTAATTACAATTGATGTTTTTCCATGGATTCAGACTGAAATGTTGCACGGCAGACATTACAGATGGACAGTATGTGCAGGGCAATGACAATTTTCATTTCGTCGACACTCTTCAAATATGTCCCCATCTTCTAATGGGATTTTCAGCCCCTTTGAATTATGCAACACTGATTGGCTTATAATCATCTATGAAGTTCGAAGGCCCCGTGGCTCGTGTGCGTCGCGTGCTTCTCTTACAGTCCCGCTCTTTTCCTACCCGTGGTCATTAAGGAGTCTCCAGGTTGTTTGAAACCAGTCGTTTTCCCCATGCACCGCGTCGTGTTGCTTTGGAGACCGTTATTTTTTCTCTGTGGTTTATCTATCATTAACTTGCATTCAATCCACATCTCTTGCCAGGTTTCCTCCTAGAGGTCCACACTGCTCCGGCCTTCCTGAGCCTCGCAGAGAGAGGCGCTTGAGAACCCTGCTGACCCTGTTTTCAGTTTGAAAGCCCAAGTCTGTGTTTATCACCTTCTTTACAATCTATTTCCTGTTTACACCGGCACTTGCATGTGAATTGTACGTGAATGGTCATGTATTAATCCAAAGTCTATTGTGGACAGAAATGGTCTTATTTAAACACACTTTGTTTGGGTGAGATGTATTAGTGTGGATGTAGCTTTAGGCTCTTATTACACCAACAGTGGTTGGTTGGCACCAAATGGTCCGTTCCAACCAAAGATATTGAGTTCAGTTTTTTCATTGTGAAAGCATCAGTCGCAAAGTCAAATGGGCCAAGACCTCCAAAAAGAGTCCGCTTAACTCTGGACCAACTGACAACTGTGGTCTTTGTGGGCTTTTTGGAAAATGTCAAGAGATTCAGCATTGTCAATAACCCCTAGAATACTCCAATATTCTCTATTTGATATTATCATGCAAATAATCCCGGATTTGAAAATTGTGCAAATTGACTTACATATGGAAATTGGCAGTTCCTAAATGCTTGGAATCTAAAAAGTACACTTGTAAGATTTTGGGGTTCATAATAGTGCTCTATAGGCAGGTGAATTTATCAAAATCAAAAGTTCTAATGCAAAGAAAAAACAAAATGTCGAATCATTTAGTCCGTTTTTTGAATCCCACACTGTTTACCTGATCCTCAGCAGACGCCAGCAACAACCGGGGCCTTAAACTAACTGATAACCTTTGGCATTTGATTGGTTGAGCTTGTTTGTGCAGGTACACAGCCTGGAAGGAAACACTGAGAGTCTGTTCAGGGCAAAAATATCCCTCTCAATCCTTTGGCACAGCTGAGGCCTGGGAAAATAAAAAAAACTAGACACCCCGAGGTTAAATCTTTCGCTGCTCTCATCCCATCACAAGTCATTCATGCAGATTTAATCATCCCAAATATCATGCAAGCTTTGGGATTTTAATGTTCTGTACGCAATTCAAATGTTCTAAACTGTTCTTCTCGTGTTCCGGGGATTCAAGAGGATTTTGGGCTCTCCGGAGGGCGGTCGGTGCGTTTCTACCGTTTTCGACCTGCCGCCAGCTGTGACTCATGCCCACGATCGCACGTCATGAGGGGTGATCTTTGGCCGCCGGTGTGGAGCAGCATGCCGGGTGTCTCTGATATTAGCAAGCATTCATTAATTCCTGTCCCTGGCCCTTTGACTCCCCGAGTGACGTCTCGTATCGCCGAGTGTTGACTAATGTTATCAACGTCACGAATTTTTTGTGACACTGTGAGGAAGTGAGTCACAGGAGCAGGGACATTAACCCCTTGTGATGTGAGGAATCGCTTTGGATTTAGATAGAATCTAAATATAATTAGATATGATATATAGATGCTGTCATTTCAAAGGCAAGCTGATTTTTTTATAAAATGACTAAGAATAAATGATCATAATGGAATAAAATGATTATCTTTCGTTGTTTTATCTCTAAGTTTTTTTTAGCACATTTAATTTCATCCATGACATGAATACGTAAAAGGTGAGATAGTTCTCTGATTAAAAAAATGACATCAGCGCAGTGTTTGGACTGTGCAAACATAAACATTTTTTTCCAAATATGTCCTCCTGCGATTCATATGCCTTCACATGGTCTTGTGATTTGGGCCACATGGATCTCATACTCGGAGCTGCATTAACAGCTGCTTCCCCGTTGTTGTTGTAACCACTTCACCCTGTTCTGCTCTTGATGTTGACATTCCACATTAAGTGAATAGTGATGCTTCCACGCCGTGATGATATTAAATTGTGTCTATTCAAACTTGTCAATCCGTTGTCAGCTGACAGAGGCCTTTTAGATCTACAGTCGAGAGCTTGCGTGGAATCTGCTTGATCTAGGCCAGATCACACAACAAACTCGACAAAGCTCCTGTACCTCGCAGCTACAAACACGTCTTTTGCTTTTAGCAAAAAAAAAAAGAAATCTCGTTTTAATGGACTCAATACACGTTTGATGGAAGTGATCACGGAAAAGCTCCTCATGTTTGTGTTATTCATACATGCAATGATGCTGTGCACAACGGGCTTAATCACAAAAAAACAAAGTCTCCCCACAGTGGAAGTAAGAGCAACGCTGGAGCTACAGTGGAGGTGAAACATCCAGAAAGCGCGACACACATGTGATGGGGCCGTCGTCCAAACCCAATAATGATGTGCTGGCTTGGGCAGAGGGGCGATGGAAAACAGCTTGTTCTGGTTAGACGCTGACCGCCGCGAGTCCCCCGCTGAAGTCAGAGCAACCAGGAGTCGCCAGCAGATGTGACGTTTGCGTTATGACAATCAGACGGCTACATCTATCCACTCTGTGCACAGGGCTGAGCGAACTCAGATGTAATAAATGCTGAACAGTTGAGTGTTTAATATAGAAAGCCTAGAAAGAACTAAACGCAGTAGGACACAGTGACCTTGGTCTTGTCTTGTCATATTTATTGGTTAAAAGAAAACATATGTAGGACATTATAAAAATGTCACTATGGAGGAGGCTGGAGAAACAGCACACTTTCCTATTCCCACTAAGTCCTTGACACAATATAAGGTGCACCTTAGCATACGTTTTCACCGCCATCCAAGGAACTACTTTGAGTTCTTCCATTCTTCGAGTATTAAAGACTAGTTCACTCCTGGCATTAGGATAGTGTCCAATGACATCAACCTTCAACAGCATTTCTGCCATTTTAAGAATTCTTAGCAGCATGAACACATCCATTGCCCCGGGGAGCTGGTCAGAGATCTGCAGGTCTCTACATGCTGGTGATGTTTCTAAACTCCTCAGCAAAACAGAAGGGCTCCACTCGTACCTGTGGGGGCAAACTTGGACGGTTGGACAGTGAAGCGGTTTTCGTACAAGGCCACGGCCTTCAAACTTTAAAAGAGATCTGAAAACGATAAAGATGTGCTCAAGATGGCCTTATGTCAGACAAAATCCCCGTTGGTCCCAGACAGAAACACAAAAGATTCGGTTTCATGGTGGACTCAGGCTTTTGTTCCACCCTGTCTGACCAGACATCATCGTTTGATTCCAGGGCCTGGACCCCTGGTGTGGAAGAACTTATGTTAGGTATTTGGGCCTGCAACCAAACCACAGGAAAGCCCTCTAAAGACTCGCTGCCCGTTGGAGCAGGAAAACGCCTGGTGGCTAAACGTTTCACCAAGGTTGGACGAGGAGACTGTCCCCGGTGCGGCCACCGTGTTCCAAAAGCTTGATAAAGACGTGTTTCCCACCCTGTAGGCTTTCTTCCAAGTGGCCCTGACCATTCCTGTCAGCAGCTGCAGCTGTGGACGCTCCTTAGGTGCCTCGCGCCGTCTTCACACATGGTTTAGGAGCACCGTGGGCCAAGAGCTGAGCTGAGAGAGTTAGAGGAGTTAAGAAGAAAAGAGAAAGAAAAAAAGTTGCCGGGAGCAGATGTTAGTTAATATTTTTTGCATCTTCATTTTATGATTGGAAATCTTCATACTTTTTTTTTCCATTATTGTCTTCTTTCAGTGTAGAAAATTTCCAGGGATAAGTAAGTATAGCCGAGAGGAAAAAAAAGGAAAGGAAAACAGTTGCCAAGAGTAGATCAAGTAAAGTACTGTAAGATAATAATATATTCCTGTTTATCCTACTGTTCCATTCCCTAAAGTAATCTAGCATCATTTGAGCAAATGTTCTTCTGTTGGCCTGACATTTATTAGTATTGAAGTTCACATTTACTTGGCATTGTTGAGTCGCAATTAGAGCAGCCCAGATTAGCATGGCATGGATTCAACTGTTGATAATGGGTGTTTTTTTTTCAAGAATTTCCCAAATCATGTGCAGATTTGTAAGTATCATATTGTCTCAAATGACTTGAAAAATGGTGCATTTAGCTTCTGTAAATGAGGAAATAAATATGTCCCTGTAGGCGCATGCCTCCAGAACCCCCCTCCTCCCCCAGCCAGGTTTGGGCTAAGTCACAAATAATCACAAACGGCTGTCTCTGTGCCTGCTTTAAAATGACGTCGTTGGCATCGCTTACTGACAGTAGATCAATAATAGCAACTATAGTAGACATGATTTAAACTAAAAGCAGAGAAAGTCCAACATATGGATCACATTCTGACAAAGGCCCTAAAACCACAATCAAATGTTGTTCTGATCTGAGATGCAGATTTTTATATTCTCACCCAAGCAACCACATATATATTATTGGTTTCAAGACATATAACGTTTCAAAACCATAAACCATATGGCGTTTGTCCCGACACATGCACGGAAATGTATTTTTACCCTTTCAAGTATTATAAATTATTTGTTAGAATAAGAATCAGAAGTCCCCAGCTTCAGTCCGCCAAGTCTCTGCAACCCTTCTGGAGGGATATTTTTTTCCAAAAAGATATTCCCTCTCATTTAGTGATTGTGATGGATAGTTTTAGAAGAAGTATTCTGATCTTTTCACTTAAATAAAAATAGCAATACCGCAACATAAAAAAACACCATTATAAGTCAGTCTGCCATTTCCGCTCGGGATCCAGATGCCTTCTCACACTGGGAGGAATCACGGGACACACAAGACATGCATGAAATCCTGAGTTGATCTCTATGATGAATGCCCTGCAGTTTTCTGTTCACTCCTACTCCTGTGTCCGAGCCGTGTTATGTTACTGCTAACAGAGACAGGAAAACCTCATGCTGCAGAAAATCCATTAAAAGCACTCAGCAACAGGTGAAGAAGCACTTCCTGGGCTGCTGGTGGATCTGTCCAGATGTTTGTTTTTATCAAACAGGATTCCACTAATGACACTTTCAGAACAATGGTTTTAATGTTTTAGTGGGTATTGGTCATTGTAACCATGCTGCCATAGTAAGAGAACTAACTGAAAGGGTGTAAATAAATTACTTTATTTTACTTTTATTGTTTTTTTTTTTTATGGCCCAACAGAAAGAGCCTACAACTGTTCTATTGACTACCATGTTAACTCAGCTCTGAAGTTTCTGAAGAAACAGATATTATGCTGATTTATAAACTATCACCATTCCTTTATTTTACACATCTCATTATTTAGACACATGTCGTACATGATTCTCACTAAAGATGTCTTGGGACACATAAAAATATCAGCCAATCTATTTAATATTAAAATATTAGGACACAATTTTACCTATTTGTAAGTGCAAGAGAAACATTTAGACTTTTTCTTAAAGTTTCCTCAAACTATAGCTGACTTAACTTGTGGATGTTTTACGTGTAATTGAATTCATTTTGCCCTAGATCACATGACAATAAGAATAAGAATAAGAATAAGAATAAGAATAAGAATAAGAATAAGAATAAGAGTAAGAATAAGAATAAGAATAAGAATAAGAATAAGAATAAGAATAAGAATAAGAATAAGAATAAGAATAAGAATAAGAATAAGAATAAATCAATAGCATACACAACTCTTACTGTAGAGAAGATATTGGTATCAATATCAATAGCAGTTTAGAAGGGGCTGAACATCAGAATAAAGACTGATGCAGCCTGATCCTTGTCTCCTTGTCCAGGCTACTGTGCAGTGGTCAGGATGCCAGTCCAGTGAAGTAATCGGATAATAAGGTTGCCATTCTTCATTCTTGCTGTGGCGTGTTGCATTTCTGGTGGCGTTGTGTAATAGTAGATGTGGAGCTGATAAGATTCACAACAGCCACAAATAGGTTCACATGCATTCAGATGGAGCAGGGCCGTCACCACGTTATCAGCTCGACTCTGTTGTGGGAAGATGTTGTTCCTAACTGATTGTTCGGGTTCCTTTCTCCACTTCCTTGATGTCACCTACTATAGGTTTGTAGAAGGTGTCTGGCCTGTTGCAGGCAGATCCTCTTTAGGATCTGACCTAATAGCACGGTGGTGTCACTGCTATGTGATTTTTGACACGAAATGTGAGGAAAACATGCTACACTTTTTTATATTTAATCCACCTATAAAACTAGTGGATTATATATTGATAATATATAGCTAAATAAGTATTAATTAATAATGTTTGAAAATTAGTGAGTAATAAGTGGGTCAATGAGTCAATAAGTGATGCTGTAATTAATATAATTTTATAATTTTGGATGAATACTTAATTCAATATATATTGTAAGTAGTTGTTGATAATAGATGTAGTAAAACATTGTTATACTAAAGTAATCATACAAATCAATAAACAAATAAAAACTAACAAATAAAACAAGATAAGGTGAGGTAATACTATATACTACTATAGTACTATATACTGTAATTCATAAAGTAAAAAAAAAAGGTATAGTATTAATAATAATGATGAGAAAGGGCCTAGTGGTGGTAGATAATTAGTGTAGCAATGATCAGAGTATTACTAGTATTACTATAAAAAAGGACATAATATGAGATGGAGTATGAACTGCCTGTCTGTGCGTGGTGTGAGTATGAATACATGTCTGGTTTAATGGAATTCACCAACAGACACAATCGAAATTAAGATGGAGAGTTTCTCCTGAGTGCTGAGTTCCCACAGTGTGACACTTGCCTTCTTGTAGAAACAGTTCTTTTTTACATTGATATATGTCCTGTCAGAAGATGTAACCGCTGATTGATGTTTACTGTTTGTTTGGTTTTCCAGTTTGTAGGGATTACTTTCTTGGTTAGGGCATAGCTCGGGCAACTGGTGTGGGATCCGTGTGTTTTGGTGGAAGTTCAACTGAGGATAAATCACCAAGTATGCATAATGAATAAGAGCGGAGAACGCTGCAACCCCAGATTGAGCAAAGCGTCTGTGGCAGAGGAGGCAGTCGCCTGTGGTGCCGACAGCGAACTGTGAACATTTATCTGTGTCAGAAAGGACAATTTTATGAATTTAGTTTTGAGTGATATGTGTTCTATGGAGGACATCATACTGGGTTAGTTGTAGTTTAGTAGATTTGTGTTATTTTTATCCTTCCCATTTAGCAGGTGGATGGTGCCTATATTGGAGGTGGAGGTGTTCTGCTGGTTACAGTTCGAGAGATATTGAGAACGTTTCTCTCCGACCTGCATATATCTAGATGTCTTTAAAGGAAATAAATGAATCATCTTGAAATGGATAAATGGATGGTGGTGATGTGTGGTTCCCTTCTGCTCCCACGTGTTGACATGAAAGGGAGATTTATTGTCTGGTTTATTACTGTATTATTACTGTGTTACTGTGTTGTATTATATTACTGTGTTGTATTACTGTAATTGGAATTTGCTAATTACAAGAGGTTTTCAAAGAGCAATTAGTTAAGAATATAAGTGTTTGAAGCAGTTATGATGTCTGATGTGTTCATTTAATCTACAATATAGCAGGGTTTAAATGGATCCCTTGAACAAGATACTATAATTTGTTTGTAGTGTAACTGGGTGCATCTAAGGTCCCCTGAGTTTATTCTTCTGTGAATGTTTCCAGTAGAAGTGTAATGTGACAGAATTCAAAGAGTGGGACCGTTTGGCTGTAGGTTTTATCAGAATCAGTGAAAGGAGGTAATTGATTTGAAGGAAGAACTTTCGTCTTGATGGGTTCTATTTGTTCGGCTTCAGTGAGTGGCAGTAAGTGGGCATACTTGAGTTGTGCCCCAGTGCAGCATGAAACTTTGTGGCGTGATCCCAGCCACGGCCTGTCTTACAAAATTATGAGAGGATAATCCATTTTACTGGATCAAATGCTTTCTCCGCGTCTAGTGGAAAACTATAATTGTGAGTGATGTGAGTGAAGTGTATTCTTTCATGGATCAGAACGGAGACACCTCTTTGTATATTATTGCAGGTACCTGAACAGGCATATTCCAGCATAATAGCACGGTGGTGTCACTGCTCCGGTGGTTACAGTCGTCGCCTGTTTGTTAAATCAACCAAACACAACACCAAGAGGCTGCGACGTGTGTGTTTATCGTAAACCCAGCTCTCTCTCAAATGGCATCACCACAATGAGGTGAACCTGCTCTGGAAATGAAGTGCCATTCCAAATACAGAAAGAGGTTTTTCTATGACCCACGTTTTGGCCAAACTCCAGCTTGTTGATGGAGAGGTGCAACTGAAACAAGGTCACCAATATTACACACAAGTCCAAACACAAATATTTGTGACAGACAGTGATTACTGTAATTTTGTGGGTTGGACACTGTGTTCTGAACAGAGAGCCAAACCCTGAGTTTTGGAGGGCACGCCTACAGAAGACACAACAATTTGTCAATGTGGTGTCCATCCCAGGGCTCATTGCACAACTCTTTATTAAAACATTTTCCAGACCATCAGTGAGCAACAAAATTTTGCTGCGAAGCATCATGAGCCAATTACAGAGGTAAAATGCAATATGCAAAGAAACAGAAGGCACTATGCTGTCTGCGTCATAGGGCTGAAAAGAAAGGTGATACCGTGACATGGGAAAATGAAAAGTGCCTGGGCCAGTGGGCTTGGATGAGTCAGACTTAATGTCTCCTCTGCCTCAGATAATGTCTGGTCTAGTCTCGCTTGTTCAAGCTAAATATGCTATTAAAACAAGCTATTATTGAAATCTGAATTAAAGGCGATTAAAAGACAATACAATCCATAGAGCCACTCCTGTCGAATGGAAAATCAACTCGCAGCAGTATAATCGGGACTTCATTAGGTGAAATGTGTCATGTTTGCAGGAACGTTGTTGAAAAGCAAATTAAAAATGTTTTTTTGACTTTGCACGATACACGACTTGAGTTCACATGCTTTCTGTTATAACTTATAAATAGCCTTAACAAAATAGCCTTACCACTACAAAGCCTCGATTATAAATGAACACATACTTCAGATGAATTTGCACTGACATTTATTTATCTTTATTTATCTGTATTTTTTATTCTTTATCTTGGCATGAACTATATACAGTATATATATGTATTGGCACAAGTACAATATATCTGCTTTCTACTGGTTAAAATTAAAAAATCTTCTCACTTCTCTTTCTGCATGCCAAACATTCTTTCTTTGATAACTACAGTATGTCTCCCACTTAGTTCTGGGAGTTCCAGAGTTTGAGTTGTCTCAGTACCATTGATTATGGACTTCTACATTTATTACTACAGTATATTCTAGTACTGGCCTTATCTCTCAGGCCACGATGTTACCAAACACTGACACTGGTATTTAATACATTTATATTATACTAGACTATATGAACAGAACAATCCTCACCAAACACAAACGTAACATGCAGTAGTCTAACAATAGCAAATGTTGTATATTGAGTGTGTGAATCTAGGCAGTGTTCGTTATTCTTTACCATGCAATGTAAGTGTCTCAGAAGGACCTAGATCTTCTTTTTAATTTTATTTTGTTAACTTGTGATTAAATCTGTCGGATCCTCATCTTATCACAGGGTAACTCAAGCTTGAAGATCTACTGCTTGGCTCTGGAACACAGTGAAATAAACACACAAAAAAGCCCAAATCCAAGCGCCTTTGAGCATGCTCACTGCTCTCATCGCTCTCCCATGACGTGTTTACACACAATCTGTGGTGAAAAGTGCCAAGCCTGAACCGACTGAGATGCGGTTGGAATGAAACATTGATGCTGTGCATTGAGCGTGAAGCCGCAAATGTCTTCAACATCACAACAATACAGCGGATACTTTACTAAAAGAAAAACATCACTTGAGTTCCTCTTCAGTTTGGCATTACATGAAGGAAGGGTCATGACGTAACTCCACCACGTGCGATCAGAACGCTGCTGCCTCTGATGTACTGTGATGTTCCGTCGACAGGTTGTTGAAATTACAATCATCCTTCAGAGGACATGTCATGTCGGGTAAATGTCTCCAAACATGCCCGTAGATTTCATATGGTGAAGTATACGTAACACCGCTGCTCGCACTGATCTCACCCTGACAGTAGCCCTCATATGGTCTGTTGACCTGCTCTTTGAAGAGTGCACAATCTGCCCTCAACAGACATTTCAATAAACATCACCGTGGGAAATGAAGTCACTGTTGCCCAAGCTCAGAGAGTAACGTGAGGAAGTGGGATTGATTTGTTTCTCAACAGATGTTGGCAAGAGTGACATTTGAGTTTTAACTATAATGGAAGGACTCTGTCTGTCCTTCCATTTTCACACTACTTGCAAGTGTGAAGTTGTTTAGATCAGTGTCAGTCTTTTTTTATGGAAATACCGGCTAAGGCTAAGCAGTTGGCATGTTGTGAAAGGTCATTGCACTACTGCATAAAATAATACCTCACAGAGTAACAACGAGCTAATTTAACATCTATGTGATAGCAGCCAATGTACTTTACATTACGTGGAACCTTTGTATTGGTCACAGGTTGTCACTCGTGTTTTGATAGATTTCACATTGATAAACTTATTTATAGACAGTAATGTTTCCTGTGCACTAAACCCCATAGACTTTATAAAAAAATAATAGAGCTAACCACCATACTGTATCAATTGTCATGTTGACCGTCGCCATCTTGGATTTATTGATCCAGACTTGACCGTATTTGGACAGGAGGGTGGAGCTGACCCTCAGGCCGGCCGCTCGGGGGTTGTTTTTCTTCTAGCCTCTGTTGGCACTCACTGTAACTGGATTAAGCCATTCCTTGGTAAGCATCAATAACACATCCCTGTTCAATAATCAAATCCACCCTGGATTGTTCCAACACGAATTGTGAAACAAAAAAAGCCTTTTCGCTATTATTGTTTTTTTTTTTATTGTTTAGTTTATTCTTTCCATCTGTAGTCCTACATAAAACACAAAACAAACCCAACATAATACACATAATACCTGCACACTCTCATGTGACCAACCAATAACAATGGCATCATAATAAAAATAATCATCTTGAGTGGAACAATATGTTTCTTATAAACAGGAAATGAGAAGGGCAAGAAAGTTATCTGTGGTGCACCTGTGCTATCAGGGCACCTGCGTGTTTATTTCTTAATCCTGCGAGAGTTTTTGATTCTGAATCAGCAGAGTTCAAACTGTGCACATAGACTGCACAAAATAAAACTTTACCTTTCTACCTATGATCATGAGCTGTAGGTAGTGACCAAATGAATGAGATGGCGACCACACTTTTTGTCTGGGTATCTGGGCTTCCCCTCAGAGACAGCGTTGAGAAGCAACCAGAGAAGAAGCTCCGAGCAGAGCAGCTGCTTCTCCAGGGTGAGAGGGACCAGATGAGGTAAACTTGGCGTCCGGTTAGGTCGCCTCCTGAACGCCTCCCTGGTGACGTGCACGTGCCACTGGGTCAAGGCCCCTCGGGAAGACCCGGGACACGCTGGAGAAACCATGCCCCCGTGACCCGGACCGGCAGCAGAAGACGGATGGATGGAAAACACTTTCCTGACACATGCAAACATGCCAGTGCACAAAGACAGCTGTTTGGTCAACAACTTCCCGTTTCTGACAGTCTGGTTTCCACTCTTCACACTGACCGGCCGGTCCTCCTCTCACAGGGAACCTCCTTTTCAGCTCTGACAGTCTATGTAATTATGGCAAAGATTCTTTTCAGCCTGCTTCACAAGATGCCTCTAAAACATTTACACTCAACATAGGTGCATATTAGTGTCCCACACCTCGCAGCATTAACACTCACACACACACACACACACACACACACACACATACACACATACTTACACACTTACATAAACTTCACAGTAAAGCCTGAGCTGCAAAAGCCTGCATCCTGTCATCCTCTCCCCACTGCAGGCACGTTCAAACACACTTGGAAACGTGCTGTTGATGTTACCGTGGAGCATTCCCCAGATTCTGCCTTTATGGGAATGTTTGATGTGCAGGTCCACAAGGAGCAATCTGTTAACCCCACGCCTAAATACAGAGATCCAACTGTTTCCCTGAAAACCAAAATATTGGTTTATCGACAAACGTGTGGTGAGCGCTTGAGTCTACTCGCACCTGCTCGCTCATGTGTATGCTTTTATTGTCCAAAGAATTTTCCACATAATCCACATAAAGCGGATAGCATATTCACGTAGCATGTTTGGGTGGCCATGGGGTAAACATACTGTGGATCTTGGCAGTGGACATTTCCTGTGCAGCAAAGGTAGAACCCCAGGACGGACCTCATGGCTCAGGGCGGACTTTCCTCCTCCATCTTTAAAAAAAAACTCGCCTCCCAGCTGAGATTCAAAGAACGACATGTTGTGCCTGGTCTGAACTGAGTAGCCAAGAATATGCTTCGAGTTATGGCCACATTTTGGCCATCGAGCCCCGTTCATCAATCTCAAAGTGAAAGATCTCTTCCTGTTTCGTTCATGCTCCTCTTAACTAATGAGTCTGGTGGTTTCATCCGCTGCTTCATGGCTGTTTTTATTTTTTCCCAAACACATGGAATAGATAGAAAATAAATCAACGGTCATCTGATTATATATCATAAAATAACTCTCGAACTCTTTCCTGCATATGGAACACTGTATTTTGTTTTGTTTTCTTTGGCCTCCACAGCAGTCAAAGCAGTTTTTCAGTAGCTGTCTTCACATTCAGATTTTAATTTGTCTCAGGGGATCGGGTTTCTTCCTGCACAGCCAGCACACAGCAGCCAGACAGGCCGGTATAGTAAAACCCCCTCAAGGTTTTCGCATACACCTCATGATGTCCACGGCCGTGTTCGGCGTGAGCGAACAACAGCAAGAGAGCGGCGATCTGAACACTGCCTACCTGGGACATTGTTGCACAGTGGCACATCCTGTCATTTCCTCCACCTGAGAGAACTGGTGAGAGGTGTCTTTTAGTAGCAATCAGTACCGGAAACCAGCATGACGCCAGGCACTCCTGCTAAGTCCCTGGACACTGTATTACAAGTCAGAAATAAGTTCCATCTGCTGCTACCATTACACATAAGTGATTTTTTGTGTGTGCAAAGTCAAACAAGGCTGCAAAATAATACATGCTCTATTGACCTCAAAATGTGCACAAATACTGTAACATGAGAGTGTTGGGTAAGTGAGAAGTGTATGCACATGGGAATGATTTGTAATGGCTAAGTCATTTAGCACGTTAGGATACATTGTGTTGTGTGTTGCATGTAGTTACACCAGTGGAAACCCGATAGATGCCATGATGACTATGTCATTATTTTGTATCGTACATGAGACATTCAAAACGCAGGCATCAGAAGCCGATGAGTATTACATACAGGTTTTTAATGACCCCTGTCCTCAGCACGGACCATACAGCGTACGCGTCACGGCAAACATATGAGACGTGTTTCTGGAGCTTGACGATCTTGTTTTGTTTCTGAGGGCTGGAAAGCGGGGGATCTTATTTATGTAAATTTTATTTGGCAAAGCCAGATGGAAAAGATGCTTGTGCATGGAGGATTTATACTGTCAGATCTCATCAATAGAAGGACATAAAATAGCTGCGGGGTTCAAGATCTCTCTCAAAAACTACTTGCACTTTATAAGTACAGTGGATTGTGAAAGCAATATATCAGTGGTTCTCCAACTGGTCGAGCCACAGAACCCATACTTCTTCCTTTTTCTTTTTGTTTTTTAATAAATTTCACAAAAATGTAATACACAATGTTGTCATGCAATGTAAAAATGCACGAGACTTACCTTGAATTACAGGCATATAAAACTTAAAAAAACAGGTGATCAGGTTTCAAGACTCTATATTGAACTGTATGAAATACAATCTTAAGTGAAATAAAAAGGCACACTTATCTTGAACAAAAAAGGCAGATTTATCTTGATTTAAATAAATAAATTCTTGAATAAAATAAACAAGCCATACTTGAATTACAGGTAACGTAGAATGTATGATTTGTAAATGGCATTTCATTATTATTGGCATCATTCATTTTATGTGTTTAGAAACTCTAAACAGGACACACTCAACCTATATAGCACTCCAAAAGTCCTTTTGTCTTCAGTGCTGAAGACATTCTGCCGTAACACATGCACTGTTTGCTCCTGACGCAGCACATTCAATAAGATGGAAAAAAAAGGACATGCAGGGTGCTGCTCGTCTTTTCCCTTTCGTGCCGTTTTGCATCAGCACTTTACTGCACGCAACACTAAGGTTTCAATACATCTCTTTTATTTTCAATGCTTGCTGCTGTAGTGAAATTAGTTTTGGATGTTTACTGTCATGACAGTGCTAATAACAAATGTCCATGGCATGCACGCTGTATCATAGGAAATGTTCATCAAAAGTGCAGCATCAGAAATTCTGTAGAATTCAAAATAAGAATGGTAGATTAAAAAGAATCACTGCAAAAGACAATAGCCTGATTAGAGGAGAGGAGACCAGCATTACTGATAATGAAACATCCAGAGTCAACAACATAAATAGTGAGCAGTGGTGAACTAGTCGATAGATGAATTCTGGGATCATGGCAGCCATGTGGCCACTCATCTGGTTCCCATGTCTCTTGGAAAGCCAGTAAAGAGAGGAGGGCAAGTTTGTCAGAAAGCACAATGTCTTTGAACTGCCTCCACCAGTTACTGCACAGGACTGGATTTCTTTGTCAATGCCATGTTGCCCTTTTTTTTCCTCCTCTGTATATCAGTCATATGGTAAGACCAACAAACAAAAGACCGCAAGAAGAGGCAAACTCCTCAGTGTGACTCAGAAGCGACGGAGCCATTCAGCTACTCAGGCAATTTACATAACATTTGACAAGGTCTGATTGGTTGTGTGTGTGCATCTGTGCATGTTTTGACAAGTATTGAATGGATTGCCATGAAAGCTGGAAGTCACACTGGATAATAAACGGGACCAGTCCAGAATGGCTGAGCTGGCTTCATTGGAAGAGGCTCAGGTCCTTTCACAACGAGAGGCTGCAGATGTTCTGTCAGTCTGTTGTGGCGAGCACCATCCTCCCCGCTGAGGTGTCCTGGGAGCTGTCCTATAGCTTTACGTCAACAGACTGAACAAATCGATCAGGAGGGAAGGATGTGTTGTTGGCTCCAAAGTTGTGGTGGAGGACAGGATGCTGGAGTTGTTACGTTATGGGCTGATGAAAGAACCCGACACGTCCCCATTTTTGCAAATTCTTTTTTTTATTCCAAAAAAAATATACAGTGTCAAATAGATGGGCTGAATCTGAAGCCATCTCTGATGGTCAAATTATAGATCTCTCTCTAAAATGCTGAATAATGGAGAGCAAACCTATTTTTATTTGGTCACAACAATTCAAGTGTACTTGTTTAATTTATTTTTTTGAATTACTCTTTTATTCTATTTTATTCTTCTGTGTTTATGCCATGGTATTTAAAGATACCAGACTGCTGCTGATCTATCTATCTACATTTGTGTAGTTACATTTTTAGCTCATCCGGTTCCTTGGTTTACGACTGGGAAGGTAAACATGGTAAATGGTTCACGCTCTGTCGTTGGATGTTACGGGTGAAAAACATTCCTGTGTTAACGACGTGCACACGTCCTTTTCACGACGTGAGAGTTTAAAATCCTGTGCATTGAAAAAAGTGAGGTTCTGCCCTTTAAATTCTGGCTTGACTACATTGAACGAATGACTTTGGCTGACATGAAGTATCCATCTTTACTTGGAAGTCAGGCACTTCTATATTATTAAGTGCCAAACTGGATAAATTGGAGCTTTCAGGAACAGTTCCCCAGTTATTCAGTTATGACTTGGAGGTTAATGTAAACACTATTTACAAGATGGAAACTGAAATTTAATACAGAAACACAACATGAATAGTAGAAGAGCTGCTTGCGTGGCTAAACTGGTGACTGCTTCAGTCTTGTTTGTTTTATGAGCTTCATTTAAAGTCTCACATTTGACCTGTGTTTTTTTTTCCATCTTTCCTGTGTTTTTACTCTAAGTTGTAATTTTCCTAACAAGATATATTTGTAATTTCAAGAACAAAAAAAAATAATCTATATAGTTTTACCTCCTCTGAGCGCTAGAAAGATCAGGTCATTTTGTGTCTGTCTGATTGGCTGTTTTAAAGGGCTGATGGGAAAAAGATGACTGTGAAGTTGTGACATCACAGCTTCCTGAAAGCTATTTTAAAGGCACGATTTCTAGACATGGGCTGTGTAAACTTCTTTAACATATAAAACAGCTAGACCTTAACCACCTTCTTAATATAGGCCATGCTTTTTATGCTCTCCCTAGCAAAAAAAATATACTTAAGGCATAGAGGGCCACATTAGTGTCATATATTTTATTGTATTTGTGTAATTTAGTCCCTGCTTGGTTTTGTACTTTACGCTGAGCCACGTCTGAGATGATTTTCTGAAACAACAGACTATAAAAGTTTCTGATTCTAATTTCAGGTCCTGTAACAATTTATATGTTGCTTTCATTGTTCATAGGCTGTCCATTAGTAGTCCACAGCTGGAGCCTGTCAGTAAACAACAATAGAAATTTAGACAATAAACAAGCTGTAGGCCACTTCTTGATTGCCTCCGTGCCTGCTTAAAACCTCAAGAACTTCGTGCATGCGGACTGAAACAAAATCTGTGTATACAAGACGTTTCTACGGCTGTTTTGATGGGGATTTTTCCCTGTGGAACTGGGTCAATCCATTATAACTGGTGTGAATCCAAGCTTAAACCGTCTTGGTTCCCCACCACAAACATTTACAGCCACCTTTCAAGTCTACAAAGGGTTTCATACTCTAAAAGATTGATTTGGGGTGCAGCATCGATTTAAAGGCTCAACGACCCCCTCTATTCAAAGTATATGGACTCATGCAGTAATTACACCAGGAACCTGCAATAAAGCTTAATGTAGCTTTGCTCTAACATCATTCAATCCATTTCAGAGCAAATCATTTCCTGTCACTGGACCCAGTTCCCTTTTCTGACTGGCTGCAGTTTCACAGTAATGCATGGCTTTGATTTCTGGCCTGTTACTCTGGTTAATCTATGAAAGCTGTCTCTATTGATTTCTATGGCAACCCGCTTGCTCACATTAACCATTGACAACAGACATGACAATGCTGTTCATCACAAACATAAGGAGGGAGGGGAGGGAGAGAACACATGGAGGATGATTAGTATTCATTCACACACACACATACACACACACACACACACACACACACACACACACACACACACACACATAAACCGAAATCTGTTTAATTCTAATTCTCTTATCCTGATTCTGTTGTCTATCTATGTATTTAAATGTGTGTGTGTGTGTCTGTGTGTGTGTCTGTGTGTGTGTACTTGTGTGTGCACAAGCCTGCGTTTCCAAGCAGCAGAGAAGCGAAGCGGAGACTGATGTCAAGCAGCTGACCTTGGGTCTGGATGTGTTTACTGCTGTGTGAAGTGTCTGTGCTGTCCAACGGTGATGAGCCCGCACGTCTGGAAAATGCTGCTGCACGCGTGCGTGTGCATGTGTGTTTGTGTGTGAGGCCCCGCCAACACGCCAAGAGAGTCAAACACACACTGCCACGAGCCTTGTAAGGTGTTACAGTGATGCTTAAATACGAGCGTCCAGAAATAGAAACACACTAACCAACCTACACACACACACACACACACACACACACACACACACACACACACACACACACACACACACACATTTTCATATTTTACACCTGCAGCTTTGTTTTAATGCTATTATTGGAAGAAAAGTGTGTTACATTATTGATTACAGTGTGGCAGAACCATTTGGGTTTAAGTAATTTGATAAAACTAGTGCACTCCCTATAGGATGTGAGTATTCCTACAGAGAAGTAGAAACTTAAGTAGATTTTTTTTATTTTATAATTGGCCAAACAAGTGTGTGTTGGAGTATTTCATAGTTTTAATAGACAAATTGTAGATGAAAATATAGTTATTGTAAGCAAAGAGCTTTGAATTTATGTTGAAAGTTCAGATGTCATTCTACATATCAGTTTTGAAGTTACGCTGATCAGCCAAGTTATAGCAGACTTTTTCATGTACGGTGTAACAACTCAGGCATATTACTGTTTTATGTGTAACACTTTTATTATACAGTAGCGGGAGGAGGAGACTCAAACCCATGTCTGCTGCTTTACCCCTACGGGAGTTTAGCTTTTAATGATAAAAATGACATTTTGAATATCTACCCAAAACAATTCTGCCAAAAAGAATATCTGCCCTTGTGCCATGTGCAAACTACTGTATACATAAACAGAAAGATACGCGAGCCACAGACACACAGATGCTGCTTGCTTCGTAGATAGATGCGTTGACTGTAAAGATATTGGAGGTGACAGCCTTTACCTTGTTACATAATATAAGACTACTAAGGACACTTATGCACCAAAATGCGAGCTTGTAAGATAAATGTCCTGCTTTTAATCCTAATGGCAATGTAGGTTTGGAAGAAGCTTTTTATGCAGCTGAAGAGAAACATTTAAGGTGCACATGATGTTTCCACTTTCACAAAACACTGGTGACTAATTTAGATTTTTTCTAAATATATTTTGAGCCTCTGTGGTCCATTTGTATCAAACAACACTGCCTTTATCACACTAACTACAATCTACACACTCGTTAGGCCCTCTCCTCCCTGTGAGTTCATCCACCTCTTGTTTTGCTATCATAGAAACGCTGATTGAGTGAAATCATACTAACTACAGAGTGAGAAAGTTTCCCATACTCCCTGCAGTTCTGGTCTTTTAAAAGGAGGTTTGGGGTTTGCTGTGGCAGTTTCTGGTCAAATGAAAGTGGTTTTTACTGAATCCATATAGAGCTGAAAGTCTGTGGATGCTGAACTCTCTAGCCTTTCTAATTTTATACATTTTTTTTCTGGCATGGATTGACTGCATCACTGGCCAAAGTTTGTCTATGTGAGAAACTCTGTAATTCGTGCATGGCTCAAGTCTTGGCTTTTTGTCTTACTACAGTCTTTTCATGGTTGTTTGTTCAGTTTTAGGAGTCTGCAACAAGCGGTAAGAATGTAACAGTTTGGTTTTTGACACTGAATTTCTCTAAAGGAAAATTCCAGCCTTGTAAAAATATACAAAGATCAACATGTAATAAATATGTCACTATTTATCAAGAAACGTGCTATGAATAAAATATATTCATATAAAAACAGATAATAAACAACGTTTTTTTTTCCGTTTCTGCATTTAACAACTTTCCTGCAAATTCTAGTCATCTGTATGATTTTTTAATTAGTACCACTCACACAGTAGTTTCCAACAAATAACAAGAAAAAGGTTCAAATTCTGATTTCCATTAAATTAATGGAACTACAGTTATTAAGAAAATGGAAAATCAGTCTAACACCCAGCAGCATGCTGTGCAGAGCCACCTGGTAATTTAAATGTCTTTCAGTCTGTGTTTGTGGCCACTGTTTGAAATATATTTTACACGTTTTAAGAGTTTATCCCACATTTACTGACACGTTTATTATTGTTCACATTAAACGACTTCACTGCTTATGACTTTTACTATCAGGCATGTTTGTACCTCTACTTACAGAGACTTTCATTTAATAGGAAACCCCATAGAGCATCAGGCTCACTCATACTCATAAAGGGTCTCATGTGGCACTGCTTTCAGAATAAACGTTCTCATAATTACCCATAGTGCTGTGCATGGTCAGGCACCTGTCTACATTAGAGATCTACTTCAGCCATATGTCACCAGCAGGCCTCTAACCAGGGTTCACTGGTTGTTTTTGGATATAGGGTTAAACCTCGATGACACTTTTCTTTTCTTTTCACTATTGCAGTGCAGTTTTTTTGTGGCTTCTAAACATTTAAACTTTCTCCTTTTGAATTTAAAGGCCAAATATCATGCAAATAGTCACTATCCCCCTGTGAGCGACCGACGTGGTCGCCCCACAAAAGGGATCAGGGCAACCAGAAAAAGAAGCGGAGACAGGAGGCAGCGGAACTCAGTTAAAAACATTTATTGACGGTGATACAAAAAAAAGAAGACCCAAAACGCTCACGTCAGCAGGAAAAGTCCACCTCGCACCAGGTGGACCAGACAGGCAGTCCCACACGTCGCGTCACCTGTCCCGCACGCAAACGGGGTCCGGGGGGGACTCCCTCTCTGCTAGTCAGTTCCCCCTTATAACCCGGTGAGAAGGGGAGGGCTCATCACCTTCTCACACTTCCCTCCCCTTCTGCAGTTCTCGCCAACGGGGTGGCGAGACAGAAGTCCGCGATCGTGGTGTGTCTGCCTCGGGGCTCGCTCGACCACACTCCATTTCCGGTCGTAGCCCCGCCAGCACTTCCACTAGCACTTCCGCTAGCACTTCCGCTAGCACGTCCGCTAGCACTTACGCCAGCTCCTTCGCTGACCGTCTCCGCTAGCCGTCTCCACTAGCTGTCTCCGCCGGCTCCTTCGTCGACCGTCTCCGCCGGCTCCTTCGTCGACCATCTCCGCTAGCCGACCGTCTCCGCCGGCTCCTTCGCTGACCGTCTCCGCTAGCCGACCGTCTTCAAGTCATGAGAGAACTGACTTGAATTTGTGTATTTTAAATTACACACATATCTTGTTAAGGGTATCCAAATTTCAAATAAAATCCATAAAAGTGTGTGATATGGGCCCTTTAAGAACACTGGACAGTTTTAAAACGTTTTGTTTACACTGGCCTTTGTGTAATTTCACAATTTTTCTGTCTTGAACTGTGCTTTTACAACTATATGTATGCATATGTGTGTGTGTGTTTTTTTTATTTAATTTTCTTCTGTGAAGCACTTTGTGAAACCTGCTCTCAAAAGGCTCTGTATGAACCGAGTTACGCTTTTTCCTAGGGCGACACAGTGGCGCAGTGGGTAGGGCTGTTGTCTCACAGCAAGAAGGTTCAAGTCCTTGGGCTTGCATGTTCTCCCCAGGCTTTCCAGCTTCTTCCCACAGTCTAAAACATGCTCAGGTTGATTGGGCCATAGATGTGAGTGTGTGAGTGAATGGTGTGTGTGCCACGTGATAGGCCAGTAACCTGTATGGAGTCTCTTGCCTGTAATGTGCTGGGATTTGCTCCAGCAGACCCCTGTGACCCTAGTGAGTAATACGTGGATATAGACTGACTTTATTTCTGCCTCTCCTCTTGACCTCACTTTCCATGCTACTGTTTTGCTCCTCTCTTTGTTCGTTCTTTCCTTGGCAAGTCCTCTACTGTTTGCCATCAATCAGCCTTTGAGAAGCCAGTTTGTTGCCTCTGCATCCACAGGGATGAATGACTCATACACTCAGAGTGGATACATTGTCGCAAATGAGACATAGGTAACTGCTAAACTTTACTAATGACTCATAAGTGAGTCACCAGACTAAACACACACACACACACACACACACAGACAGAGCTAAAGGGGCACGAGGGATCCTGGGAAATTCTGGCATTGTGCTCAGAGGGGTTTCCATGTTTCTGTGATGGCTTAACTTTGTGTATCCACATATGAGGACAGCGTGGTGCACACTCACAAGCAGCGAGTTCAGGCTAAAGTTCCCGGTAACATGTGAACAAAAAGCTGGAAGTGCTGTATTCCTGCCTGGTGTCTGATCCACAGGTGTCATCCCACATTTATATATGAGATGAAACAGTTCCTCTGCACCTGTGACACTGCTTTCTTGTTATTGTGATCAATAATGTGATCTACGTTTCTCGGCCTTCTAAAAGATCTTACCAGAATGCAAACAGTCAGATCAAATTAAGCACACCATTTAGCAATTCTTGATTTGAGGATCCAGCCTTGTGTCAAAGCAACCACTCCAGTGACTCATTTTTGCAGCTTCAGTAAGAAATGATGCACATCTATTGTGCAACTGCAGGATTTATCTGGTAATGGATGATTCCCAGATTTGTTGCTAGGGTTTGGCTATTTGGCCTAAACTCTGGCGTGGCGCAGCTCTGCAGAGGCAGACCTGCCAGTGGAGCAGTCCTCAGCGGTCCTTGTAATGCCAGGTCCTCAGAGCTTAGAGTGCCAGTCTGCTGAGCCACTAATGGATCCCCTCTTACTGTCACCTCATTACTCCACTTCTGGGAAAGCTTGGTCTGAAAAAAAGTGTGTGAAATCCCTGCAAAGATCTGATTCTCCACCTTACTACTGACTATTGCTTTGTGTAAGTATAACCTGTAACCTTTTTCATTAAATTGACTTTCAGTATTAACTGAATGAGCTCAAAATGGTATTGCTATTCTGCATAAAATGTTCATTTATTTAAAGATAAGAAGTATGATGATTGTGCTCCTAAAATATCTTGTAATAGTGTGAACATTTTTTAATATATATTTTCCTTCTTGCTCACGGTGTATTCCACAGTATGGAGCCAGTGCCAGCAGCCTGTCAGCTTAGATTAGATCCACATACTGGAAACAACCTTTGGCAATCCTGCCTTTATCTAACCTGCAGCTGCATGTACATACACGTATATAAATCACAATATCAAATTAGACGGATATTCTATCATTTTTGTTATTGTAAATAAAAGACCAGAATAATTAAGGTTGTGTTTTTTGCTACAGAGACAACATGCTACAACATGTTGACAACATGCTACAACATTTGAATTTATTAATTCATTGCTGGTTTTGTTCTTCATGAACAACAAAACCACCTAAAGTAAAAATATAGAATATCACCTTATCCTTATCCTTATCCTTGAATTTGAAGTAATAAAAATATAAAACTTTTTAAATTTTTTGTGCAAAGCACTTTGCATTACCTTGTTGTCTAAAAGTGCTATACGAATATTGCATATCCTTGATATTTGTATTTCATTTTGCACAATAAAATTCAACCAATCCAAAACAATAAAAAGGAGAAAAAAGAGAGATGGACTATTTTACTTCATCACGAAGCCTGTTTCAAGAATTACCTTCCCAAAATAACACACATCTGTCATTTGTCTTAACATTCTTTTTTATTTTACATGTTTCTAGGATGTATAAATTATGATTTCCTTCTCTTAAAAATCCTAAAAAATGTGTTGAATCCAATACAGAACAAAACAATACACTATTATTGAAAGAAACAATTAGAATAACAAAAAATGACTTTTTATTTGTAGGATTATATAATAGGATTTATTATTTTAATTATTCTAAGATGGACACAATGCCAACATATATAGATAATTATGCACATACAGATTTTTGCAGACTTTACATTTTGTCTTTGCTGTACATCTAATATTCAATACACTTGTTCAGTGTATTAACTGTTCCTCTACCACCAAATAATGTCCTTTTATACATGCTGTATATTTATTTTTGCATATCTTTTTTGGTGTAATTCAATCTGTTTTAAACCATTTCCTTGTTTCTATATCCAGCTGGTCTGACCCAAGCACCCCACCATCGATCTTTAATGGCCCATCCTATTGTAGTAGCCTACACGATAGCACAATGATTGGTTAGAACAGCACCCATTACATTTTTCCTGGACAACTATTCCATTCCCACGCCCAAAGCAAGTCTGTGCTCTCTCACTGATGTGATCGAGATATTTGTCTAATAGCAAATAATTTCTCCCCTTACGAAAAGCCTTTGATTCTGCCGTCTCTATATCTCTCTCTCTCGGGAAGTGGCCGTAGCGAGCAATGGTTTTATATAATCCTTTCTCTGACCTTTTGCAGGTTCGGGGGATTCAGTATCTTCTCTCAGCAGACACAAAAGCAAATATTTTATACCACAATTTTCCTCTTGGCAGATGTGTCCATATGTCTTGTTTTATTACAGGAGACACAGCACAGCAGAAGACTGGTATCCCTCCATGAAAACAATCAACCAATTTATTTGCTGACTGGAATTTGGTTTGTGTGCAGGCAAATTAAAGAAGGGAACTTTATTGTAACCCCATGTGACAGATTATGAAATGACCTTTCTTGACAACCATGTAAAAAGGCACTCATGGAACTGCGAAACAAGGCCACCTGGGCAAGAAAAAAGGAGTTTCTGTGCAGACAGACTGACCTCTCCATGATCAGGCTGGCTGTTCGCTGCATTTCTTTCCCCATTCCCTCCTGGACTGTGGAAACATACAAAAATTACATTTCAGGATCTCAGGGTTTTAACCCAAATCTACATATGGCCCTTTCAATCGCTTTTCTTTAGCTCTCTTATTTTAGGCAGCTGTTGCCTATGGAAAAGCCTCATCCATGACCTGAAAGCAGTGAGTTACAGTGTGAGGGACTTCCAGAGGGTCTCAGAGCAGGCCCATGCAAGCTGCAACTGGAAAATGAGCAGAATCAGGTGCTGCTCTCACAAAGATTTATGGTTCGCGAGCTGGAAATAGGCTAGTTTTGTGTCTAAAGTGATATTTTGGAAGACACATTGTTTCGTAATGTGCAATAAAAGCTTTTCCTTCCCAGTCGAGTCCCAGCCGAGCTCTGCTAGTCAAACACCTTTGGCCAGAATAACCTCCATCATCCATCTTGTTTTCTGGCAGCATCCACATGGACTCTCTGCCCCAGTAGTTCTCACTAATCTTAGGAAGTGACCTCAGTATGTCAGCATTCATGTTCCTGTGTTTTCCCCGCGTCCGCAGGCAGCTGCACTCATGTGTATGAATGTCCTTTACCCTCATTCACGCCATTATCTCAGCAGTGTGAAGGCTACAATGAGCATGCTCACGCTAAGGAAGACATGCGTAATATTCAACTTGTAGTTTGCCCAGAGATGTCACTGTATATCATATTGTAGCCACCACACGCTCAATATTTTTACATGGTTGCCATCGAAACAAGAGCTGCTATACCATGTGAAGTAACATGTAAATAATCTGAGCCGACAGGGACGTTGTGAAAACTGTGAGTGCAGCATGAATATCAAAGAAAGGGTGAGGGAGTTGTCTTCTGCTAAGATGTAATATTTAAAGCTTAGCAAAGGGAGCCAAAATGTCTTCATGAAGCAACTGTATAGCTCTGAAATAGTGAAATAACTTTTATTCGCCGAGTTTGACATCTTTTTTCCATCCTCGAGTTTGTCTGTGGCGGATGACACGTGAACCCTTTCCTGTAACCTTCCTTTGTTTCTGTTTGTCAAACGCTGTAAATCAGCGGATGTACGTTGGTGTGTCCAACACACCTGCCAGCTCAGAAATAAGTTAAATGTATGATTTACAGCAGCTTACTGCCTCTCCTAGTTCCACATACTTGTTACTCAGCCAAGCCAGGCAGGTATCCACTTGAGCAAGTATGCAATGTACAGTAGAATGTATGCCCATGGGCGTGTGATGTCACACAGCGTGTGTGAAGGCGTGTAGAGCTGCATGTAAGTGTAGACACATGAACTCTCGTTTCTGAAGTGGAACAAGCTGTAAATACAGCATAGGTAATTATAAAGACCAAAACAGAGTAGCTGATGGTAGGCCATAAAGTCAGGAGGAGTCTACATCATATGTTCTCAAACCACAAAATTGGTTGCACCCATGTTCTTATCCCATTGTCCTTTTATATTCAACAGGCATGACTACTTAGCATCTGCACCCATCCCTATAGCAAGCAATAATTTCAGCAGCTAAAAGCCTTATTTCCTCTGGAGAGTTGCTTCTCTTCTTCTCTTTAGAACTCCAGCTGCTTGTTGTGTTATGTTTTGTTTTGCTGCTTAATTTCCAACGTAGGCGATATGTGTGATCGGTTACATATTTCTGTTACACAAGAAGTGCCATGGGGATGAGGGGGAACCGATCTTTCTATTTCAGAGCACTGTAAATCATCCACTTAATCATAAATATTCCATCTTGCAGTGTTACTCATGTTTGTACTAGTGAGCCATAAATATTCCATGCACACCTTTCAGTTTCAAAGAATCTAATCCAACTCAAATGTCTGAATCTTCCCGAAAACCGCTCATGTAGAAGAAGAAATGTCTTTCTACTAAATTGGCCTGAGCTGAAAGGCGCTGTAACAGAGCTGAGGAGAACAGCACAGGAGATTACTATTCCTTTTTTTATCCTCCCTTTTTACACATTATTCAATTTTATACTTCAATAATCGAAACAGTGATTGTTGAATCATAAAAATATGTTTTATTATTAAGGGCTAATTCATAGAGAGTACATTGAAATGTATAATTTTCCAAATGTCTAATTATCATTAAACTTTAGGGTCTGATTCACCAATTTGATCAACAGAATTCTATTGTAAAATTAGAACACAACATCATTTATCTGCAAAGATTTCTACACAGAAGTGTTCACTGACAGGTTTGTTTTACAGTACTTGTGCAACCATGCGTTCACTCCTTCATTTAACTCATGAGCAAGAATAAGCAAGTTGAGACATGCTGATAACAAAAAGTAAAAAAAAAAGATTAAAAAGTAAATTGCTATTAATCACAAAGAGACAGTATTGTCCTTATTTGTCATAATCAATGAATGCAGAGGAGTCATATAAGCCAATAATGTAATAACTTCTATTAACGTAATACCTGACTAATACTGATATCTTTTTTTTTCCAAAAGGAATTATGTTATTGGCTGTTACTACATTACTGGTAATAGTAGTCAAGTGCTCAGTTTTCCCAAAAACCTCCCTGCAGTGCTGGAGCACTCTAATACGCACAGTTCCATCTCAAAGCTTCTGTTTTTGGTGCCAGGATTCGATTACACAATCTCACAGCCTGAAAGTACCTGACGGACAACCAAGAAGCTGTCTCGATTGCCTATTTGAAGGCGAATTCCTGGGTTTGGAAGTGTCCTGTTGGCTGACTCCTGGTGTCAGACCCCCCCTGGCCACTTGGGGCACGCTCCATTGTGTTAAAACATACAAACTGTGACACTCCATAGCTTCAGGCAGTTCTGATAAACCCTGCTGTGGGTCAGAGCAGAGGAACAGGCATCCTGCAGAGATGCTGTGAACTTAACCTTTGCAGGCGTGACCCGCCAATACCTACAGACTTCCATGAGTGGGGTCAAAAATGACCCCAATTAAAATCAATGCGTTTTTGCAACAAGCATAAGACCTTTCTTTCATTTTGGTTAGCAATGATATATTTTCTTCAACAAAAGAGTAATTTTATTCTTGACATGTTCATTTTTCACTTTTTATTCACATTTTAGCACATAATCAATCAATCAGGTATCAGAACATTCTGGTAACTAAATAGTGCAGTAACTCACTATTTGCTCCTGGCTGTGACCGCTGCACACAGGGCTATGAATTTCCAACAGCATTTAGTGGCTTTGCAATCTTTGTTTCTCTGACACATCTGTGGGTGTCTCTCCTGTGGCTGGGTCGCACCCCACACCTTCCCCATCGCTTCAGTGACGCAGGTTGGTGGGTTCTCCAGAGGCCCGCAGATGGAGAAGTGATGAGTCGCGATGCTGCGACCTGTGTGTCAGATGTGAGTGGTTTCCCCCAGTTTCTTCTGGATCTTGTCGTCCCCTGCTTGTGTCCCTGTACAAATAATCTCATAATATTGCATATGGGTTGCACAGGGTGTGGGGGGGGAACCTACCAAACTACCAACCACTACACACTACATGTGTGTCGTCACAACATCCGCTGCCATCCAGCCACAGGAGAGAAGAGGTGCAGCAGCAAAGAAAGAGGTGCCAGCTGTGTCCGTGAAACAAAGATCACAAAGCCACCAACCCTGTTGGAAAACGCAGTGGTCACAGCCAGGAGCAAATAGTGTGTGACAGCTGCACACAGTGAGAACACAGGAGATGTTTGTGTGTGTACATATGTGTGAACAGTGTTATGGTCCCCAGAGCTGTCGAAAGTTTTCTGTTCATCCTCCATAGAGTCGAACATGTTTTGATATCTGATTGATTGATTGATTTATTGATTGTTATGGGCTAAAATTTGAATAAAAAGTGCTAAAAATGAAACTACTCTTTTATTGAACAAAATATATAATCATTAACCAAAATGTAAGTTTGTGTGATATTCCAGGAATGTTTAAAACATGAAAACATTAAAGTTTAAAGATTTTAAAGAATAACAACCCATTGGATTATTTTTGACCCAATTTGTGCATCTAAGGGTTAAGGCGTGCTGTAGCCGGAATGAAGAATGTCTGTTCTCAGGAAAAGGTACGGCCTAAGTCCGCAGAAGTCTTAATAAAATTGCTGTTTTTTATTCAATTGGTTTTTATGAAACGCTGGCGTTAAACCCACATGTCGTTCACATCTGAGGTTACGCTGAGAGTCATTTTTGGAGACATCAGAATAATGGAATTTTCAAGACATCGGGACAGCTTCTTGGTTCTCCATCAGGTAGGAGCTGTGCAGGAAGCCTTTCTGTGGAAGCCATGCTGGTCCAAAGCTAATTGATTGGAGACATCAACCGGTGCTCTGTTGCCTGTTTTCATTTACATAGATTTATCTCCAAAGTGAAGGAAGTTGTGAAATATGTTTATTGTTAGGCTATTTGTTTATTTATTTAGTTTATATCTCCTCAAATTGACCAGCGAAGCCAACACACTTCGAAATCATGGTTCAAAATACACAACGCTGAGTTTACACTGGAAGTCATTTTTCTGAGACGTAGCTTTTTTCGGCTCTTACTGGAATCATTTCGCCTGTTCGCTGGCAGATGCTCCACAGTCTATATCCCTATTCATAGACTGAATTTATGAGGCAAAACTTACCACATCAGGATAAATCTCCAGAAACTGATAAAACGCTAGTTTGGTTTTTGGATTGGCAAACACAACCGGATAATAGTTCGATGCCGTTGGCTCTGTCCGTGTTCTGTCCCGTTCACCGCCCCCTCCCACCGACCATTTTGTTTTTGCTTTCCAGATTTTTCTCTGGACTTGTCAACATTTAAGGAGTCAAGAACCAGGACACGGCTGGATCCCAGAACAACAGCAACAGTCACATGAGGGCCTCAGCGTGAACTGGACCGGCCCATGACCTGGTGAGGGACTGTAACTCAGATACAATGACCTCATGAAGCACAGAGGAGAAAGCCTGTTTTTCTACACGGAAAAAGCCACATTAACTCTTTCCCTTCAAGAGCCATTTAGAAAAGTTGTTAGCCATTGATAGTATTTTTTTTCACCCAAGTTAGTGTTAATTCAGTACACCAGACTAATCCAGAGATCAACATTTATTCAGTTCTTAGCATACAAAAAACTACAGCATCCATCAAAACCTTCACAAATGGCTGATTATAGTCCATGAGGCTACACTGGCTTGTTTCTTATAAGTTTTCAACATCTATTTACTGTTTATGGCCTGTAGGCCTCATTAACCGGAATCTATACGACTTGTTTTGAAGTAAAAAGCGGAATGTCTGGATTATTTTCACTGTAACAAATACTCAATTCATTTGCACTTTGCATTATTTTTTTTTTTAACAAACAAAACCTACGTAATTAGGAAGCTTTGTTTACTCATAAATCAGAAGCAGGAAAAAGCTTGAAAAACCCAGGGAGCTGAGACTCGGGGTGGAGGCTGGTGTCTCGTTGCAGGGAACCTTCAGGCTTCATCTAATCCCCCTGCGGTTATTGTGCTGAATGAGAGGGAGATAAAGATGGGAGAAAAGGCTGCTGTGAGGCGACAGCGCTAACCACTGAGGGACTATTCTGTTACACAACTCCATTAATTGTGATCATCAATGGCTTTTGTGGCTGATGCTTGACAAGTGTCATCAGTTACTGATTGGCTATGGATTCATATAAAGTTGTCTCTTGTCTTTGGCTGTCTGTTAGATATGTAATGATTGCATAGATGCCCAATAAATAAGCACATTTTCCCTTGGGTCTTAACGAAGTGTTCTGATTCTGACCAGAGGACATTTAATGGAGAGACAAAACAGAGTTGTTTTGTGGGATGTTAACTATCATCACTCTGCAAGCACATTTTGAGGCAAAGCAGTTTGCCAACACCAAAGAAGGGAAAACTAGGCTTGGAATAGATGCTGTTTCTAACCATCATCATGCATCGCCTTTTGGTGAAAAAGAGGAAGGCCCTGGCACCACAATGGGCCACCACTGGACCTGTAAATATACAATGCAGGTGACCCATTAACTCTTAATATTAAGTTATATTTCATTAGTTCAGAATATTTAAAAAATGAGCAGTGTTGTGCATTCTACTTGCATCAGTGTCAAAGGTTGATGAAAGAAGGAATGAAAAGTCTCAGAGGAGGGAACGTAAGAGAGCTGACACCACCAAGTCAGCCAGCAGCCAGTCAGCATAGCACTGAGCCAGCAACCAGGCAATCTGGTCTATTAAAAAAAAATGAAGAGACAAGGAAAAAAATAAAGCCCAAAAAGCAAAAGCAGCACTTCAACGTGCGAAATTGTATCTCTCAAAGAAACAAAGACAATTAGGGACAAGAAATTGTTTTCAAAAGTGCAGATTAAGGCATTAGGAAGACTTAGCACAAAATGGGATGAAATAGTGCAATGATAGAGTTTGGAAGGTGTTAAAAATGGCTTTGTTGTTGGTCCAATGGGTTACAAAACCCTGCAGGAATTGCAGAATGTCCTGCCAGGAATATGATCTCTGCTAAGAAGGATGCAATGTGTTGAGTATGATCCTGGTGTGTTGACAGAGAGCTTTTGATTTCCTAAAACTTAAAATGGATGAATTGACAGAGCTTGAGATGGAGGACTGGTTGCTCCTGACCTAGTGTGCTCAATAAAATAAAAATAAAAAACCTGACAATTGGAGTATTGGCCATCTTTCAGTTCTATTAAAAATACCCCCCCATGTATCTGCTGCAGCCTCTGTGCCAAATCGCTTTGATAAGATGAAAGTCTGTCCTATCTCAACGTCTTGAGTAAGACAACAAGTGCTGGGCTGAAATACATGGTACAGCAGGAAAACCGCCCTCTGCTCTTCCAGACTAAAGCATGGCTCCTGGAGCAAGTTAAGCACTGGTTTGGTCTCATGTCATCCCGCCTTCCAATTATGGCCCTGAGCAGGCTCAAGATGGAGGAGTAGCAAAAGGCCTTCACCTTCCTCATGGGCATCATCCATCTGTTCTCTGGGATGAAAATTGGTAAAAGGGGGATGATATGGCAACAACATCCACGCAGGCCGTAGAGGAGAAGACACTGACACAAGGACACGGGTTAGTGTTAATGTTCACACAAGACTGCCTTTAAATTACTTTACATTCAGTTGTGTGAGATCTAAAAATCCTCCCCAGGCTCCAGGATCATGTTCTGTGATAAACAACAGGCATGTTTGGAGGGTGTAAATGTTCGGTTACAGGACAGTGAGCACTGCCACCTACAATGTTGTTCTCTAGTGTACATTTACAGCTACCACAGTGAAGGAATTAGGCAAAACACCTACTAGTGGAGCAATGAGTCTTTGATAGGTATGGGTTCCTCAGCACCATCATGTCTGGGAGCTACCAGGAAGACGGCAGAAGCTTTTTTTTTTGCAGACATCCTGGATGCAGTGGAACAAAATATCACTCCATCGTGATCCATCATGAATGGAACAACTCTGGGTGTTCCATTCAGTCAGAATGAAACAGCTGAATGAAACAGCTGATAATGGTGATTAGAGCAGCACCTGACCACACAAAATCCTCTAATCTATTGCGTGCTCCGTTGTCCACTAAATCAAAGCATCTTAGACAGGGGCTCTAGATCAACCCTCCCAATTATTAGTATGCCTATAATTTCATTCACCACGTTTAGGAACTATTTAGCACACAGACTGGTTCCTCCCTAATGGAGCTTCTCAACACAGTGGGTTTCTTGGAAGTTTAGTCACTCTCCTGCAGGCCTCTGTCATGGACTATAGGAACATTCTTATTCTACAGAGAGGCTCCGCAATCCACTATTTCTTAAAAATGGAGGTGATGCAACTCTCTCCATACATATGGCTCTTGGCTACACCTTTTCCTTGGAAGAGATTCATCCCATATGTATTTTTTGAAATGACGCTGCCGGACACCTGTCCCTCTGCTTTGAGCATAATGGCGTGAGAAAAGGCATCGACAGACTCCTTCTTGCGCAGCGATAATCTCTACAATAACAACACAGGCATAAAACTGACAAAAGATGGATGCTACAATATATTAATCTTTCGTGGATGGGCCCAAAGAGACACAACACTGAGATTGCCTAATGCTATGGAGAGTGTCAGTTTGAAAGTTTATAACACTATAGACTGTACCCCAGTGGACAGATGGATCTGACAAGAAGAGCCAGCCCAATCCATCCAGTACAGAACAATGGGATTTTCTTTCCAAAAAGACAACTAAGACAGTTTCTTGGTTCTCCATCAGGTACCTTGAGGCTCTAAGATTGTGTAACGCAAATCCTGGCACCGAAAACATCAGCTTTTTGATTGAACTTTGACTGATCCAGCGCTGCAGGAGGCTTTTATCTAGAAGCCAGTAGTTAGTTATGCTGATGCTCAGGTAAACTGTGTTTGACTGGAGAGGGCAACTGTTGCCTCTGTTTTCTTTTGCATAGATTGATCTCTAAAGGAAGCTGTGAAACATGTTCATGGCATAGGCTATATGTTTTTTTAATTAGTTTATCTCCCCTTAAGTTAACCACTGGAGCCAACACCCGTCAAAATGATAGTATACACTTTACTGAGCTGTCTCTGTTTCTGGCAAAAAAGCATTTGTAAATTAAGGCCTTGTCAGGGCAGTCCCTAAATCTCTGTCTGCAGTCTGCACGTTAACGTAACAACATCCAACTATATATATATATATATATTTTTATCTTTAATACAATTTTAAAATATATTTGAAAAAAATCTGTGGGCATCAGAGATATATTTGTGAAACCTATTTTGTGAGGATTTACTCATTGTTTTGTGAAGAAAAAGATATTTGTGAATGCTTCTGTGTGGTTTTCTTTTTTATTCCATTAGGAGACTGATCTAACTCTATAGATGCTTGTTTACTTATATCAGAGTAAGATAAGCAGATATTACAACTGTAAGTATTACAACTGAAAGTGTCAGGAAAGTGTCAGTAATATTTGCAGTGCAAGATATTTGGGGTGAGTTTAATGAATAAAAACAGCTACAAAGATAAGAGTATCTGCAGCTGTATTTTTGTTTAAAAGTAATGTGATGTTTTATGTTAAATTAACATTTAGTATAAGTTATTTAGTATAAGTAGTAATCACTAATAACACACTGCATCTGTTTTTCAATATATGCAAAAACAAAAATGTAAAAAAAAAAGAATTAAATAAAAAAAACCCAGATCAAACCAGCTGCGAGATTCTCCCTGATTTCAACCTCAGATAATCACCTCTTAGCTCTAACTCCGTACCTAGCACAGAGAAAAGAGAATGTTATCAGTCCGAACATCTGACTCTTGGCAGGAAAGAGAATCAGTGAATTTCTGAAAACATCTAATATTTTATCGGAGAATGTCAGTTTATCCAGGTGTTGAATGGACTGACCATGGCAGATGGATGCTTTCAGTATTAAACACTCATCCTTATAGGCTTGAAAGGTGGATATTTACTCTGGTACTCTCTCTCAGTGCTGCTTCAATGTAAAAAAAAAAGATGTAATAATTTCTTTGGATATTTTGACATTATTTTACCTTAGCTAGTATTAAGTACATGCCACAAGACTTTTCTAGTATCCAATTCTAGCACTTTAGTATGAGCAGCAGATTTGACCTAAATATTCCTTACATTCTACTCAGAGATGTCATGACATGACATCATTTTGAGCTTTCATGTCATTTTTTGTACAATAACTTATTTATCTAGGTCAGAATATATTACAATGAGAGATCCCAGTTTTATTATCAGTTCATTTAAACATTTCAAATTTGCAAATTTTACAGACCCACTTCATTTAAAAAAACTAGTGATTCAGTTTGAATAACTTAAATTATGTCAATCAGAAGGCTGGGATGCCTACAACTTAATGCAACTTATGGACAATAAATTTGATTTAATTGCATTTTTTTCAAGATGGAAAACAGAAGAAAATCTACACAAACTACTGCAACAAAATGGGCACACTTGATTCTTTACCAGCTAGACTACAACTACTACAGCATCAACAATATTCTCATTGAGGATTAGTCAGCGCTTGGTATGGCCATGGATGGCTAAAACAAACTAAATTTATGCAGTAAATAACAACAGCCCAGACATTGCTGCTTAAACACTACTACAAATGTCAAACAAATTGGAAAGACAAAGTTAACCAAAGTTAATCCACACCTAAGACCTAAGAAATGTAGCACACACTAATATGAGACCTCACCCTGTAGCCTTCCACTGCTGACTAAGAAAAATCACCTAATGTTGTAATAAACAATTCCTATTTCTATATCAGCTGCTGAATATAATATGAGTCAAATATTACTCACCAAGCCACAAACTGTGTGCTATGCTCGTTCTATACTTGTGATCTGGAAACATTACACTCAGCCTTGTATTCAACTAACTAAGTAACAGACATGAATGTTTAAGACAAGCTAACTGAATACACCTTTATGTTGAGTTAAGGGAGAAATTTCATTTCAAAATCCAATGCATTATTGAGCTACAACTATTTTATTAATTTCAGTTAGTCCAACCTGTTAAAGGTATCAACACATTATATGACAAACTTATTTTATACAGGAAAAAGCTCTCAATGTTGAGCTGCTCCAACCTTCCTTCAAAGATATCTATTTCTATAGTTAGGTAGGTATAGAGAAGAAGCGCTACAGTCCCTGGAAGCTCATGCATTCCTAACAATTAAAGCCATTTCCCTACCCATCTTTATGGGATGGAAGCATCTGTCATGTGAGTGTGAAGAATTGTTGCGCTGCAGGAGGGCTGTATTTACTTGTGCTGGGGCAGGTGTGTACAGTGTGGCAGGGATTCCACCAGCGCAGGTATGACGATGGAAACCTGATGATTACTATCATCTTTATTCCAGGTAAGTATAGCTGTGGCTTACAGGTTCTGGATTTGAGCGCTGCTCCGTCGCTCGAGCACAGAGGCTCGTCCGGGGAAACAGGAATGGCTTTCAGGAGCTGCGCTTTCGCCGGCCAGCTGCAGCGATATGGCTCTTTATAAGCCTTTAACTGATGTAATTTTAGCTGTAATGAACGCTTGAGGGGAGAGTTATGTAGAAAAGTGGTACTCTGTGCCAATAAAACATTAAAACGAAGCTACTGGCAGCCCTTATCTTTCAAAGTCTCCATCATTGCTCCACTTTAGTGTAATTCCTTCCTCGGTAGCTGCAAATGTAGCCTGGAGAAGCGATTCTGTGGGTGGCACTGCCCGCTGTCCTGTAACTGCACATTTACGCCTCGCGACATGCTTCCTGGTGAGCACCCGCAGAACATGAGATCAGGTTAAAAACTAAAGAAGAATGTTTGACTCTGACACAGACTGATTTCTGCTTGTGCTGTGAGACACATAATATTTAAGAAAGCTAATTAACCACATGTTCAAAAGCTCGTCCCCACGTAGGCACGGAGAGGAATTAAAGGTGAAGGTCTGGCCGTAAAGTTTGTCAGGTGTTGTCAAGCTTTGAAATGTGCACCGAGACCTGCTAATGAGAAACTCTGTAGATAACCAGTGTTCTCGTTTGACTGTCACTGTCACCGCCTTGTAATGAACGAAATTCAATTTGCTTTTACAGCGTTCTGAGCGTCTGCACCTCCCGTAAATCCTGAATTAAAAAAAAAAAAAACGGGCTGAGGAGATCAAGTAAAAGGCACAAGTTTTTATTGCTCAAGTCGAGAAAGTAAAGGTTCATCAGAGCAAAGACATTACATAATGTGGCCGCAGGCTGAAAACCTTGCATCTCCAAAATAGTAGCTTTGCAGCAATCAAGATAAAACATTCAGTTTTTTAAATGTTTTTTTTTGTTCACCCCCGATGAGTCTGAGCAGTGTTTTGTAAGGTTTAAGGGCCAGAGAGTTGGCTGAACCCACAGAGGATTATGTAATCCTCCAGCTGTAGTGAAATCATGAGAATAACCTAATTTCATTTTTTTGAGCATTTTTTTTTACATAGAGTCAGTGATAAGGTCTTTATTGTGGTCAACACTCAGGCGAATACTCTGACATTGCAGCACCATCTGGGGAAAATCACCCGGAGCACCGCCCTCCTCCCAGTGACCTCTCCAGACTGTCCAGTTAAACATCCTGTCTACAAATGAAGGGCAGAGTTGGCGTCCGAAACCAGGCCAGGGCCATGTTACAAGCTACCCTCCAGAGAGGTCTGGGTCGTCCAGACAGGAAATGAAAAGGAAAAAGGTTGTAAAACAGGTCCTGCTCATGACTCATCAAGAGACCTGGCACTCAGAGCGGAGCAGCCTGGAGCTCGTCCCTCACCTTATTTTAACTTTTTATTTATTTTTTTTTCCCCATAGTGCTATCGCTTTCACCCATATACAATGATCATGTGTGAAATGCCAAATGTGTTTGCTTTTGTCATAGTAACTGTTATACGCCTGCGTGAGGTCACGCTGGATTTACGGTTCTCAGAGGTACGCGTAAACATCCTTCCTGGTCAATGTAAAGAACCATAAGTCGTAGCGGACAAGTCGGCATTCACTCCTCCCATCTCTCTTGTGTAAGAAGGAAATAGAATATTATTCTCACAGTTTGCACAAATCTAAAACATTTACTCTTTTCCTCACTGCCCGGAGAAGTGTGTCCCAGACTTAGTGAACCTCTGTTATTCTTTGAATTATTTACCTGAGTTAAACTAAATGATTTATAATAGCGTCAACAGCATTTAATAGTGTAATAACTCGCTAAAAGCTGTCAATGCTTATTGGATTCCTTTGGTCTACTTTCAGAGTGCGAGTGCAGTTTGGACTTCAGGTTAAAAATTACATTTAATTGATTGTAAACACTTCAATGCATGAAAGCAAAGAGGAGGAGATGCAACGATAGTAAAAAGCATAGATTACTAGTGAGTAAAAAAAACTGGCGAAAGCCAGAAAAGGCAGGAAAGTGGACAGAAATTGTAAAGAAATTTATTTCATCATATATTATTATTATTATATTTGGTTAGTTAAATTATATTAAATTGTTCCTTTAAGAGTAACTTGCGAGAGAGAGAGGACTGCTTGGTTTGGTGAGGTTCATCAATTTTAAAACAGTCAAAGTATTTCAAGGAGTATTTTTAGGGGGGCAAAAGTGGGAAAAAAATCCAACACAGCAAAATATACCACATTTTTTTTAAAGAGAGATCACTTAGTTAAAAGTGTGTATGCAAAGGTACATGGACAGGGAAGGAAATACACAAAACACATTAAGGAATGGAGAAAAGTCATTGTCCTTAGTGTGACCCCAGGAAAAACTACTCTTTATTTATTTACCAATTGCTCACATATCTTTATATTGAGATGTGCTTTTCTCTTAAAAAATCTCTAAAATAATGACTTAAAAATAATTCAACCACTTTTAACCGTGTTTAAACACGATTCATGCTCTGGTATGAACCAGAGGATTTTGGTATATTTTCTTTTCCTTGTGCGTGTGTTTGGCTTTATACTTTTATGACATGAGTCAAGAGGAAGATGTTCTGTAAACCTTTAACTTACTGAAACCCTTTAAATAGACACACCTGTATTCAATCACTCTTACCCTGAAGAATACTATGTAAGTCGGAATGCATCGGTCGTTGTTCCTGCTTATTAAAGAAATTCAGTTCATGTTTAGCAACTGTTTTCATCCACGCTGGCGGCGCCGCTCTGCGATGGCGGTCACTCTGTGCACCGCTCTGATCCAGGGCTAAATATCTCGACGCGTATCAGACGGATTACTAAGAAAATGTGTGCAGATGTTCGTCTTATCCAGGTTGACGGTTCCTACTGAAGCCCGAACTTTTCCTTTCCTACTCCTACTGCCACGAGGTTGACATTTATGGAGTTTAAGTATTTCTCAACAACTATTTGGATGGTGTGGTACAGACGTTCATATCCCCTTCAGGATGGCTCATAATCACTATACAATCAAGTCCATGTTTAATTAGTCCAATGCTTCGGATTCAGGACCAAACGACTTTATGTTATAATATTATACCCCCTCTAACATCAGCATGTCAGTGCAGTCATTGCAAGTATTTAGAATGGGGACATTTGCATGTCCAGTGGCTCGAGGCAATTGTGTGTGAGCTTGAGTTCAGTGAGTCCGTGAATCATTTTCCTCCAGTGTAACAAGCAGATTGCCATTTGTAGTTCAGAAAGGAATGTTTTCTCAGAAGTGTTCCTTGTGAAATTGTTTGCTAAATGTGATAGGGATATTCATGTTCCCCAAAGGATGAATAGTAATTTTTGATTATCCTCTGACTTCTCATGCGATCGGATGATCTGGTTAATTTCCTTTTTTTTTTTGCATTCACATTTGCTGCTAAATATAACCCAACATTTGTTCCCCTGATGTGCATCTATATCCAACTCAAATAAGACTTTGACAACCAGTTCTCTTTATACGTAAACTGAAACGTTTTATGCCGATACATCATCTAAAAAGTTGGCAGCTTGAAAACATCAATAGAAAAATACAAATATGTTAAAAGAACCCTTCTTAGAATAAGCAATTGTTTTTTACAATATACCTGTATGTGTCTGAGCTTGCTGCAGCATTCCTCCATGAATTGTCTTAAGATTTATGGAAGGACGAAGCAGGTGTTTTGGTGTTTTGGTTGGAAATGACAGACGCATAATTCAATTAAAAGTCCAATTCAATTATAAATCCACTGGAGTTTGGTTTTATGCATCTTGGACATGAAACGGGAGGACACAACTAACTCGAGGAGACATGTGTCGATTTCTGGACCAGTGATGCTCTATTGGTGCTATTTGCTGGCGGATGTGTCAGCGCTGGGCTCATTGCCTTTTTTTTTTTTTTTTTTTTTTCTTAGGAAAACCTCCAGCTGGCCCTGTGTGTGGAATTACACCCCAGGATCCAAGCGGGGCAGGCTCAGAGAAAAGAAAACAGCTGTCAGACAATGAATTACTGTTCTGCGACCAGACAAGTGCCTTTCTGAGAAGTGAATGAGGAAGCTGGGAGTGCGTCAAGAATCACACACATGGATACACACACTCTCATGTGCCCACATACACACGTATTGTTTGAATACCTGCTGATGTCACACACACACAAGGAAAAACTAAATGTTGGACGACTTCTCCTATCTTTGCTCTCTTGTAAAACCTGTTATCTATACTTCAGTATGTCAAATACACAGTGGAGAAAGAAAAACAGCCAATAAAAAAAATAAATCTAATATATGTTCTCATTTGTATATAAACATCCACATGTTCAGAGCTAGAGTGAGATGCTGATGGGAGAAGAAAAAAATGTTAGACTTTCTAAAAATGCTGTTCTTTTCCTGGTGGCGGGCTCTAAAAGGTGTGCACAGCTCGCTCTGGCAGCAGCGTGGCTCTGCAGTACAAACAGCGCACATCCTCAGACTGACCCCTGTGAACCGGGCCGGCGGTTCCACGCGACGACCACGGGGCCCGCACGTCTCAATGCAGCCTCAGTCTCACTCAGGACTGTGAGGGACTCAGGCTCAACAGTCTGGTAGCACAGAGGGGCTTCTTAGACACGCTTGGTTGGGGGGCTCGACTCTAAGCTGAGTGTGTGTGTGTGTGTGTGTGTGTGTGTGTGTGTGTGTGTGTGTGTGTGTGTGTGTGTGTGTGTGTGTGTGTGTGTGTGTGCATAAACAGATTGTTCAAATACGTTCCTACATATCAACCCGATCTGGATATCATGCAATTTAATTTAAGTATAAATTCATTAAGTATTGATTCATCATGAAAGTTTTTTTTTTTTTTGCACGCAATGTAGTGCATACTGCATTGCATGCACGAGAATGATTTGTAGAGAAGCACACGAGATATGAATAAATAGTATCCACATAATTTGTAAAAGTAAGAACATTGTCTTTCTTATAAGTGAGAGTCTTTTTATTTACACTTTTCTATTTTGCATTATTTGTTTCTATGTTTTATTAGATTTATCCTTCCTTCCTTTTAAATAGGTCTTCATTTTCAGTTTTTCCTCAACCTTTTCATATTTATTTCATGTTGTAAAGCACCTCAAATTCTCTACGAAAGGTGCTATACAAACAAGGTTTATTATTATTATGATTATTATTATAGTATTATATTATGTTTTGACTGTTTTTAATCCAGCTTGATACACTTACTAACTCTTGGTGAGAGGCATATACAGGCTACAGTTAACCAGGCCTTTGCTATTCATGTTTGGAAAAGGCCAGGTTACACTTCTACCTGGCACGTTGCTGTTTAGATGAAGCTATCAGGAAGTTGGAGACACATGCATCATGGAATAAAAATATTTGATAGATTTGGGGTTGCAATTTATAATGAGGCTTCACTGGAGGAACAGTTTCATAGAATATGTAACATTCACCTCGACCTGGATAAGCTACTATTTCATCATGATGCCTTTAGCACCAGACATTTAGCTCAGTTGCTCTACCCCCAGAGAGGGAGCAGGTGATAGGCTCTCCTTCCCTTTGTTGAAATGCTTGTCAATAAAAAGTCCCCTCTGTATTGATCTCATCCTAGTATACCACACTTGCAGGAGACATGGAGGATAATATGCCTTATTTTAACTCAAAATGTAGTGCAATGCCTCGTGAAAGTATTTGGACTCTTTAAACTTTTTGACCTTTGACCACATTTCAGCACTCAGACATAAAGTTTAAAATTTGTTTTTTTGTGAAGAGTCAACACCAATTGTGAAGTGAAACAAAATTTATATTATATCTTATAGTTAATACTCCAAGACTATCAGTCATATAAGTCTTTAATAATTCCTACATTCTATTTACCTGTTTTATCTTGTATGTATTTATCCCGACCAACATGTTTCAGCAATCAAGCATTGTCCTGTGGGAGTGGGAGTGGACACCTTCCCACACCTGGAACTTTAAACATAGGAGGGATCTTGCAGTCATAACAATATCCAAAGCCTTATAAAGAAGATGGACTGTCCTAATATCACCATAAGACTTAACAATCCAGACAACATCAATACCACAATCCACATTACTTACACTGTACTATCCGGGCAGGGAAATATGTTCAGCATTCCTGTTTCATTGAATCACATTCTCCTTTGTCAGCTGGTATGTGTCACTTACCCTCAAAAAAATAAAAACAGATTGCAGGGTTTGTCACAGTGTGCGCAACCTTGAATAAACCTTCTCGTCTATACAAGGTAAGAGTAGGAGTCAGAAGAAGGCTCAGTCAGGCGGAGTCGCCGTCCAAGGGGTTCACGCTGCTTCTGGCTGACACAATCTGCCAGGACGCAGGACCGATAGTCGTAAGAACTCATCTGTCCCCGCTGACATTGGCCTTTTTAAATAACTTTATGAGATTTTTATATGGCCTTTTTGTTGTTATTTATCTGATATATGTGGTCGCCATTGGCCGCAGACAACAAATTGCCCCTCAGGTGTAATAAGGATATCCTTGATAACTTGAGCTACTATTGAGCATTTTTGGTGCAGCTGGCCACCTCTTTGAACCTCATGTCACTAAACAAGGCAGGGCCTTCAAACCTTTACCTCTTTCCCTCAGTTTATTTTCCATCCCGTTTCCTCTCAGTCAGCTGCTGATGCTCCTGAAGCACTCGTTGCCAGGAAAGCAATAGGAGAAGATAATTTAGACCCGTTTTTTTCTTAAAATCTCTGCTCCTTTAATCACTGACTTCTTAACTCATACTTTCAATCAAGTATTCATACTGGTATCATCCCAAAAATCTGGAAAGCAGCTTATATCGTGCCTCTTCACAAAGGTAGAGATAAATCTGTCTTACATTACTATCGGCCAATTTCAAAACTGCTCTGCCAATCAAGAATCCTTGACTCTTCAGACAATAAACTGCTGAAATTGTATCTAACAGAATCTTCCAATAATGTTAAATCTAAGTACTTTCCAGTTTCCAACAGGTTCCATTGTAAGTTTGGTCTTATTCTATACTCTAGATTAGTAATGTTGGGTTGTTTATCAAAACAAGCGATTTACATTTTTATGTAGATGATACTATTGTATTCAGTAAACTCTATCCAGTCAGCCATCTGTGCTGAAACTCGTGCAAGCTCGCATGTTGAGCTGAGAATCTTTACAATAATGCATGCATTCATTTACTGTTAAAAAAAATAAAAAAAATGTTATATAGACATGCCTCATAATTATATTTCCTGAACTGGATCATTTTTCAATTGAAGGTTGTGCCAGAAATAGGTTATCTGCACATATTTAATTCATACATAAAATGAAGATTATGTTTTTTTCCAAAAGCAGGGAGGGGAATTGACAGTACCCACCAGATCTCTGCTATAATGAACAGAGAGAAATTTCCTCATTATAAATACTTAAGCATCTGGATTAATGACAGATTGACTTCTAAAAGCCACAAAGAAAATGTAGGTTGTTTTATTAGTGTAGAAAAGTTTCTGTTTCACCTTGTGTTTTAGGAAAAGGGTTGTGTTTCACTCTGTATTGGATTAAAGAGATGATATATTTATGGACATGATCCTATCTCTAACCTTAAACATCTGGGTTTGTCCATCGCTCAGCACTTAGATTTTATTACTGTCTACTCATATGGCACTCATCACTGAGTCTTGTATCAGGAGGTGAGCTGGCAATATCAACACTTTCATCCCTTAAACCTACAGTGCTTCAAACAGTACCACCTTATTTTATTGTGAGTCCTGTACCTAATACACTTGTAGGACCATGTACACTAAAAACATACAGTGAATGGAACCATATGATGCATAATACAAGATTCTGGCTAAAGCTACAAACTATATGTTCCTGTATGCAGAAAATAACTAATATCTTGAACAAAATGTCTGAAATAATTTACAGAGTAGACTAAAACTTGACAAACTGATTGGGAGGTTTTCTCCATTTTAAGTGTGGTGATTTGATAAAATGGGTGGTGCAGTGGGTAGTGCTGCTGTCTCACAGCGAAAAGGTTGCAAGTCCTTGGGCTGAGACCTTCGTATCCTAATGAGGGATAAGTGGATATAGAAAATGACTGACTGTTTTAAATAATATGCTTCTAATAAATTAGACCACAAATCCGATTATATATTGACTCAGCGCCCCCCTTCTGATGAGATTTTTTAGAAATGTTATTATAGAATGTGTATAAAACCCAGAACCAAAATGTTCATACATTCTGTCATAGTGGTAAAAATTGATGGAATTATAGTGAAAATAAATTATTCCCACTGGGAACCATCTGGAACCCCCTAAAGGACCCCAAGGGTTCCACTTCTAGAACCACTTGTTTATATGAATGTATAATTAAATCTTTGGTATTATTATTATTATCAGATTTTTATACCATTACCATTTTTGTTATTATTTATTACAATATGTGGGGTTATATGGGGCTCAGGTTTCTCTAATAAGATCCTGATCTCGATGTGACTTCCTGATAAAATAAAGTAGTATGGAAACAATGCGAATCATATGCTATGGCCTTTCCAGTCACTGGATCTCAACCGTGCACTGAAGCTTTACTGGCGGCATGCCAACACCTCACTAAAACACTTTGTGTTGTGTGTTTTTCCCTTTAATTAGACTTTTGCCTGCAGCTGCTTTGTGCAGCTTTCAGAAAAGAATCAATATCTTCACCAATGGGGTTCTCTGCATTTCTCTTTGCCTGTGAAGCTATCCTCCTACCAATCAGGTTAAATTGGAAAGTAATGAATTGTCTTTTTAAGGAAATGATAGACAGACGCCGATCGTCATGTTGTTGGAGAGACACAAGGTTTGCTTTTACATGCAGGTAGCGTCTGCACCAGTCTGCTGCGATTCAAATGAGAAGTGTCACGACGTGCCCTTGAATACAATGACCTGGCTCTTATATCTGTGCTGCCATCTGGGTCCTATTACATCAGCAACAGATGAGCAAGCCTAAAATGGTTCCATTTATCTTAAAGAGACAAATATTGCAGTTCCGCATGGGCCGGCTTAAATGCAAACCAAGTTGCATGGATCCCAGTCAGTTATATTTGTTCATGTTGTGAATGTAAAACAACTGACATTTGATAAAAAGAATAATCTATTTTTTTGAATTTGCAGTCATAGTATAAACCATTTTATATTCATTATTTATTGTTTTTCACATGACAAAGTGGCTGCCAGTTAGAAAGGCTTTTTTCCCACAAGAGTACAATGACAATAAAACAAAATTTACCGTTTATCTCAACATTACCGTATCTGAAGAGCAATTCCAAATTTCTAACTGAAAGCACCGATTTAAACTTTTCGTGTTTAGCGTGAGTTGTCCGTGCACACTTCAGGTGATTTTTGATGAGTTTGTTCCTTCCATTCAAGCAGCTTCTGCAGATCTCCTGCAGACTACAGCAGTCAATCACCTCCATGTCGGCAGAATTCTTCCCACACATCACCACGCAGGATGATGTCAGTTTTGTTTTAGCTGAGCGACATCTTACCGCATGATAGACATAGAACAAGGAATATGAGACTGAGAATATGATAAACAACGGGGCACATTGCAATCAAAGTAGGTACACATGCTGTAGTTTCTATCCCTGCATAACCACAATGTATTGTGCTCCTATGTCAACATAATTGTCAACAGTGGTTACAGAAACCACCGTGCAAGGATCATATGAGAGACATGTGCAGTGCCAAGTGCTCGCTCTTCGCAGCCACAACACACACAAAGCTGAACTAATGTGCCTGTAACACTCCACACAACCATCTCCGCTAAAACGATGCCTTATTTTTTTTTTTTTTATCAATAAGGATACGTATTTTATTTTGTATTTGCTAAAAATGCTGAAAGTGTCACTATATGATTTGTTCCATAAATGTTGAAATTGAACTGAAGTTGTGTCACACGGGGAAAATTTTGTTAATGTGTTTACAGTTACGAGGCAATTTTATAATTTATTATTAGTATTAATAATAGTATTAGTATTATTTATGGGCATGCTGATTTGTTTATCTGGCACATCTATAAAATAGCACGCACTGAAAAGGGAAAAGTGAGAATTATAACTATGAGCAAAATCAGTAAAACTATAACAAATACTGTGATGACATCATAAACCAAGCCTTACTTTCGCTTTTAATGTACTAATTATTTACTGTGGAGCCAAAAAAAAAACTTAAACAGACCATTAAAATATATTATTTGATGTGGAATCTGTATCTGAAACACACTCAAAGCTGGCTCATATAATAATAATTAGCTAATAATAAAATATAATAAATAATAATAAATAGCTTTCTCTGTAACGTAGTAGAGCAGTAATATGGGAATAAATGTACCTCAAAACTGTACTTAAGTACATTACTTGAGTGAATATATTTATTTTCCACCACTGGACTCTGAGTTCCAACAGACATGTCACATCATCCGATCACATTTCCATACAAACAGGATTTAGACAATTGCAGCTGAGGTGTGAGAATCCACAGTAAATGTAATCATTTCACAGTGATGTCACCGGGGTTGTTGTTCCGTGAACACAAATATTGCTCATCAAACGTTCTTTATCAAGATTGACAGAGGCCTTCTCACTCTATTACTCTCTATTTGTGGCTTTCTCTCTCTCTCTCTCTCTCTCTCTCTCTCTCTCTCTGAGGGAGGGAGGACGCTCATCTGTCCTGCAGGTACTAAGACTTATATAAGATAAACCTGCTAACCTCAATGACACTAATCTCTGGGACGAGAGGATCACCTTCCCTTCCTACCCTCCCTCACCTTTGCACCGCACACACAATCGCACAGAGACACACACACACACAGACACACACACACACGTCTCTAGTCTTTATGTGTATTTATGTGTACTTTTTCCAACCTTTTCCTTTTCTTTTTCCACCTCCATTCCTACTGTGTCTCCCCCCCCACCTCTAACCTCATCCAGGAGCCATGATTCACTCAGCGCCATTCAGTCATTTCAGCCCTGTGTTCGCTCCCCGTTGACGGTCAGTTGAGGTGTCCTGTTACAGGAGCCAATAAATCCTTAAACATCAGCAACAACAGGCCCCATCGCTCCCATTAACGCCTACTGTTGACCTCTCTTCCAGTGTCTGGTTTCTTTTGTGTTTCCCCAAAAGTAGGTGATTGCAGGTCACGACAGGACTTATGTAAAAGCTTGGGTCGCGTTACCATTTGTTTGACGTACGTTTTTTACTGCACGAGACAACAACGTTCCCAGCCTCGGCTGTATCGGCTCCAAATTTGTTGTCACAGCATGTTCCCCGCAACAAATGCTCTCGAATGTGGAAGTAATTTAAATTTACTGCTGACGCTGTAGTGGAGCGTCTTTAGAGTATGGCCAAAATTGAAGGTCTTCATATTATACTGCTCATATAAGTGGTATTGTCGTTATTTGTTAGTAACTTCATTTCTGAGTAAATTTCTAAGTGCATTTGACACATTTTACAAGTGCTTTCCTGCATCACTAAAAGTCACTAAAAAGCATATTATTACTTTTCCTACCGCTGAATGTTGGATGTATTTTCACAGCCTGAAGAGAGATGGTCATTATGGTCAAGCAGGTGACGGCTATAGTACAGAAATTAAAGCTACAGCAGCACACGCCGAAAAATAACATCTTCTAGCAGGTGCTTATTTACACATCTGCAAAAAACAACATTGGCAATTATTTGGAGCTGTGTTTCTTGGCCCAGTACAGAAAGAATCACTCCCCTCACAGCTTTGTTTTGGCTGGCTCCAGGGAAAAATATCTGCCTCCTTAGCTGCTAATAGTCTATAATGCTCCCCAGCTAGTGGCTAATTATATAATGACAAAAAAAAAAGATGTGTTGGTGCTTGTGTGTAAATATTTAGGTCTTGAGTCTTCCTGCCAACACATGAAATGTGAAACTAGACAACACACCTCTGTATTGTTGCTGAAAGCTGGCCGAACGCAAGCCATTAGGAAATGGCTCTGTTTGTGATGTCACAACAGGAATAGAGGTAAATAATGAATGGCCCTGGATTCCTGTAGCTCTCTAAAAGGGGGCGTGGCATTTCCACCACTGGGCCAATCACAACAGAGTGGGTGTTTCAGTAGAGAAGGGAGGCGGGGGCAAGGTTATTCAAAGGGAGTAGGTAAGAAGACTATATTACTGCTGCAGGTCAAACCTTTGGATCATAAAAACTCATATGAACATCCCAAATGACCAAATAATAGCCAGGGAATTTATTTGCGACCAGGAAGCAATTTGGGGAAGGCGACTGATTCCTTTCTGACAAAAATCTTGCTCAGCAAAATTGTAAAATTGTGGTAATTAAGTCAACTTCTTGTATTAATCCAGTATGACTACCTTATAACTTACATTTTTTAAAAGTAAGACTTCAGTACTGTAGTTAAATGGCTCATGGTTGCTTCTGCCAAGTTTTCCTCTGCATATTTTATGACAAAAAGTTTGAATTTCATATCATACGTTTTATTTTTTTCCTGCAGCGGAGCCATGGCGATAAACGATTAGCAATATAACCTAAGAGGGTGTTCTTTAGCGTCATTTGAGCATGACAATGATGTGGCCAGGAGGCACTTGCAAAAAAGGCGAAAGAAAACATTTAGTGTCAGTGGCCATATCTTCCTCCCTGATTTTTTTTTTAAATAAAATCAGCATTAATTTGGATCAAGCAGTTATTTATCAAAATATACATCTCCACCCAGCTTTTAAAGGGGATTGTGTGGTTAATTGAAACTCAGCTATTAATTGGTAATTTACAGTACATTTCAGAACTTATATATATTATATAAAATTGTCGAAAAAGGTGATGCTGGGTAGGTAGTGTACAGTTAATTTATCTCAGCTTTATCGCTAGAAAGAAAAAAAGGGGTTCGTAAAAGTGAGTCAAGACAGTAGAGACAATAAGCTCAAAGAAGGTAAAACACTGTAGCACTGACAGGAATTGGTGATAATTATCTGGGTTTGTGTCTCGTGTCATTAGAGTATGCTTTCACATTACTCATAGTCATTTGACCCAAAGTTAATTTAAAAGAAAAAGTGATTGGTGCAGCATTAGAGACCATTTTCCTAAGAGTGTCTGTTGTAGCTATTTGATTTCACAGCCTGAAGGAATAGGTCATACGGTGAAGCAGGTGACAGCAGCGGTATGTGAATTTAAGGCTGAGACAAAGCCAGTATTGAGTGAATGATAGCTGTTTTGCTGATGCGTGCTGTCTTCATATTTGACAACTTTCATGCAAAATCAATTATGAAACGGTTCTGAATTCTCATTTGACATTCTGGCCAGCCCCGTGCGAGTACACTGAGGTAGGAGTGTAATAATAATGTGATATATGTGCTGATGTAAGGGAGTCATTGGGGAAGTGTTCGAGGCAGGTCGCTGCTTTGGGGCCTAGTGACAGAAGAAGGTCCCAGACCAGTTCAAGATGATGTTTTATTAAGAACAGTAGTGTGCTGTTGGTCCAGCTGCTTGCAGCTGACTTTCCCTCTAACTCTCTGTCTCCCCCATGGCTGTTAACATGCATGATGGATGTTTCCTTAATCCTTTTTCTTAAGACCACGGGTGGTGTGGGCCAATATATCCCAGATTCACCCCTTCCCGACAATCGGAGGAGCACCCTGGGACCAGATTAAATGTCACCTCCAGTTCTCTCTGAAGAACAAACAACCCTCGTTGACCACGTCTCCCCAACCATTGTCTCATCTGGACTCATTTAGCCCTTTTTGCTTTTGTTTCATCTTGCTGCAAAGCATTACTGAAGCGAGCTGTTGCACCATGTCGGCCTGTTTACGTCAGCCTCCCCATGAGATCACGTGGGATCACATGAAGTCGTGCATCGCTCCCTCTGGCACGTTAATCTTAATAATATCCCGTCGTGTGTGATGTGCCATTATTTTCGAATTGTGTCGTGTGTGTATCTTTGAGATTAGAGAGAACATCTGTGAAGTTTCTCCATGTGTGCGTGATGCAACCCAATTTCAAAATCGGTTAGGATTTTAAAACTGCAGCCTGAGCCCGGCTTAACTGTTTGTACGAACTCACCCCTCAGGAATTTGTTTACAAGCCTGGCTTGACATGGGGGAGAGTTCTGCTCGCATGCTGTCTGCTCACTGTTATCCCACACTCCTTAAAAGGGTGAACACATATAACGCTGAACTGTCCTTAAAAGTGGGATTTTTAAGCAGCGGTGTAAATTGTATCGGTGCGTTAGCGTCGCCGCCGCCACGGCCGCTGCCGCCGCCGCCGCTCCTCACGAGCGGCCTTCACTCTGAACCAGACCGACCCCTCCAGTCATTCTGGTTAAGCCAACCTCCAAACGGTTCCCTCTTATTCCATAAAACCTTCAAGTGGAAAAAATTCTTCACGGCAACCGAGAGGAAAAACAGAGGGAAATCCCATGAAGCCGGCTACTCTCCAATTGGTTTGGAAAAGCCATTAGACAGAGAGCAGCCGAGCAATCAGACGAGCAGGAGCGACGGGGAACTGAGGATGAATGACAAGTATCTAAGCTATGCAGCTCTCCCTTTTATTCAAAGGTAAACAGGTAATTATAATGTAATTCACTGGCACACACTTATGTGGATTTACTCTCGTGGTCTGCTTTAGCTCCCGTCCTCCGCCAGCCAGCACTGACATGTATCTCAATGTGGTTGGAGTCTTTCACAGCTCCCTTAAAACTATAAAATCACAGCTCCCTCAAATTATGAGGACTCGTTCTTTTTTGTTTGATGCCGCATCTCAAATTAAGGAGCTGAGATTTAGGCCCCTTGACGCCAGTTCTTACGTTGAGCTGACTTCTTAAGAGCAAAACCGCAAGCGAGAAGAATTCTTGAGAAGGGATCGGGTGAAATCTCGCTTGGGATTAAAGCCCACCTGAAAAAGAAAAATGTCTTTTTAATCTATTTGAGATTACATCTCTGATCACGTTTAACATACATATTCAACTGGATTTGCCAAAGAAAGCAGTTTCTTTGGATTTTGATATAAAAATGCAGAAATAGCATGTGACTCTTGCAATCTTGCCCAGAGCAGTCAGCGGTATCGTTACATGGAACTGCCACTCAAAGTGAGAGGTCCTCAATGACCGAATATAAGACGAAGGTTAGCCGCTGCCTGATCCATCCCGCACATGCCCCTTCTCAATCAAATCATATTCCTCCTAACGTTTCGTCCCACATGTGTACACAGTTTATGTCAGAAAGACTTTATGATACTGCTGAAATGTTGTTTCAGGTGGACTTTAAAGACCAGAAGACGAGAAGCATCAGCTGGTATGAAACATTGATAGCGAGCAAATAAATATTCCTGCTGGCTACTCATGAAGGTCTAAGGCCAAAATGATGGGGCCATGTTTTATACTTTTACACATCGGTGATAGGAGTGACATAGATGCCCTGTTACTGCCAAGGCCCTGATTATCATGCACATTTTACACTGATCACAGTATGGCAGATAAAGATGATTGATTGATGGTCCTCGCTAGATACTAGATAGAACCCCTTCCCTCCTGTAGCATTTAAATCTGTCACTGATCTGCACAAAAAGCTGTTAGCACCATATAAATTTGAACTGGGGAACGTGTCCAATATTTCCTCTCTTTTCTTAGCCCACAGGTTGTTTTCTTTTATGAGATTTGAGAATACAGCAATACATCAGATTGATAGAGCGCTTTTCCCAGTGCTCAAAGACCCCTTTTTTTGAGTTGAAAACAGCTTTCTGCTGCAGCTGGACACAAATTGACGAGAGCAGCGAGACGGGACTGAAACAGTATAATTGTGAGCTGTTAAATCCAGATCAGTTAACTGAAAGACGCTAATACATTCTAGGTGAGGAGAACTGCTGGCTCCTGGGTATGATTACTGTACTCGTATTAAACCTAGTAAAAAAAAAAAGCAGAAAAGGCAGAGTTTAACACTTGTGGAGTGAGGGCTTGTCGTCTTTCCTGTTTGCTTTGCAGCAGCATTATTCTCAGTGCTGACCCTTTTCTGTATATTATAATTTTATTATTATAGATTATTAATTGACTTCCACAAAACAAGACTATTGATTATATTTCATGCAAAAATCGTTAAATGTCCTTTAATGTGCTAAGACTTAAAAAAACACTTCAATCAGCAAATATAAAATTTGCACATAATTATGCTAATTATTTGTCTTGCATCCTGTATGTGCATAACTGTTCAGCCTCAGCCTGTTAATCAGTCCTCTCATGGCTCAGATTAATGTGCTGCAAATGCGATTAGGTGAAAGTGATAATGACCTTATCATGTCTGCTATATATAGCGATGTGTCATACGCTCAATCTCTGACTCATTCTGAGTTTTTCTTCTCTATATTCCGCCGTATCTAGGACAGTTCGTCATGTGACCCGTGCGACAGTCGGCCCCCGTTGTGTGGAGAGTTTTCATTCGGGTCTGACAGCCATGAGACTGTTTGACTCTGGTCCCCGCGGCGGGCCTGAGCGCTGGTCGTCATTGCAATGCTGTTGGTGTACTGGGGGAGGGCGGGCTTTTAACAGGGAGAATTTGATGAGCAGGCAAAGATATTCACTCTACAAAAGCGTTAAAGTCTCTTTTTTGGGTGGATGCAAATCCCCCCACATTCAACAACAGCTCTTTCTGGCAGCAGCGAGGCCAGTTCTGGACGGGTTTCTGGCTGGGTCTGTTGGGCCTGGCGGGCCGCGCCAGGGATTTGCCTCCGAGCAGGGAACCCAATGAAAGCCGCTGAATGGCTAACGTCAGTGAAAAGAGACCCTCCATCTGAAGTTGACAGACCTGCTCCAGGACAAATGAGCAATTATTTTTTTTGGCGCAAAGTGTCTGTCATGCTCGGAGCATCAAACTGCCGATTCAGAAAACGTAGGGAAGCAAAAAGCAGGAGAAAGCTGTTTTTTCAGATATTTTTTTATTGTTGAAAACATCTTTAACCTTTTGACCCATTGGACACATAACATAACATAGCAAAAAAGCTATTGAGAACATATCCTTTGAAGCCCAATCACAGATTCAAAAGCACTGCAACAACTGCAGTGTCTAATACATTTATAAAAATAACAATCATAAAAAATATATGTAGCCGGGTGGTAAATCTATTCAGATGTAATTTTCCACTTAGATTTGGTATAGCTCTCAAATTTGTGAAGCTGTTACAGTAGCACATGTGTTCTTTGCTGTTTTCTTTTGGGTTTTAACGTTGTTTAAATCTAAGTAACATGTGAAGCAGATGGTTCAGTGGGCTGTCCCAGTCTCATTCGCTATTGCTGATTTTGGTCACGTAGTGGCAGCGTTGAGTAGAAATGTTACTCCGCAAAAGCATCTTGGTCTTTTTTCCTCGTTTCTGTGGACGGCCGCGTGGCCCCGTCATGTCAAGTAGGTAAATACACACATGTCTTGTCAAATATTCTTGTACAAATACTTAAAAATACGTTATCTGCCGATTTTTTTCAACCGGATGGTCGGATTTCGACGCTTAAGTGGAATTTCGGCGCCAGCCGTCGATCACCGTGTACTGTGTATGTTGTTATTTTCCCAGAATATTTTTGTGAGTTTGTGGTTGTTTTAGTTCATGTTTCCTGTCAATAGTCAGAGCCCACTGCTGTATATTTTTTTTTGTCGTTTTAATTTCAAATCATTTTTTGTGTTAAACACTGCAACAAACTGAAGAAAGCACATGGGCTGCTTTCTGAAAAAGACTCAGTAGCTTGTGCACTCTTGTCAAAATGACCTGTTGCAAATGTGGTCAACAATAAAATTAAAGCTACAAGAACCCTGAAGTAATTGTGTCCTGTGTGGCGTCTAATTCCACGGGCTACATATACATACACAACAAGGATCTTTTTTCTTTCTTTTGCAAACATGTGATTTGTAAAAGACTGCATGAACAGAAACAGATATTCGAGACAACGCATACAAGACAATGCAGGAACCCACAATCTCTAACTGATAGGCACAATCACTAATTGACAGGCAGACTGGAGCTAGCTAGCTAGTCGGCTGTTAGAACTTCAATGAGTATAAATGACAACACATCGCCTGCACAATCCAAAGGATACCATCGACATGGACAGTCACTGAGAAGAAGAAACAACTGAGTAGAGCGGCCGTGGATCATCAGAATCACCGCGGCACAGAGGACAAGAAAGAAGGCTTTTGTTTTCAGCGAGAGAATTCCTCTATTTATCGCAGTATTGAGTCGATGCTCGTCCCTTGGGCCTAATAAAATCACCATTTCCCTTTTTCTCTATCTACCGTCAGGAAAGGCTGCAGTATAGTTCGCAAGGATTAAGTGAATTGGCAAAAAAAAAAAAAAAAAAAAAAGCTGAAGCATGTAATCATATATGTACACAGTTTTCTTGAAGACGGTGTGGAATGAAGCCTTAAAAATAACACGTTAATGAGCATCAATAAAACAACCTCACAAATGAAAAATCTTTTCTTTTTTTTTTTTTGCAACTTAAAATCTCCTGTAGCTGGTGTGAATGCATGCAATTTTCTTCTGTTTCCATGCATTTATTTTCTTTTTTTTTTTGACAAAAAAAAAAAAAAAAAACAATCACATGATTAAAAACAAAAGAGCTGATAACAGGATGTTTTTGGTCTCCCCTAAAAAAGGAAAGCGGCGCAGCACCGTCCATTAAGTTCCAACCTGACCTTAACAGAGACAGTTTGTACAGTAATACACGGTAGCCCTACAGAGATAAACCCCATCACCAGCTGCACCCATCTCTCCAGCCCGACTCACTCTCCCTTCTGCCTTTTTAACCACTATATTTCCTCTTCTCCTCCCCCCTCCTCCTTTTTTCCTTTTCCCTGCTGCCTACATCAACTCAGCGTATTTCCTTACATCAATAAATGGCCCTGTTATACTTAAGGGTTACCAGGGGGCCACCAGAATGTTTGGCACGACGTTTTCTGAGCCCGTGAACAGAGCGTCTGCAGACCCAACCCCGCCTGAGTTCAAGCTCTTCAGCAGCAGCTGAGGAATTCCCTGCCAGGGTGCTACAGCAAATAGTGTCTCATCATCTGAAGGTGTCTCTGCAAATATCCTTCAAGGAGGAAGCATGGGAGCACACACACACACACACACCGGCCCTCTGTCACACTCTCTCTCTCTCTCTAAGTGAATCTTTCCTCACGCCTGCTCTCATCTCCCTCTTGTGAACTTGTTTTTTTTTTTCAGTTGTTTTGCTTTTTTTTCCCCCCTCGAATGAGAATGAGAAAAAAAAGGGTAAGCACCACTGTACAAAATATACAGGAAATCATATGAAATCGCATGTCAAACTCTGTGGTCGTCGTAGCTGAACAACACCAGCGACAGTCTGGTCTCACTCGGAGCGGATGAGGTCCACCCGGAGCTTCCCTGTGACTCCGCGAGGAAACTCTCACGACAACCCGCGTGCGACTGCTACTTCGCTGCTCAAAAAAAAAACAAAAAAAAACGGCAGCTTCTACCTGCATCGACACGCAGACAAGAGTGGTCCTCTTTTCGTCCAATATACATAAACTCTGACTGTGCATGATTTCACACATACATTCACGAGCCTCTGGGGTGCTATCGTCTTGTGTGCCGGACTATGAACAAAAGTGGGGCTAATTCACAAAAATCATATGGCCTGCTGATTCTTTTCTCTGCCCGCTGAGAGGCATTAGGCACTTAAAAACACATGTTTCACATATACAAATAGACAGAGCTTCATATTGTGTTTGTTTTTCCCCCATAAAAACTGGGATGTAACATTAGAAACAATCAAAAATCTTTGGTCTGTAAACAACCATAATTATATCCAAATGCAAGGCGGAGATGCTGGATTGTTATCCAAACTACTTTAACAGCATCTCACCTCAGTTCAGCTGACATAAAGCAGTCTAGGGTGCTTGTGTGTGTGTGTGTGTGTGTGTGTGTGTGTGTGTGTGTGTGTGTGAGGGTACCCCCGAAAGTTGTGCTGTCAACTTTCCGGGGGCACTGATGCAGCCGTTTGCTCTGCTGCTGGAACGCGCTGGCTAATCAGTTCTTTGACAGATTCGATCAGAGCCGGCTGCAGCGTGGGTGACAGCTCTGCCGCTTGCGTTCGCGGACGTCGCACATCTGCACTGAGCCATGTATTAGTCTTTTTTTTTTTTTTTCCCGAACCTGGGTTGGCCTGGGCAGGATCAGGTGGGGTCGGCGTTTCAACACGTGTGAGATGTACTCGAGAGCCGACTGTTTGCTATTTATCATTCATACTCAACGTATGAACAAGAACACAAGCTTTGATGCAAAACATTAAAAAAAAAAGAAGACTCCTTTTTTTTCTGTCAGCTGTCAAACACTGGGCAGGTTTGAGGGGGCGGATATGCCGCTCTCTCCTGTTTAAACAAATCACACTCTCCCTCCTCCTCGCCTTGGGGGCTGACTCAGTTACAGGGCAGCCAGGTGGAGTATGCAGGCTGCTGGCAAGCAAACACCGGCTGTACCTGCGCTATGTAGTAGTTACTGAAGTTGCCGTCTGCCACGTAAGGAGCGGGTTGGTAGTAACAAGTAACATTAGCCACGTTGGGAATGACGTTCTGCTCCGCCAGCACGCGCACCGCCAGCATGGCGATGAGCCCCAGGGTCTGCCGCCTCTCGTGTCCCATCAGGCACACCGTGCTCTCGTTGACCACGCCGTGCAGGGTCATCAGGTAGTCGTACTTGCGGTCCTCCAGGCCCACGAAGTGGTTCTGAAGGTAGGACTCCAGCTTGCGCTGCTGCTCGCCGATGTCGGGGAAGTCGATGAAGAAGCGCGAGCACATGTATCGCTGCAGGGACTTCATCTCGGTCTCCGAGGCGGCCCGGAAGCCCCGCACCAGCAGGTGACAGTACTTGAGCAGGCCGCCGCCCCGGATCTCCTCCGGGTTCCGGGTGCAGATGACCTTGTGGCACAGGTGGTCCAGGGCCTCGCCGAAGTCCCCGTACACGCTCTCGCCCATGATGGTGGGGTGGAAGGTCTCGGCCATGGGGTTCTCCGAGCACTCGTAGAACATCAGCAGGGAGTCCAGCTTGATCTGAAAGGAGTCCACGCTGAACTCAAACTGCCGCCGGAGGGAGTCCACGAACTTCAGCTCCACGTTCTTCCCCCGGTTGTTGGAGAGCGAGATGAGGCTCCAGCGGTCCGAGTCGTTGCACACCTTCACCATCTTCTGCACGTAGGCTTCCTGTGTGTGTGAGAGGCACAGAGAGACACAGGAAGAGCATAAGCGTTTAATTAAGTAGATAAATGATTTATTTTTAACCGTGTATATGTGTTATGATTTATTTTGCAGTAATTAATTTTAAACACTAGTTCTAGCCCATGTGTGCAGGTTTCTGTCCTATAAAGTTTATATTAATGCTATTGACCCCAATAACAAAGACCATAGAATGTACTTGGATATGAGATCTAGTTGGCAAATTGGTTTAACTCAATCCTCTTAAGCACAGCAAACCAACATTTTACTATCACTGAACTAATCGCATAATAAACTGCGCGTAATTGCCGTTAATACCAATCGGCACAAATGCAATGGAATCCTATCACATTCATGAAAGTAAAAAAAATGATACAATAAAAAAGAAGTGGGGGGGGTTGTCAGAGTGAATGTACCTTTAACGTTAACGGTGTAATTTTCTCTTTATTCACACAGTCGGGTAAAAAATCCAGGAGACAGTCCAAAACTATGTCCTTCACAGTCTGGAAATCGCTTTCACCTTTCATGTCTGCGCAAAATATGAGGTCTAGGTCCTTATAGCCCAGTCCGCTATCCTCGTGCAGGATGTGGCTGGCCGCGGAGCCGTTCAGGCGCACATCCCGGACGTGGATGTGCTTCTCCTCCATGCGGCTGCGCACCACCTTGACGATCTGCCGCGGCTGCATCTCCAGCGTGGGGAAGTTGCCGCGGCCGTGGATCGGGATGGTTTCCGTCAGTATGGCGTCCAGCCGCTGCACTTGCTCCCAGTTGAGGACGCTGACGTTGCTGGCGTCTGCGTCGGACACATAGCTGGCGGTGGAGCCGCTGTCGTCCTCTGACATGGTGGAAAATTTAAAAAAAAAAAAAGTCCTCCGCGATTTAAGTGAGATTAAACTTTTGATATATTCTTGGTGTGGTTTGGGTTGTTGCTTTTTTTTGTTGGTTTTTTTTCAAAACCTGAACAAATCGACGGTGGCGCTTTTACGCACAAAAATATGCAGAGCGGAGTGGCTGTAACTTTATCCACATCGGAAAGGCTCGGTGTCTGAAAGTCGTCCGAACTGATTAAAACAAAAAAAACAACAAAAAAAATGAACACAAAGTCGAATGGCCGAGGCAGAGCGTTAGAGTCGCGCAGTTAAATCTGCGGTTGGAGATCCAGCAGATGGACGACGACGAAGCGCGCAGGAAAAAGGAAAGAAAAAAAACAGCCCTAACTTTCTCCTCTCTCCGCTTTCTGAACCGTTCGCCTCCGGTGCTGCTGTCAATGCGTCCGAGCGCTGTGCATCACAGTCTTTGAAGGTGGCTGGTGATCCAGGAGGGGGTTTGCTTTTCCGGCTGTGACTCCATCGACCGAAGGCACGCCTATGATTTTATGAATTTGCATGAATAATGCTGCTCCTCAAGTCGCACTTTGGCACAATCCTCCCACCGACCGATCAACCCTTCAAAGGAATCTCGCGGACTTTTTTTACGCACGTCTCCTACATATTTTTTTTCCTTTCTTTTTTTCTAAATATCTTCTCGCGTTGCCAACAGTTAATCCCGATAATGCAGCTTGAACGCGCACAGGAAATCCAGCTCGCTTTTCCTACGAGTCTGTTGAGTTCGCAACGTTTCCCCCCACTCGTGGACAAGTTAACCGTTACCTGCCCACTCCGCGTGCCGCGTCCTTCTGCACGCGTCGGCTCTGGAAGTGTGGAGACGTGCGCCGCGTCACCCCGCCCCCCTGTGACAGGCGGCTCCAAACCCAGCTCTACATGTTCACGATCTAACACTTCATCAGCCGCCTCCCGGCCAATTAGACAGCATTTGGTGATCTGAAGAATTCGCAGCGCTCGTTTATCCACAAAAATATCGCTCCGCGAAACTAGCGGTGCGTAAAATTCCCCTTCCAAACCAGCCGGATGCATCCATGTATCCCATTCCAACTATTCACGGATATGACATTCTACTATAACCTCACATACAGTGTATAGATAAGGTAAAATTAAAATAATAATAGAGTTCGATATAAAATCATTTTCTGTTCACAGATTCAACTGGTGCTTCAACTCTGCACATCCACTCAACCAAATGTTACCACGTCGCCCCCTGTGGGCTGATTGGGGTGATTTTAAATGGAATAATGCAGTTTCTGTTTCCTCAGAAGTGTCACGTTAGAGCACCATACACTTTCTATTGTTTTATGGTTGCTGCATTTCTTCGTTGTGCAGAACTGTGTTCGAATATGTTTTTTTTTGGTTTGTTTCTTTAAATGCTCCATGTGACTTGACAATGATTCCTATCCTGCAATCCCGGTAAGGATGTGACTTTTAGAGTTTAAAACTGACAGAAAATATTTTCTCCATAATCTCATAAGCCTATTAGCCCAAGACCACATACAATCTGAGCTCCACAGCCCCTCACTGGCAGCGCCAGCTTCTGATGGACTGTGCAGCCTCCGTGCTTTAAATAGACACCACTTAAAATAAATAATCATACATTATTTGCTAAGTTTTCCTCTATGAAGTTTCTTTTATTGCTTTGACTGCATTATACTGATTACATTTTTAACAAAGGTTCACATTTCCCACACAGAAAGACAGAGTGCCTGACGCTTCCGAGGCCCAGACAGCGCCTGGTTCAGGTGTGAGGGGGTCAGGGGTCAGGAGAGAGCGGGGGCGAGACTTGGCAGGGCAGGAAGCGTTAGACAGCAGCCATGTCGGGTGGAGGGGGGGGGGGGTGCGGCTGTCAAAGACGCTCCATTAGGCAGCGTAAAGACCTGCGTCACCACAGCCACCCAGATCTATAAACCCTGATTATCCCATTTACTCTATTGCACTTGTCTTAACTCCGTGGCCCACACAGGAGCCTCTGCCTCTGCTCACTGTCACTCCCTCTGCAGGACGCCACATGAACCACTATATATATATATATATATATATATATATATATATATAAGATATATATAGTCACATTTACATTTATGGTCAATACCTGAATCAAATTCAAATTACACACAAATTAATAAAAAGCTTAGAAAAACAAGTTTTTTTTATATTGCTCTATGCCATAAAGTTTGTACCTTCAGTTTTCAAACTAATAAATAATATACTTTTGCTTTCATATTTTGCTTTGGCTTTTGTCAGGCAGGTCGCTCACAGGTCTCTGAAATTGAATCCCACATCTGGAAACATACATGGAGCTGCTAGCCAGTTACAATGGACTGGGAGCAGCCCAGTCAATGTGTTTCCCAGGTGCGGACGGTTGCTATGGATTTGGACAGAGTCCCTCAGCGATGCATGGTGCAGCCGCCCTCCGCACAGCTAAATCAGAGCCGTTGTCAGGCAGGAACAGCAGGTATATGCATAGAGGGCGAACAAAAGAGAGCTCTGCTGATGAACTGCTTTCATGTAAACGCTTGGCACCTCGTCACTTAACGTGAAATGTTGCTTTATCGTCTTCTTGAATGAAAATATCCTGGCAAATATAATAATAAGGAGAATAAATGGACACAGGGATTTAAAGAAAACCATGCACATAGTTCTGCTTGGATAAAGCCATTCCCTGTGGGTTTGTGTTGAATTATTTCAGAATCTGCAGCAGCTCAAACTATGGACATTCAAAAAAAAATCTGTCCAAAATATAAAACAGAATCTGTCTGAGGATTAAGATTAAGTCTGAGGAGGTTTCTTCTTCTTCTCACCCTAATATTAAAGGTATCATTTGCACTCACAGAGAACTTGCCTCTGGGGGTCCATGAAATTTTCTGGACAGTTCAACCTAATAAAAAGGAGAAAGGAAAAAAAAGACCACCTCTTTTGTTTTTCATTGCCATTCATCTGAATGCATGACTTAGATTTATGTAGCATGAAGTGTAACATCTCCGCTGCCTCAGGACGTCTGCTGGTGGACCATCAAACCTTCTCCTTGTAGCTCCACTCACACATCATGATCCAGCAGCACAGCTGATGTTTCACTTTCAGTCCTGGTCAAAACATCATCAACTGTACCCACTTAAAGTGATATATTTTCACTTAGGACTACTAAGTTACGTATCTTTTGTAGCTGTGTATTTTTCAGAGGCCTAATAATGTCAGCTGTAGCTGCTGCTTTTCTTTTTTTTGTTTAAAACTTTATTTTTTTTGTTTAAATCTTACTTTTATACTATAATAAAACTTTAATGGAGTATCTGTTCACTTTTCAGGCAAACACTTGTGCCTAGTATGAAGAATTTAATTTAAAACAATGCAAAATTGTACTAAAATGACCAGCAGAATGTGAAACAATGACACAATATGTATTGTGTTGCACAGATAAATCTACTGACATGACAACAAGCCCAGCTGTGCATTTTTTATAAGATATATACAAATGCATCAGAAATCCATAATAGAAATGATCATAATTGATCTTGTTTGCAGTTATTGCTTTTTTATCACCAATTTTCTAGTAGTCTTTTACCATGGTGATCTATGGGAAAATGCTTTTTACATAAAATACCATGAGTGGCACATGCTCAGTCCGATCCGGCTGTTTCCGCCATCTTGGATGGCAACACAGACAAACCTGTTTTGCAGCGGGTTGCAAAATTGTGTCCTCGTTGAAGAAGAGTGATTTTATTTTATTTTTTCAGAAGCTGTAGGTTACTACGTGCATCTTAAAAGATAATCTGCATTTAGTTTGCTGTGAGGATGGTTTCAAAGCACAGTTGCTGTTCCAAGATGGCGGAAACGCCTGAACCGAACTGCACATGTGGGACTCACAGGCATCATGGATCCTGATTGTATCATAGAACATATTAAGTATTTAATAGTGACTATTATTACTAATAACAATTTGTAGTTGTTATAATACATCCAATGCAGGGACTCACTCAGGGTGATGACATTCATTTTGCTCTAAAGTCTCTGTAGCAGTTTGACAGCATCATATCACAGATTCGCTGTAAACAGGGAGCTTTATTGTATATTTGGGTCACCTGGGGGCGACACGGTGGTGCGGTGGGTAGCACTGTTGCCTCACAGCAAGAAGGTCGCAGGTTCAAGACCGCCTTGGGCCTGGGTCTGGGGCCTTTCTGTGTGGAGTTTGCATGTTCTCCCCGTGTCTGCGTGGGTTTTCACCGGGTACTCCGGTTTCCTCCCACAATACAAAAAACATGCTCAGGTTAATTGGCAAATCTAAATTGCCCATAGGTGTGAGTGTGAGAGTGAATGGTGTGTGAATGGTGTGTGTGCCCCACGATTGGCTGGCGACCATCTGGGGTGTATCCCTGCCTCTCGCCTTAACGCGCTGGGATAGGCTCCAGCAGACCCCTGCGACCCCGAAAGGGAATAAGCGGGATAGACAATGGATGGATGGATGGGTCACCTGGTAAGTCACTGGATCAATCAAAGGTGCTCACCAAGTTTTCTCGTATTTTTTTTTTTATTTATTGAGGATCTCTGTGTTTTACCTCAAGCATCTAAAAGTTATTCAAATAAAGCAAAATAAGTCCTGTTTCTTGACCCGCAAGGTTGCTTGATCAATCAGTTCACAGATTGGGAATGATTATTCAGCAACTATTTTTGGTAACTGAATAATCGTTGCCTTAATTGTGGCTTTTTGAGCTAAAATGAAGCTTCAAATTTAATAATTTATTGTTTTTTCAACACGATGAAGGTCTTTGTTGATGCCGTAACCTTGGACTGTGGGGAACTTCAACACATTTTTTACTGTTTTGTTGACCAAAAAAAAGGCTGAAATAAATTACTTATTATTGGCATTGACAATGCAACAAGAATCTCAGCAAGATACAGACTCCTTTTATTTAACTTGTTACAAGGCTACACAAAATAAAAAGATGCAAGAATTATTGGATTGTAATGATTATTAAAACTATTTCATATTAATTTGCTTGTTCTTCATCTGTCACTGGCTACTTGCTGCTCATGCTGTAACCTGTAAATCACTTCCTCATTCCAAGGAAGTTCAGACTGACCTGCTTTGAAATAATAATCTAAAAAAAAACTTCGTAGGAAAAAGGACATTTGTCAAAAATGAACACATAATCAAGTTTGGGTAATGTAGATTAAGCCAGATTAGAACAAGATTGTTTCATAACCAAAATAAACTCTTCTGTGTCACTTTGATAATTTAAGACTGAACAATTTTGGGAATCATACGGAACACTATCATTTCTATAAATAACTTAATAAAAAACTACTGCTGCGTTGGTTCCAGCGATCTTTGCTTTTACTGTTAAATGTTCTGTGGAGAGTTTTATTCCAAGTGTTGACAACTTCTTTATGAGAGTAAAATTTATTTTTTTATCTTTTCAGTTTTTACCGGTGAAAAAAAAGGAAAGCACAGACAGTAAAGCTTAAAAAAAGAAGTATAATACACACTCCTTTAAAGTAACAGTGACAGAACAAAAAGACATGTGGTAGAGAATATATATTTCTCTGCACCAAGTATTGAACCACAAAACCATTAAAAAAGGGGAAAAACTGCTTTAAAAGTATGTTAGGATGTAAAATTAAATTAGATCCAGATGACAGTAGAATAGTGATTGATTATCGGCCTTCATATTTGAATTGACGTAAGGCATCTATGAAGAAACGTCTTTTCCTAAAAGATCCTGTCTGAAGAAGATGTTAATGTAGTGTCTTTGTGAGGGAGGGAGTTCAGATTTCCAGTTTACCTAAATGCATTTTTCCTCAGCTGTACTGGCAAGTAAAATGAGTTATTTGTTTTCAATGGGTTCAAGCCTCCAAGGATCCACACTTCAGGATGTGGATTATTATTTTCTATCATAGACTTAGTAATATTTTTCCAAAACTGCGCAATCATTGGACAATGCAGATCATGTGCAAAAAAAAAAAATCTGCATTTGTAGTTATACGTTTCTGGCACAGAGGTGAGAGATTCCTGTTAGATTTGTGCAGTTTAACAGGTGTAGAGTGTGTTCTGTGCAAGATATTGAATTGAATTAGTCTATGGAGATCAAAAAAACCTCTGAGCTTGTTACGAAAGTTTGTGCCAGCTTTGCAAAAGTTGGTGCCAAATTGCTCATTGTGAGTTTCGGGCCAACTCCCATTTGTGTTTTGTAAGAGGTCTTTCATATTCAATTATTGTGGAGAACATTGTAAATAGCTGACGTTAGACCTCTGCTCCATGTACATAATGCGTTGAGCAACGGTCTCTGCACTTTGCCAGGAATTCTATTTGCTGCAGATGGGGAAGACTAGGTCATTTGCAAGAGTAATATTTTTGGAAAAACACAGCATTCCTGCACATTTTAACAAAAAATTAATATGGCAAAAACATAAAAGCAATTATTGTCTTCAGTCCATTAAAATACCACCCATGAGTTTCCGTGGTGCAAATGCATTTACCTGCTGGAGCCTGCAATAAGAAATAATAACCACATTTTGGTATTATCCTTTCCTTATTGTATCCCTGTTTAAAGAATGAAATTAGTCTTCTCATTGTATCAGGCAGGGGAGACGTGAGGTTTAGATTTCCTCAGTCGTAATTATTTGGATTTCTGTTTCATTAGGAGCAACCCAACAAACCCTTTTTTTCCAAACCTTTTTTATCTCCAATTTCACACTCACCGCAGGCACACAGCGGAGCTTCTTGCTGTCGTCTGTCAGAGTCTGAGACAACGAGAATCTGTTATAAAGCAGTAAAAAAATGCTTTCATGGAACCAAAAATTTGGTGTGAAAGCAATGTCATGTTTACATTTCAGGAGTATATCCCGCAAAGGTTAGTCGAAATATTCCAGAATGATTATTTGAAGATTTCCCCCTAGATGTTAAAATGTGTTTTTTTTTCTGACACGCTACATCAAGAAAATGTTTTTGGAACGTTACATAGAACAAAAACATCTGCACAACATTATTAGAACATTGCGGGAGGGTTACCAAATAATAACCTGGAAGGAATGTTATTGGAACATTATGTGTAAGCTGAGTAGGGATGAGTTTAATGTAAAGTCAGACGATACACATTTATTTTTTACTCTCCATAAAAATCTAAATCCTTTTTTTTTCCTGCTGGTAATGTGACCTAAAGAGGTAATAAGAATAATAATAAATATAATAATAATACAATGGACATATACAATGCTTTTCTAAATATCTAAAGACTGATCATTGATCTGACAAATCTGATCGGCAACACTTGACCTCAGAAATCTGCCCTCGATGGCCTCGCTCACGGATGAGCAGTCTGAGAGGCGTCTCCGAGGCGATGTTTCTTTACAAAATATGAACAATGACATAACTAGGAAACAGAGACGCACTCATCACGGTCCCCTCTGTCCACTCACTCCCTCCCTCAACCTCTTCTCCACCTGCTCCCTTCCCTCAGAGATAGCTGCGTTCGGAGGAGGGTCACGTCAGGATGGCCCCCGCTGCCGGGGAGATGTTCCCAGTTCTGACGGCACAGTTAGTTTTGGTTGCGGATCAGAGTCGCACGGATGGAGATGGGATTTCCATTCCTCCTTCTTTTCAGGCAAACTCCTCCTGACCCCCGGTGACAAAAAAGGCTGGAGAATCGCTCCGCCGTCAGAGAAAATGTAGCGTGGGGTTATGCGGGGTCTGGGGAGACTCACAGAAGAAGGCTGCAGCCGCCCCTCCAGCGCAGAGGATCCCTTTATGTCAGTTCTGCTTGATCCCGCAGGGATGATGTGTGGTGTGTGTTTGGTTTCGAATTAGTCTGGTGGATTAATGCCGAGAGGGGGTCCTGTTTCACAGAGAGGTAGAGAGGCCCATCACCTAATCTGCTTTATTACAGGGTCTTTGTAAGCCCACAGCCTGCGGGTCCAGAGGACAGTAAAGGACCCGAATGCTGCAAAAGCACTTGAGAGACTAATAGATGCCACAGACCGGTCTGTATATGTGCTACCTCCGGCTCACTCGCATTCACCGGGCCCGGCTTTATGGTATGAGAGCCTCCTCCCCGGCTGGACGTCAATCACGCTGAGGACGCGCTGGAGAGCTTCCACATCCAGCGGCCGCACCTTCGGTTCAACGTTTTCGAGGCACGTCTGTCTAATCTGTGTCATGGCGTCTGCGCTCCTCAGCGGATAGGCGTGCTCGCTTTATTGTGGAGGTAGATGGGGTGAACGGTACCGCGCTCACGTCCATGCATGAAATATGGAGATAGGCCCTGCCGCTAGTTAGCACCGAACAGGAAAAATGGCCGCCGTTTATTTCGATGGCAGTTGCTTGCCTGGCGCTATGCTGAAGTTCCTGACTTCAAGGTTTACTTCCCATAGAGACTGCAAATCAGAGCCACCCCCCTATGTAGCTCTGGGGCCTCCCATCATGCCCAGGGGCGATGAGTATGTGCAAATCATAAAGAAACTCAACATTGAATCGTTTAATTCACTTCGCTGATGATGTCACAGTGGGGAAAGAAACTTTTACAGAGCTCTTCTAAAAGGTTTTTGACAGATAAAACGTCCATGACTTAAATAATTAGGATACAAAGATGAGTAATTAACAGGGTTGTAGCCGGGGGTGTCCTGGCAACAGTTTTATAGGCTCCTCTTTTACTATTGTAGTCTATGGGAAAAATTATTTTTGGGTCGTATAGGATTTTTTGTTGCAGTACCACGCGTGGCCACTGGGGAAAAATGGCGTGGCGTAAAACCTCCATGATTGAAACTGGCGAAGAATAGACATACACACACATACACAGCCTTCGCCCTTGCCACCCACTGCATGACCACCATCTTGGATGGGTCAAGAGGGCATTGTGAGCATGCTAATAAATTGATGGCTACATGCTTTCTAGACCAAAACGGATCAGAAGCTCTACAATATTTAATGTGCGCAACCAATTTCAACGAGTCTTTATAACTTAAAAAAAGTTGTAAACATTGGAAATTTTGCAAATTAGATAGATAGATAGATAGATAGATAGATAGATAGATAGATAGATAGATAGATAGATAGATAGATAGATAGATGGTAAATATTGCAGATTTGACAGCTTTTACAAAAATGAACTTTTATATAGATTTTTTCATGTACATTTCATTTCACTTTAAAATAATAATTCATGTCTGATGTTTTTTTCACAAAAAGTGTAAATATGTATCTTGAAATGACATCCAGACCTTCCAGTACCTATATAGATGTTTCTCTGCAAAGATCATTATTAGTGTCTGAGCACTGGAGATTTCAAGTTTACACATCGCACTGGTGTAAGCTGCATAATGGACCAGGAATTGGCTTCCAAGCTATTTGTGATCTCACAAATCATGCTCGTTCAAACTGGATTTCAGTGAGCACAGAGAAACTTTCCACCTTCAGCAGATGAATGTGGAAACAGCTTTCTACGAGTCAGACACCATTCTGCACGGATACGTTAAAACATTAAGGAACAAGAAGAAAGTGGACACAGCCTTTACCTTTAAAAACCCTGACCTGTTAATGAAGAGGAAGAAGTGGAGGATGAAGAAGATCAGGAAAGAGGTTTGAATGGAGCCATGATGGTTTGGCAACATTTGCACCGAACTCGCTGGCCTGACTGTTCCATGAACCCCAGCCATGTGTGCAAAGATATTTTTCATGATACGTCACTTAAAATAGGGAGGACACATGTCCAAAATTCTTGTCTTAAATTAAAAAAAAGCATGCCGCATACATAATGAAAGGGTGAGTTACGATCACAACAGTTAAACAGTTGAATACTCTGCAAAAAAAAGAGCACATTCGTAATAGTTTTCATCACATCCATAGGTTTGGCACTTGCTTTGTCTTTGTGACAAAGCTTTGGAGACATCACAAATCCAGCAGGTCTCTGCCAGGAGACACGTGGCCTGGGCTATCAAACTGACAGCAGGAAGCCAAGAGCACATCAATGAACCACGGCCAAGACAGCAGGAAGGCAGGCACGCTCCGGCCACCGTCTTGGAGTGAAACGCCTTCCCAAGGCCCTTAATGATCTTTATAAAGCGGCCGGCTGAGTGACGACGGGAGACGAGATCAGGTAATCTGGGGCTAACTAGCTCCATGTCCACTAAAGAGGATTGAAAGGGTTAATTGAACCCTTACCCCTCTCCAACCGGGGCTAGGGAGGGAAACTAAGCAGCCGGAAGACACGTTGAGCCGCTGATCAGCATTCAAGCCAAAGAAGTGTATGAATAACTCCTAAGTAACTCTTAAGGTATTACGGTGAGCAGCCATGCATTTGCCGTCATGGGTGCTAAATGACCTACTGCTCAAACCCGACACCCGACGCATTTATTCACCACACCGGCCGCAGTGTCTTCATAGCCTCCCCCTGGAGATCACTTAATAACCAGAAATAACCAGAAGGAAGAGATTTGGGGAGTTAAAGGAGGATTTACATCAAAATCTGTCTGCAGGTGTTATGGAGTACGGTGCAAATTTAGACTTGCAATGTGATAAATGACATGAATAGTGCCACAAAAAAATCCCCTCGCAGACCTAAAAGCATTTCCCATAGAGGAGTATTGCAAAAGAGACGTGTGTAAAGCGGCTAAGGGTGCCTCCAACTGCTAACAAGATCAATTATCACCCTTTTTTTTCACTTTGATCCGTGGAGGTTTTATGTTTAAAAGTGATTTATAAACCCACTTCCAACTTGGAAGGATTTTATTAAGAAACTTTATTTATATTTGGAATGTGGTCTGTTCATTTATGAAGGAAAATTAATTTTGGATTATCTGATGTAGATGATATTAATGCCCTAAATACCAATTAAAGGTCAAATCAGTGAATTGTGTGTTATTTTGTCATTTATCTTTCCTGATGTGACTTGACTGAGTAATGGTGTGAGATGATTTCTGACACGTATAAAGATGCGTGATGTTTTCACAGATAACTCTGACCACTGTCCTGGTCAAAGTAAAACACTTCTTTTTTCGCGTCTCTTTTCTTTTCTGTAAGTCAATTCATTCTTTCACTAAACCAGTCCTAAAATGTAATTTGATTTATAATATTGTTTTTTATTAGCCTGATTTTTAATTACTGGTACATAAAAACGCCTTCTAATTTGGATAATCTCTTACCCTGCATGGATAGTTATAATATGAAATTTATAACATATAATATGATCACTTCAATTGTTTCACCCTTGCTATTTGCAATGAAAATGTACAAATTTAAAATTGTATTTTCCCATTTAAAATGCTGTTTTAATATTATCATTGTATTTCTGTTAATTATCATAATTATAGTTTGTTTATTGTAATATGTGCTTTCAGATTGTTACTGCAATTAATAATATTTGAATTGTAGCATTGAGTTGTTTTTTTTTAAACACTAATGAGAAGTTGTGCATTCACACAGAAACAGTACACAGTTGTGTTGCTGTCATGCTGAGTGTTATCTTTTTCAATTTCAGCTTCCTCATCTAATATTGCTTCCTGTTAATAGAGAAAAAAAACTGTCACTGCACTTTTGCAAAACAATTAAATAGAAAACGTGATGAAGATGGTGCAGAAATGCCCCGAGCAGCAGTTATCAACATGATATAACACATATTACACAAACCAAGTTGACAGGCAGAACACACAGTAAGAGAATCCATCTTAAGTTGCAGACAGCTGAAGACAGCTTTTAGAAAATATAACCATGAAAATCAGTTTAATATTACAGTTGGGCTAAAAGAAATATATAAATATATCCATATTTAGTTTTTCTATGGCATATTATTGGACTAGAATGCGTCACATAAATAAATTGAAGAACAACATTACAATCATTTACTGTCGTTGGACTCGGAGGAAAGACACTGACAAGCAGGTTGATGAGTGATGAAATGAAGCCGGATTAGGGGGATTTGACCCCGCACATTTTGCTTTCACCTGGCACACTGCAGTCAGAACAGGTTGTAAACGGAGGAGGAATTGTATTCCGCGGAGTATCGAGGACGTCCTTTTTTCCTCCATAAACAAATTAATCCTGAATTATCCTCGCCGTCTGGAGGCCGGCCCTATGACTTTCCCATCTGCCTGGCAGGAAGAATTGATGGCCAAGGCCTGTCCTCCACCATCCCAACAGGAAGAATGCACCGTCCTCAAATATGCAAATATGCTCCACTGCTCCATCACACCCTTCACTGCAAAACCTAGCAGAGGCCACTGAGGTCGTGTCCGCAGTCTTCCACGGGGGACTTGGGTGGACGTTGAAGAGACGGTTACATTATACTTCAATGGATATTTTATAGGCTGTTTTTTTTCTGACACACTGGTTTTACATTTACCTTCATGCAGGGGAAACAATATTAACAGACAATATCTTCATCTTCCACTCTTACTGTAAAAATATCCTCCTTTATATTGTTAATAGTTAGATAGCCTCCAAATATGTTGTAATTACTGCAGAATTAAAAAAAAAAAATTGCACAATTTGCAATGATAAATCGCAATTAATAGATTTTTAATATTGAAGCTTCTAATATTAGATAATGTAGAATCAACACCAAGAATGAATCATTTTTAATTAAAATTACTATTTAAATTAAAATACTATTTAATAATTTAATAGCATCTTTTTTTTATTACAGACAGATCTCTTGTGTGAATAAAATTTCCAATTAAACCATCAGGACCATCGACTGTCATACTGATCTGAACTGACACAAATAATAATAAAAGCTCTAAAGTGAAACTGAATGAAAAACAGTCCAGGAAACAACAATGTCTTATTGGCACTAATATAGATGAAATTTAACAACAAAATATGTGCATGTGCCGGCTAAATTTCAACAAGGTGCTCAATATCCATGAGAATTGGTCCTCAATTGTTTTACCTTGTTCAATAAAAGGTCAAATAAATAAATATGCTTGCAAATCTGAAAAATAGGAAAAGCTTCTGACTCAAACATGAAAGCCACACTGCAGGAGTTCACAGGGAGTCAAACTGTGCATGCACCTCATTCTGCACAGCGAACTGAAATGGTCATAAATTATGGAATCATGAATTTTGAAGAGCAATATTTCAAGAACACATTTTTGAGCAGAGGGGGACTTTAAAAAAAATCCACCATAAAATCTTTTCGAATGAACTCATTTGACTTTAGCCGAGAAAAAAAAATACAATAATAAAAACACTACAGTAAATTTCTGCAGCCACCACAGATATGATCATAGAGCAGGGGTATTATTGGTACATTATGTGTTCGTGCTTGAAAGTGTCAAGTTAAAAACATGCAAACCTGCAAACACATTTATATTCAGAGCACAGACGCTCAGGAAGAGCAGTCCTTTTGTAAAATTCCACATTGGTTTCCAGACTTGTGGTATCAATCTGGCTCATTATGATGTGATGTGAAGGGGCAGACTTTCCCTCCGGGGCTTTAATTTACGTCTTATCACTGCACCCGGCTAATGGATCCTAAGCTGCAATTAATATTTCCCTCATGAGCCGTCTCTCCCTGACTTCCGATGTGATGCTCTACCTGCAATTACGGCCAATAAAGTCCCTAAATTGCCACACTCTCTGTTCAGATCAGGGTCATCGTCGTTACTCAGAGGCTGAGGCTCGATAATGATCTTCTGCTCATGCAGGGCAGCCAATGTGTCAGGAGAGAGCCAGATTAAATGCTATCTTTATTAGATGCTGTGAGAGCCATATTTTCCAGTAAGAGACTGAGCTTCTGCAAAAACAAAAAAAAGACCAAGATAAAGCAAGGGAATAATTGAGAAAATGTAATACCTCTCCCTTTTCATTCTGTCTTCTGTAGTCTAATCACACTAAAACGCTAAGACAGGAAACAGGGTCATTGCACAGGTAAGATATTTTATTGCATGCCATTTTCTCTTCATATTGTCCTCACACACTCGCACACACATATTCATCTGAAGATGAAATTACATGGTCCAGAACTGAGGTAACAACACAGATTTAATTGTCTCGAAAGAAAAATAACCATATGATGTAAATGAAGCAGAAGAATGATATGTTAGATGCTGCACATGGTCATTATTTAGCTAAAGGCACACCACCTTCTTTAAAACAATCGTGACAACTTCAAAAGACTGGAGAGCCAGTTCCATGTGATAAACCCATCTGTGCATTCCAAATAAAGCATTTCAAATATGAATCGTATTCATATTAAATGCACATATACCGAATCCAGATGGAATAACATGTCACTGCAAACCAGCTAAAGCAAAAATAAAAAAAAAGGATCATAAAAAGAAACTAAACAAACGGCCTTGGTGAACAGCTCACTTTACTTAAGTACAGTTGATGCGCCGCCACGGCTGATAATTGGCACTCTTACTTTCTTAATCACATCGAGAGCTTCCACTGATTTAACACACATACACAAGTCCTCGCGGAGATGTGTGCTTGGACCCATCTGTGGCTTGAACATCTCCATTTCTTTTTCATTTCTTTGGCAACTTATTACTAACAATATTTTTTCGGGAAAGGTTAGTTTACATTTTGGATTATTATTAGTTCGCCAAGCGAGACGTAACCGCAACAAAAAGAAACACATTTATATAAATGCCTAAGTACTGCCAGAAACGTCTCATCAGGACCACATTCAGTTAGCATGAACTCTCGCTCGCTCTCGTTTCCACGAACACACATACACACACAACACACACTCATTATGTCGAGCAGCAATAAAATAAATCTTAAATTAACACTGCAGAAAAAAGGTTTGCATCAGACCCCGTCCCGCCCTGGGCTGGAGGAGGCTGAGGTACATCTCATCACGGATGTGAGGGAGCTGATGTTTCAAGGGGAAGCTGCCAACATCCCAACTGCAGGGAAAGCTCTCACTTTGATGGTATGTAGCGGCCGTGCTGTCCAACGTCAGTGTTTGTTCCAGGTCGGGGCCGCCATGGGACCTCTGGAGGATCTCTCCACCACTATCAGTTCATCGGGGTTGTCACGAGCCTTATAATGGAACAGAAGGTCTTGGATGGCCCGCTCTTCAATCTACGATGACAAAAATAGACAAAAACGGAGACAAAATTATGGATATTGTGGGCAACAAAACCCACATTTTATATGAGGGTGAAAGGAGAAAACGCTGACGCAGAGTTCGATTCTACATAATGGCAACCAGAAAAGCCGCAGGGGGAAAAAGTGCTTTATGTAGGCTCTGACAGAAGCCTGGCAGCAGCAGGACGACAGGGAGGGCTGTCAAAAGACAACTGAAGGCACCTTATTCCTCACCAGCACCGTACACAATATGATGTTCATTAAATACACCTTCTGCCAGATAGAGACAAACTGGGGTAGCTAAGTCCGGACAGGAGTGTGTGCGCGCGGATAAGCGCGTGAGCAGTAACACACACGGCGGCGTGTCGACGTGTTACCTGGATGAGTGCCAGCGGCTTCTCTCGGCTGCGGATCAGAGCGGCTTCCTGCTGCTTCTCCTCCTCGACGATGGAGGCAAAGGTCACCAGGGAGGAGAGAGGAGGGCTGCCGACTGCTCCCAGCACCCAGGGCCTGAGGGGAGGTGGGAGAGAGAGAGATAGAGAGAGAAGATAGGCATCAGTGGCCCCGCTAGGATAGCGTCTCAAAGGTCAAACGCTGCCACGAGCTCCGGTGTGAAGCCGCCTGGCTTTGAGGAGCTGGTTGAATTATCATCAGTACCACCGGGGAACAAGTAGATCTCTGCCATGCCGTACAGATTCTGACAGAATCACAGCACTTCCCCGTGAAGGTCTGGTAGGGCTACTGGGAACAGTCCTGCATGATTTTAAGCCATATTTATAGAACTGGATTAGAGAGTTCAAGTCTAAACAATCTCATTTCGTTGAGCAATATGAATAGCTGTGAAGTCGCAGTTACTGTGTTTTGGCGACTTTAGTTTAAAGCAGTTTCTGCATACGGAATGTGAATTGATATAACACCACTAGTTTGATTATTTGGTTCTCACCAGGCAATAAAATCATTACCATGTAGCATATCAACTACAGGAAAGCACCTCTTTATGAAGATCTCTGTCTGCTTGATTTAGTGCAGCCGAGCACAACTGATGCTTTCACTTTGTTTGGAAAGGACCTTTTTGGTGAGCACTGACAACTGTTGATGTAAATGCACCCTTCGACCTTCCTTGTAATAAAAAAAAATTAATCACTTTTCTATGATATGGGCCATTTTAAACTGCACATATTCTGCACATATTCTTCCATAACGTCAGATACCATAAACCCTGCAGACAATACTCAAACTTTCCACAGGATTTTCCATATGATTGAATAACTGATTCTGAGCATCAGGCTTACTTATGACTGGGATGTACCACATGTTTCTTCTACTCACACTATTCTACTCATTGGTTGATTTCTTGCATTAAGATGATTTTTTTTGTTTAGTTTTTTGAATTACGACTTGTGAAATTTAATATTTAAATACGCAAATGAGGCATTATGTATATATAAATATGTTTGCAAACACTTTCAGAACAGAAATGTGAACATTTTGTTGAGCCAATCAATTGTATAATTGATCCATGTGTGATTTGCCTGCTGCATGTTGCCTTAAATGACTGAAAGACTTTACCCAAAAATACTTGACAGACCTGCATGTAAGATATGAGACACAAAAACCTCAAAAATCGGTCATAAGAAACTGCTGGAACAAATTAACAATAAATCAAAAAGGTGACCCACAGAATATTTCTCTCTCGAAAGCCAGATTACACGTTTTCCTCTCTATATTTAAACACTTTGCCTAGAACTAAACAATTCGTATTGTTTTCCGCCAAACCGCAATGATCCTGAACATCAATTCAACATGACATGAGCACCCTGAGGCCTGATTTGTGTGCGCTTAAAGTGGTTTCTTTTTTATAGTTGCTTTCTGTGGGTTTCAAGTCACACTTCATTTGCACAATAGTTTGTTATAAATGTGGCCAGACATGTTCCTTATCACTCACCATGTTGAATGTTAAAGTCGTATGAAATGCAGAGTTTGTGCATGTGCGTGTTAATCTGGGCCAAGAGACACTCCTGGAACCATTCACAGAACACGTGAGAAAAAAAAAGAGAAAAAAAAAACAGAGAAAAATTCTGACATTCAATCAAAGAGAAATTATAAAAAAGCATCTTTACTAATTTTGACTTGGGATGTGGAAACAGGATCCCAGGAGACATAGGAATGTACGAGGCTGCTGCTGCTGCTGCTGCTGCTGCTTCCTGAGCCTTGAAGTCACGTCTCTTTCTGTTCATCCGAATACCGCGAGGAACCTGAAACCTGCTCCTGATTCTGTATGATCTGCTGTGACATGAGGCTGCCCTTATCAATTCTGATAAACATCACTTGCTTCGCTAGAGTGACTCACACAGCTGTTTATTAGCGAGTGGTCTCCACAAGAGATTGCAGCTTACATGAGCAAAAGATACATCAGAGGAAGCACAACATTAGATAAAAAAAAAAAAATAAGCGACGCGTTTACCGAACTGAACAACATTTTCAGAAGCGTAGTCCCCCCCCCCCCCCCCCACATGAGCCAGCATTAGAAAAAAAGATTATATAAAATAAAAAGATTTTCTGTCTTCATATAATGTGATTCAACTAAGAATAGTGTGTCTGTGTGTGCGAGTGTGTGTGTGTGTTTTTCCAGCTGTGTGACAGTGCTGTAAAGGTCAGGGTAGGTCGGTGTCTGTGGGCAGGTCAACGCAGCTGTACTGGGTCATTTAGAGCTGTTTGCCTCACTCAGACCAGGGCATCACGCCTCTCTTTCCATCTCAGGAAAAGAGAAGATCCAATCAATCGCCACTTAAATCCTACAAAGATGTTTGTGAAGACAACCTTGACAGGTTGTCTTCACAAACATCTTTTTTTTTTCTGTTCTGTCGCTGCAGAATCAGTCAGAGAAAAACACTCGAGTGTCACTTCCCTTATGTCTGCGTGAGTTTGTGCCAGATCTTTATTTCTATTTTTAAACTGAAAACGGTCCCACAATATCACAAAAAACTTGGGGATATTTAAGTGTTGGGGGGAATTGAAGCAATGAGAAAATAATTAAAAAATAATAATTGTATAATAACTAACTGAAGATGTAACAGCTCTTTTAATTAAACTCAAGTATTGCTGTTTCAATCTATCTTGAATTGACTTTATATATATATATATATATATATATATATATATATATATATATATATATATATATATATATATATATATATATATATATATATATATATATATATACACATACATAAACACACACACACACACACACACACACACACACACACTTATTTTATCCTGCTTTACTTCCTGGTATGTCATTTCATGTATTTTTTATTTTACGTTATTTGTGGGGGGGGTATTATTTTATTACCCTACTTAGTTTTTTCCTTTAGTATCTAACTATCTTGTGAGTGTTCATTATTGATCTCTCTATTTGAGAGAATTTAAAATTCATGGCTTTTTGAATTATTGACTGTTAACTTCCTTGACTATTGATTGTGCTGAAGGTAAGATCCTGTAAATGAAAGTGTGTGTGTGTATAGGCTGTGTGTATGGCTAACAATCCCAACAGCAGTTTTATGAAGACACTTCAACAGTGCCTCCAAGTGGTGAACAGCGGTACAGCCTGCATGTGTTGGTGCTCTGTCATGTGTGTCGCTGTATGCGCAGGCACCAGACTTACCCAGCAGGCCTCTCTGGCTCGCTGCTGTCAGCACATTTGAACGTGACCCTTCTACAAGCTGGAGTCGCGCTGGCATGGGACCCATGGACAGTTTGGCCCCTCAGGGCTCCGGTTTGCCCCGGCCTGACCAAGCTGTTCTCCTCCTCTTCCAGCAGAGCCCGAAACGAGCACGAGGAATGTGGGGACTGGACTGCAGTTGCCCTGTAGATGGAAGATTCACGATTATAAATAAAAAATATATTTTTTTTATAAAAAGGTGGTTTTATTCCGGCTTCTATTTGGCAGAATGATTTATGGGTTTCAAGAATCTGTGTGAACAGGTTTATTATGGTGATGAAAGCTATGGGAAAAAATGTTCACTGACATTGTTTTATATAAAAAGTCATCTTTAAATAAATACAGCAACTATGAAAAAAACATATTTTCATTTAGTATGAGCCATTCTCTGTTTAGCACCATCTGGTTCTAACTTGTAGATATTTGAACGTATCTGTCATAACAGTGAGCAATCGTAAACCCATCAAGAGGAACCAGGAAGTCATTTCATGACAGTTCTGTCAGTGGTCTTCATATTCAGGCTCACTCACCAGGCCTTCCCACCACTGCTTTTGGATGGGGTGACTATGAAGGCGGGTTTGGACGCCGTGGACTCCACACTGGGCTCTTTGTTGGCCATGGCCAACATCTTCCTCTGCTTCTGGGACAGTTTAGTGGGAACAGGGGAGTGCTTGCTGATGGTGCTGACACTGCATGCAGGCGGAAAAACATGTGCGTCGAATTGAAAAATAATGGCGGGTCATGTGTTGCAGTACTAAATGAACAAACGCAAAACGGTTTGTTTGTAAATCATCTCCTCATGTCTGGTACCTTCCAGGGCTTTTAGGAGTCGCTCCGAGGGGCTGCAGAGAGTTGGCTTCCATGTCCATGATGGTTCTCAGATCCAAGACCGGGGGTGGACGAGCAGGACTGCAGATCGTAATAACACAGTCACACATTCTACATTCTCTGTACAGCTCCGTTTACAATAGATATTTATTGACATGGGTTGAAAACATTTTCTTCTTTCTCCAAAACTCCTCTACAAAATAAAGTGGGAGGATATCAGGTCTGTTCTAGAAGGCAGAGGACCTTGTATCATATCTCACACCTGCTTTTCTAAGCAGGGCAAATAACGACTTTCTGCCTTATGAATGTTCTGCCTCCAGCATTTTCACATGGAGAAGGAGAATAAAACAGAGTCAGAAGACATATATTCGGTTCAGTCAATCTTACATAGGAAGAATCTTGGGGATGGTTTGTGGAGCAGACTTGGGGGGAGTTGGGAGGCCATTCCTCATGAAGGTTGGAGTGCTGGGTGGAGTCTTCAGCCTCTGACTGAAAGCCTTCTCATCCTGCCGGTGGGAAACAGACAGGTTGTGATCACCACTAAAAGAGAAGCAGCAACTCTCAATTTGGTGACTTTTAATCTAGCGCTGCAGGCTTTTAAATTCTGATTGATTAAACCTTAGATAGTGCTCATTAGGGCTGCTCGATTATGGATAAAAACATTATCACTTTTTTTTTTTGGTCAATTCTGAAATCATGATTCATGATGAGTTACACAATGCATTTATTCAGCATGAGTGAATTTGTGCTTTTGTTAAGGAAGGTTAAACAGGGTTGTTATGCTGCCTAGAGTCACAGATATTACCAACAATTGCGCAGCTTTAGTGCTCATTATAATTAAACCTTTTTCTGTTATCTACCACTCATGCAATTACTTGAGCAAAAGTGGAGTTCTTCATCTTTTATTTACATTTTGAAATGAACTAATTAAAGGCTATTGTATTGGTCAGAAATTTACCTCTGCTTTGTCATGGAAGACAGGTGACTGCATGTCTCTGGGACTGCCCACTCCCATACAGCTGCCCTCTGAGTCCGATGTGAGCAGCTCCTGTAGGGACTCTGTTGAGTTGGCCTTCCCTGACTTCACGAGGCACGGAGAAACCACTGAGAGAGGATACAGTGTGTTAGTGACATCAAGGGAACTGTAGATTTGAGACAACCATCTGTGTGTGTTCATTTGTACAGTATACCAGTAAATAACTCCTCCAACAGGGACAACAGATTAACTGTTTCTTTCAAATAAACATGACTACCTGCAGCAGGAGGGCTCTGAATGATATCAGAGAGCGTGTAGCCTCCTGAGCTGTCAGAGCGTCGCCTTGGCTTCTTCTTTGCCTTCATCTTGGCCTTTTTTAAGAGCATCTCCCTGAGGGAGGACAGTGACATACATTTATGAAGGCCTAAAAAACAAATTTCAAGGACTTAGCACCTCCTTTCCTAAACTGGAGCTCTTTAATAAAATGTATTTTCTAAACCAATTGTAACCTATTAAGATACTTTAAAAAGTTACAAACCTCTGCAAAAAGCCCAATAATACAACAAGCATGTCAATAATTTAAAATTACTGTTTTTTTAATTAATATTTTCTTGTGTACCTGCAGGAGTGATCCAGTTCCTCCTCTGGTTTGGGGCTGAACGCTGAATCTAAATCCTCATCCTCATACACACTAAGGTCTGGAGCACTGGGGTATGGGGTGATAATCCTCTTTTGCATGGCTGGGATCTAATAAAATGAAACACTATTAAAAACATCATCCACAGGCAATTGAAGACCGCAATTTGTTCACTCAGTGAAGCATCATCAGTACAGTTCAGTTAGAGTAGGACTGTCTGACAGCCAGGGAAAAAAAACTTTTAGTATAAACTGTCCACAAAATGAAAAAATGTTTTAATGCATAAATCTACAGTGTTTAACAAATTTTATTGCACTATTGCATTGAGTTATTGCACGAGTTTGTGTGTGTGTCAGAAAGTTATGCATTTAGCTGCAAGTTATAAAAACAAAAACAGATCCATGAGTTTTCCCAGGAGTCACCATTTTTATGCAAGACAAGAAGTATCTTCTTGCTACTGTCTCCTGAGGCAACTACTGTGAGAGAAAATGTTTTCTCTGCTCTCGAGGAAAGGATTTTTCTCTGTAAGGTTGTTGAAAGAGTAAAATGAGTCTTTTCCTCTCTTTCAATACAATACTTGATTATTGGATGGTTCGACAGCACCACATGTGCATATTTTTTTGTTGAAAAAAAGACAAACAGGCAAACATTTAAATTGTGGAAAGTATAATGCGGATCGGGATAGTTGCAGGGGAGGTGGGGTTGACTCACCATCTTCTGGTAGGCTGCAGAAAGCTCCATAAGCACTTCATCACTAAGAATATCCAGAGCTCTGAGGGGCAGCGTGAAGATATGAAAGGAACAAAAAGAGTAGAAAGAAACAGCAGGTTTAGTTTTCACAAAGTAAGATTAAGATTTTCTCCTGTTGGGGTAAACCCGATTTATCCTGCTGAATATATATGAATTCCTATACAAAGTGTTTATGTGTTTTACATAGGACATAAGTGCAGGTAGAAATAAATACAAAAAAAGGAAATCTTCTAAATCTGTTGCATTAAAAAAATATTTTCCAAACTATAGCTAGCTTATAATTCTGTTTCTCACTTGGACTCCAGCAGGGCAGCCATGTTAAGCACAATGAACTGGAGGCAGGAGAGTTTCAGCTGCTCTGCGTTGTACATTGTGGCAAACTCCAGCAGCTCGGCAGCATTCTTTAGAGTCACTGAGAACAGCAAAGCACAAAACGCCATGACAACATTGTTTAAAATTATGCAATTAATGTGATAATATTTTCTTCTATTGACTTCTAATGTAATGTTGCATTCACACCACATTGACAGTGGTTTGAGGTGCATTTCCCTCATTCATTGGGAGGCACCTTGGGTATCGCGCTGTATAAATGTCTATCTATTATAAACATCTGTAATTTATGCTTTCTGTATTCTAAGCCAAAATAGCTGTTATCATGATGTTTATGATATCTTTAACATCTTTGCACTGGCCAACCATAGGTCGCCAGATCACATCTCAAAAGGAAAATAAATGAAATAAAGTCAAATCAGATCAAGTGCATATTTGTAGAACTCAGTTAGCAGAAAATCCCCTTCCAAGTGTTTGTAATGGCTGCTTTTTATCTTAAATTCCATCAAAGTGTTATGGCCACATGACCGTAATACAACATTATGTAAAGAAAGGAAAAGAGAAAAAATATGAGCAAATTTAATGTCCCCAGCAGCAAGGATGAGTGGAATAAAACAAACAGGACATACAGTTCTCAGTGATGATGACCTCACACATCTCCTTCAGTCGGGTGATGAGCAGCTGGTCCGCTACAACCAGAACGTTGCAGACAAACTCTACATTCAAAGACTCTGTGGGTGGGTGAGGGAGGAGCTCCGTCAATATATTCCTTTTTACGGGTTCATGCAAATTCAGTGTTTATGACTAATACATCATCATAGAAATGCATTTTCAAAATGTGCTGAGAGCCATCACAAAAGTTGAGAAGCTACCTTTAATGGTGGGAGACTCATCGGTGTAAATGTACTCGAGAATGGCCTGCAGAATTTCTGAGCTGGTGGGCATCTCTAACGCAGAACAGGATGTGGCCTGAAGGGACAAGAGTTTGTTGTTTTTACTAGTGACACACTGATTATAGAATAAAGCAGAGTGAAATAACAACATACCTCTATCCAGGGGTTTCCAAGCATACTGTGGAAATATTCTGCAGAAAGGATAGGCAGAAAATTAAAAAAAAAAATGTATTTTTAGATTAGATCTTTCAGGAATAAGTTAAATTTACTGTAACACATGTGGCACACCCAATGGCACACATACTACACATACAACACATCTGTTTTAAGCACATTCTCACAAACTAATAGATGATACTTATTACTGCAGAAAGTAAGATTTTAGTTTCTTTTCAATTATAACCAGCTCTAAATGTTTTAGAACAATGGTTCTCACATATTTCCTTGAAGAGATGCCAGAGGGTCCCCGGAAAAAAGGAGGAGAATGATTTATTTTCAGTAAAATTCCAGAATGACAGAATACAGAACCATTTATACAGAGGACTGTCATAATTTAAAATAAATTTAATTTTAATTTAGTAGTATTAATTTTATTTGTGAATTATTCTGCCTTTATACCAGAATTTATCTATCTATGAAAAAAATAATCTATATTGAGGTGAAAATAAATGGGATGAGTGAAAAGATGAATAAATACATTTAAAAAAGAATATATAAAAGGCAAAATAAAACAATCCATGTAAAAAATAATAATTTTTAATGAATGAATTAAATAGAAAATTCCCAAAATATGGACATTTGAGGTATTATAAAAAATATTTATCCTCCATAATTTTGGGTTTCTGATACTTTCTTTTATAAAACATCTTAAAGCACAAATCCTATAAGATGGGGTCCATGATCTAGTTTTCATGAGTTCTTTGATGTGAAGTTTGAGAACCACTGTTCTAGATAATATTAGTCAATGTCTCAAATAACTCAATCCACAGATAAATGCACAAAGTCCATATTCAAGAACTGTCTTAAAATAAACCCTCAGGACTTCTGTAAAGTTGTGATCTCACAACCATACCTACACCATACTTGTTCTCCAGGGAGAAATTTAAAAGAATTGTAAAACTATATTGACATGATTTTTGGTTCTAAAAACTACAAAAATATCTTGTTAGGGATTTAAAAATACCAGATTAATCCTAATTATTTGAAACATCTGTGTACTTGTGTCTTTGTTGATGCCCTTCCTCACCTAGTCTTGCACAGAGGACACTTTTATGACATGGAAACTCTTTTCCGTCTTCAGATTTCAGAGTGACGTCACAAAGGTAGGAACTGTTGAGACACCAAAAAAAAACCACTTATAACACAAAGATTAACATTTATATCAAATGTATCATCTAGAATCTATTCTGTAGCAACAACTGTCAATACACAATTGTACACCTACCATTTTTTCTGGTTGAATTTGTGTTTGTTGCCAGTTTTTTTGTGTGTAACATTGATCTTTCCACTTTCATATTTGACTCCATCCAGCCTGTCAAGAAGTAAAGGAAGCGTGATTAACAAGAAATGACATTGTGTCCAATACTGCGTCAGGGTTTAGAGCTCTCACCGTGCAGACAGGCTGCCCAGGCCCAGCTTCTTTGCAATGCCCTGTAAGGTTTTCACAGGGTTGGAGCCTCCCTCGTTGGCTCCCGCTTTGTCACCTTTGCCTCCTTTACTTTTCTTGCCAGGTTTGGAGCCCTTGCTCTTGGCCTTGTCTCCGCCTCCTTTGGTTGCAGGGGGAAGGGAGCGGTACACCTCGAGGGCTGAGCGACCTCTCAGGCCCAGTTCCTGCAGGCTGCTGATAAGCCTCTCCTGCTCTGAATCCTGGCCAAGACAACAGAGATATGGGAAAAGACTCTTCATGAAATAACCATAGCTGAATCAAAAGCATCACTTCTTTTGTAAAGGTTATGCAAACATACTAACATGATTCTTAAAGTTATGCCAACGACAGCCCTCACCTGGTTTTGACCTATCGGGGCTGCAGTGATTTTCGGTCGGGCCCCATGCACCAGCAGCTCACAGGAGTCGGTGTAGATGAAGTCCAGGACATATTCCAGCATGTCTGGTGGGATCTTCTCTAAGATGAGTAAATCGCAGCCCACAGCATCTTCACTCTTCCTCACTTCTCTATCGAGCTCCTCATCGATCTCATGGTGCTCGGCCAAGAGCTGTTTCCGGAAGAACTCAGACCTCATGGACAGGATGTACTTGTGGGCGGCAAAGGTGCGATTGCCTGCCTGAAGTGTCACATCGTGTATGCTGTCCATTTCATCCGCCTCTTTCAGGAGGCTCCGGAAGTGTTGGGAGAATGACGTTGGAGAAATAGTGGGAATCTCATACAAGCTGGATTTAAGATATAAGGTGGAAATATGCCATATGATGAGTGGTGTGAGAGGATTTCCTGACTCCATTAAAATAGGCTAGGCTATCAGCAGAGAAAAGATATTTAAAAAAAAAAAAAGAAAGAAAGAAAATACATCCAGGGAAGACAAGATAAATTTCAGTTTTTTCCAACTAAATAGGACAAGACAGATTCAATTGTAACCTATCACAGAGTCCCTGTGGAGATAAGGCTATTCAAGTCCTGTATTCTTTTGATAAGAAAGTCTTGGTTTCAACCTCTAGATGGCAGAGCTACCCAGTCATTATGCTGGAAACAAATTGTGATTTTATCTTTCGATGATTTGCCAACCCATACAGAGTCATAAGGAAACCAAAGCTTAGAAAGAACTAGTTTTAAGCATCAGTACCATTTATAAAAATATGATCAAAAAGATGTTCGCATGTCATTTCAAAACAGTCCCATATCATACACCTTTCCTAGGCTTTATTTGAATTTTAATATGCCTATAGGGATTAATGAGCCTCAGATTACCTTTGAAGCGGGTGCAGTGACTGTACGGTTATGACATCACATCTCACAACCTTTTTACGATATAAGATAAGATAAGATATATAAGATATGACTTTATTGATCCCACAACAGGGAAATTTGCTTGTTACCGCAGCGTACAGAGTAAAGAAAAAGAAAAGAAAAAAAAGCTGAAGAAATAAAAGCTATAAAAAATAAAAATACACAACACTATGTACAAAATTCTTGGAATTTGTTGATCCGCATACACAGTATGCATTATGGACATAAGAATGGAGAAAAATAATAATACTAATAAATAGCAAGAATGGGACATATCTCTTGACTTCTGACTCGATCGTGTGCAGTATTTCTTTGCATCAGGGAACATATTGTACCTTGTTTTAGGATCGGCCTGGAGCACTCCATAATTTCGACCTTTAGAGTCCATGGTGATGCTCACGGCACGGTGGACAGAGGGGAGTTTCTCCAGACGAATCCGCTCGTACACTGTGCCAGCGTCTGAGTGGCCACAGACCTCAACACTGACCTCTGCAAAAGAACAAAGTGTGGATCAGACCGCCTCCCAATCACACTGACTTTTTCCAGCTTGGTGATTGAGGTGACCATCTTATACCAAGCTAAGTTCTTCACCTTTCTTCTCTTCGTACTTCTTGTATTCTCCAGCCCACACGCCGCTGAAGCCCTCGCCCTCCTGAGTCACAAACATCATGCTGGTTTTGCTGAGCGCTATGTCCGACATGAAAACCTGCCGGCTGTACGCCCACCGGCACTGTCTCACTGAGCTGCCAGAGGAACGCCAGCAAAACACCTGACACAGGTGGGAAAATAACAGCAGGAAGATGATTTAAGGAACGTTACACTGACAAGTCTTAGTCACCACTTTCATCTATAGCATCACATACAGGAAACACTGGTTTGGGATTGTATAACTTATTGGATTGTATTTTTCACCATGGTTAGATAACAATCTGGAAAAGAAAGATGTTAAAAATACCAATGTGAGATTCACCCACAGGTCCCATAACTGGTTTGGACCAAACTATTAAGAAAGGTTTCTCACCACTGGGTTCCTCAAAAGCTAAATAAACAGTATTTCTGCTTAGATTTCCGAGGCGCACTTACCCTTCCAGCTTCATCTAAAGCCAAGATGGTCACCTTCTCTCCTCCTCCCTCATTCAGAAGCTGTGGGTCGACACGGTGGTCCAGACTACCGCCGCTGACCAGGACCTTCCTGATGTTGAGCTGCCTGGACATGACAAGGACGAGATATTCCTTACCTGCCATATTCAAATGATTGCAGAAAAGTGGCTAATATTACAATATACGCTGCAGACATACAGTATTGTACTTTCTGATTTGGTCTCGAGAGACAAGGTTGCAGACTGAACAAACAGAGTATTACAAGCGTCTAGGAGGATGTACCACTCCAGGGAATAATCACGAAAGGCCTTCTCTAACTATTGTTTGGTTTGCACATTCTGGGCTACCGTAGAAACGCAGCAGTACAACATGGCACACTTTGTGGAGGGATACCTGCTCCTCAGGTAAATCTCAATCGTTTGTAATAAAAACGTAGTAATTCTTATATTGATGAATAACATACAAATAAAGCGCAAGTATTATATATATATATATATATATATATATATATATATATATTTCATGATTCCTTAAACATTTGCATTTGCTTTTTTAAGTGAAAGGCAAACTGTTAACCCCACTTCCCTCACAGAACTACACAATGTGAAACATAATAATAAGTGTTGAACAGGTGATTTACTATCAGCTGTCATTTAAATTATTCAAATTATTCTCCACATGCAGCTCACTCAGTAGTGGTTCGATATAGAACAGCAGTGCCTCTTTCTGCTGGTTTGACAAAACGGCAGATATTGCTTCCTACTATGAGCAAGATAATACATTACTGTTATACATATGGCTCAATACTGGATGTGCAATCTTTTGTTTTTAACGAATTAACATGAGCTGAAAAAGGAATCACTTTTACATCTCTAGAAAGGGAAAATAACAACATGTTTAACTGCACTTACAAATAAATAATAACAAAATGTTTTGAAATATCACTCTCTTTTTCCAAATGATAGTTGCTTAAGGAAAAACTTCAAGTCCTACTATTTAACTTACCTTGAAGCCATTTTCTTGCACTGGTAGTCAGCCAACATGTAGACATCCCCTTTCTCAGTCACAACTACCGTTGCTCCATCGCTAGCAGCAGCCATTGCTATGGTTAAATCCTTGTGGTGCAGTGCTGAGACCTGCCGAGGAGCTGTCACACACTTCTCCCCATTGGGGTCCAACAGGTAACCTGAAACATCAAATCACAATTTAGTATTGAAAGTATTCGCTGCTATATCTAGTTGTGTCATCCACGTCTGATAGGGTCTTGAGTATAGATGTTCACAGATATGAGTGTTTTCAGTTCTACAATGACAAGAAGATCCTTACTCACCACAGGAAATACCTGAAAATGCTCTTTTCTTTTAGGCTATGCTTTTTACTCTACTTTCAACAGTCCAACGTTTATAGTGATGTTTGAAACACAATATAAACATACCCAGCTGGCCTCCGTTGAGTCCCATTGTATAGACAGCCTCCCTGGTCCAAAGCACAGTGTGGAACCTTCCTGCTGCAACTCCAATCACTGTCCTCCCTTTCAATGTCTTGGAGGACACCTACAGTAGTGCACAGAACAGAGACACTGAAATAATATAGTGTTAAGAAACATGTGTTTCAAGACATGCCATAGAAAATAGAAGTTTTCACAATGTTGTTTGGAAGAAATACTAAATATAAAAAGTACCACATGTTCACAAACCTGTTCACAGGTTTTAAGGTACAGTTTTTGATATGGGTTGTGTGCATTTCTTTAATGAGTGAGCATTTTTAGACATGGGTCAGTATTTTAAATTTGATTCTCTAACATAGGGGACCTTTAAATTTCAAAAAGAGACACAATCTCCATGATTGTCACAGAAGTGATTGGATCTCATTTACCACAAAAACAATGTGTGGTAAATGAGATTATTTGCTGCCTATCTTCATCAGTCCCTCCCACCTCTTACCTGTTTAGGAACATGCGCAGACGCTGGAGGAGGAGCCAGCCCGAGTTGGTGGAAGGTGTTGAGGCCAAAACTGTAAACGTAGCCTTCCTCTGTCAGCACTACCGTGTGGTCTTTAGCTGCTGCCACCTGGGAGCAGTGATGAGACATCAGAGCCTCCACCATCCGAGGAACCTGTGGAAAGGAGCATAATGAAAAAGATGATTAAAAAAACTGAGTGCACAGACCTTTTAAAAGCACAGGATCACTGCTGAGAGTTTAGTGGGTTCTCTTTCATTTTTTGCCCCAGTGCAATCCTCTGTGTTTATTATTGTTAGAATATTTATAGTTAATGGTATTTTAAATGTCCTTGTCAAATCAGAAGCCCTGGTGTTTCCCTACTAAACAGTCCAAAAGCATTTAAAAACACACCATTGAGTCACAAACACTGAATCAGATGGTCTTTCATTACTATCAAGGACAGCGTATGTTTATTTTGAGTCAGTCTCACTTACACCATCCTGCTGATATAAATACACTTACTCAAAATAGTCCTGAAATAATATATCAATTAGCTCTTTTTGAATAACATTTGCTAAAAAATTATATTTTCCAGGTGTTTAATAATGAAATGATAGATTTGTAAGCAATCTTTTAAACTTTCTCTTCTGTGGTGGCAAATGTACTTTGGACTGAGAGAAGGAAACTAAAAGATTGTTATTCTTACTTTTTCCCCCCAAAATGACATTAAGAAACACATGGACAATAGATTTCACAGTCTTGGTTTATGTAGCAGTAGTGAGGGAGGAATCATAATGTCTTTAAGTCAATTAAAAGCCTTGAGATTCAAGTGAAATATTCAACACACTGAACTAACATTAGACATAACACTGCCCATTGACTGCTTTATAAAAAACAACCGCCATCAAAGAATAATTAAAGTCTCACCAGGTAAGTTTGTTCATCTCCATGACCAAGTCGTCCCCCCTGGCCATGCCCACAGGTGAACACCTGGCCTTTCTGAGACAGGAACACAGAGTGGAACTTACACAGGACCACCTAAAGAGAGCAGAAGAGATTAAACATAAGTGTGATGGCTTAAGTGTGTGTGGATCTGAAGTACAGTTTTGTGATGATTAACTCATTATTAGAATTTTATCCTCATAGCAGAAGTGGTGGGAAGAGTGGAGCATTTTTTCCATGTCTCTCAGCCAAACCCTCTTGTAGTGATAGTAAAACACTGTGCCAATAAAAGGTCAAGGCACAAGTGGAAAAGCAAACATCATTACTAATACATTGCTCCCATCAGGCCTTCAATAGAGCGTAAGGATGTTTCCCCAAGTATAACATTGATGTGGACATTCATACACATGCGTACGCACCACTCTGGTTCATTTAATTAAAAACATGTCATTGTGGAATTAATATTTAACCTCTGGCACCTGCTGAATTAGGCTAGGAAGACAAAGACTATATGCCGTGCCACTGGGTCATTGTGTGGCCATGAAATCAGATCCTTCTGTCCCCTACGATGCTTCATACAATTAACCTGCATGACAAGCCAGCCAGATGAAAAAAAAAATCTTCTGTAAACAACAGTAAAATAGTGGTGTGTGAGCCCAGATGGATCATTTCCTAAATACACAAAACACATAATTGCTTAAAAAAAAAAAACGCCAAAGGTCAATTGTACATTGCTCAAACTAGTATGCCCAGCATCTGGTGCCTGGGGGTATTGCACTGGTGCCAGCTGCTACATTAATCACACTAAGAGCAGCCACACAAAAAATGCATGAAACTGTAGCAGGGTTGGCACGGCATAGCAACAGCATAGGCTCAACAAAGTCACAAATTAAGATGACAAAGGAGAAGATGAACCCTATCAAACCATAGATGAACTTGATACAGCAGCTCTGCCCCCTGTTTGACATGATGATTAAAGAATAACTCAACAACCACTCAATAACTGAAAATATTCCATGTGATGTGACTGTATCATTTTTTACCTTATTACCCCACCAAAGAGGTTGTGTTTTAGCCAGCATTTAGCCGTTTGTCTGTTAGCAAAATACCTTTGGCTCAAATTTTTAGCAAATTGGAAAAGGTACCATGATCAGTTGATTAGATTTTGGAAATTATCCAGAAGAAATACTGGTTTCTGGATCACTTTGAATTTTTGGATATTTGTTAACATTGCAGTAAATGGACCTTCGAACAGGTGCCATTGTTTAGGACCACCTGGTGGCGATGTCTTGCACTGTGTTGCACAATGTTTTCTTTGCACACTTTGCCAAAGACACTAAGAGACTTCGACTTGGTGGGATTCACAATATGCTTGGCAGAGGTCTGCACTCTCAGAGTGCTTTTATAGTTTAAAAAAGAAAGTACAATTTGTACCATTCCAGCAATGCCAATATTCCTACAGTTGTGGTTTTACTAATAAAGAATTAGAAAAACATTTTTTTTTAAATACAAATGCTCATCTACCCTAAGGAGACGGTTGTGTAATACAGGGCCCTGGGGAGGGAGTGTTTTTGCTGGTTTACCCAAGTGGTGTGTCTTATCTGGAAAAGCCCATGTGCATTGGGTTTTTTTTTTTTTTTTTTAAATGTAACACAGAGTTGAATCATGAGGCCATATCTGGTGTGACGAAAGCATGTGCAAGTGCTGTTGCTTGCGCAGGGTGGGGAAGCCCTCTGCTGTAATCTTCACAGGATAGTGGAAAACATTTTCTTACTCCCAGGAGAGCCGGGACAACAACAGCGTGTAGTTAGAATACCTGCTTGATATACACTCCAGTCCTGGCAAACACATCCACTAGCTCAGGGTGATGTCGGCTCTCCTGATTACCATGGCCAAGACTGAAGTTGGTATTGTTTCCCCAAGTGTATACTTCTGTTGGGTCTGTAATAAGAAAGAAAACACAATCACAAGCCCAGCCAGACTGCTGTCAGTGCCTGAAGTTTGACTTTAAGTGATGGTCTGCTCAGTCCCAGTGGGTAATACTCGTATATAGGCCTCTAGTGATATATGTTTGAAAAACACATTGAAATGGCTAGAAAGACAGTCAACAGCATCACTAAACAAAATAAGTCACTGTAACGCTTATAAGCCTCTTCACAAGCCTGAATAAAATACAATTTATACTCAATAGATAAGTAAAGAGTTGTTATTGGGGATAATACAGAGGGGATTCTAATAATAAATGGCATGTTAAAGCAAAATTTAAAAAGATTGTACTATAGATATAATAGAAAAGCAGCCAATCAGCTATAACTAAAAGCATAAAATATATTACTGTGTCAAATGCCCATTAAGGTCAACTCAATTACAGCAACAGTTACCTTACCAGTGTTTTTATACACAACATGTGATGGTCGGTCCTTCATCGTCAGGTCAAGGACAGAGAGACCCTCCTTGTCCAGAGTGGAGAGCAGTCCACCATGCTGCAACAAAGTTAGGGAACAAATTTATTCTCATGGTTAGACATAAAAATTATAAATTTGTGCTCTAACACATTAGACAGCAAAATGATTGCGTTCTACAGATCTGTTGATTGTTCCTACACTAGAGGAATAGGGAGGGGCAGATAATGTTCAAACCAACACAACCAAAACGTGAAACAGTTATCACAGTCATGTTGCATTAAATTATTTAAAATGAACTCCTTCCTATTTTTCTCTATTTTCTACAGAAATCCAATCGAGGGGCCAACTTTCCTTATTTCTCAAGGATGTTGGGTAATGTAGTGTTTAAGAGTCTCAGCTTTCTGATGAACTTCCTCGGAAGTGGCTGAGAACTTCCTCAAATGACAGCTAGTCGATGTGACTTCAGTGATGTGTTCGCTAAAAAGGTGCTTTAGCATTCTTCTGAGATATTTTAACAGAAAGAGGTTGATTCATAGACTACACCCAACCAACCTAAAAGCTAGAATGTCCACAAGGTTAAGTTTATTACCACATGATGATATTCAGAGCTCCACTGAGGACACTGCTGCGAATGTATCTGCCTTGGCAACAAGTGTCATTTGGTTCTTAAAAAAGAATCAATGAGAGAAAGGTGCTCTTTTTTCATCTCTTGCCTCAATAGGCTAATTGTATATTAAAACGCACACCATTGTAGGCTAGACAACAATATACATATATATGACTTCTATTGTCAGCAGCACGTCAGCTTTTACATTTTAAACAAAAATAGACATATACCCAAAAAAAACAAGAAAAAAAAATAGGTAGCAACCAGCACTTGCCAAATTCTTCGAAAGGAACTTTAGGCTCTACACTTGGGGCACTGTTTGCCTTTACCTTGTTGGCATCTCTGATTTCTCACTCTTGATGGACAGCACATGTTGAGGTGATCCACCTCAAGCACATACCTTGACCAGCGAAATGAGACAGTGGATCTGTCCGTAGAAGGCGCTGCGGTGCACAGCGGTCCAGCCAGATTCCTTATCCTTCACCATGAGGTCAGCGCTCTTACTCTCCAGCAGCCACTCCAGCAGGGCCTTCTTTCCCTTCGAGGCTGCCAGGTGCAGGGCCGTGCGACCAAAGGCGTCCCGTAGGGTGGCTGCATTGTGGCAGTGGGAGGTCAAAAATGCCCGCAGCTGCCCGTCAGAGCCGCCAGTCAGTGCAGCGATCACCTCATCCGCATGCTGCAGTGAGCGGCATTTAGGGGTGCAGTCCAGCAGGGCCAGACTCATCCTGACCTCCACCTAATCCTGGCAGTGCACCCTCCTCCCTTTCTTATTGCACAGGTTCTCTGACACCCCCACCACCCACAAATGATAAAGAAACTCAAAAAGCTATACTGCTTCAAATGTGTTTTATAAGAGAGCTGCCTTCTAGAAGGAAAAAAAAAAAAAAGTACACCAGGTAAAAGAAAATGTAAAACAAAAAGTCGAGATGGTGTTGGAGCGCTAGAATTGTGCTTGTGTTGAGTTTCCACCGCACCCTAGCGACCCCAGAGCCTCTGGGTGACTTGTTTCAGTCCACCATTTCGACCACTACATGTACGCAACCTAAGGTGCTTGCAGCATACAATGGCATCAAGAATTCAATAAATACAAAAACGTCCTATGTTTTATACAAAATTGCACATTTCAATGTTTACAAAAATAGTTTTTTCCTCTATTTACTCTTTAAATAATTTACAAAAAGGCAACAACAGTTTCGACCACCCCCTCTGACCTTCTCATCCAGCAGTCCAACCATCAAATTTGAGGGGAAAGGCCCCCTTCCCCCCAAAATTCTCACTTTGCTTTTCAAAACTCCATAATTGTAGAGTGCACCTGAAGAAAGAAAAGTCACAATAAGAATGGTTATATTTTGAAAAAATATAGAAACAATAGAAAAATCAAAAAATAGCAATAAAGGTAAATACCCAATAATAACCTATTAACAAACAAATTAAATACTCGACATTTTAAAGGAATACGTAGGAGCTAACACGTCTTTTCACCTACTCATGAGTTCATATTTCTGTACAGCCAAATAAAATATGAATATAATATGATGAATATAAATTATATACGCAACCTAATACAATTCGAACCGTTTAGCGTAGGTTTAGAAGATTTCTCCCCAATGCTCAATTGAAACCTTCGTTCTTAACATATAGTTTGCATGTGTTGCATTCGGGTTAATAGTAGAGGATCGTAAAGTTGACTTGGCTGCAGATTATGTAACAGGCTAATGCAATGAGCCGGTTAGCTTCCCGTGTGACTCGGCTGCAACCCGCTTCACTCCCGTTTAAGTTTTATTTTAGAAAATAAATCTGTTTCAGACATTGAGGTCAATTCCTGCATTAGAATATGAGGAACCTCACCGACTACATTATGTTTCCCACACCAGCTAACTCTTGACACTGACACATCAGCGCAGGTTAGCATTAGCTTCGTGCTACAAAGTGCTATCGTCGCTTCGTGTCTCACCTTCCGCTAGACGAAGACGAAAGAAGACATGTAGGAAGAAGCATCAACGTTGCACATCCACTGTGTCATTACTACAACTATGCGACGCTCGCGTGTTTATTTTCTCTGCTAGAGCAGATTCTGACAGGACCGGACGCCTGAGAAACTGCAGTTGAGGGAGAAAAACCTCCAGCAAACACCGAGACTTCTGATTGGCCAGCTAGTGTACATTTTAAGATCCCATTGGCTGATGGTTTGGGGGTGTTAGTTGAATTCTGCTGTTGCTGTAACTATGATGTCATTGAATATATATATATTTTTATTTAATTTTAGTCCCAATGACAGTAGCGAGAAGTAACTAAGTACATTTACTCAAGAACTGTACTGTAAATATAATTTTGAGATCCTAGTACTTGTGGTTTTTCAATTTGATGCCGCTTGATATTTTTATTACATTCCCCTGTCATGTTTAGTTACTTTTCAGTTGCAGATTTGACATAGATAATATATTTTTAATATTCTTACTCGTTGAATTGTTGCCCTACTATTTTTTTTTTAAAAACAAAGTTGCTATGTGATCCACATATATGATGTAGTACTTTTTTTTTAACTGCCCTAAGTTTTTAAAATTGGCTCCACAAAACAATTAGTAATACAAACCTATACTAATATTCAGTATATTAGTACAATCTGCATATTAAGTACTTACTTAGATAAGATTTGTAACATTTGATGTAATTGAGTACTTTGTCGATCTGAGTACTACTTATAACAAATGTAAAAAATTCTATTACAAGTATGTTATAGATTTAGCTCAACATGTAAACTTCAACAATTTAATCTCCTTCATCATTTTAGTAAAAACAACATTCTTGCATGATAGTAATTTTTGTCCCATATTTCATTAAGTACCTCACAGAATTAAAGTTTTTTAATTTTTTTTCTTTACAATTAGCACTTGACATGATGAAATTGCAAGGCAAAAGAAAATGTAAAATAGACTTTGATGTTTCATTTGACTTCTGTACTACTTTTTACTTTCTGTGACGTTTTTATTTTGTTTTACAAAATAGTACAAAAAAATGAAAAGATAATAGATTGAATAAATATGATTTAATATAAAACACATTCCAAATATATTTCCACTTACAGGTGATTAACAGTAACAGAAAATGCCCTCCACAGCTCTAACTGAACTGTAGCTGAGTTTGACAAAGTAGTGGTATGTTCCTTTAATAGATAATTAGATAGATTCTGGGTGAGAGTATCACTTTCAGCCTCAATATACAGGTTTCATGGTTATACTCAGATGACTATCACATTGACCCCATCTAAGAATAGGAGAGGGTCATTGGAGGGTAAGCTAGAGTTACACTGGGATTACCAACGGGGCTTCCAAATATGACATATTGATGAGTACAGCCTCCCTCACCATTCAAGCATGAACGTATCCACAGTTTTGCTTCTCAGCAGTATAATCCTGGATAATCCTGCAGACAATGCTTTCCTCAGAAGGTCACTACTCAAGTCACTTCTGAAAAGGAAATGTGAAAACATGTTATGTAAAGAGATGCAGCCAGTCATATAAGTGTTACTTTTCTTTGCAAAATTATCATTATCAAAGCTAGTTTCAGTCCTGAAAGGATTGGTAAAAACAATACATCAAAACCAAAGCAAAACATGCATAAAAGAATTTAAAAAATATGAACAATTAGAATGTGCATGAGATATAATGTATACTAGTAAAATTCCTTTTTAGGTAAAACGTTTTTTAAAAGGAAAATATGAAATGTAATGACTTCTGCTGGATACAGGAAAAAAATATTTCTGGAATTTTAATTTTGAAAAAGTAACAAATCATTGGACCGTATTCTGAGAGACAAGCAAAGAAAGTTTAAAACTTGCATACAAAACGTATATTAATGAAGAAGAAGAAAAACATTTCTGAGAAAAGAAAAGTTGAAACATGTCAAATATTTCACATGGCTCTGCATGACAGTATAAAAGCTTCATTAAGTTGTTCTACCCTGAAGCTTCCACCTGATAAGAAGACATATTCTCTTCTTTATTATTCAGAGTTGTTTTGCCTGTGTGCTTGTGTGTTGTGTTGACAGACAGTAAATTGCTGTTATGCTCTATTCTATTTTGGTTTATGCTTGATATACTGCAGAAAGATGCCTGATAATCGTCAAGGACTCAGAAAGCTTTAGGGGCTGCAGCTCTTCTAAGGCTTTGCATCCATCAGTAAAGTGACACATCAGTGATCGAATGATTCTTCTGTGTCATTCACCACTTTTCCATTGGCTTCTCAACTCCTTCAGTGTGTGTGTGTGTGTGTGTGTGTGTGTTTCGCCCAGATATATTTCTAATGAGTCTATGCATCAAACTGCTTTGCCCAAAGGTATAAACCGACATTTTCATTTCCATACCAAGCATCACTGATCATGTTTAATCTCACTTTAGAATGACATCGTCAAGTCTTATAAGGACTTTAGAAGGCTGAATTATTCTTCACTTTACCTGTCACTGACATCCCCCAGGGACCCCTAGAGGTCCCTGAACCCCAGTAAACCACTGAAGGCCGGCTATTGGTCATGATTTTAGAAAAATTACAATTCCAACTGAACATGAATGGACGTGGTCGGTGTAAATAAGATGAATCCTCACTAACTGCACCTTTATAATAAGTGGACGCGTGGACATTGGTGCGTAAATCAAACTTCTAAAGGTTTTTCTTTCTGTCGGTTCACCCCTCCTAGTCATGAATAATGGTATATCCCTCCCTCCAGTGGTCTGCTGTGTTTGGTCTTTCCCTGTAGCCTGCCATAGGTTTGGAGAGCAGCAGTCTGGAAGTGCGTATGTGATATATGGCACCGATGGGAGACGGGCAGCTTTGTCTGGGTCGGGGCTTGAAATTCGTGTTGTAAAGAGTTTATTTCTACAGGGGACTTTTCGGACATCTGCTTACTTTTTTTCAGGAGTGGAAACCTATATTGTGTAGTTTTTATATTCTTTAGGATTGATTTGAGGTTTTTGTTTGTTGTTTTTTTGGAGAGTGGGGCAACAAACGAAGAGAAGTTTGCGAGCCCCCGCCACGTTTCTCCTCAAGGAAATGTAAACTTCTCCCATGCGAGGATGGTGTGGGGGTAGTCGTATGGAGTTCGAGTCGGAACTTGGGGGCAGTTTCCGAACGGACAGAGGTGGGAAGCACAACTGAGAAACTTTGCCTTGCCCCCCCCCCCCCCCCCACCTCATCCCTCACTCCCTCCCTTCCCCTCCCTTCCCGCCCCCCCACCCGACGGAAGAACGAGGCGGCGTCTGGGTTGGATTACCTTGAAGTGGGCTTTACGCACGGGCTGAGCACACAGATTTTTTTTTTTTTTTTTTTTTTAGTTTTTGTACAAATCCGAGATGCACACATCGCCGCGCGCGTGTGGACGCAGAGAAACGCGGGGGAGAGCGCGGCCGTCCGGGATGATGCGTTTACTTCTCCTCCTCGCGGTCGCGCTGTCCTGCCACGGCTGCCCGGACAAATGCATGTGCTCCATGCAAACTGTGAAATGCCAAAACCAGGAGCTGGACGCGATCCCGCATCTCTTACCGAACAACACCAAAGTCCTGTTTGTGACAGGAAACACCATTCCCAGTATCGGCGTGGACTCTTTCTCCACCCGCCTGGAGCAGTTGACGGACCTCTATCTCAGTGGGAACGAGATAGAATCTGTGGATGCAAAAGTATTCGACAACTTGCCAAACCTTGCGCGTCTGGACCTGAGCAACAACAAATTCCAGACTTTCAGTGAAAAGGCTTTCTCGGATGACAACAAGCTGCAGCTCCTGAACCTCAGCAGGTCCTTTCACAACCACACGTCCGTGGACGTGCTCCTCCGTTTCCTGCGGAGTGGAAACCTCCTCCAGCTTAAAGCCCTGGACCTGTCCAACAATGACATTGTGCTGCTCCCGGATGACATATTCACCAGCCTCCCCGACCTCGCCAGTCTCAGCCTGCAAAACAGCTCCATCATCTCCATCCAGAACGGGACGCTGAAGGTGCCGCCCCTGAAGGACCTAGACCTGAGGGACAACAGCATCAGGGATTTCCCCGCCACCACCCTGACAGAGTTCAGCCTCAAACCTGAGCTCCGCCTGCGTCTGGCGGGCAACCCCTGGCGCTGCGACTGCTTCATTGAGGACGTGCTGCTGTGGCTGAAGAACACGACCCAGGTCGCCGACGCGCAGAACCTGACATGTGGAGCGCCCGATGGCCTGATGCGCCAGCCGCTGGTGCACGTCCAGCAGTCCCAGCTGAAGTGTTCGGGCGACATGGAGGGCGTGCTGGAGACTTCCTACGTTTTCCTGGGGCTGGTTCTGGCCCTGATCGGTGTCATATTCCTGTTGGTGCTTTACCTGAACAGAAAAGGCATCAAGCGATGGATATACAACATCCGGGATGCTTGTAGGGACCACATGGAGGGCTACCATTACAGGTATGAGATCAACTCTGACCCCCGTTTGGCCAATCTGAGCATCAACTCGGATGTGTGAGCGAGGATGGGACACTGTCTGGGACTCTGCTGTGAGATATTAAAATGACTTTATACTATTAAAATATGCATGAGAGTCTTCCTCCCATTCATTTTCTCTCCCCCATGATGCTATTCAGATTTAATATCTATCATGGCACCTAACTCGAACCCCTTTCACCACCTCTGTTCAATTACTGCCACATGTCCTACGCAAGTACCCGGCAGCTGTGATGTCAACAGCGTGGATGGATGGAGTACACTGACTTTTACGTAAGACATGAAAGAATACCTTTTAAAAAAAAACAACCCCCCCTCCCCACAAAGAAACACTTAACTGCTGATTATTGCATCCTTCTCATTATGCTTCTGCTGCAGATAAATACCTGCTTGTCTGTGAATTTGTGATATACAGTATGCCTTCTTTGAATGATTATAGTGCATATTGCATAGTCTTTGGATTTAGTAGGTGGATGTAATTTCTCTTTTTATTTCCTGTGAAGACGTTCTGCTAAATAAAATGTCTCTGGAATGCTGGTATCTACCTCGACTAAGGCCCTTTAATCATAAGACTTGTCGTCTAACAATTGTTCATTTTATGAGTGAAGCGTGAAATTTCGAACAGTTGGTATACACCTTAGGGTTTATTTTCATCTGTGCAGGGAAGTCAGATTTGACCTCGGACTGTGAGAGGTCAAAATCCAAGCTGGCTGTCAGTCCCCCGGGTCTAATGTTCAAATGTGTTTAATTTCTGAACCTGCAAGTGTGGAAAAAAATGTGAGGTGTCGTTTCCAACTGTACCAGGGCTGACCATTCATTTGGTGAGAGTTTTGAGTTCGTCAGAGTTCAAGTAAACGCATTTAGGTCACGATCAAGCAAAAAAAAAAAAAACAATCCGCTACAATTCAGAGATGAACACTCACTGTGCCAATTCATGTTTTAGCGTTTGTGTGTAATATGTTATGCAGTTATGTCCATGCTTAAAATAGCTGTGTATAGATGTGTAATTTACAGCGTTTCATTTTTTGTTGAGCATTAGCCGTAAAAAATAATCCTAGAAATAAATGTAGCTTTTGGTCCTCCCTTAGCAATGGTGTCAATTATGTACCAGCCAAATGCCACAGTAACACATCGTAACACGCAAGCCGTAGTCCAATCACCAGGTGTCGGCAAACCAAAAAATGAATTGAGTTATTACCCCGAAACCTGATGAAGGTCATTATTTCAGATTCAGGTGAAAACAGTGTTTAATTTTGTAATGGAAAATAAATCATAAATCAATGTGGCACAGTGATTGGTGCTAACATTTTTCAATTCATCTCACATTTTTTGTGTTTTAGTATCCTCTCCTCCACTGTGGTGATTTTGTTTCAACCTTGCTGAAGTGTCACTTACTGATGGACCCGAGATAGCCTTCTTCATTCATATATCTAAGCTACTCCCGAGCACTATAACTAAGACTATTTTGTAATAATAGGTGAATCTTTACACTATATAACAAGAGCTTCAAAACCCTGGCCCTAACCGTAAGCCTATAGTGCATTTATTGCAGTGCATTACTGTTATGGAGACAGGCCATCATGGGGGTTGGTTCAATGTCCTCAAAACTTAGATTTAGAAGTGTCTCTTTACTGTGAATATGCTGTCAGATCAGACCTGTTTCTCTACAGACAAAAGTTGCTCTAGCCTGACTTTTAACAGCTAAGTGCTCAGGAGCATTGTCCTCATTACCATTCATGTCTTCCAAGAATGCATGGACACTAACTCAGCAAAGTTGGTGCCATGCGAGCAAGAACCATCTTCATCATTGTCTTTGGGCAAAGCCTCCAAGGCAGAGATCTCCTCCAGAACCCCAGGAGGGGGGATAGAATCTCACGCCATCAACACTTGTCAAGAGTACCCAGCACCTCCTCTAGAATGCAGCGGGGAGAAGAGGCTGCCATCTGGCTGGTTGCGGTGCCCAGAAGACCAGGAATGCAGCTGGTATTCAATCCCTGTACGTTTAGTCCCGATAGCCCACCATCCCAAGATCCAGGTAGATGCATCAGGATCAGGATTTTAACTATTGTCCATCATCTCCACCTTTTCTCCCACATCTTCTCCAACATTTACATTTGCCAAAGTGTTGCTCTGTGGGTAACTTTGGTTCCGTTCTTTACTTTGGTTCTTGAGTAATTGCTGAGCCGTTAGGAACTTTGGTTCTTGTGTAATAGCTGAGTCGTTGGGAATTTTGATTCTTGTGTAATAGTTGAGCTGTTGTGACCACAATACATGTGTACAATAGAGATTTTGCTCATCAAATAATTTTTTATTGAATTTTAGCCAACATTTCTTAAGCCACGCAGCCCTGGGGGCCTTCAGGTTGAAATTTATACCAATTCTGCCGTCCAGTTGCTTCAGGTCCGTTGGCATACGCTGAAGGGTATGAAATTGGAGAAGGTGTTCTGCCAGAGATGCTTAGTGGACACTGTAAAGATTCATCTGTTATTACTTGGCAGAGGACACAAATATCCTAGTTTATGCTGGGGGTGATGTAAATTTGATGGATGTAGAGGACTGGCTAGGATCCATCAGGAAGTGATGTTTTGGCATGGTTGCAATGAAATTTATAAAACAAAATAAAAACATAACATTATCCCCAACCACCATATCACATTCTTAAGTGAGATGGATAATCACAATTAGCTAGCTGGCTTTGGCATTACTTTGGTGACATAATAGTGGTCCAGCTACAGTAAATAGCCAATTCTTAGGCATAAATAACTAGCAATTAATCAGGAGGCTGTACTTTCAAAAGAAATTAATTAGCTTGCTAGCTAAATAAATCACCAAATTTATATACAATAAATATTTACCTTTTCACCCGGATCTGAATTTATAAATAACATTTTGATTTTTGGAAATCATCCACAACCATCTCGGGTGTTACCTCTCACAGTACTTCGAGGTCAAATTTGACTTCCAACCACATCTGAAAATAGTCCTTATGGTACATACTTATGTTACACATTTCATGATTCCATCGTAAAATGCACAATTGTTAAAACATCAGAGCTACTCTGCTGTACTATAAAGGAATTAGGATTCAAAGAGTTCAGTGCCACACACACACACACACGTGTGTAGGAGGCAATGCCAAAGCGACCATATGGCTAACAAAATATCTCACTTCTGTTGTTGACAAGTTTCACGATGTGAGAAAAGTCTGCACGTTTCTATGTTGCAGACTCCACTGCAGCTCTTTAAAGTGCTATTTCAGCTAAGCAGTGATTTACAGTCACAATAGGAAAGTAAAGTTGCTTAGAAGGTATACTGTCTGGGTTTAAATGAGCTTCTATCTGGGGGTCTATAAGAATACCCACCAGTTATCACTTGTCCAATTTGTTTCCTGCTGTGAATCTAATAAAAGTCTTCGACTCTGCTGTGAATTCCCCAAAATAATGTCATTGAGCTGGGAAGGTTTTGCATCCAGAAGCTCCTACCAGTAGACGCCAATATTATAATACATAACAGCAGCATCAAGAGCCTGCCAAAAAAAAAAAGTAGAAAAAAAGATATGTGCGGTTTCATGGCGCATGCAAATGAAGGTGAACTGAACCTGAGATTCTCATTGGGAACTCAAAAGCACAGAAAAGGTATTATGGAAATAAGCCCAAGCGGCTTTGCTCTTTCACGTGACCCGTGTTTTTAGTAGAACGAGCATCCCTAGAAATAGGGATTTCCAATCAGTGTTCATCCTTAACTGCCAATTGGACTGTTTTCCCACACCATCCATCCATGGTATGTATTAATATCTAATGTGGCGGGATTCCTTTGAAGATAGTATACCATGGATTTTGCCCGTATAACAAGCTAAATTAATGAAGACGTTTCTTACGTGTGCAGCCGGGGATGGCTGTGAACTCCCTTGGCCTTTTTTTTCAAGAGCACCTAGAGATAATTTCCCTCAGCCTCCGTCTCTCAGTCTCCCTCACATACACAAATGCAATCTCTTAACAACTTGCCCCGGCGTCGCCCCCAGCTACGTGTAATTTGTAGCGCGGCTGCATGGCTCATGCACAGTTTCCCCCTCACAGTTTTCCCGGCCTGCAGCTAACAGCTCTGTGGCATCTCTTTGTATTTCAGCGTTCTGTTAATCCACTTTTTTTTTTTTTCAAGTTAACATCAGCGGCATTCTGTGATTGCATCTTGTCTGTGATGACGCCTGTCTGACATGAGGAAGAGAAGCGATGTGTTACACTTTTCTGTCTGGTTAAAGCGCTCTATATCTCCTGACAAACACAGCAGCCATTCACTGCCTCTGTGGGCTGAAGACGTGTTGTCGCGTCTCCAGTTTCACACTTCCATTCCTGGAAAATCTCTCTGGGAGCTGTTTGTTCAAAAGCAGCATTGGCAATCTTAGAAATAAGAAGGAATGTGTGTGTAATATTTTGCCTTTTTTTTTTTTTTAATAGGACCGGTATTCTTATTAGCTTGAAGGAGTGTTCAGAGCTGGAATCAGCTCTGGTGCTCTGACCACTTCGGAACAACAGGCTTATTTCACCTGGTTAAACAAGCCTAAACCCAAAAAGACTGTTAGTCACAAGCACTTGTTTCCTCACCGCAGATTTGTAATTGTTGCAGGTTCACCTTGAGAGTGGATGCTCTCATTTCACACTCATGCTCTATTCCCCAAAGCACGGCCTCTTCACCTCTTGATCCCAGGAGGAGACGTACAGGTGCAGGCTGCTCGCAACCTAATGTTTCCACAGAGACAGTCAGTAAGTAGTCCTCTGCTACATGCACACACACAGAGACACTGCAGATTCATATTAACGAGTGCGATTTTTTTTTTTTTGCCCGGCCACACCTTGGGTTTCGCTTGACAGAGCAGGTGTAATTGCAGTGGGGAGAGAGAAGTGAGAGGGGGGAACGTTTGAAGGGTGAAACGGAGGGGAGGGAGCATTGCTTTATAAACACAATGACACCTTCCCCGGGCACGCAGCGGATCCTTCTCTGCTTAGCAGCGGTCTCCAAACAGCTTTCAGCGGTCTAAATAGCTGGTCATTGACTTATGGTGTCAGCCCAGATCCAGGGAGGCAGCGGCGTGGCTCAGGAAGCTCCCTGGACTGTCTCAACTGTCTGTTCGGGCCAATGCCTCAAGCTCATGTTCCAAACAGGGGCAGGAGAGACAATGTTTGCTTCTGCCACTGAGCGGAGGCTCTGCTGCAGATCCTGGGAGCTCTGGGATCCAAAGAGTCAACACCGCTCTGTCTCCACTTTGTGGTTATTTGTTCTTTTCACTAACATATGATTACCTACTTAACCATTGTTTATTATTCCACTGCTGTTGCCATTTGTCTGAAGCTATTTGGAGAGATTTATATGGATCTGTTTGTTCAAACGTCTAGTTAAGTCCTTGTCATTTACCTCTGGGAAGACGGGTGTGACACCATGAGGCAAACATCCACCTGATCGTCTATTTAGAGGCCTTAAAAATCCAAGGTGACTTTTGAATAAGGTTTAACACACTACGCATCAATGGTTTTTATTGCTTTTACTTTTAATTTCAGGTGAACACAATGGTAATGCATGCATTGAAGGGCATCAAAATCCCCAGCCCTTGTTCCAAAGCTGATAAGACACTTCAGTAGAATAATATGGTTATCTTCCAGAATTTTATATTTTTAAAAAATGCTCTATTTGTGTGACCACTACCACAGCTCAGCAGGGAAGCTCAGTCTGGGGAAATAGGGAAGAGCGATTCGGCACTGAAAAATATCCTCGATGTGGCTGACACAGACTGCTGAAGCCTCAAATTAGCTCCAGTTAGATAAATAACTGTCCAACCAGCAGAGGACATCTGCGGCCATCCGTGATACAATCTAATATATGGCTTTATCTGTGCAGAGGAGAATTTTTCTCTCTGAAACTGAGCTTTTAAGGCAGTGTCTTTATTCCAGACCACAGGTGCACCGCCCTGGAGAGAAGCGGCGTCTTTAGGATAAACTCAGGGAACAAAGGTCTGTTGTTTCATAACCCGTGAGCTCTTCGGAGGGTTATGAAATGGATGACTATGTTTAAACAGTGGTAACTGTTGCATTATTTAACAGAAAATACGGACATCAGTGACACTGACAGTCACACGCTAAATGTATTCCGATCCCCTGGTTGAACAGAGAACGCTCACTTACCAGTGGCACCAGCCGAACGTTGGAGTGCATTGTGCTGCAGAATGAGGACTGTGGTGTTTTAGTTAGTAGGAGTCATGTCATGAAAGGAATGGTCACACTCAACATTACATAATTATTTACATATGCACATCTAAGCATCGCATTAAGATGGCCTGAACCTATCCTTTAATGGAAGCATTTGTGTTTAATCCATTCTCAATGATATTTGTCATACTTACAGGTAAAAAAAAATAGTAAGACACCTGCAGTGGAAAAGCAAATCAGTCAAACCCTGTCTCACTCACCACCACCCGTTAGCCCATAACACTGCACACGCAGACACTGTTCCCCGCACCGGCCATGTTTGTTGAGCCCTATTTAATATGCCAGTGCACTTCCCTGGTGTTGAGAGACAGACTGGCAGTTTATCAGATTGCCGGAGTGCCGTAATTACATTCACCTCGCCGCACTGGTCGCTCCACTAACACCTGGCAAGTTGCCTCAGCCATTGACCTTTTCCTTTGGAAAAAAAACAACAGGCTATGTAAATGGATGTCATGGTATAGATGGAAATTATGACAAGGAGTTGAACAAAGCCATTCTTTGGTCCTTCATGGACATCAACACTCTAAGTTAACATCCCCCAAACCGCCATGTCTGCAGCATACTGCAGCAGGAGATGCCTCGTCTTCTCTAATGTGGATTTGTGACGCCATACATGAGCGTGTTGTGGAAGCCTGTCTCCTGTTGAGCCATGCTGGGTTTTAATGAACGAGCGCCCGCGCCGAACGAAGACGGATCTGAGCCGACAGCGATGCGGGCCTCTCCGAGCGAGCCCGGCCGTGCTCAGAGGGACAGATGCAAGTTAAAGCGGAGACGGGATCGATTGGGAATGGGCTGTCATACTGGCTCATGCAAAGATATCTGGCGGATTTGCTTGCTGGTCTCGTACAAAGCAAAAAAAAAAAACAAGGAGGAACTAGATGTGATAAGATACATGTGAAATGTCAAAATGCACACAGAAAGTGACCTTTATGAGCAGAGTTGTTCTGTCTAAAGATACTTAACGGTCAGGTGAAGTTACTAGTGTTTTTACAGAATGTGGAGTAACTGCATAGTTAGTTGAGGATGTAAAATGTTAATAATATACTGACCTTTCCTAGGTGACCTTTACTTTTGTATGACTTTAGAGACTAGATTTAATAATTTTAAAAGCTGTCATATATCATTTTTTTTATATTAGGGGATTTACATAAGATTTCCCTAAAAAGAAAATTATGTCCCTTGATGTTTATCATGTCTTTATTGTAGACATCTAAAATCCTTCTATATCCTCAGTAGATCCCACACTCTGGGGCCTGTGCTGTATTAAAGATAGTAAGACAGTACTAAGAGAAAATTGGTTAGAGATTGTAGCCATCTTGGAATGGAGATTAATACAATTTGAACAAAACCTAATACAGAATAGTGGCATATGATGGGATCTATTTATAGCTCAAAGAGAAGCAGATGAATTGAAAGCAGTGTAATCAATTTTTTCATAATAAAATCACAATCACAAGACTCTTTGTAAAAGGGTTTTCTCAAGGTGATGAGCTGATGAGTTCTTTTCAGCTGATTCTTTAGTTTGTTATGTCCCACATTAGTGTTTTGATTCACTCTAACTGCTCTAATACAGCACGCAGCTATTTTTAGTGTAACAACTCTGAATCACAGACTGTAGGACACCTGCCGAGCATCAAACTACAGACGAAGTTTGCGACGAGCTGGTGAAGCAATCAGCAACTGAAGCGACAGATATTTCCCTCAGGACCAAAACAGGCCCAAAAGGAGACGAATACTGACCTGATACTCACCATGTGGACGAACACGTCTACAAATAAATGATCATTTCATGTCAGTGGTGAATAATATAGTGTTTGGTATTGATCGTTGTATGTTAAACATATGAAGTTGTCAAATACCCAATAAACTATCAACCTTGATAATTGATTTTGAAATTTCCATATTTTCCTAACTTCTCAATGAACTAAATATGTGAACTGACAGTTGGAAGAAAACAACATCAGAGGATGCCATTTGGGCTTTTGGGAAACAGTTATCACCATTTTCTGATGTTTTATGGACCAAACAAATAATCAATAACACTAATTAGTTATGAGCCCTACTTGAGTTATTTTCAGTTAATGATAAAACATGAACCCAGAGCCTTTCACAGCCCCTCATGGCTTAAAAGCCGATGTTCAGTGTTACCACTGAGCACTGCAGGTCACAGTCTATTGGGCACACATGGACGATTTCCGTGTTAATTTCACAGCACTCAGTAGGTTAGCCGATCGATAGTCTCTAAAACATTTTCTTTCAATTCATCTGCTTTGTACCCAGCCAGCTTCATGTAATGGTACATGAGGGACAAGGACAGCCATTTCCATCGCATTTTGAAACTACAGCCTAATTAATGTGTGGACACGTGCATCCGATGCTGGGCTCACAGCGTCAAGGGCCCTCACGTGTGTGCTCGTGAACAGAAAAGCGAGGCATTCAAGTGTTTTTACGCTAATTTGTTTCTTACATGAGCCGATGTCTCCACAGGCTTGCTGAGAAGATTGCTGGCTTGAGGCTTTTACATCCAATTTCATTTGGTTACAAATGACATTACCAGAAAAACAGGTCTGAAAAATGCTTCTAGCCTTGTCTCAGTGGTTTGTGTCAAAATAAGTGTATCATGTGTGTTTTTGACTTGTTTTTGGCCATATTCACTCAGTTAATCCAACTCAAAATTCATGGAAGACAAAGTTAAATAGGTATCTGGTGATTAGGATGGCTATTCTGCTAGACTTGTGACTAATGAAGATCATTATAGGTCCTATATAACAACCTTGTTATTCCTCCAATTAGTTACTGTATAATAAGGTATGCACTGTTAGTGTTTGAGAAAAAAGGGAAACGTATACATTATTTGATTAACTGCTGCGATCTGTTTGGATTCAGTAGTGTGGAAATCTGATCTGGACCAGATAGCAGCTTTAACCCTGAGCTCATGGAAACACCGTCTCTGAACATGTCGCTCTACTGCCCTGTTACACCATCTGTGTACCATCAGCTAATTCACAGCTCGGAGCCAGGTAGACCAACAGATACTTTACTTCCTCTCTTTGCTTCCGTAAACTCTGCAATGGAGTTCAGTTTTATTGTGAAGAAAGTGATAAATGTTGCACAATAGTAGCTGATTTATTATACATGTAGACTCTAGCCTACACATACTTTGTATATATATTTTTTTTTCATCATATTTGAACAAAAGACATGACACATGAAAAGGCACACTACTGTATTTGCTTTATTGAATGAAATGCAGTTCAGCTATAGTATGCTGCTTCCCTGCAAACGTCACAGTGAATAGAGGAGCATGGCAGCGGTTTATTAGTTGGTGTAGAGCATTAGCAGTTCTTAGCTGCTCAGTTAGAGTGAGACACCACGGGTGGATAGGGTAAACATGTTAAATGTTACATATGCAAATGAGGCATTATCTATGCATGTCCTAGGTTGCATATAATTCGAGAGCATGTATGAGAACATGATATACAGTATTAGAGTCAAAGACTGGTACAGAGGGAATGTTGGATGTATTTTTATTTCAAATAAAATTACATAATGAGTCAAAAAAATGTCATCATGTTTTCAGCTATAAAATAAAATATTTCTTCTATAATCAGAATATTACTAATATATAAACTTCTAAAGACCTTCAGAATATAGTGAGGAATAAAATTAACAAAAATCTTTTGTTACATATTGAATTACTCAACTTTTATATATTATAATTATTTATGTTGTTATGTTGTGTTATGATACATGTTTCTTTTTCATCTTGTCTCTTTTTCAGGAAGACCTCAGGTTTTAACATGCTAAAAATAAATTACCATAAATAATACCATTAAAAAAAGATATGCATGCAATGAATGTGCCGCTGTAGAAATTTTGTGTTTGGTGACTGCAGCCCACCCAGCAGCAGGAACTCCCATTCTAACACATCAGCATTTCCGCATGGACACACTCCAACCCAAACAGCACGAGATCCTCCAGGTTTTCCTTAAAACAAACTGTAAGCACTTCTTGTAAAATGTGAGGTGTTCAGCACTCTACAGTTCACAGAAAATTGAATTGTCTGGAAAATATTTTTAATTGTCGTCTCAGTTCAGTTGATTTCCAATTTTCTATTAAATTTAATCCAGTTTGTCACACTGGATTATTTTATAGAGATAGATAGATAGATAGATAGATAGATAGATAGATAGATAGATAGATAGATAGATAGATAGATAGATAGATAGATAGATAGATAGATAGATAGATAGATAGATAGATAGATAGATAGATAGTTGTTCAAGAGAAGATGATGGTTGATGGTTGCTTTTGGAGGCAATATGGTCAGCAGGGAAAAATATTAAATACCTAATATGATGTAGATCAGCGGAGGGTGTCCCAGTGAATGATGACCCAGCAGCAGGCCAATGCTTGTACAAGGTCGATGTGTTGTAAAAACGCCTAATTACAAAATCATGTATCTTTTCCCCTCCAAATAGGACTGCTACACAGGCCTTGAACAGGCTGTGTAACAAGATCCAGAATATAAAAGCTGTGTATCATTAAAAGTGTTGATAGAAGAGGTGTTAAAGTGGAGACTGATTCAACTCCTTGTGTTACTGGGGGAACATGAATTTTTCGAAGTTGCCTCAAATGATCTAATATTTCACAGCTCTTTAAACAAAGCAGCCAGACTGACTGCTGCACTTCCCCAATCTTATATACTCAGTCTATAAATCTTTTCCTTCATCTTTCTTCTGTGAACCATTGTCACACACATATATATCTATGGTAAACATACCAAGAAATTAGTTAAATCATTTCAGTGAAGTGTGGAAATAAATATAAAGCATATACATTTAGACTTTTCCTTTAATTTCATCAGTTGGTGAAAAAGATATATATTTTCAAGGTTTTCTGTGTACTCCCTGCAGTGTTGGTAAGTACAAAGTTTAGGCCTGAATTTAAGTTAAATGTTGATGCTATTTTATACTTCTACTCTTCTGCTACACTTATCTAGCTTTTTAGATTAACATGAAATGAACCGTTTGATATTCTAATATTTATATATTCTATTAAATTCTCTTTATTAAAAAATATATGCTATGCACTTTATGTAAAAGATGTCAAATATTAAAAAGCAATTAATATGTTTAATCTACCCAATTGGCTCCATAGTGTAAACTAAATCCAACATTTATTTTTGATAAGAGATTAAAAAAGTAGTTGCTAATTGTAAATGAATTGCTCTAGTAGTAAAATGTACTATAATAATATATTTCAATATAATTTAACTTGTTAATGACTATTCACCTTGAATAAAGTATTTGTACCCAAGTGTATTCTTATTCCTGTCTACAATACCATCACTAAATCAGCTCCAGATAAAACCAACAAAATATGACATCTAAAGCTACATTTTCGTGTATTTCTGTTGTTGTTATAAGTGCAGAAGCTTTCATTTTGAGTTTCTTTCAAAGCCGTAACATCAGTCACTTGAAGTTTATTAACAATGAACTGAAACTCACTAGTTTCTGTAAAGCCAAGGGAGCTGCAGGGTTGCAGGGAACATTGCACATTGATATTTGATACTTTGTCATTATAAAAGATATTGATTATGATTTAAGAGGAAAATAAATAGGTGAAAGGGAACTATATATATTATAGTAGTATACTATATATATATTAAAGTGTAAAATTTCTTTTTGAAGGGGCTATATATTTCATTCATGAGGCCGTTTATGCGTTGCCTCCCTTTTTGCTGTGATGGGTTGGTTAATGTAACTTAAAACAACCTTGCCCCTACTTTAACAGCCCATGGGGTTACTTTCATGCGAAGGGCTTAGGTCGGAAATTTGCACGCTCCTGTGTGCCTTTCTGCCGCTGCCCTAAACAAATGACACCAGCATCCACCACAACAAACACAGGGTTATCCGACTATACACACCCTGCAGATATTAGCTCTCCAGTTAATGAGACGGCTAGGATGACCACCAAACACAACCAAACACAGCTGCAATAATGAGCCGCCCACTCCAGAGCAGGCACGCACGCACACACACACACACACATGCACACACATACCAACCCACAGCCTAAACACACTTTTTTTTCCCGCAAATGGGCAGAAAACAAGCACCAGAGTAGAACAAAGTTTAGTCCCCTTTGTTTATCCATTATAGTAAATTAGTTCAAAAGTGTAAACCGACACTTCACAAGTCACCGGCCAGTCACGCAGGTGTGTGTGTGTGTTTGTTCTGTGTGTGTGTTTATAGCGTTTTGAAACATAGTGCAAAAGCCAGACTTTTTTATTATATTTTATATTAGTATTTTGTGTTATTAAGTGGAAAATACAGCACCTGCACTGATCTCATGCTGCTGCGAGCACCCAGTTCCAACTCTCAATTGCCGTTGAGAAGATGGAAAATTCTGAAAATTCAGTTTGATCTCTGACTTCTCTGCTCACCTCTTACGCCGCACCCTGATTGATTGTTAACTTTCCATATATGTGCCTACTATCCAAGAGCATGGAGCCCTTTCTCCCGGGAGCCTCAGTGAGTATGGTAATACTTACATTCACATTTCTCCAGTTACAATCTCGGCCCTCAGTTGTCAAGTACGTCGTTCCGCCCTTTTGCACTCCATCTTGTCATTTTCTATTCTCTGTATGAAATGAGACAAGTCTCCATGCCAGCAAAGCGGTCTGGCAGCGGTGCTGCGGAATAATGAAATAGGCTTCAGATACAAGCTCAGACAACCCCTCGACAGATGAAAGGCAATATTCTTAAAGTGCTGTGTAACACGAGCTTCATATATAGATATCAGATAGTGCTTGACTATACCTCTATTACCATCCACAACGCTTCGGTCAATTAGGGTCTCTCGGGTTACTCCTCTGTACATGAGCCAATACAAGATGGGGAGGATAAAAACTCAATTACCTTAAGGCGCTGCCCTCTCAGCAAATGGGCTCACATGTACTTCTGGGTAAGATCAAACACCAAGTTAAGGCCTTTCCTGTTTCTTCATTGTCACAAAGTTACTTGGCAGTAGTTGAAAAACCAAATTCCTGCAATTCACTCAAGGGGGATTATTCTGTCCTCCTGCTCTCCTGCAAATCCCTTTAACATTGTGGGGATAAACGTGAATAGAAAACCTGATCTGACAACTGGTCTTGTGGTTTAGGAATCCATGAGTGAACGGCTAAAACAGGAGTAACCGCTAGGACATGTGGTGAAGTCACCGCATTAGTCTTCAGAAGACAAAATTTGACATTTCTCTGTTACATCCACCCTTGTGTAAATGTCTTTTTATTCCATGCTAGCAGCAGATCTATCACTTTGGTCCAGACTGAAATATAATTTCTCAACTACTGTATGGAGAGATGAAACTGAGAGACATCCATGAATCCCAAAAGACAAATCTTTCAGGTCCATCAAGTTTCAGGCTGAAGTATCCATAGCTGTGCTTTTTTTGCTTTTGCTATTAGAAAGACAGGGTGCTGCCATCAGCATTTAGGTAAAACGTTGCTGGGGCAAAGTAGAGTCTCACAGAACTCTTGGAGATTTGTTTTTCTGTCTCCAGACATTATACCAAGCATTTAAAGGTACTGTGTGTAGTTTCTGGCAGCATCTAGTGGTGAGGTTGCAGACTACAGCCAACTGGTTGCTCCAAACATGTAGGAGTACCTACTACTGCAACAATTGAGAAAGGCAATCTCTAGAGCTTTTGTTTGGTTTGTCTGTTTTGGGCTACTGTAGAAACATGGCAGTAAACATTGGTGGATACAAATGGCTCCATCTAAGGTCATAAAAACACAAAAATTCTTATTTTGAATATATAATATTTAAGACACACTCAGTGTGCTGTGGGGTGTAGGGGGAATGCACTTCACTTATAAGCAGCAGACACGGGTTCAATTCCTAGCTGAAATATTCCTTAGGTGACATGGTGGGCTAAAACCTTTCTGTGTGGAGTTTGTATTTCCCTGTGTCTGTATGGGTTTTCTCTTTTCTCCCACAGTCCAGCAACATGCTGAGGTTAATTGGAGGCTCATTGGCCCGAGTGTGTGAAACTAAAACACACCAATGGATCTTATATTAAATTCCTGCAAAGTCTGTTCTAATTCCATCCATCCATCCATTTTCTATCCCGCTTATTCCCTTTCGGGGTCGCAGGGGTCTGCTGGAGCCTATCCCAGCGCATTTTATGGCGAGAGGCAGGGGGATACACCCCAGATGGTCGCCAGCCAATCGTGGGGCACACACACCATTCACACACCATTCACTCACACACTCACACCTATGGGCAATTTAGAGTTGCCAATTAACCTGAGCATGTTTTGTATTGTGGGAGGAAGCCGGAGTACCCGGTGAAAACCCACGCAGACACGGGAAGAACATGCAAACTCCACACAGAAAGGTCCCAGGCCCCAAGGCGGTCTTGAACCTGCGACCTTCTTGCTGTGAGGCAACAGTGCTACCCACTGCTCCACCGTGTCGCCCTCTGTTCTACTTGATGCTGCTAAATATAACATACAGTACCTTTCATTTCATTCTTTGACCCTTGGATTTTGAAACTGAGACTTCGTTACTAACATGAATTCATCCCCTATTATCTTGAAATTCAGAGTAGTTTTATCATGACCATGAGACTTTAAACCTTGTTGCCCTTAATTATTGTGATGATGCTTTATCTTGAAATGTCAACCCAATCGTTTTGTTATCTCCAGATAGCAAAACAGCAGTTTTTCTTTTTACCCATACTCATCAGCATTGTTAGTTCTGCCCTGATTGCCATGATTCTACCTGCTCAGCATTAAAAAGAATAGCACATACTGCAAAATAATGTGGTGACTAGTTTTTCAAAGTGGAGGCTTGACTGCAGGTGATAAATGATCCTGTTATCTCGAGGAATCTGCCTTTTATTTTTCTCCAGATAGCAAGATAAATTAACCCATCATGACAAGAAAGCTTTGCTTAAGTCTCAGGTTAACACAAGAATTGACATGCAGAGTTTGTAAGTTGTAAAGTTTTGATTCTAGCAAAGTCCTTCCAATTTCTACCATAGAGGTCTATTTTTGATATTGGGAATAATATAAATGCACACTGTGTGAATTTACAGATTTTAACAACTCATTAGTACTTTCTTGTGTTCATGACTTCATGCAGTCCGACCTTGCCCTCACTGTCAAACACACTTTTTTCAGTCTTCCAAGTAGGTCATGAACATTTATTATACTGACCAATAATGTAGGCATTTAGGAGAGCACCCACCAAATTGAGGATGAATGTTTCCCAACATATGTGAGTAAACTATACATATATTTGGTGCATCATATCTAGACACACATATAATGAACCAGACTGGTTGCTTCAAAGTATGCTTTATAAATAGACTTTTTGAAGATCAAGTACTAAAGCTTTGAGAGATAATTTACCTTCACTGACATCGCGTAAAACTCCAACATTAATTAGCGAGGCAGAGACAGGTGTGTGTGTGTGTGTGTGTTTGTGCGTGAGGGTGTAAGAAGTCAGCGCAGACAGCTGCTGCGGATAAATGAAACGCTTCCTCCTCGTCGTGCCCATTAACAGAGTTTTCAAACATCCCCCTCTCATCAGCGGTGATCCTCAGCGAGGCTGGCAGGGTTGCAGGCGGGCCCGGGCTAAGGGCAACCATGATGTGCTACACAATTGTTACAAAGAGGAGTGTAAAATGTTAATGACAACAGATCTGCTGTGCATGCACACCACACACACACACACACACACACACACACACACACACACACACACACTGTAATCACATCGCGTTCCCAACTGGCCAGTTTGTCGGCCTCCTTTAGCCGGAGATGTGTTGATCACAGCGATCTCTGATGTGCGTTAACTGCGGCTCCTACATAAAAACGCCGCGACCCTGTGACACGCAGGAACATTAGCGACACGAGCCCAGCCGTCATGGCCTGCCGCACTCCGCCGCGGGGACTCTGTACGATGACGACGGAGCTGTTCGAGTGATAAAAGAGCTATGGGATAACAAGCGATGACAGAGGAATATCAGAGGGAAACAGCTGAAGTAATAACCTCCTCTGCTTGAGACGTTGACAGCCCAGAGAGGCGGCATGTAGTGTAACGGAAAACAACAAGAGAGCTCACAGAAAAGCTGCAAATTAGGCTTGATTTCAGCCGTCTCTTGTGAAATGTTATGCAAGATTCAGCTCATAGCTGATTGTGCATTGAAAGAAACAAATTAGGTAAAGCTTATGCTTGTAGGTGAGGGAAATATTGCATGAGAATATATTGAATAAACTGTGCATTTCAGTTACCCTTTGTTATACAACAAGTATTTTTTATAGTTTTCCTGACTAATACGATTTATTTATGGTTACCAAATTTATGAAACCAAAACTCATCTCATTATAGTTTTACATTTCTCTGCTATTCTTCTCTCTGGAGCTCTAGAAAGGTTGTTTTGTGCACATCATATTAATATCAAAGGCACCCTATTATGAAAAAGAAAACTTTTTTCAGTGCTTTTGAGTAAATAGTTAGGTCTCTGGTGTTACCACTAACATGCAGACTGTGAATAAAGATTGCCCACTCATTCTGTTGTGGTATGTGGTCACAAGCCATTTAGAAATGGCTCTGGTTGTGATGTCACAACAGGAGTAGAAGTTGAAAGAAACAGGCCCTGGATCATTGTAGTCGCCTTATGGCGTTTAGATAACTTTGCTCGTCTCTCTCCCCAAAGAAGAGTTGTATCAAGGTTTATACTGCACAAATTACCAATTGATTAAATTATTATATTGTAACATGAAAGGCATTGCTTGTAGTCACAAATCCTTTAGAAAACAATAACCTGACGCTGCAGTTTCACTGTTGTAAACATCTTATACATGACCTGTCCAACAATAAATGACACACAGACACAGTTAGTGACTTTCTAGTAAAGGTAGAGAGAGAAAATTCATTTTTCCAGTGAGGAAATCTTCCCCTCACTTTTGTGCATGGTGCTAGTTTCTTCGTGTTCTGATCATTTTACAAAACTGTGTGGACGAGGATATGTGTATGGTACTTCTAAGACTGACAGTCAAGAGAGGAGTATGCTAATTACAAAGACATCACATCACCGCTTTCTCTGGGGGATAATAACAAGCACTGCAATTAAAGTTGAGGAACACAAAAAAATGCCTCTCCCTCCTTTCCCCTTTCTTTTGTAAAAAATTACATTAAGCGCTGCATATCAGGATCATGACTCATTCCTCACCTACAGTACGACAATGCACAGTGCAGATTAGTACGGTGCAAGACATGAAGCCCTCAGCGAACTGTAGTGACTCGTTTCTTAACTTTGTTACAGAAAGCTATTAACGTTGACACAATTCGATGCCAGAGCCACAGCCAGAGGCATTGTGAAGGAGAGCTCTGGTTTATATAAGAGGCTGTAAAGACAAGTAGGTCCAACACTCATATTTTGACACTTAGGGATAATAGGTTTATCTCCAGACTTTTTGCATGAAATAGTATGCAAAGATATGCCCTGTGCACAAATAAAAAAGAGCATAATTTTTTTTATTCATAGAGGTGAAATAGAAATCTGCAAACAAGGTCAATTGTGACTTTTTCTTTTATGAATGTTTGATACACAGATTTTTTTTTACTTCTAAGACTTTCTGAGAAAAGCAATTTAAAAATCATTGATGTAACCGCTATGTAAAATCATCGATTGGATAAACACTATTGTGCATTTTCAGGAAAGGGCCTCCCATACCTAGAAGTAGCCTGGAAGCCAGAATACATTTTTGAAGTATGCATGAGGTGAACAATTTCTATAGGACTGAATAGGTGCCATTTTTGATTTAGAATGAGGGTTAGGGGTGAAAATATAGGAATGGAATTGGGCCTAAAATTTGAAGAGGACAATGAATAGTATGTAATTCTTTTGTCTTTAATTGCAGGAAGATATTGCAGTAGAAAAGTGAAGCGGCATTTTGACAAGAACGTAAATAAGATGGTACTCTTCGGCTGTTTACATGTTAAAAACAGCCCTCCCACCACCTGTCGCCTCTGTGGGATGGTGAGGGTCTTTGTTCTGTCTAAGTAATAAACCCTCCACTGAATAAAGGCTTTTCTCCAATAGAACATGCTGCCTAGGAGACCCATGCAAAGAGGGAACTCTAATTTGAAAGCAGCGCTAGAAAATGGAACTGTCGCACCTAGAATCACCAATGCCCCAGAGACTCATATTGTGCACAGTCCTGGAACCATTCAAAAACAAAGCTGGACTCATTCTCATCACAATGAATCCCATCTAAAGATAGATTCAAGGAAATATATTGGAACAGCGGAAAAGGCTCACTTTTTGGCAACAACCAACTGGTAACATGCAAACTGGCACACATGCACACCCACACAAAGACCGTGGAAACTGCCATGGTTGGCCAGTGGGAATATGTCTCTGCCTATTATGTGAATGTGTGGAAGGATGTGTGGTTGTAAGGTCCTAGGGGTCAGGTATACAAACAGAAGGCCCCCTTATCCTGGGGCTGCAACCAGATGAAACTCCCAGAGAAAGAGGGGGAAGACAGGATGAAAAAATGTGGAGCATTTTATTTGCCCCATTCTCTCCTCTTTTCCTGAATATAGTTGTTGTTTTCTAGAAATGCCAGACTATGCTCGTCATTTAGGGGTCCAAAACGGCAATGACTGCACCACAGCTGCAGTGAATACACCCATGTGGCATCCAGAGGAGACATCAGTCTGTGTAGATTGGACCATTTGTCTTAGTAGTGAGTCCTGACAGATTGTTCTGTCGTTAACATCTCTCTCTCCATCTCTTCTTGTTCCCAATTCTATCAAACCCTCATTTGGATCCTCCCTGAAGCAGCAGTACAGCAGTCCATATAGTTGTCATTTCATCCCTGCAACACAGTTGAATGATTGATCCTTGCCTAACAGAAGCTTTCATTTTGAGCTGCTTCTTAAACAAAAGCCTCAGATTTGCCATATGAGGTTACAACTTAAAAACAAGGTATAGTCAATTTTCTCATCTTTTAAACATTTTACTTGATTTTATGCATAAACCCTACCTACATATTGTTCATTTTAAATCAAGGTTTCCAAGAATGCACACCCACACACTACATATTTCCCACGGGAGCGGAGGATTAGCTGCTGCACGAAAATTAAATGCTCATTTTTCTATAATACATGCTGATTAGGACCGCTGTTAGCATTTTGCCCCGTTAAACAGCATGGCAAAAGCTTCTCCGCCAGACTTTGAAACAGCAGCTGATCATCCTCCCTCAGGCTGGAAGAGATATTAACCTGCAGCCGAGGCAGAAACAGCATCCTAACACCCCGCTTGCAGCAGGGCTTCCATCTCCTCTGTCAGCTGTCAGCTCAAAACGTCTCCTGCATCTCAGACGAGAGCTTTCAACTCAGTAAGTCTCTCTGTGCAAGTAGCATCACACTCTTTTTTTTCCCCCAAAGTTAAAATTGGGATATTATACTATTAGTGAAAATCAAAATGCAGGTCAATATGTGTCCTGCAACTTAATGCATTTGGTTCCAGTCATGGCCATGTATTCCCACATGGAAAGCGACCCATCTTTCTGTCTCCCACTGTGCTGCCATAGGAATAGGCCTCATACTTGCTGAGGCATCCATGTCATTCCTCCCTAGAAGCAGGTTGACTCTTTGGCCTGTGCCTGCTAGAAGATTTGATATGGCTTTGCTCCAAGCTTGCCACTGAGGCTTGTTGAGTCCAATGGATAAACTAATGAGCCCCCGTAGGCACCGCTGATATGCCCCATGGCCTTGTTAGAAAGCCAAGATGGAGAAGGTTGAAGATGGGTAAACAAACTAAGGCATAACAGCATCTTTGAGTTGCTACAGTCAACATGCTCATGCTCACAGTGATAGCACCAACATGCTGATGTTACTAGGGGTAATGTAAACCATGTTCACCATGTTAGTTGAGCAGTTTAGCCTGCCAACATTTGCCAGCAATTAGCACTTAACACAAATTACAGGGCCCCTAACACCACAAGTTTGATTATTTAGTCCACACCAGGAAATACATTTTTACTAGGTAGCATATAGACTGCAGTGTGGTGCACTTTCACACCTGCAAATGAACCGAGATTTGTCCAAGTGACCGATGTTTATCTGAAAAAAAAACAAGAAAGGAAATAATTGGCATTCCCTCTGATGATGCATCTTGAATAGATTGTTTGGACAAGGAGCTGACCCCCCCAAAAAAAAATCAAAGCTTTGATTGTTCCCATGGTAATCGCTTATGGAATCCGTGAATTTTTTTTGCTGAGTAGTATGCATGCGGTCTGAGTTGTGCTTGGGTAGTAGTGCAAGTGTGCGGACCAAACTAAGCGACTTTGGTTTAAATGGAGCATTTGGTCGCCCCATCTGCTGTTAGTGCACCAACAGCAGCCTAAGATTGTAAATATTGATCAAATTAGAATTTCAACATGAACCAAAGTTATTGAAAATCAACCTGAAGGGAAAATTACTTTTTCAAAATTGTCAAAGCGATTGCTGGCAATAGAGGAAATGTCAGGGACCACTAGTCAATTGGTCTTGTTTTCTGGGGATCATGGATGTTTGTACCCAATTTCATGATAATTCATCCAAGCAAAAAAGAGTTATGGTAATTTGCAGTTTTTTTGCATGGCCGTTCTAAGATGACAATAATGTTTTATGCATAAAGTTAAAGGAAATGACTCAATATAAACCTTTATTGAGGTTGTTTGGTAAAAGCAAAATGGATACAGTAAAACAGACAAATTGGATTGTAAAGAGGGCACTTAGATTCTTGTTTTCTTAAATCCTAACTCCATGAAAACTCAGGATACATCAGAGCCAACTTTATCATGAGGCAGAGTGACTCAGAAAAAGAGGAAAACAGAAATAATTCTGTGATTCTTTTTGCAGAAAGAAATGCAGAATGACTCCACAATTCTCAGATAGATGACCCATTAGGATTGGGTGACTAAAACGGGAACTCAATCTAATGCCTCATTTCCTTTAGAGATGAGACGAGCTTTAGAGTTTGACCTCTCCCCAAAAGGATCTCTTTCTTTTTACAGAGGCCACGTTGTAATCTCACACATCGTTGTGTCGCTTAATCCGAAAATAATATGAAGCACATTAGCAAAGGCAAAGACCTGGAAAATCCAATTTGAAATTCATGCTGAGGCTCTCATAGAGTTCATCACTGCATGTGTGTGATGTCAAATGTGGTTTGAACGGACATTTATCTCCAATAAGAGCGCAGTTGTAGAGGAAGTAGGGGTCATGGGTGAAGAGATGTATGGAGTTGCACTATTTAGTTGCAGCCTAACTAGAGGATAGAAGGGTTGCACCTGACATTAAAAGTTAAAGGAAATGACTCAAATCCCAAATCTCCAAAATGACAACATTGTTGAAACTTTTGACAGTTGCTCATGAGAAATTTAGCAATGCACGCTCATGCTCATAGAGAGGGCAATGTCATTTACTTCTCAACTTTGGTTCAAAGTGAATCATTATTAAGATTTGTGGTCACCAGATGATGAAGCCACCTGGCTTTATAACCTGTCAGTTTATCAATGTAATGTCACCATTAGGTTGACATTTATATTTTTTTAAACAACTATGAAATTGATTATGGTGAGTTTGGTTCAGAGATTTAGGACACAATGTGTGGTTAATGTGGTATACATTGATCAAAATGTGGTCAAACCAGGACTTCTATAAGAGCATGAAAATTGATAGGGCCAACATTACTGATGACAGTGTTAGTGTCCAAATATGTAAAATCATACAGTAGGACAACGTTGCTGTACTATCTGTAAATCTCACCAACATCACATATAAAATCATTGCAAGCAAAAACTGTTCTCCAACCATGGACAATTACCAAGTCTGAATATGGAGCAGACCTTTCTTAACACTTATATTTTTCATGCAATAACTTCCTAAAAAGACTAATGAGCTGTATAGTGTCAACAGATGACGGCGTAGCGGCCAAAAAACTTTTAATTTGACACTTCTCTTGCCTACCATCAAGCATAGGAAGACAAAGAGTGCCTGCAACTTCTCAAGGCTCCTGGGTGACCGTGTTTGTCGGTGTGTTCAAAACAGCAGCAGCAGCAGCAGCAGCAGCAGCAGCAGCAGCAGCAGCAGCAGCAGCATCAGCAGCAGCAGCAGCAGCCGGTAATGTGGAGTAGCTCCTTCTGCTCAGCGGGCTTGAAAGAAATGGGTTATTTAGAGCCTACTTCATTTGCACTTGTGGAGAGAGGGCAGAAAGAAAATGAGAACCCCTTGACGGTTCAGCGTTGGATGTATTTAATTAGCCAATTCACTTTCTGCTTTGTCGCCTCAGTGGGCACAATACTTCTTTGTATTTTTAAAAGTAATTGTCTCTCGCCACATCACCATTCAGCAGATCCAGGCATGCAGGAGCTTAAAAAAAAAAAGTGGTTCCCTGGTGTCTACTAAGAGTTTGTAAGAATAGAAATGCAGGTACATATGCTGTCATAGATAACGTGTAGACTGGATGCTGTGTAGTAACAGATCATGGAATCAAGCTGATTGTTTTTTAAGACAGGAAATAATAATTATCAGTTACCAAAAGTCAGTAGGCTTCATCCTCTGGTGATCCCAAAAGGCTAATACTGTAAGTAGTGTAAGTGTACTATTTATACTGTAAGAACTACTTCATCAGCCCACATCAGCGTGAACTGTACAAAGTGAAAAGTGTATAAATTATATGACCCACTTTAAAAAGTTTAAACCTACATTTTTACAATAATTCCTGCAGTGAAGAGGGTTATATAAATACCATCCATCATTGACATGCACTCACAAAAAAAAATCATAACTATTGAAAAAAAAAAAAAAAGAAAAATCACTGACTAATCACAAACTGTAATCACTCAAGTGGAGGATGCTCTGCTGTACCCTGGGGCTGGAGTGCCTCTATAATAAGCTTTCATCAAAAGCAAACCCATGTCCTACATATCATCAAGCAGTGCTCACCAGCAGGTGGGAAAAAAATGAAGGGAGACGTGATACTTTCAAAAAATACAGTTTATCTGTTTTTGTCATAAACGGTAGGAATAAAAAAAAAAATAGTATAGGAATGGACAAATTGGATTTTCAATTATTATGTTTACTATACACAATAATTACTAATGATAAAACAACTTCAAAGAAAAGACCTACTCGAAAAAGAGTCTCTCCTTCAATTTACTAGACAGTCTTCCTGTTTCAACATGTCCGTTTTGCAGGTGATGATTAAACCCGAAAGCAAATCTATTCCAGACTTGCTGTGTTTTCCTTTGGCACTTATTAAAATATCAGGTCACTGTCATGATGTCACCTTCACATAAAAAAAACATGCATGTGTATCTTCACAGAAGTTCTTCTCTCAGTTGTTCCAGGTCTTATTCATTTCAATGGAGTCTTGACCTCCTGGCTCAGGGCTTTTCACCTCACAGTCTTAGGTACGCCACCTGAGGACAGGCAGAAAAGTCAGGAAACATTACAGACGGAAGTCAGTTGTTCTGTAGAAATAATATTATCATTAGTACTATATTGATCTTTACAGTCTGCTGATCACCAAAGCAGCATGTTAACTGCAATTACTGCCTTCAGACTGCAAAAAAAAAAACACAGGTGGTACAGATTTAACCAACTTCAAAAAAACATGCATACAAACAAACAAAGCACAGAAAATAAATCAGATCGGCTGGGTTCTCTCTCTTTCTCTCCCTCTCTACCTCCATCTGCTCTTCCTGGGCATTTGCCTGGTGCAGACAATGGTTGCGCTCCACTGAGTGCTCTATATCGAGGATGATGGATGAGGGTATTTGCTTCACTCAAGGCCCCGTCTCCTCTATCCCCGTGCCAATTTCTGCACACCAATCAGGCGCATCAAATAGTAATTCATACAAATGATAACAAATGGCAAATAAAGGTGAGCTGCTCAGAGCTTCAGGAAAATAAAGACAAAGTGGAATAAGAAACTAGAACAAGTGTAGATTAGACAATGAAGGTGGGAAAAGGCTGTAATGGTCTCCTTTACAAGCTGCCACTGAGCAAGGCACAAAAACATACCAATTTATGTGCTGGGCAGCCACAAAGAGTGACTGTATGAGACTTGATAGAACAGATAAATGCTGGAAGATTAAAGTAATCCCATCATTTTGAATTGAAATATTTCACATTCAATATTTGTTACTTCATGGATACATAAAATCAAAGTTAAAGATTCCCTCTAGACCTATATTATGATATTAATAAAATACTTACAATAATCATTTGCATCTGATATGGATTTTTCAAACAAAATTAAATTAATTTGTTAAAATCCTTGAAATGACTTCATAAGAAGCTTTAAAGAGGGTATTCATATCAGGAAGTGATTTAAGGTGCTAGACAGATATCAGAATTTTCATTCTCAGTGTTTGGGTGCTGAGGCTTCAAGTTTCCAAATCTCACTTTTCTAAAGTTGAACATTGAACCAGCATAGCCTTTCAAAGTATTTGTGATGTCACAAGTTTAGCATGTAAGCCCACCCCTTAAAAATCAGATTTTCAATAAGTTTAGGGAAACTTTACACTTTTGAAAGATGGATGTGAAAACAGCCTTCTAGTGTTAAACTGTGCAAATACAGCACGCCTTTCTGCACAGTGAAGCTCAACCAGTCGCATCACAGCCGCCTAGCACATACAGTACAGTATGTAGCATGTATGCAGCCACAGTAACAATGGAGCAGGCTACGGCATGGCCTATGACACGTGGAACATGGTTTTGTAACTACACCTAATGCAAGAATGGGGACATAAATGCTTTGCACTAAAGCTTTGAACATAAAGAGGTGAAGTGCGCTTTCACACCACCAGTTGGTTAATTTGCTCTGCACCAGGCAATAAAATTGTTACTAGTAGCAAAGAAACTTCCAAATCGATTGAAGTTGGATTGAAGAAAAATAACATAACTCCAAAGTCCTGAATATGTCTGGCTGTAGTTCAAGATTACTTTTGGCAGTACTTTTGTTGCCCCCCCCCCCCAATTTATCTATATAAAGCAGCTCTTTAGCTGCAGAAGTGACAAAACAGAAGATAACGTCTAGATATTAAAAAGGTACCGAAACAATGAAAAGGAGAATCTTTCGAGTAATCACACTCTTCGATGCCAAGTAATTTGCCATCATAGCACTTAAAACTTGGCGAGAAAGACAGAAAGAGGTGGAGAAAAGTGGAACATGACAAAAGAAACATGTTCCTGCTGCTACAGCGTGGAGTAGTTTTCCTGCAGTTAAATAATACAGATGGACAAGAATATGTTCCTCCAACAACCCATATGAATGCCCATACTGTATGATTAATGAGCATCTAAATTAAAAAAAAAAAAAAAAAAAGTACACCATTCCCATCACACTGAAGGTATATATTCATGATATGCCTTCACAATTTGTTTGATTTAAAGATCCAATCTCTCAAAAGTTGAGATATCGGTCTAATTCTGAAGTAAACACTGATGCAGAACAGAATCAGACCCCTGCTCTGTTGATAAATTCCTCTTCTCATCCATTGGTCCACACGCACTGAATCGAGACGTGTGCATCTTGGGGGAAGTAATTTACTTGGACAAAGTGCGGCCGCTCTGGGTCTAACGCTTTGTGGGGATGCGGAAAAGACCGAGGCCGTGAATGATCGATACATCCCCAGTTTTTCCCCCTCATTGTAAAACGCCGGAGCACCTTTTTGGATCACTTTCTGTCTATCCTACATGTCGTCTCGGTAGAGAGCGAGGAGGAGATTAATGAGGTGGTGGTGGTGGTGGTGGTGGTGGGGGTTGTGCAGGAGGGAGGTGTTGTCTGTTCCCGGGCTGGAGAGTGACACTCTGAGCTAGAACTACTTTACACCCCATTACACAGGCAGGCCCAGGGACGGAGGGCGGGGGAAACACAGCGGCTCAGACAACAGTAGACATTCCACATGGAGCATAATAACATGCTGGGTTTTATGGTGCTGGCTTTGAGCTACTCACAGGGTCTGAAATAAAAAATAAAAGAAACACATCACGCACACACAGACATCCACAATCTAGCTGCAAACTTTGCCCTAGAGCTTTGACAGTTTATTTAAGCCAATATATAGTATAAATAAATGTCAACATATGACCGAAATTCAACAAAATAATTTGTACTGTACTTTATTTTATAATATTTATCTAGGAAATGTATTAATTTTCATTTATATAGGAAGTTATCTATGCCTTGTGAATGTACAGGACACTACTCAACCACCGCAGTGCTTGGGAATTGGTGGATTGTGTATTTGCTGACTATGATGAGGGAAACCAAAAAATACCATTAGCCACATCGTAGTAGCTGATCAGCTCTCAGCTCCGCTCCACTAGTCTGGAAACAGCTTGTCCATTTAGGTAAGCCTGTTTTTCCTGGGCCTGGAAAGGACATCTTTTTTTTACAGCAGGTATTTTCACTTGTCATTGTATTGTTCGGAAAAGAAAATGCACAGGTGTTGTTACAGCCACCATGAACATCAGCTTTGCACTATTCAGGTGTCTCAGTAAGCCATGGCAGTGTGACAGGGAGCCGGCGCGCACAAAAGCAGAACCCACAAACCGCAGCAGCAACATGAACACAGCCATTATTCCTTTTATCGTTTACACCTGTGCTTCCCCTACTGTGACAAGTCGAAATGTAATCCGTGAAAAAGGCCCTTTGTGCCTGCCGGCTCACCGGAATGGCCTTCTAGGACACTTGAATAAACAACAGATGTTATCAATAATGTTGTTAGTTACACCTGTGATTTTCCTATTGAAAGTCGACATGTGTGTTAGTTTCCAGACAACAGCTACTTGGCTCAACACAATTATCTAGACCACTGCAAAGGTAAATGTACTCAAAATGCCCATTATACATTTTAGATTATAAGTCAGTCGAGTTTAATTCTTTAAATAAGAACATGTCCATATGTACTTCTAAAAAATGAACTGTATTTCCTCGGTTTGCATAAATATTATTGTTCACATAGGCACAGATTCAGGAAATCTTCCCGTTTACACAAGAATGCAAATACACACACTGTGTTATTATTTTCAATACGAAAAGGCGAAAAGTTTGGCTGTGTAACCTCACCTCATTTACTAAGTAGTATAGTTGCTGGCAATGTTAAAAGTCCCCCTCAGCAACAGGGATGCAACAATAACATTTTTGGGGTTGAGTTGGCAACAGCTAGAGAAGTTATCGTGCTGTGATGCAGGGAAAACCTTGTTAACAAGAGACGTGCAGCGACCAAGGTTAGAACCAACAGGTGGACAGAGCAGACATCAGACGGACACTTAACGGCTGTGTTATCCTTTTAAAGGTCTCACACGGCCACGGCCCACTCCTCACACGTCTGACTAATAAAGCCTCTCCTACAGACTGTAGAGGTGGGAGCAGACCACTTTGAGTGATGCCTCCTCACTCCCCTGCCCCTTTATAGCATGAAAAGCCGGGGCGTAATTAACAACATTAACGATAGCTTGGCTGCAGCCGACTCGTGTGACGGCTACGGCTGTAAATCACTGGATAAATTGTTCAGAGTGGACTCATTTCACTGTCAGAATTTGATTTGGTCTGCTGACATTCCGCTCTTAGTGAAGGGGCTACCCGGAAGTAGCCCGGTGCAACGACTGCTGCAACAGACACAAGATTAACAAAGAAACCTCTGCTGTGAAATACAGAGTGATTTATCTGGTAATGATAGGCTTAATTAGCATGGTGTTACTTCCTTTGGCGAGGGATTAAATGGATCGGATGTTCATGTATATGTAAAAGTTCCGCACTGCAGGTTTAAATGTCCCAGTTAAGTCACGCCTGTGATTCAGCATGCACAGTACCGGGGCCAAGGAACTGGCTCACCTGAATGAAACACTGGGATTAGTGACTTCATTATTTACACCTGTGCTTATATAAGTTACAGATAGATGGATAGATTACTTTATTCAACCTCAAAGGGAAATTTGCTTATCATAGCAGCAGCCCGGTACATTTAAATACAATAACAAGGTAAATAAAAATTGATAAGCTTTGACATGTCAAAGTCCCACATGAGAAGAACTTATGAGGATATAAGCACTTATATAAATCCTATATGCATTTTTTTTCTGCATATACTGGATATGCTGCGTGCATATATAGGACGCGTATAGGCCAAATTGAGTTGCATATACAAGCAATTTTTAATTATTTATGCCAAATATATATTTAAAACCTACATTAAAACATATGTTTATACAGGTTCTTTCCATGTGGTGTAGGGGCACGAAATTTGAGGACTTTAATAATTGTCATCATGTGAACCTGAGCAGATGTCTAATAAACCATACACCAATAACACCTACATAGAGAAGGGTAACTAATTTTCTTTGAAGTGAGTGTGTGGTTATTAGGAATCCAAATGTACTTTGGGTATTTCAATGAAAGTATGTTCACCACCGATTCTTGATCCTTCCAAAGCCAACCTCTCTCTCTCTCATCCTCTCTGGGAGCCGCACTCCGTCTGATCATTAGAAGCTTTCAGACTGCCGTCCCGCTGCATGCTGGGCCTCCCCCTCTGACACTTGGTCTCCGTGGTGATGTTCAAACTGAGTTTTATACGCGCACATTCGGACGCTCTCAGACTATCTCCGGTAACTCTAGATGGGCCTATGATCATATTACCTTCCTGTCCTCGCCAGTCTATAGCACAACAGGCTCCTACAATCAGGAAGTGTTTGAGTGTGTCAGCTTATCACACTCTTTTTACCCCATGTAACTGCCTCCACCACCAGACAGATACTATGACCCATGTCTGGGGCTATGTTCAGCGGTCTCCATTACAGCACGGGCCAATTTCTTCCCCCACACCCGCCACTGTCATGTTGCAACCTTAGACAACAATACTGCTTATCAGCATTATCTGGAAGTTCATTGTACCAGTGTGTTAGCGAGAAAAAGAAGAGAAGCCTCTTTGGAAAAAAAAAGGCCTTAAAAGCTAATTAAGATAGCATTAGCTTCATGGATGAAAATGCAGTCTTCAGCTGACTTCTTAATGTTTCCAGCTGACTGAAAGGGGTCACGTGCACTTGTAGGCTGGATATACGATATCATGCCTGAAGACTTAGGGCATTTTCACACATGCAGATTTTAGTTCAGTTGAATATGACACTGGTTAGTTTTCTCCCTCCATCTGATCATTCTCATAATCATACCAGTCCAAAGTTTGGACCAACCCTCCCATTTTCTTGAATGAGAAACCGTTTCCACACTTTTGACTGACATTGCAACTATTAGTGCATGTTGGTTTGCTTCGATTGTTCTCTGTATAAAAAGAAACCAATTACTTCTTTAGACCCTCCCCCCATGCAAAGGCACATTTCCTTTAAATCATTTTACTTCCTCTCACATTATTGATGGTTGGATCTTTATCTGTATAATGCCTGTTTGATTAGCTCCTTCAGATCAAGAAAGACAAACCTTCATAGACTTAAAACAGAAGCTTTCTCAGCTGACACACTGAACACCAGCAGATTTGGATCATTATTCCAGCTCTCATATTATTTAGCGGATGTAAAACTTTGTTTTAAAGTGGTCGGGGCCACTTTCTAAACTTTCTGAGCATGAAGCACAGGATAATGGTGTTAATTATCCCCATCACTAGGTTAAAAACGGCTAGGAGAATAGAGCTGTCAGCAAACTTAACACCTCCTATTTTCTAGTCAAAGGCTTTTCGTCGGCAAACCATGGGCTTAATATACACAATTTGCACAATTACAGGTGTGTAGATGCTGAAATAAGGCTGACGGAAGTAAAACCTTATATTCCACCCACATGATCTGTAACCGGAGGCCATTAGCTGAAAGCTCTGAATCCGGAAATTAATTAAAGCGAAATAAAAACACACTGTCAAGCACTACTGAACCGTGGAAAAAAACGAACTTGTAAGAGACGAATAAGTGAAATAAGTGCATTGCTATCAGTTTAAAATCATTACTGTGCTGCAAACAGACAAATTTGAAAACTTTCTTTGTACGTCATTAGGTATCAGCAAGAGAATTCTTAGGAATAAGCAAGAAAACGTGTAGCTCTGCCAAGGAATCAAGACGCCAATCTCTGCTGCCCCTCACAGTCGCCGTCTCACCTTGTAGGACCTCATGCATCGCATTGACGCAGGAAGTGTGGCGTTGCTGTCGTCCATCACCTGCAGCAGCTCCTCGCACACCGTCGGCGGCAGCACCACAGGATGTCCTATAGCGTTGACCTCCCAGCTCGTTACGATTCTGAAAACACACACACGGAGCAGCAGAGATTTATAGCGACTGCCACGGCATCGCACGACCGAGAGGACGCCCGGAATAGCTGCTGGAAACCTTCACGTTACAGCGTTCGCGTCATGCAGATTTAATTGGGCGTTTTGTAACTGTAAACGAAACGGAATAATGAGGGGAACTCGCACGAAAACAGATTGATGGCAAGCGTGTTTAAAAAAAAAAAATGGAGTGGAGGGAGAAGAAGGGTGATAGAGAAAAGAGAAGACTAATGTTCCGTCAGAGCGCCGTGCTGATCCAGTTTGTTTGGCTGACATTTAGCCATCTGTGCAGTTCATGACAGGAAGAATTTGTCTCAAAGTTTTGACAGTTTCACTTGAGACGCCATTCAGCAGAGCTGTGAATGCTATGGCAAAGGCTGAGTTTGCACGTGTAATGAGAAATAGAAAAAAATGTTTATAAAATAATGAAAATGAGAGATTTGTTTTCGAAGGTTGTATAGGTGGTTTAGATCTGAAATCTATTAACTACATAATGACCCCAATTTTACTACCCAAATATGGCCATGTCCAAATGTTTGCACCCAATAAGCATAGCGTACTCTACAACACTGTATTACCTCCCGTACTGGAGTGTAATGGCTGAACGCCGAATTTCACTCCACCAAATAGTTAAGTCACTGCGATTAGTGACAAGCGTAATTTACTTAGGCGTCGGCTCGCTGACTCTCCAGCCAATTATTGGCACTTTTAACAACACATACAGCAACTCCAGGCTTCAGTCAGCTGTGACCAAGCGTCTCCTGAATAAGGAAGGCCGTCCACCTGGGAATTCAGCTCCCCAGGCTTAGCATTTAATTTAAAAATGTCAGAGATGAGTGGCAAATTATTTATGGGAAAATGGAAGCCGAAGTAACACCAAGAATTTAGCTTCAGATGACTTAAAAAACGTCAGAGATAGGGGAAATTAAATAAAAAAAAAAAAAAAAAAAAAAAAGTGAAACTATGAATATAACATTAACATTTGAATGAGAGATGCAAAAAAAAAAATACTGAATAGATTGCTATAAAGTGTGATGTGCAAATATGCAGTTATTTGTTCGTTTATATTTGTATTTAATGCATACTAGTTGTATATAAAATATTTTCTCAACAAAACCTCACTGCAGTAGTTAGAATAGTGCAAACTACAGCAAACAGAGCAATGATGAGTCAAGGAAAGTTGACAGTAGTATTACCCCCTGACAATGACACTAAGACTCTATATAGGCTATTTTAATTATCAAAAAATACTAGTTGACAAATTAAACTTTTAAAGAGAATGAAATACAGAAGTTGCATACTGGACAAATATCAAGACCCTGATTCCAGACAGTTTAAAGGTATTATTTCCAAATTCCTAAATGCAATGATTTTAGGACTTTTTAAGATCCCACAGGAACCCTGTTATGTCATCTCCACATTTGAATTACTTTGAGGTTTCCTTTAAGTTTTATTTGGCATCACAAATAACTTTGGTTTATGATCACACAAAGAAAGTGATTCCCATCAGCCTGAACTGTGCTTCATGTTTGGTGTTAATAACTAAACCAGGTCAGCATGCTGATAATGATGAATTATACATCAATTATCAATCCAAAATAATTAAGGACATTTTCCATTTCATGTGGACGTTAGTCTTTTTATTCCCCCCATACAGTTCAATCTTACTTTTTACAGAATGAAATAATGGATTCTAAAGCTGGACTTCACTGGTGTTTACTGTAACGCAGACATGACAAAAACAACCGTGTTGCAGTCAAAAGTTGCTGTCATGGCTTGTTCTGCCGGAAAGATTCCCAGCATGCAGCTGTGCTTGCACAGTTATTATCAGCTACTTAGATGCGCTGTTACTTCTTTGATTGAAAAGACAGGCGTTCTCCTTTCATGTGAGTTTTACCACTAATTACCCTTCCCGCGTTCGTCAGGCAGTGGGCTTGACAGAACCCTACAACAAAACCTCCCTGTACTGCCTTCCCTCTACCCGGCTGCAGGGAGAGGAGGAAGAAGAGGAGGAGGAGGAGGAGGAGGAGGAGAAGGAGGGGGAAAAAAAAAACTGAGTGCTGATTCAGTTGAAAATAATGAGAGCGGAAGGCTCTGCCAGTGGGGCGCCACCGTACTGAACACGGAGATCCACATGCAGCACATCCACCTCCACCTTCCTAGAGCGTCGCACGAGTGGACTCAACTCCAGTCACATCACTCCCGCATGTGCAACAAACGTGAGCGTGTCAGCTTATGCGTCCGACAACATCTGGGATGATAAACCGCCTCTGATGGCAATCTTACCCGCAATAATAGACAATTATGTCTGGGCAGGGAACCCAAGCGCAGTGTCTTCTATTAAGTCTTAAAACCCATTCACCGACAAAGTCGTCTTTCATCCCTCGCCACGAGCCGAGGCAGGTGGGGATTGAAAGGGTGTGCGGGAAAGATGAAAGGGGAAGATTAAGCGGAGGAAAACAAAGATTGAAGGGTGAAGGGGGTTGGCAGGGAGGAGGGGGGGGGGGGTGAAAGGGCGGTGAGTGTCCTCGCTTACTCTCTCTGCTGGATTCCTCTGTCAGAGCAGGTGATATAGAGGAGCTTCAGGGCTCTGGCAGCCCGGGGCGATGAACCGTGAAGGGCGGGGGGGCCGATGGGCCCCTCGCCCCCGACGCACGTCCCTGGGACCGCCGCCACAAGGGAGTCGCTGTTCAGCAGCCAGAGCTGCAGAGGGAGCAGACAGAGCAGCACATGACGTGCTTCACATCACATGCGTAAGGAGACACATGAACTGAAGGCATCCTTTCTAGACACAGCTACTGGCCTTCATGTTCACAACATTTCACAATTGCATTGAAATGTCTTAAACTCAGAAATGCATACAATAGATGGTCACATAATCGTCACCCTTTTAAATAAATGGCCTCAGTCATTTTTATTATATTTATTAATCATTTCAATCAAAAGGGCCTGGACAAACATAGAACATTTTGTGTAACATTAAAGAATAAATTGACTCAGGCCAATTTTAAACATTCCAGTATGACTTTATGCAACTTGAAACTTGATTTAAGTTGTAGCTCCGTAGTGCAAACTCAAAAATTACCTGGAGTTAATTTAAAAAATTGTCAGAAAAATCAAATGATCTCCCACTTTCATCAGAAAAAAACTGAATATTTTAACAGGCTGATCGGTTGTGGATGTTGACTGTGAAAATATTCCTTAATACGGTTTCAAAAGTCACATGCTCAGGGACATTTACAGTATCGAGCATGAGGCCAGATGAGCATGTTGTGCTGTGTCTAAAAGGAGAAGCGTGCTCAGGAGAGAAGCAGCACGCACCCGGTCCAAGGACAGGGTGAAATTCCTGCTGCTACACACAGACACAGAAAGAGGAGCAGGCAGGGCTGACGAATATTTTAATCAACTAGAATATGCAACCCGGGCAAAAATAAGGGACATGGTCTGACGAAATAGCGGGCTCCCACAATGTTCTAATGCAGGTGTCAAATGTGTGTGTGTGTAGACTGGTGACAGTTTTAATTTGTTTTTTAATACATACATCATGTATAACTGTTTTTCTGCAGTTTTAAGAGTTTTTTCCTCTATGTGTCGAAGACAAATTTCGCCAAAGAAACAATTCTTATGGAGCTTTGGGACTGTGGCCAAAACAACAAAGAACAAGCTTTAAAAAGCGTGTTATGAACATCAGCTATGATCTAGCTTCTCATTTACACCAATGAGGAATTTGGTTCATTTTGCCCTGTTTTCACATGATTAGTTACATTGTTGTTGAGATTCAGTGAATCGTCTGCCAAGAACACAATCTATGGATAAATTGAATTCTTGTGAAATCTGGGACATTTTTTGCTATGCATATTAACCAACTAAAACAAAATATCATCTGCCAGCTTCAGTAATAATTACATTGGTATTGGTTTACAAAGACAAATCCGTCAAACATTAAAACTCACTGTTGTACTACAGTATGTAATACTATATGCACAAGGAATAATAATGAATCAGATCCTATTTTTATTGCAGAGGTGTGTTCCTGTTGTTGACTTGTAATGATCCACTTGTGGCTGATTTTTACAAAACACGGCGGCCTTCTTAACCACTCTAAAAATCACAGTCAATCAGCTTTTTATATTGCTTGAATAGCCTGCCCTGTCACTCTTCCCCCTTTCTGCAAACCGAGTGGTCTATTTATACAAAAATGTGACGGCTTTCTCTGATTAACGCTGGCTTGCTCTTACCAATAAGAAGGATTTTTCATCAGGAGTCTGGACGGAGAAGTGGAAGGCGCTCAGAGAGTTGGACAGCTCTAATAGCCTGGCTGCTATAGTCCTCTCCAGGAAGAGAGATCTGTCCAAGAGGGACAAGTTCATTTTCATATTCAAGTCCTTTATAGAGCACATGTTTAACCTTACAGTTATGGTCATCCACAGAAACAGAATGGAGCCATCAATGGCTTTTGATTTTCCTCCAAACAGATACAAATTATGCTTGAACTGTAGTAGTTTGAAAAACATTATGACAAGCATTATGAGTCAAATACCGCTTATTAGACAGTCCATACAGTTTTAATGGTTTTGAAGAATGCAATGGGGAACAGATGATTATTGAAAATCATAATTCAAACCTACAATTGTAATATTGCAACTATTTTTCAAAAAGCCAAAACAGAGTGCTTATGTGTACTATTACCCAAAGTTGTGAAAAAAACAAATTAGCAGTGTGTCAGATTTTAAGCTGGGACTGTCAAATGTAGTATAAGTGATTTAAAGCCTGTTTTATTGTGAGTGACAAAAATAGATGATCACAGTATTAGTAAGTAGTAAATCTTAAAATTAAACTCCTACCTCCCTAAAATGTACTTTTTTATTAACTATCCCTGCTGTTATGGCTACAGTTTCCCTAAGTGTCACCACTGGGAGCTTAGATTGAAAACGTGCCTGTGAAGCGATGCCTCTGGCTTTCTGTCTCCCACACTGGGCTCCACCACCACCTGTGTAATGTACAGTTTCAGGGTCCCTGGAAGACACGGCAGAGAAAAAGACTGATACGCGCAGTTCAAAAAAGATTATCATTAATGAAAATGTATGAGATCGGTGAATACCTGGTGCGACGGCCTCTCCCAGTATTAAGGAACAGCTCTTGCAGGAGACGAGCATCAGTCGGCGGCACGGTTTCTATACATGCCCCGGGCAAAAAAAAAAAAAATCAGAAAGCATTCAGAACGCACAATACACGCCCATTTCTAAAGGCGCAATCAATAGGCTCTGTAATCAGGGTGGAAGGCAGAGACAGGGGGAGATACATGGCAGACAGATTGTCATTTGTCTATCTGCTTCTCTTTCTATTCCTCCCGGCTTCAGTCACGCAAAGAGTGGCACTCGTGCAGAGAATGAGTAACGGCAGAGAGGGGAGATCAGTCCTCGTCTGCAGAATGCTGGAGTTTAACCAGCCGCCTGAGGAGCATGTGAGTGTATGGTATGACAAGAGTATAAAGCAGAGGCGTCGCCTGGCTACGGCAACATATTACCCTCGCTATACACAGAGTAGACACTGCAAAAAAGAAATGAAATCGTAACAGTTGAAAATATCTTGTTTTGGTACAATTAGTCCAATATTGAGTAGATTTTTCTTATTCAACTCACAAATAATTATTTTTTAACTTCCTTTCCTAATTTCAATCGATTTGGTTTTGATTTAAGAAAACAAGACTGATATTTTCCCAAGAAATGATTAAATTGAATAAAATCATCAAGAAAAAAAAACATGAAATAACTAAAATTATCTGCCAATGGAATATAATAATTCTACTCAATAATAGACTAATCGAACCAAGTTTTTTTAACCCGTTAGACTTTACATTTTTGCACTATAGTAGACAAGTTTTTTGTTATAATTAGGGCATTTATAATTAAATTATTTGTACTACCACTAAGGCAGAGAACCATGAGGAGTAAACATCATAAATGTGACCTAAAGCCTGATTGTGTATCACTACATTTACAAGTTGGACTCTACGTTGTGTGAGTAGGCCTCATATTACTCAGTAAATGTACATTTATTTAGGTCAATATGACCTAAGCTTGTTTGGTTTGTGTGCACTATGTTTTTTTACATTTTTTGAGCATTTTAAAAGCAAAACTGACGTTAAATGTTATTATGACTATTTCCTGTTAATCCAATGATAATAAACATACATTTACCTGAAGCATATTCACATATTAACAGTCTTAATAAATTTTGAAAAACATCCCTCTAAGGTGCATTTGAAACGGATAAAAATGCAATTAGCAAGTAGTTCAATTCAAAGGGTGATATAATGCAGTAATAGTGAATATTATTAGTCTATAGCTTTTTGATTTTTCTTTCAAATTGCACCATATTGCTACATTTAATTTTACAATTTTACATTTTTTCATTTTCTAAACTGGAATTACTTTTGGCCAATTGTTAAAAAATTATTAAATAATAAATTATAATAAAGTGTAGCTTCTCAATAGCCTCTGCATGATGCATTTAGAAAACACGTATGATTTTTACTATTTTTTCTTATAAATTCTTATAATCTGATTACCTTACTATTGTGGTAATCATTCTTTCATTTCAACCCTTTTTGGATCAAAGGAATCTCACTTCTTCATTTTATCAGAATTCCCTATTCAGTGTGACCTTAACACGCCAGTTTGGAGGTTTTTTTTGCTCTTGCCAAGAATTAATCAGCAAACCCAATTATTTTCCCTTCACATGTCACTCACCTTTGGATCCTGACTGTCCTCGGAGCCAACGGGGCCCTCTTCCTGACAGAGCGTCTCTTCACATCCGTCATCCCTGGCCAGGAGGAGGAAGGTGTCCCCCAGCAAACAATCCTCAGATCGGGGCAACAGCTTCTTTAAATTAGCAAACGGATCTGCATGGCAACACCAGTCATCCACGATGGCATTCCAGTTGCCATTAGGGAGGGGAAGAACTCGCTTAAACGATCTAATAAAGAGGGGGGAAAAAAAACAAAACAATGCAATTGCTGGTTTTATTGAGCATCACTGTCCTGTGATATTTGAAAAATGCAATTTTACTACAGTGATTTCCCCAAAGGCTATAGAAGATAATAACACTAAAGGGAGGTATTAGACCAAAAGAACATCCCAAGTGCATGCGTGTTTAAGTAGAATTTTTGAAGAAAATGTCTACAGCAGTAAATTTGGTGAGGGGGGGGGGAAACTAAGAAGGCCAAACATGCTTTTATAAGAACATAGGAGACCAGCCCTGTTCTGACATTTAATCACTCATTGATTTTTAGGATTTTACTGCCCACGTTGTCTAATCAACAACATTGGTGTGTCACAGTCCAATCGAGAATATCATATCAATTTATTCATTTGGGTTTAATGTGCTCCTGCAGAATTGAGCTGAGAGTTGTACAATTGTAGATTCAATTGTTACAGGACGTGCAATAAAGTGTTGCAAAAAACATGATGCCGTTGACTTGTTTCCAGCGTTGCATAATGTTTTTCATACGTGTTAGTCATGGTGAGGCTAAACAAATGAACATTCTTGGCATTGTGCTGAAGAAAAGAAAAGGTAACTTAGAAACAGGCCATCAAGCTTTAAATATATCCAAAAGGCAATTATACTGAAAAATGTTCTGAAGTTCCCGATGTGACAGATATCAATACATTAATACCAGCAAACAGCACAACTGTTTAATACATTTTTTCTACATACAAAAGCACCCTTATTTGCTGATAACCAAGTTGAAGCATTTTTTACCTTAATAAAACTGCAGACAGAGCATTATGAAAGGAGTAATTAGAAATGATTGTAACTGGCTTGAAGAATTAATAAAACTGTTGGACGAACCTGTCGAACACAAATGTTTGAGTTATGTTAACGTGATAACAATGCAACGTTATCAAAATTGACTTATTGGTATAAGGCATTACATAGCACAGATGTAGCCTATAAATTTAATATTGTAACCTCAGCCGAAGTTCGATTATCCACACCAGCGGTGTGATTTATATCCATTCTGCAGGTTTGGTTCCATTAATGCCATATTTCAGGCTGCCAAATAACTAACCACTAACTCAACTGTGCTGCTGGACTATAGTGTCAATTTCTAAGTCTGAGAAGTTTCTTTCATTGACCGTATTTCGCATGTCCGTGTCATACTTTATAGAGGCCAGGCCTCTCAACCCACAGTACTGTATATAGCAGCATGATATTTAAATGATGACTGCTGTCAGCCGCCACATTTATGAAAAGGCACGTTTCATGAATCATGCGTGAACCCTGTCATTGCCTGATTTCTGCACTCAGATCCTTGTTGGTTTCTACGCTGCACTGATAAATGATGGCCATTACGTGCGTTTGGCCTATAATCTGGTGCGAGGCCACAGCTCGTTGGGCCCGTGGTTGTCAGTGGTAATCACCTGGTATTTGATCACAGCCACCAGTTGGCCACCAAGACGTCCGCGACGGAATATTAAGAATCGCTTTAATTCCGCTACCCTGGCAATTACAACTTAATGAGAGGCTTGTTGACACGTGCGATGAATCTTCTCAAGCTTCGACACAGTTTAATCAAGAATATCATATCAATTTAAATGGGAGCAATTTCAAAAATAGAATCCTTTCATTAGGTAGGAGTTGTCTTGATGTTTTAATTTAGTTTGTCAGAGGGTGGCAGCAAAGACGGCAGAGCCAGTGTACACGGTGTGTCTGTGTGTTTGGTGTGTGTGTGTGATTGTTTCGTTGCTGTACAGAGAAAATGTAGTTACAACTCTATTATTGATACCAAAACACTAAAGTCTGCTCATATCTACAACATGGAAAGGATTCGAAAGGTGTGCTGTACCTTACGAAAACTACTCCCTGGGTCCCTGGGCCAATTGACCCATTGTTGATAGCCTAGTTATGTAATCAATAGACAGATTTATGCAGTAAATGAGCCAGCTCTGCAGCTTAACCAATCGATACTGAAAACTTGGTCTGTGATTGTTTTTTTTTTTTTATTTCATCGATTAATTGCTGCAGCCCTAATTGTTAATATAAAATACTGATTAGTGCAGCTTTAATATCAGTGTTTAATTGATTCTTTCAAAGCATCTGCTGTAGTGTGCAGCGGGGCAGTGGCACTCAATGTTAGTATTGATATCTCATGTGGAGCCACAAAATGGTATATATGATTGTTTTAAAAAAAGAAAAAAAAGAAAAAAATTGGTTTTGGTAATTTTAGTGGCTGAGAAACAGAGCCACAGGGCAGTTACAGGGCAATGCAGCTATTGCAATTTTCTGCATGTCACATTGCTGACTGCAGAAAGCTACAAGCTGAAGGCGGCGGCAACAATACTCGTGTCCAGCTGAGCCACCTCAAGGTAAGAAACACTATTGTTTTTTAATGGATAGCGGGGACCTTTTCCTCACGCTGCCTCTATAACTCCAACCCAGTCTAACCTGACAACTGTGGACTCCGGCGTCAGCTCCATTCATCAACTTTTGTTTTCCTGAGTCATCGCTTCTACTACAGGGTCACGCTATCAACAAACACACGCACACTTTCCCCTGCCTTTTCAGAAGCGGGGGGTTTAAAAAAAAACATTTTCCAGTCGTGGAACTCGGCCTCGTCCCATCTGCTCCTCACCTGTCCTCCAGCAGCCTGGTCGTGCAGCCCTGGCAGTAGAAGCAATAAGTCTCTTTTGCCCGGAGTGTCTCCATCATGCTGTCAGAGGCCTCTGTGAAGGGCCGAAGGCAAACAAATAAATGAGCCAGATTTGGTAAAAGGGTGATAACCTTGTACAACAGGGCAGAAAAATCGATAAAATACTGGGTGGTGAAGGTGGCTTGGCTTAGAAGACGACAATCAATCCAACTTTGATTAGATTTGTCAATGGCTGTCCTTTACTGTAGGTTCTTTTGGGCCAGGAGTGACACTTAAAATCCTCAGAAATGCCAGAAAGCTCGAGTTCTGGGATATTTTGTAGACTTTCCTGGTTACACCTTGGATAATATGTCCCTATTAGATCAAACTAAATTCCCATGTTCGTGACTCTGATGATCAGGTGGTTGTGAACCACTGAGGATCAGAATTTCCACCTCCACTGTCTCAGATGACCAAGTGACTCAATCCAATTAATTCAAAATAGACAGCAATCTCTAAATAGCTGTCAAAAGACTTTGTTCTCATGTTGGCGCAGAGGACTCCGATGATGTTGTGGGACCTCGCACGTGTCTGGCTGCGTTTCCAATGCAAGTCATGAACATTACCTTCGTTGCTGCTTTGCATGACACGGATCCGCAGCCTGAAATGCAGCTCCTCTCCACGGGAGTCTCCCGTGGGTGTCGGAACGCAGGATCCCTCCTCGAAGGTGACTCCAGCCGGTAAAGTCGGGCTCAGCTCGCCTCGAGGTGTCCGGACACGGAGAGAGGAATCCCCACCTGTCACGACCACGTCGGCAGGACATCCAGCAACGTCATTGCTGGAGGAGAGGCAAGGAGAAAAAAAACTTTACACATATTTATTCGGAACATAAAACAAGATTTAGGGCCTGGGGATCTCGCCGTTATGGGACGTCACAGTTTTTCCACTTCGGTGCTCCACATTAGCGCTTCAGTAAACACTATGTGGAGGTCAAAGGATTCGACAGGCTACAGTATATAAAAGATATTACATTGGCTATAAATGTAACATATTAAATAAAGGTGCTTCATTTATGCGTTCTAAATTGTTATGACCCTTCTGGCGAGGAGGAGGAGTGATTTCATTAGTTCACACAACATAATTCAACCTGGCAACATATTCAGACAAATGCATTTGTCTCCTTTCCAAGGCATATAGTCAGGATAAACTTTTATTGATCGGGGCGGCGTGGTGGAACAGTGCCAATCGGGGCTCCCACTGCGTGGGTTTTCCTCAGGTTATTTGGAGACTCTAAATTAAAAAAGGTACAAATGGTGTGTGCGGGCCCCGGTAGACTGTCTGTGTATCTGCATCTTGCCCAAATTATGCTCCAGCAGAGCCCCGTGACCCTAGGGAGGAATGAGCACGGATGGATGGACTTTCCTTAATCAATGTTTCATACAACTCATTAATGGGTCAGGCTTGTTTGCAGGATAAAACATATTGTTGTTGTTTTGTTTTCCATATGTTCTCTGAGACAATAGGGCATAAAGGCTGAGGGTCAAAGCTGCCCTAGCAATCAGCCTGCAAAACTGTGCCTGCTAAAATTAAAGTGGCGTTATAAATAATACTGCACTTCTACCTCCTGTTGTGGGATGTTGCCGTGTCAGCTAAAGGAAGCACTGAATAATGACCGAGTTCAGGACAGCCATTAGCTGAGAGGCGCTGAGCGTTAACAGAAAAATGCAGCCTGTGCAGCTCCCCCGGGTGTAAAGAAGAGCGATCATTGGATTTTGCTTTGGTGGCCTTTATGTCATCCACAGTTCCCTGACACTTCTGACTTCAAATGCTCTCGTATTGACCCAACTCTTAAATTGGGTGTTATGGGAATTAGAGTAGTTCCACTGCACAGAGCCACCTCTCGCTGTATATCTGGTGCTTTGTGAGAAAACCAAGGAGAAGGCTCATTTCACTGCCTGTCGAACCTCATCAACTCCATCTATTGATAATGTTGGTGTACTACACTCCACAAAGCTGAGGTGCCTGTGAGGCAAAGATTTCCTGTGTTGAAGAGACCATTCACTCTGCCTCTATTTTTTACTTTTGAGGGAAGGAACTCAGATTATACTTCTAGATATTGTAGTAAAATAATTTAAGAAATATTGCATTTATCTTATTAATGTAATTAATGTATCTTTTTATTTACTTTTCTAGAAACGATAATGACTTTTCTGATAATGAACATTTAAATTTGAAAGAATATTATAACCTAGCTTCAAGCTATTAGCCATTAGCATGGTCCATGCCTGCTCCAGCACGTATCAAATATTAGGATATTCTGAAATTCATGCACTGTTCACTTATATTGCTTAACTGGTATTATACTTTTTTTTAAAAATAATAGTAATTAATTTGAAACAAATAGAATTATCTTAACTAGTGGGCTTATTGGTCTGTATATGGGTCAGTGATAAATCATGGTTTAACAAAATAATGTTTAAAGAAGCATCAATCAGGTCTTAAAATGTACATTTTGTGTTTGTTTGTCTTTTTTTTTTACAAAAATCATAATTTTGTGCTTTTTAAAAAAAAACTAAAAACAAAATATCAAATTGTGTACCCAAAAAGAATGATACATTTTAAATATTGTATTGTCTTTATATTACTTGATATACAAAGCCATGAGACATCTTGACCCTAACAAAGATGGCATATTTAGTTTGGTGTAGATTAATGTAAATCTAAATAAATTTCGCATAGAGATGAGATTTTGAGAAAATTTTCATAAAATGTTAAATATATATAAGAGCCTAAATGTCCTGCAGCGAACGTTTATCAACTCGTGCAGTTTCTATTCACCACCGAGGGACTCATGTCAATAGACGATCTTTGGCAGGGCTTGCTACCAGTTTATGAATAAAGAATGACAAACACTAGTATCGATAGAATACCGAGACGTAATCAATATTATATGAGACGAGAGGGATTGAAGTATATCACTGAAACAACAGAGACAAAGGTGTATATCTCATCTTAATTATACGATGCTGTGTGGATGTAGCATCAGTTCAGGGCTAACCATGTAGCTCATAGGTAGCCCCGCTTGCTCTGTAAATTCGCAGAGATGCCTAATGTTGGCAAAGCGGTGCCGTTTAAATAGCATTTATGCATTTACCCAACAATGAGGAGTCCACTTTGCAGGTTCTTTCTGAGCTCCAGGAAGATTCCGACTCCATGTGTCTTGGCTTGCTTCTCCATTCCTGCCATTTAGCCAGCGGGGGAACTCCAGGAGAGCGACAAGCAATCCCCCAGCAGCTGGATATAAAACCCACGGGCCTGAGCTCAGTCGCAGAACATGCACATCTGTTTGATTCAGTGCGGTCCAGAGGCTGACAATTTACCTACAGCGTGACAACGCCGCCAGTGTCAACTACACTACAATGAGAGGAGAGCTTCCGGTTCAACGTTTCAAAATAAGATAAACATCTTTTTTGACATTGAAGAGTGACCTTAAATGACGTGTCTCAGGGTTCCTATCCCGATTTTACATTAAAAAATTCCAAACTTTTCCAGACGGAAATTTCCAGACTTCTAGGTAGATTTTTCAGATATTTTACATATATATCACCTTATTATACTTAATACTATTAACTTCTGTTACCGGTACATAAGTTTACTCTTTTTCATAAATAATACATTATAATAAATAATATTCAGATATTTTATTGAATAAAGGTTAATAATTTCATTTAACTACATCAAAACTAATAACTGTTCAAATAAACTTAATATTTGATTATTTGTGATGTTATATATGCAATTCAAAAATTACAACATTTTCTTTCCCAATCTGTATTTGAAATTTCTATTTATTGAAATTTAGAATTTTACATTTCAGAGGGTCAATAGTCCAGATACATATTTTGCTTTACCATCTTTCCTTTCTTCCCTCCAAACTTATACATCCCTGAAAATTACTCAAATCAAATTCCCTACTTTAGAAAACTGCATGTGTAGGACCTTCCCTTCCAGTAAATGTCTTCCATAAATAAAACATTTTTTCAATTCTTTAAGAATATCAATCATTTTACTTTTTTGGGGGACACACATTGAAAGTGCATATGAACCATATAATTTCCAAATATGGAGTCCTTCAACTTTTCACTGTTATTTTTATTTTTTATATATTGTTTGCACACAAAGAAACACCCTGATCACCACTTGATGTCACTCATTTTTCCCCTTTACAAATTATTACTTCTACTCATATAACGAAAATTTTTTATAGTATTTCTTACACGACTGCTCAATAGCTTACAACATAGGATCTTTTCTTATGCAGCCGCTTTTCCACTAAATGGACAACTTTCTTGGGTCGCACGTGCACACTGCCGCTTTTGTTTTGAAAGGCGTAAATGCCGGTGACGTCACACACCGCGAGAGGCGGAAGCGCGGCTGGACGTTGAGCTAATCTGCAGTGCAGTCTGGGAGCTGTCACTCGTCTTTCTCGTTGTGTATTTCTGCCACTGGAAGCTGTCGACGAGCTGCTTATTTACACACAGCGGGGACGAACACAAGCACAAACAAGAATATGTAGATTTTCACCGCCTATCGTCCTCCGTCGAAGCCCGTGAAGCGACCCGTTGTTGTGCGAGTGGGAGACACCGGAGACACCGGAGACACCGGGGCCTGCATCTCCATCATCTAAACAACCTGCTGCCAGCCGGAGCTAGCCTGCTAAAGTCATATTATTGATTTGTCAGCCGATTCTGCTCGTCGCACCGGAACACATGATTGAATGACAGTCGCTGGCCGGTAACCTGTAATGGTGAGCTTTAATAATTTAACGGTACCCTCCGTTTTTGTGTGTATTACTGATGTCGGTTAGCGCTTAATAATGTTGTTATTACCTCACCTAGCTGACAGGTAGCCGTTAGCTCCCTCACTAGCGAGCAGAGCTGCAAAGTAAATAAGTACATTTGGTGAAGTACTTTACTTACGTACTATGTTGAGGTATTTGTACTTTACTTGAGTATTTCCATGTGATGCTGTTTTATACTCCCGCTCCAGTTCAGAGGGAAATATTGTACTTTCTAACCTCTGTATTTATCTGACACCTGTATTTACAGTTCAACGTTTGACAACAAATTGATATACTTTAAAACTATATTATCAATACGCTATTAAATTGTATATTTTTTTAAATATGCTCTGCATTTGTGAAAGGTGTCAAATATGAAAACAATAATAATAATTTACTCAAAGTCACATCGACTCCACATTGCTCAAATATTGCTCTTGGGTGTATAATAATAGTAAGTGTAAACATTATAACACAGTCTTCATAATAAGTGCTTTTACTTTCATTACTTTAAATACATTTCATTTAAATTTAACTTTTGTACTTTAACTTAAGTATCATTTTCAATTCAGAACTTTTACTTGTTCCTGAGTATTTTTTGATGACAATATTTCAACTTTTACTCAAGAACAAGATCATGTGCTATTTAAGTACTTTGTCCACCACTGCTAGCTATATTGGTTGTAATGGTCTTTCTCTCTGCAACACCACAGCAGCTGAACAACATTGTCCAATGAAACACACAAGAGGGTATTTGCTAAAAATTCTAAGAAGATGTTTAAAAGACAGTGAAGGCGACAGAAATCTGAAACACATACACAGTGCATTTGAAGCAGTTCCTATAGTAAGAAAAAGTCTTTTACTGTTCATTTGGACACTAGACTGTTTTGAGACAGACTGTAAGAATAGACCTTTGTCAAAGCAGCCATTTGGATATGAAGAGAGTTAGGGCGCTGCTTTTCTGAACTTCGGCTTACTGGAAAGACTCTGTAGCATAACATAAACATAGCCTTAATTAGTGTCACAGATACCACCGGCATGAATCTACTGTTTCATGTCAGTATGGCCGCAGTGAACCAGTTCTTTAACCCAAGTTAAATTGGTCTTCTCAACCACTTTAAACCACCTCAGTTCAGTTATCTGTGTATCTGCGGACATGTCAGAGCAGGGGAAGCACAGGTGTGATTAATACCATTAATTAGTAATAGCTGCAGTGGATGGCTCACACAGATGAGCTGCGTCTGAAGTCACTCACTACTCGTGGGTTCGCCATTTTCTAATCCTGTTTGACTGTATAGTGACTGATCGTGAAGTGCAGTGCTGTTGAGCTTTATAGTCCCCTGTTTGCCTTTACAAGGACTAGTGCAGTGCCCGTAGAAAGTATGTAATTTTATAGAAAAGTAGAAAGAATAGATCTACATGACTTTTGCATGTCCCACACACTGATCTGCATACCACAGTATGTCCAGTTAATGGTAAAATGATAAATCGTTTTGTGTTTTCACATTGTTTTAATATTCACAGCAACTTATCTGTCCATCCATCAATACATTAAACAATAGTGTCAGGATTTTCTGAGGGTCTGTGAACGCGTCTCAGTATTTCAGCATTGTCTGTAAAAAGAAGAAAAGACAACAGCATTTTTCGTCTTTGGCATGTTATGGCCACAGTAGCCTGTGCTAACATGAGGAATGAAGCAGCAGCCGAACCAGAAAATTTAGTTTCAACAATGGACAAAGGTTTGAATGGTGACGAAAATAATGGGATGCAATCGTCATTGTGATCCAAAACTGTACACTGAACAAAAGTGCTGCTACAGGATAGTGGAGTAATACATAAGTGTATGTTTTTTTTTTTTTTTCTCCTGGTAAAATATATTTTATGGCCGAATGCAAAGCATGAGGCTGCAGTGCTTGAGGCAAGCACACTACCCCCTACACTACCACAGCATGCCTAAAAGACATAAAAAAAAAACTCAAAAAGGATAGAAATATCCATCCGGAAATTTCCCCCAAAAAGGATAACTCTTATAGTGCCATGTGCAAACTATATCTGAAAGTTAATGTTAATCCAACAAACAGTCAGAGATATGCGAGGTACAGATGGACAGACTAGACTGACAGCTGCTCCTTGTGTTATAGATAGATATGGGAGTAGAGAGTCCTGAGATCCTTGAATTGGATCTGAGTCATTCCACCGGGAATTCCCCTATACAAAGGTCTATCGCCTTGTGTAATTAATTCTAAAATGACAGTTGCCTTGCCAAAATCTGACCCGAATCCTCTTATATGAAATATCTGTATATTCCATTTGATTGATATCCCCTACCTCCAATGACATATTGTCAGCTTCAGCAAGCCGATAATCAACTAAGATTTGTGTTGAAATGAGTTGTTTATAAGTTCCTCTAGACTGTAAGGAAATGGATGGCTGTGTGTGAGGAAAAATAAATTACATGTCAAGCAGAAGATGGAAATATATCTAGACCGATAAATCAGCCAGGCCCATAAACAGTAGGTCTATCGACATTGAGAATCACATGCCAAGTTTTCTGCTTTATATTCTTCACAGTGGGCTATGTGTAAATGGAAAGTCACGCTTAACCTGAAACCTTTCAGCTGGAGTTCTTCAGTATTTCAGAAGTCTACAAGTCATCGTGGGAGAAATTTGTACTGTATATTATGACCTGTCATGGAAAAGTTCTGTTGTGTGTTATAAATAATGAATAATATTAGGTGAACTTAGCAATATACTAACTTATTTAAGGGATTATTTTGGGTGGTCGTAGGTGTGACAGCTAACTAGACTTCATTTTATAAAGGAGAAGGATAGTTGTCGGCTATCAGTCTGGATGATACTGTGTATCCCAGACTCATTTCTCTCCTGTTTATCTGCCTGGACCTCCATTCCTTTAAAATAAATGTTTTCCTGATAGATTGTGGGAGCGACAGCTTGCAGCATTGTGGGAGAAGTTGATGACTCCTGCTGTTCTTTTCAAACTTTGCAGATTTTTTTTTATTATGTTGTTCATTATGTGATTCAGCACATCACTCTTCTTGCTTTGCTCCCAAACACATAAACCAAAGATAGTAATGGCCGCTGATGTCAGACTTTGGTCCTTCTGATTTATATGACTCCCGTCTATTAAGATAGCACCAGTTCCCCCTGATAGAGATTGGCTCATATATATCTACTTAGCGATTGATAGGCCCTGGGTTTTTACTTCATGGTTTAAAAAGGCCTCCATTATATGTTATATCTTATCTTCTTTATGTTGCAGGTGTGATGTCCATATGCATGCCTGGTGTTTGACATTAGCATAAGAACTACTTAGGAGGATGAATGCAGAGGAAGTGGAGCTGCTCGGTGACTCCAAGTACAGGAACTATGTTGCAGCAGTGGACAAAGCCCTCAAGAACTTTGAGTACTCCAGCGAATGGGCTGACCTCATCTCTGCCCTGGGCAAACTTAACAAGGTACTGATTAGACTGGCTACAACCATCTTACACTGCATGAAATAACACGTTGTAGAGCAATCAAAATAGTCATACATACATAAACAGAATGACAATACATTGACATATAAGTTAGAAGTGCTCCACATCTGTGAAATGGAGAGACCAGAAGAGGGGAGAAACTGGCGTGATCAGAAATGAATAGCAAACCCAGACGCTCACAATGAGCTGAAATGAAATAATGGCAGATAAATTTGGTAAATAACATAAATAAACAGTCTATGCTGTGTTGTCATTTCTAGTTTATCTACCCTTTTCTGCTCTCTGCTGGTTTACCACTGGCATGGCTGAGCCCCCTGTGTCTGAATCGAAGAGGAGAAACGCAATACATAATATCACAATATTTTTTTTAACAATCAGTGTTTTAGAAATGACTATTGGTGCTTTCACAATATATTTGTGCATATATTTCACAATAGGGTTAGGGTTGGTCTAGTATAATTTCTAAAATACTGTAAAACAATCTCTATACTTTCTGTTAGAATTCAGTACATATGAGGATATGTTCTGAATCTTCACATGAAACCAAATGCAAACATTTGAAACGATAAAAAAACAAGCCTTTTTTTATAATTCTCCATGTATCCTATATTCCATATCTAAACACACATTGCATCTAATTTTGTGTGAATTGCTGTCACACTGTTCTCTCTGCATGCTTCATTGTTTTTTGCATCCTGTCTCAGGTTTTGCAGAACAATGCAAAATATCAGGTTGTTCCCAAGAAGTTGACAATAGGAAAACGGCTGGCCCAATGCCTCCATCCTGCCCTGCCCAGTGGAGTCCATCGCAAGGCCTTGGAGACATATGAGATCATCTTCAAGATAATTGGATCCAAGCGGCTGGCCAAAGACCTCTTTCTTTATAGGTAATACTGTGCTACCACTTATGGTTTCTAGTTATGACACATAGTTTTTTGCTAGTATCAGATCTATAATGAGTCATTATTTTCTTCATCCCTGCAGCTCTGGACTCTTCCCTTTACTCTCCAATGCTGCGATGTCTGTGAAGCCTGTGCTGCTGGGGCTCTATGAGATGTACTACCTGCCCCTAGGGAAGACACTTAAACCAGGCCTGCAGGGCCTCCTGACTGGGGTGCTGCCTGGTCTGGAGGAGGGTTCGGAGTACTACGACAGGTAAGAGCAAAGATGGACATAAGTATAGTTTACCTTATCACTATTTTCTTCATTGATTCATCTGTAGAATATTTCTCAATTAGTTATTTGGTCCATAAAGTTACTGAAAATTGAGAAAAATCTGTTCCTTTTTTTTTTAAATGTCTCAAAGTGATTAATCACTTGATAAAAGCAGAAAAGTTGGGGATTAATTTTCTGTAGATCAACTATAGGTTCATTGATTAATTGTTCCAGTTCTTCATATGAGTATTGGGTCAGGGCATTAGGAGTAGGCTTCTTAGTAGTTAATGTGGAAAGGAAATGATTGCAGATTGGATGAATGATGCAGGAAATACAGTATGTGTAATTGTAAGATCAATGTTAGGAGCCTAAAACATCTTTAGTACATCCTAGTATGTGACGGTAACCACCCAGGCTTTTCTGGAAACTGGGAGCATATTTATTCATTTAATGTATTTGTGTGTTAATTGGTTCATCTAGTTTGGGCATAGTATCTCAGTTGGAAATTCAATTATTTATCTCATTGTTGACACAGTTACACTCAAATGCCCTAGAGGGCGCCGCCTTCACAGGTAAAGCTATGGTGCCACAAATGACAGAGAGGGACTATTTTGTTTTAGTAGGAAAAGCACAGGTATCAATAAAAGGATGAATGAGGGTGACATTTAATTGTAGGGTCTCAATGCCTTATTACATCAGCCATGCCAGATGTAAGAAATAGTATTAATTACATCTGTGGTATTCCTCACTTGCTGTGAAATAGACCAGTTTCTGTATGTGTTATTCTATTATTATCTATTATCTATCTATTTTTCATTTAAGTTGAACAGCTCATATTATAGTTTAGTTCTTGTATATCTGATGTCAGATATTCTTGTTTTGAATTCATTCAATTCAAATTAGTTTAGCTTATGTAAAAGACATTTCCTCACAAAGGAAAGCTGCACTATGTTTGTAAAAAACACATATTTTCAGCCTATCCATTTTAAATGAGATTCATTAGAATCACCTTATTCACACAAATTCAAATTAATTGGGTATTGTGTATAGATACTGGCATGATTCTTTTTTTTTTTTAAACTTGTTTCTTCTAATATTTATATGAGTTTGTATTGAGTGTTACTTATATTGTGCCATTTTTGGCTAGGTCCTATGCACTGCCAGCTTAGCATTGTAGAGTGCATAACTCTGCATTGTTAGTGTGGTAGGAGGTACATGCTGGCATAGTGACACTGTCTTCTGTGTTCCCTTTTCCACAGGACCAACACCCTGTTAGAGAAGGTGGCTGCGGCAGTGGAGCAGTCGGCTTTTTACAGTGCCTTGTGGGGCAGCATCCTGACCAGCCCTGCTGTGCGTCTCCCTGGGGTGTCCTTTGTTCTGCTGCACCTCAACCGCAAACTCTCCATGGAGGACCAGCTCTATGTCATGGGCAGTGACATCGAGCTCATGGTAAAGGACACATGATCACTACAAGTCTCCCACATCTATGATGTTGATGCATTAAACAGCATCAGTTATACAAAGTTATGTATACTGTAGTGTGCTGTACATAGACAGATTGAATTATAGCATGTTTCTGTTCTTACCAGGTGGAGGCTGTCAGTACCTCAGTGCAGGACTCAAGTGTGTTGGTGCAGAGGAGCACTCTGGACCTGATCCTTTTCTGTTTTCCTTTCCACATGAGCCAGGTAAGAAAAATGATGTGCATCCTGGTATATGTGTCTGTACTACAGTTAAGACCAGCCTAAAATATCCCACTGCCAGATGTTGATATATATTAGCTAGTTTTAGTATTGTCATTGCTGATTTTATTTCAGATGTGTATATATATATATAGATTATATAGATATATATATAGATTTATGTCTTTTTTTCTTAATGTGCATGTGCATGTGAAGGATTGAAAGACCGTCACATGTTCTGATTTGTTGTGTTGTGTTGTGTTCAGGCAACTCGCCCTGACATGATCCGGATCCTGTCAGCAGCTTTGCATGTGGTTTTGAGAAGAGATATGTCCCTCAACCGCAGACTCTACGCCTGGCTGCTGGGTGCGAAATACACACAGAGACACAGCACCAACACTTGAGGCTTCCTGCCTATCATGTCATTTTTGGAATATTGTAGAATTCATAGAGGTAGTGTCCTCAGAGGAGAAAGTAAGGACTCAGTCCAGTACTGTGTATGTGGCGAACTACACCCTAGTAGATCCAGACTTTCAAATTCTTGACAATGCTGGAATAATTTAACAGGGCAAAACATTGCTATTTATAGTGTATGGAACCACTGTGGGAACCCTTGTATGCAAACACATTTTCTGTTTTCTGACACATCGGGTATATGTGAGCTTTGTTGCTTTAGTGCTGCATTTTTGTCTGTTCTGTGTAACATAGAGTAGAGACCAATGCTGCAATCTACTGTGGTCATTGTTTTACTGTATTTTCTCTTGCTTACAACCCACTGTGGATATACATGCTGGTAAGTGTCTGCATGACGAAGGATGTATTAAGCATATACTTAAGCAAATTACATTATTTGTGGTGTTTTCATTTCAAGGTTTCAAGTTAAACCACACAAAGTGATTTTAATGGCAGATCCTAGGCTAGTTAGGGTTGGGACTGAGTAAATCTCCATCCGTGGCCTGAAGACAAACAATATCTAATAACAGGGTTAGAGCCTGACTCAACATATTTGGTTTCATAAGGTTGAAGCTTTTTTTTTGTCCCAAGGGTTAGATATAATGCAGTTCTGCTGCACTCAATAGAAGGGCACAAAGAATGAGTCAATGCAATCAAAAGATAGCTGCACATTTACTTTGTGCTTAGAGCTTCATTAAACCCCCTTTCATAGTGTAGCAACAGCTCTGGAAAGATCTCAGAGAAACCCCCAGTTTCAAAGCTTTTTGCATTTGTTGTTGATAAATAGGGTTGAAAAATTCCAATTTTCAAGATGGAAACTTTCAATGGGAATTAATGCGGAATATATGCCAACAAATGGGAATAAATAGAAACATACAAAATTATCATAAAGTTAGTTAGGGAAATATGTTGTAGCAGAATCTTCATTCATTCAACATTTTTAGAAATTCACCATTTTCATGATTCCCATATTTATAGCAATAGGTGCTTTGCAATTTTTGGTTGATACAAGCAGTTTCCAGACCAGCGGCGCAGAGCCATGAACTGCTCAACTAATACTATGCAGCTAATGGTATTACTCGTTTCAGCAAACTAAGCAAATGCACAATCCAGCAACTCCACAGTAGATGAGTGGTAGATGAGTTGTGACCTACACATTCAGCATGCAATAAAACAATAACTGTAACACGTCAATACATGAAGAAAAAACTCAGGACTACTTTCTTCAGTAACCCACTGGCGGAGTGACACAGCATGCATACCTTGAGGCAGTGCCAGCAATGCCATACTTGTAGCTGCACTAAACGTGTGTTCAAGATCACTCCACTAAGCAGACCTGTCTGGAGTGTGAAGTCCGGCTCAACATTTTCATTACGCATATATGCATATATACAGTAGATTTAGCACCTAATTTACTAGCTGTTTAATTAGGTGATAAATAATGTATGATTTCCAAAACTGCCCAACCTAACTTCCTACGGAAAGTTTCTGAAAATTTGCCAGAAATTTTTCACCCCTTTCCACCCCTATTTCTTAACAAGGGTAGTGCTACTAATGCAAATCAAACTGGTGTATTATATTATTAACAATTTTTAGAATTCATACAATCATTTGAAAAGGTTTCTCAACGTAAAGTAGCCTAATAAGCCTAAGGGTGTAATGTTTTATTTAATCATTTTATTATGACCTTCTTTAACCTCTTGATTTTTTCGATATAGAAAACACAAATCTAACATTAATTTATTCCAATTCAAGTAAATGACTTGAATGTGGGAGTAAAATGACATTCAGTTCAGCCTTTTTACCAGGAATGCATAATCAAACTGAATAAAAAAGAAGAATAAAATGCCATAACCGCATACATGCTTTGCCTATTGCCTTGTGCATGAATGTACCACATCTACATCTGGGCATTCATTCGCTCATAACTGCATGTGCTTGTTTTAAAGGCTTTGACAACAATGGGGTGATGATAGGCCCACGCAGCACTCGGCAGAGTAACCCAGAGGAGCACGCTAGCCAATACTTCAACACCTTCTCTAAAGACATGCTGGTCCAGGTGAGCTTTGTGCATTTGAAGCTAGTTACAAATGCTTTGCTAATGAAAAGAAGGTTTCTTATGTCTAAAATTAGCTTCTAAAAGTAAGCTCCAAATCAGATGTCTCGGGAGACTGGGCATGTATACAATATGTGTAGAGTGTATGTGTGTCTGTGTGTTTGTTGAGGAATCGCCCTAAATTTGGCAGATTTGTCCCTCTTTTGTCTGGCAAACAATTCATCCATCCTTTTTAATCCTCTTTGGGTTTGCAAATATGTCCTGTTCCCTTCTGCTCCTATTCCCAGCAGGGTACTTTGAAGCTCACAGTCCTCTCAAAGACTTTTCTACACTAGTGTAATCTGTCCTGTCATTCTCAAAACAGCCCGACCTTCCTGGCATGTGATATACTCTGGTACTCCAGGGGTTGGAACAGGGGGCACTAAGAGCAACCAGAAGGGGAAGTTTAGTTTTTGAAGTATTTTTTTTTGCTTTTGTTTGCTCTACTGCCATCTGCTCTGAGATGAGTTATCGGAGCTCCCTCCATTGGGAAAGGGTTGGTACTACAGGGACCGTCTGTTCCGGGCTTCAGCCTATTATGTGGCAGACGAAGCGTGAAACACAGAGAAGAGAGAATGATAAGGAGCGGGGGACTTGATGCATACATGAGATTGGTTCTGCCAAATATTATTCAAATAATATAAATCAAAAGCAAATGTATGTGACCTCAGCTGTGTCAAAAGTAGCTTTGGAGTTTAGAAATAGACGTGTTTGTGTGTGCCTGTGTCCCTTTGTATGACTGTGTATGTGTCTTTTCAGGCAATGGTGGAGATCTTGCAGGGCAAGGCCCGGGGGGGAGAAGAAGAGAGTATTCTGATGCATGACCTCAAGCCATTTCGCATCCTCATCAGTCTGCTGGACAAACCAGAGCTTGGTAACCAGTTCATCAATATTCAGACACAAACAATCCTAAAGTAGTGATAGTGCTGTGAATGTAAATAATGATACATGTCACACAAGCAGCGTAGATTGTCTCTAGTGTCTCTATGCGTCTCTCTCTCCAGGTCCAGCAATTCTGGAGGATGTTCTGATTGAGGTGTTTCGTACTCTACACACACAGTGCCGAACAGAGTTGGACCTCCAAAACCAGAGTCCATTCAGCAAGGACCACACACACCTCAGCAGGTAAATGCAGTCCAGAACCTCCATTATACCCTTTAGACATTAGATAGAACATTTTGATGTTTGTAAGACATCAATCATTGTTAATTCAGTCCACCGTCATGCTTTATTTTCCTGGAGAAACCAAGCCTTTCATGTTGATTTTCCCATTCTGAACTATTCTTAGTAAACTACGAGAAAACAAGAAGACGGCAGAACTGATTAAAACTGCCAATCTCCTGTTCAACTCCTTTGAGCCATACTACATGTGGGACTACATTGCTCGCTGGTTTGAAGAATGCTGCAGGTATGTACATTAAAATGAGTTTGATCACATGGAAAATAATTCAAAAAAATTAAACAAGGTATATTGTTCAGCACTTTAGTGTGGTAATTTGCACATAAATGCAAAGTAGAGCTTTGCATTTATGTGTTGCAGGTCAAAAACTGACCTAATGATGGTGCAAGATGGAGATGTTACATTTATTCTTAGAGGACTGTAAATATGTGTTTGAGATGTCATAGCTATCCAACCAATGGTTATTTATATATATATTTCACAAAAAAAGTTAACCTCATTGTGGCAGTAGAGATAATTTTGGAAGATCAGCCAAGACCATAAATGTCAAGATAGGCTAAAAATGGACCGACCAGCTCACAGATAGAGAAACTGTAACAAAAAAAAAAGTGATTTCAAAAATGTCTCTGTTGCAGGAGGGCTGAGAACATCAGCACACGTGTCCCACGGCATGCTGGGAGCATAGATGCTCCTGACCTCTCATTGGTGGAATTTTGTCAACTGGTTGATTTCCTACTTGATATTGTTTCCTTGGTGAGACTCATTTTTTTCCCTCATTCTTTTTTTTTCTTTATGCGTCTATTCCTCTGTCATTCTTTCTTTTTCTTTTTCTTCGTATATCTTCTTTGTCTCTTTCTTTGTGTTATTCTTTATGCTTTTCATGTCTGTTTATCTTTTGTTGTCTTTTTCTTTGTTTCTTTCTTTGTTTCTTTTTCTTTCTTGAATTTTTCTTAATTTGATTCCACTATGGGTTTCATTTACAACTAAGTCATACATCACTGTACTTTTCCACTTAAAAAATTCTGTATTTTTTTTTTTATCACTCAACCTTTAATTTCTGTCACTTTTTCCAATTTAATTGGTGTTATTATCATCTTTTACCCTTCATATATACATTTCTGTTTATCTTAATTGTCCATTTTGTTTTAGTATCCCCCTGTTACAATCGTCTCTTCTCTGCTCTTCCTCCTCCCTGTTCAGTCCTTTGTTTCCTGCCCATGCTCAGACTCTCCCTGTCTTTCTCTTTGTCTTTCTTGGCTCACACACCTCATTTGTTGATTTAATTTTTTCCCTAGCAGTACCTTTCAAGTTTCCATCTTTCCATCATCTCCATTACTTGGTCCAGTCAAGAGATTTTACTGGCACTATTAGTGTGTGTGCGCGTGTGTGCGCCTTCTCTCGTTTCTATGTGTGTTTTTGTATATATTTGCAATTCTCACACAGAAAAGCCTGTGTGTTGAGTATCCCTGCCAAATATTTCTTTGCCTCAATAGAAATATGCTTCTCTGTATTGTACTTCCAATCTGAAGAGTTTGGAATTACCCTCTTTATATGCTTGTTTGTGTATGTCTGAAAGAATGAAAGATCCTTGTGTTCTCAGTTAATTAGAGAGACAGAAAACGTATGTGTTTGTCTGCAAACAAAGTCTAGTGTGGCCTGTGCTCTGCTTGCTCCTGTCTGTTCAAACTATCTGCTCTTTCTCCCTGAAGCCTACTAGAAGCATGAGGGTAATCTGCCAGGTAAAGTACTGCTCTTTCCTGCTTTTTCACCTCACCCTGCTTCACTGAGGCTACGATAACATTTCTGCAACGTCCCTGCCAACATCCTTCAGGCCATCTTTGTTTCCGTCCTGCTTTAAGAGATCATTTCTGAATGATTGACTGACTGTCAGCATTTTAATGCTGTTGGATTATAACGTGATGAAAAGATCACCATGGCTGTTTGGTGTGGATCTTGTGAAAATGAAATCTCTGCCCAGTGTGTATGTGCATTCCGTTGAGCATGCATGCAGTTATATGATATTACAATGTTCACATATTTGTAAGAAATATGTTTTATTCACTCCATGGTTTATTGCCTATTTTATCATTTTGCTTTTTTGTATTGTTTTGTTCATCAAAATGTTTTTTGCTTGTTGGGTCAAAATACTAAAATATGGAGAAAGAAGAGACTACAGTTGTTTAATGATAATGGAAGTAATAAATATTTGTAATGGGTGTACTATGCAGGGCGACACGGTGGAGCAGTGGGTAGCACTGTTGCCTCACAGCAAGAAGGTCGCAGGTTCAAGACCGCCTTGGGGCCTGCGTCTGGGACCTTTCTGTGTGGAGTTTGCATGTTCTCCCCGTGTCTGCGTGGGTTTTCACCGGGTACTTCGGCTTCCTCCCACAATACAAAAAACATGCTCAGGTTAATTGGCAAATCTAAATTGCCCATAGGTGTGAGTGTGTGTGTGAATGGTGTGTGAATGGTGTGTGTGCCCCACGATTGGCTGGCGACCATCTGGGGTGTATCCCCCTGCCTCTCGCCATAAATGCGCTGGGATAGGCTCCAGCAGACCCCTGCGACCCCGAAAGGGAATAAGCGGGATAGAAAATGGATGGATGGATGGATGGGTGTACTATGCAGAGCCTTTTTGTGCAGAAGCAATAGAGGATCATATATATAATATAATCACCACATGTTTTTAGAATTTTAGTACAAACAAACAACATCCTTTTTTTTGGTCAGGAAATTATAAACCAGGAAAAAAAATGATTAACACTTATTGACAAAATAAATATTTATGCATTGATTAAATAAAAAAAATAATTCTTTGTATTAAACATGTATTTAACAACATTTATTTAAACAAACTGCAACATAGCCAGTAATTAGACTTCTCACTTAGTAATTTCTATAATAGACTTCAGTTTCTCACTTCTGTGTTTTTCTAACTTCTCCAGGAGACGTACATAGAGATCCAGACAGAGCATCTTCCACAGTTGCTGTTGCGCATGGTGGCCGCTCTGACAGATCACCTGCAGGCACTGGGTCTTGGGGAGCTCACTCACTGCCTTCGTCTCTGCTCCAAGATCCTCAGCAAAGTGCAGCCGCCCTTGGTGTCCCCGCTGGCCCTTCCCTCTGGCCCCCAAGCTCAGGGCCTCTCTAATTCAGCAAGGGACAAGACCAGAGACAAGGAAGACAAACAAGTGGGTCAAAGGGTTATAAATGTTACATAAGTATTAAATAATAGTGTTTTTTCATCATGAAAATACATTGATTAGATGTAACATGGTATATCTGCCACTTTCATAGTACAATCTCAAAATGCACAGTTGTATTGTACAATATGATAAGCCTGATCTTGCAAGTAACCAGTTTGTAACCTTTACATTTCCATGCATGCACACTGGCAGCTTTTCAGTTTAACTTAGGCTTTTATCACTGGGCAGCTGCCAGAGATGAAAATTGTTCACAAGCACTAAAACTGGCACTGACTTGCCAACCTCTGACTTGAAAAAAATAGCAGTGCCAGCTGATAATTCTATTTTTGCCTCTGATCCTTTCACATTCTTTTGATAAAAGCAAAGGCCCTGTTATTTCCTCAGTCAAAGTTAAAATCCCAGTTTGACCCACTCGACCCACTTCCTCTGCAAGTTACGGCCAAAAAACAATTAGTTTAAGCTCTGATAGTCCCTGAACAAGGTCCCTTGCTACCTCTGCTGTGTGGTCCTACGGTTGGCGCTGCCATCCTACGCTCCCTCATCACAAGCCATTTGAAGACTTGTTAAGAACAAATGCTGCAATGGCTGTCCTGGTCCTCCTGGTTACTGTCCAGCAACCTGATTGCTAAAGTGGTTGAGGGCTCAGTGAGGCATAATTAAGTTTAGTTGGTCCGTCCCATCATGCCCGGAGATGGATAGGGGCTAGAGAGATTGAGCGGGGCCCATGAGGGGCAGAAGAGAGAACAAGTAGAAAGGCAGAAGATGATTAACCAACAGCTGAGCCTGGCTTGCCTTTTCTCTCTAAGGAAGAAGAGGAACAGATTAGCCTGTGGCGCCTCTTGGGTGAGCCGTCTCCATCAGAGTGGAAAACATTCCACATACATCCACTGACTACTATAAACTCCCCACCCCCCACCCAGAGGGGTATATAGAGAATGCGCTATCTAACATGCCATCTGAGTCCTGGCTCCAGAACATGCATGATGCCTCAATCAAAATGCATCCCAGGAAGCCGTTAGGCTCCCAAAGGCTGAGTCCAACAAAGAATTGTAAGAATTTGTAGATCTGTTAGTCAGTCTGTCTGTAGCAGGATGCACGTCTGGTGTACAGTTCAGTCTCCATAAGTCCCTCAGGTTAGACCCAACCGTTGTGTACAGCCTCGCTATATAAAGAACTCGTACAGTAAGGTTCATGTGTCAGCAGAGGGACTTCCACAAATAACACAAATAGTCTTGCAATTTTTAAACTTTTGATCATCATAACAAAATAAGAGGGATTCTAAGAGCTTTCTCCTCATTTTTCTCTTTCCTTATAGTAACAAAAAAAATTCTTAGCTATCTATTCACAGGAGAACCTTAGTTAAGTAGGAAAATGATTTACATCAGGATAAGGTGCTTAAGATGCTTTATCTTATCAAGGGTTATTTTCAATTAAGTGCAAATTAAATAAAGTTTTATGTGCTTTGTTGAATATCAATTAAAAAAACAATAATTTTTATCTTAATAGCATATAACATAACACTTTTGTGGTGTTAAAAATGCACGAACTCTATAATTATTTTCTTCTGCATGCTATAGTTATTGTATTCAGATTTTTCTTTGCAAATACAAAGTCAACTAGTTTATTCCACATTCAGTAATTGGCAAAACAAAAATCCATGAAATTATCATGATCACAAATGGTTTCTGGTGATGTAAATTTTCACTTGAAGTCTTCCATTTTCACGGCTTGATAATTCTCATGTACACCTTTTTTATCTACTTTTCTCCTGCGCTTTTTATTGTACATTTTTCCTGTCTTCCTCTTACTTCCTGCAGCCCAACCCTGCTACTGTGGTGGTGCCTGGCAGTGGGGAGGTGTTTGAGGATGGGGAAAATCCCATCGCTCGCTCCACTGAAAGTGGCTTCACAGACTTCATCCAGTACCAAGGGGATGGCCCAGAGGATATAGAGCGTACTCAGCATCCTCACCCAGCACTCAGAACTGGCTGTCGCTCCTCAGGCCCATCTCAGACAAAGCCTCTGGACAAACCAGTAATGCAATTCTGCCTAGAGCACTTCCAGCAGTTTCTCTCCCGCCTCATCACCTTGTATATTATCCCTGGTCAAGCAGACACACATGAAGGTGAAAGAGGTGAGGTCATGCATTCAGAGACCCTGGTTTCAGAGGACTCGCAACACAGTGATCATCTGGATCAGACGGAGTCATGCTCCAGATCTGTGTCGGTCCAGAGAGAGTGTATTGCCGCTTTGACTGCTGCCTGCCAGCTTTTTCTAGAATGCTCTAGTTTTCCAGTCTACATTGCAGAGGGTAACCTTAAAGCCTCACCCACACAAGAAGAACTGTTTGGTAAGTACCAAAAAAAAATCTCTGTGATAATGAATGAGGAAAGCCTCTATTTCTAGAGTTTGGAGATATATTTAAACATATCCCTCCTGTATCTATACAGACAATGAGCAAGTCCATCTGCCAGTGTGGCTGCAGACACTGATGGATGCCTGCTGCCTGGCCAGTGACTTCTGTCTGCAGGGTGTAGCCATTTCCCTACTCATGGACCTAGTGGGACTCACCCAGTCCATTGCCATGGTGACTGCTGAGAGTGTGGCCTCTGGTGGCAGCTGTGAATCAGCCCAGCCCATGAGCCCAAGCCAAGGTCGAGTGTCTGTCGTCATCAGGCCTCCACTCACTCAGGGAATCTTGAAGTACATCGCTGACAAGACGGGCTTCTTCAAGGTAATGAAGCTGCAAAGTAGAATTCTGTTTTTTTTTTTTTTTTTTTTTTTAATGGGCTTGAACCGGTTTATTCTGTAATCTATTCTCCAGAGTGTGGCTCTGATTTTGTGGGATCAGCTGAGTGAAGGAACCCCTCAGCACCATCAGCGCAGTGTGGAGCTCTTCTACCAGCTCCACAACCTGGTGCCTTCCTCCAGCATCTGTGAGGACGTCATCAGCCAGCAACTCATGCACAGGGATAAGGTCAGCACAGTGGACAGCAGCACCACACACACGCACACACACACACATACACACACACACACACACACACACACAAACACACAAACACTGTTTTTTCATACACACAACATTATCCAACATCAATATTGGAGGACTAAGGAAAAATATAATGCCTGGCTCCAATATTTATTTTCAGGATCTTAAGTTTGTGTGAGAAATTTGTAGTATGTAGCTGTGTGTATTTCATGGTCCTTATATATGATAGATATGACACATTTAGATATAAAATCTAAAAAAAATAACTGTAAAATAGAAGCTGTCAGAATCATCACACACACACACACAAAATGAAGTCTATATTAAAATCCCTTTTCTTTCAGAGAATTCGGCTGGAAGCTCATGTAAAGTTCTCTGTGCTATGGCATTTGACGCGAGATTTGAACATTACCAAGTCTTCTCCTTTTAATCGCACATTTGACAGGTAGGTCTCAATCTGTTGCCTAAAAGATTCTTGGTTTATTTCTAGGAGGTCTAACAATTCGTAGATTTGCCTTTTGCAGAAAGGTGTTACAAGTTGCTTTCTTGTAATTCCCTCTCCTTTCAATATTCCTTTTAATTCATTATCTCTCTATTTTCACTTTGACATCCAGGTCACTCTTCATCATGCTAGACAGTCTGAGTTATTGGGATCCATGTAACAGTTCCGTTGGTCGGGCTTGGCTGAACCAGGTTCTTCAGAGACATGACATTGCTCGCGTCCTGGAGCCTCTCCTCCTCCTCCTGCTTCACCCTAAGACTCACAGAGTTTCTATTCAGAGGGTACAGGCCCAGCGTCACTGGGCTCATATCTTTCCTGACCCACCGGACCAGGAGCCATCAGAACTTGTCTACAGGGACTCTGGCTTCTCAGAGGGTAGGAAATAAACATCTTGAGGCCTTTTTGTGTCCAAATTATTTTTTTTCTCCTCATTCTGTTATCTTTTTTTATTCTTTCAATAGATTTCAGTCAGATCCAAGCAGAGAAGTTGGCACAAGTGGAGCGCCGAGGTCTTGCAGTAGGTGATATGGAGCCGTTTTGTCTTACTGTCAACCCACTGAGTGACAGACTGTCCATACTTAGCCTGAGCAGTGAGAATTTACAACTAGCTGGTGATTATCAGCCTGCTGACCAGCAGAGGGAGCCCCAGAGCTCTGAATCTAGCGGTTCTCATTCATCTACGGCCGAAAACGGCAGCTTTGAAGAGCCAGAAGGTGTCAACAACACAGTCATTGACGGAGACCAACAGCCTAGTTTCTCAGATGACCAGTCTGAGGACTCTATAGAGGAAGCTGTCTCCACTGTTATAAAAGAGCTGATAGAAAGAGTTTTAAGTTTAGTAGATGAGGGGTCTCTTGAAGCTTCATCTCCACCTGAGAACTGGCCTCAGACAGACACAGACAGCACTTCCTCAGACATCTCTACTGGTCCCCGTCGTGACTCTGGCCCTCCTCACGGCCCCAATTACCAGACTCTGCCTGAGATGCTGGCCGAAGGCACCCTGGAGTTTCTTTCTGGAACACCGGCTGATATTGGGGCAGAGGATCATCATAGAGAGGGCATCACCCGTCATAGCTCATCACCCTCCATTGTCACATTGCCAGACAGCTCGGACCCAGCCACCCCGGATCACAGCCTGAGAGTAGATGATCCTCAGGCTCGCAAACGTAGCCATAGCAGCACTCAGCTCAGCCTAAAAGGCAAGATCATGGAGAGGCTAGCAGACAAATCTCCAGGGGCCAAGCCAAAGACCAAGAAGTCCAAGAAGAAGGAGGAGGTGAGGCAGAGAAAGGCAGCGGTCCAAGCTGAGAAACTGCGACCACCCAATATTTTCTTCGGGGACAGTCTGGATCTAGAGAATTGGTACAGCTGTGGGGAAGGGGAGGTATCAGAGATTGAAAGTGACACCGGTTCACCCAGCGGTGGTTCTGATGGGACTGTTGGTGGTGTAAGCGTCACAGGACGCCTATCCTCTTCTGCCCCACCTCGTTTTAACATCCATCCTCTCTACCAGCACGTCCTGCTCTACCTCCAACTCTACGACTCCTCCCGGGCCCTCCACGCCCTGTCAGCCATCGCAGCGATGTTAAGATCTGCTCCCTCAGGGTTTGTAAGCGCCATCTCCACCACCAGTATCAACAACACCTACACCCCACAGCTCTCATTGCTTCAAAACCTCCTAGCCCGTCACAGGATATCTGTCATGGGCAAAGACTTCTACTGCCCCATTCCCCAGGACTCCCACTCCCACACATTTCGCAGTGCCATGTACCTAGAGATCATTATCTCACTCTGTCTGTACTTCCTGAGAAGCTATTACTCTGCTCACGTGGCAGCAGGGCCTGAGGACTTGGCGGGGAACCGTGCCATGCAGCTGACCAGTGTGGAGGTCTTAACTCTCCTCTTCAGCGAGCTAGGCAAGGTCACTAGTGGCTCAGCAAAGGGCTTTGCTAGTTTCATCAGTGATGTCCTGTCCAAATGCAAAGTTCAGAAGGTCGTTCTCCATTGCCTGCTCTCCTCCATATTAAGTGCCCAGAAATGGTACGAGCAGCGGGCAGTGGGGGTCAACGTGGCCACAGTGGAGGAAGGTCTGTCAGAGGACAGCATTATAAACCTGTCGGAGGACCAGCTGGACAGTTGTAGCGCAGTCCAGTCCCAGTTGCTAAGACTGCTGCAGAGCTTAGTTGTACTTGAGCACAAAGTCCTGGTTCCAGCTGAAGAGGGAGGAGAAGGAGGACCTGCAGGGGGTGGAGCAGGAGGTGTAGGCACAGGAGGCTCCACAGGCACAGGGTACGAGATACTGGGTGGTGAAGTGGAGCATGTCAACCCTCAGCAGCCGATGACATCACTGCAATACCTTCATGGACAGCCTATCACGGCACAGGGTATGTTCTTGTGTGCAGTGATCAGGGCGTTGCACCAACACCATGCATGTAAGATGCACCCACAGTGGATAGGACTTATCACAGCCACCCTGCCCTACATGGGGAGAGTGCTGAGGAGGGTGGTGGCCTCTGTCACTCTGCAGCTCTGCCGGAACCTGGACAATCTTCTTCAGCAATATCGCTATGAGACCGGGATCACTGATACCAGGTATTACCATCTACATGGATGCTACTGATGGGTCCTATCATAATGATACATAGGGGTATCAATATTGCAATTTGTCATTATTGATACACTAACATGTTATTACTTACGTTTTTGAGAGTTAAAGCATTGTATGTCATTAGAGATGGTAATTACAGGGTAACTCAAGAAAATGAGTCACCCTGTAATACCCACCCCAAGTGACATTCACATGTCATTCAGGCAGTACAGTGTGATGGTAGGGTGTCATGGCAATGTTCTGGTCACCAGATGGCATCCTTGACCATGAAATGCAATGGCTCTTATATACTCCATCTTTCTGATTCACTAACTGTACTCAATGCTTTGTATTCAGCATGTTTGTCTTGACCTTCAAATATGCTGTATGTGTTGATTATCTTGCTTTTTTGCTTGTCTTGTAGACCCCAGTGGATGGCTCTCTGCATCCCTCCTGACCTGATTTTGACAGTGCTGGAGGGGGTGACCACCATCATCCATTACTGCCTGCTAGATCCCACCTCCCAGTATCACCAGGTGAGGGTGCTGTTGTGCAATATCTGGATGTAGCAAACTGCTCTTTCCTACCTCCATGAATGCCTACAACTGCATACATGTACTCATCTAATAGATTCAGACATATAATTAATATTTATTTTTTTTATATATTATACTTGTATAATAAGTTTATTATAATTAATAATATTATGATACTTTTAGTAATTTCATTCATATCTCTCAGTTACAAGTGAATGTTGACCAGAAGCACCTGGCTGAGGCTCGTTCGGGCATCCTGTCCATCCTCCACACTATCATGTCTTCTGTCACACTGCTGTGGAGCGTCCTTCACCAGGCTGACAGCTCCGACAAGCCAGCTGCTGCCTCCGCTGCTTCCACTTCTAACATCAATTTGGGTTCTACTAAGGTACACTTGGCATCAGACTGAGTCATTGTATCAAAGACTGTTTTTAATTGTGTTTATTCTATTTTCCAGTGTGTCTGATGTCCTTGCCATACTACACATACTACAATTTATTGGCATTAGTTACCATGATAGATGTTGATACACATCTGAAAATGTCTCTCCAGAAATGTCAGGAAATAATACAATGTTTGTTCATTTCTTTGTATTCAGTTGTTTATATATATTTATTTAATGTTTATGCAGGGGTCACCAACTCCTTGTTAAGGACCTACATTAGTAGAATCAGGTGTGTGACTGCCTGGTTGGAACAAAATCCTTCACCCATGGTAGCCCTCCAGGACCCGAGTTGGTGTCCCCTGGTTTAATGTTTAAGTGACAGTATAAAACTGTTTCCATAGTGAGAAGAAAGCTGATTAGGTTTGTTCTAACTTTCTTGCTCACTTTTGTTCATCAGAACCTTCGTCAGCAAATTCTGGACCTGCTTGGTCCAATCTCCATGAACCACGGGGCTCACTTCATGGCAGCAATTGCCTATGTTTGGAATGAGAGGAAACAAGTGAAAACTCCAGTCAGAAATAAGGTGGGTGTAATAAAACCATTCAGTTTGTGTTTTATTTATAAATGGTTTGAAAGCCTCAGTTCAATTCTGTATGGGCTTAGTTCTAACCTTTGTTGTGATGCTGCATGTCTTTCAGGTGATTCCAGTTGCCAGTGACGAGCAGCTGCTGCTGGTGGAGTTGGTTCGTTCAGTGAGTGCCATGCGCACAGAGACGATCATGCAGACAGTCAAAGAGGTTCTGAAGCAGCCTCCTGCCATTGCAAAGGACAAGGTCTGTGTTTTTAAGTTGCTATTATCATAGTCTGTGTCATCTCCATCTTCCTTAATAAACAGCTACTTGACACTGCAAAGAAAAATATCAGTTATCACATAAATGTATTTAATGCAGTGATTGGGTACCTGAAGCAGAAGTATTTGAATTTTATTGAAATATTTAGGTAAAAGTTATAGTTTTCATTTATAGCATTTTCCTTCTTCTGAACTTTCAACCTTGTAGTTTTAAATACACAATATTTTAATTGTTGTACCTTTATGCAACAAACGCATTACATTTCATTTGTTTAGTTCAATTTCTTACAAGAAGTTTAGACTCTGTATATCATTTGTCCTTATTTTGTGTTTGTGTATATATATATATATATATATATATATATATATATATATATATATATATATATATATATATATATATATATATATATATACATACACATTCAGGGCGACACGGTGGTGCGGTGGGTAGCACTGTTGCCTCACAGCAAGAAGGTCGCAGGTTCAAGACCCGCCTTGGGCCTGGGTCTGGGGCCTTTCTGTGTGGAGTTTGCATGTTCTCCCCGTGTCTGCGTGGGTTTTCACCGGGTACTCCGGTTTCCTCCCACAATACAAAAAACATGCTCAGGTTAATTGGTAAACTCTAAATTGCCCATAGGTGTGAGTGTGAGAGTGAATGGTGTGTGAATGGTGTGTGTGCCCCACGATTGGCTGGCGACCATCTGGGGTGTATCCCTGCCTCTCGCCTTAACGCGCTGGGATAGGCTCCAGCAGACCCCTGCGACCCCGAAAGGGAATAAGCGGGATAGACAATGGATGGATGGATGGACATACACATTCTTTACATTAATATTATTTCTTCACTTTCCCCCACAGAAGCATCTATCTTTGGAGGTCTGCATGCTGCAGTTCTTCTATGCCTATATCCAGAGGTGACTCTATTGCTTCCTGTTTCTATGTAATGTAAAAGATTAATGTTTTTAAACCACTAAAGCCTTCTAACTTCTAAACATTAACTTTGCGCCTTCGTCTTTGTCCTAGGATTCCTGTTTCCAGTCTAGTTGACAGCTGGCCTTCTCTGCTGGCACTACTGAAGGATTCTGTACAGTTAGGCCTGCCTGCCCCAGGGCAGTTTCTGATACTAGGGTGGGTTTCCTTTCTTGGCCTTTTTTTGTTGTTCTACAGGTGTCTCTATGTCCTCACATCTAAGAATTAAAAGCTTGTACAAATTTACCAGTGTGTGGATGTCAGCACATTGCTCACAGTTAACCAGTCACATTGTGGATCTAAATAAATAGGGCTCTAGGGCCTATACCTTCTTACACTTACACTATACTTTAGAATGTTTAACACGGGTCCTCTTTTCTCTAGAGTTCTGAATGAGTTCATTTTGAAGAACCCCAATCTGGAGAGTAAGAAGGACCAGCGCGAGCTGCAGGTAATTACAGAAGCTGTCTGGACTTTAATTCCACCCTCAAGTTTCCATTATGTCTTATAATTAGATTATATAATATGATATTTCTTCGTTTTAAATAATATATCTTTTGTGAATATACTAAGTGGCTTTATACTTTAACCTTATGACAAGTTTCACTCATGTTTTGTTAATGCTCTAAAGTGAAATTGAATGATTGACAGGTGTTTTTTTAAGTAAATGTTTATTATTTCTTTGTTCAGGATGTGACCCATAAAGTGGTGGAGGCTATCGGGACAATTGCAGGCTCCTCTCTGGAGCAAACCACGTGGCTCAGGAGAAACCTAGAGGTGAAGGCCTCTCCTCAGATAGTTGTGGAAGGATCCAACCTGGAAGCTGATGTAGAAGGTATGCTAATAGAGAAAGTCTCTATTTTTTATGTTTATGTACAGGCAATGTTTAGTTTGGTGAAGAAAAGACTATTCTGAGTTATATTTGCTTTTTAAGAATCAATATAATCTAGCAAGATTACATTGATTGAGAGAACTGTAAAAATGAGAATTTGAGACACAGAAACCACGTGTTAGGGGAAGAAAATGCCTGAGTGCTTTTGTTGACATGTTTAATTTACAAAAGGCCTATGAAAAGTGAATATTTCTCAAATGGCCTGAATGTTTCAGCATGGCAGGGTTAATCTTTTTTTCTGCTGAGTACCTGCTGCTAATGTTGGCTGTGTGTGTTTTGTAGATTTAATGCTCACAGTAATGGAGGCCTCCAGCTTCACTCCATCAGTGTACAGCGTTCACGCCCTCACACTGTTGGCTGAGGTAAAACACTAATATCTCTGTGACTCAACCAAACATTTCTACACAACTGTTGTTACCCAGGCCATCAGTCAGCGGCTCGGTCAATTATTCCTGTTGTCCATCTTGATTACACCTCAAACCGCTCTAACTCACATTTACCAGCAATGTTTAGGCCTGTCACTCTCAGGTACAGCGCTACAGTGCATTAAGACAGTCCATTTTTAGCTGATTTACAACCACCTCCCTACCCCCACTTCAGTCATTATCAGCAAAGCAATAAATCCATCTGCAGGACTTGGTGTGGTCCTGGGAGGGAGCTGGGCAATAGAAATCACTGACCACCTTGCTTGTTTGCTTGCACTTTGCTGCTGTTGCAGCTCATACATCAATGGGATCACTATAATAGTGCAGGACACTGTTGGAGTAATGTTGTAACCATATCAAAACATGCAGTCATGAAATTAAAGTAGTGCCACTTTTGGAGATTAATACCTACTTTCTACTGTCACTTTGGATGAATAACCCGCAGTGCTGTTTACTGAAAGCTGTCGGTGTGACTGACAGGTGCTGGCTCATCTGTTGGACATGGTGTTCTACAGTGACGAGAAGGAACGAGTCATTCCACTGCTGGTTAATATCATGCACTATGTAGTGCCATACCTCCGCAACCACAGGTGTGGAACAGCCTCTTTGCAATTCATCAAAACAGATTCTGTCTATATGGTTATATAGGGTTGAATGTTAGCCCCTTGAAATCACATTAAAAAATTCATGCCACAATTTGTATGATTTCATTTAAGCATGAAGGTGAAATGTCTAGTTAAAGGAAACAAGATGTAGTGCATTGAATTGATTATATGCACATTTTAAATTAAAGCACTTTCTCTTTATTCTCTTGGCAGTGCTCACAACGCCCCCAGCTACCGGGCCTGCATCCAGCTATTGAGCAGCCTAAGTGGGTACCAGTACACCCGCCGTGCCTGGAAGAAAGAGGCCTTTGACCTCTTCATGGACCACACCTTCTTCCAGATGGACTCCTCCTGCGTCAGCCAGTGAGTAGGAGAGGGAACTCCACTGTCCGTCTGTGTTCCCACAATTTAAACTGGGATTAATCTGTAGCCAGGATCTTTAGAATGAAAGAATGAGGGGGAAAAGTGCAACACAATTACACACAATTGTAATTGTAAAAGAAATAGCCAGCAACTAATTTACATGTGTTGTCCCTGGGCAAACAAAAAACAATAGATGAATTAGAAAAATATATATACAGAAAATCGAATCAGCACAACACATAAAAAGTGCATTTTCTTTATATTTATTTATATGTCTACTAGAATGTATTTAATTATTTTAAACAAGGTTGAAATGTGGATTATAAACACAAATCTCAGCAGAAACTAATAAAACAGCAGCCCTAGATATTTGTCAAAAATTGATCATTATATCACAGATTATGCAGAGATTATGCTAGACAAAGCCAAAGTGTTCCCTGTCCGAGTTCAGGTACATATGCTTAAAAAGTAGACTGTCTACTCAAAGGAAGAATAAGACTTCAGGGACAGCAGAAGTGTATTTAATGTTAGTGCTTAAATACAGTTTAACAGGGTATTATTTGAATGAATGCAAGGTAAGGTTTGCAAGGTTTTTCTAAATGTTTCTGGAATATTACATATAACAATGCCATCATTTTTCTGTTTTTTTGCAGCTGGAGGGCCATCATTGACCACTTGATGACTCATGACAAGACCACATTCAGAGACCTCATGAGTAAGCTACAGATTTCTCCTCTAGAATTAAACATATGAATAATTAAAGTTCTTACAGGTGGTCGCAGTTTTAGACCATTTACCACATAATTTTTTCCGCCAATTACATTTAGAGGACACTTGTTTTTACCGTTTCCCTGTATAATCTCAGAGAGAATTAAACCTATAAGTAGAACACTGTGAAATAGTTACTGCCTATCAAAAGGTAAACTGCCTGTGTGTTTCTGCTGCAGCTCGAGTGGCTGTAGCCCAGAGCAGCTCTGTGAGTCTGTTCACCAACAGAGATGCTGAGCTGGAGCAGAGGGCCATGTTGCTCAAACGCCTGGCCTTCACCATCTACAGCAGTGAAGTAGACCAGTACCAGAAATACCTGCCCGACATACAAGGTAAACACTACACTGATGAGACATTACTTTAGGTAAATGTACATCCAGGTTTTCAGAAACCATTTACCACAAAAAAACAGCAAAAAAAATTACGGCTAATGGGTGTTGACAGAATTTGTGTGTAAGACTTACTGGGTATTTAATTTCCGTACCCTTACAACCACATATTAACAAGTAACCAATTGTGTATTGTATCTGCTGTATGTTTTACATGTTGTTCATTGAGCAGATTTTTCAAACTTGTGTCTGTGAATTCAGAGCGTCTGGTGGAGAGCCTGCGTCTGCCTCAGGTGCCCATCCTTCATGCTCAGGTGTTCCTGTTCTTCAGAGTGCTGCTACTGCGCATGTCACCGCAACACCTCACATCGCTGTGGCCTACCATGATCACTGAACTGGTGAGTACTGGTTGCTATGTAGACTTAATTGTTTTTTTACTGTACTATCATATTTTTATCTTGAATTGTTCCTTTCACATATTTAACACACATTCATACAATACGGGCCGTTCACATGCAGGTTCAGGTGTTTCTATTGATGGAGCAGGAGCTGACAGCAGATGAAGACATATCAAGGTACGTTATTTGTTGATACTGCAATCCTTAATAGCAAAACAACATGAAATCCGTCATTTTCATGTGATGTACCCTCTCTGCCTCCTTTAGGACATCAGGGCCGTCTGTGGCCGGGTTGGAGACCACCTATTCTGGAGGGAACGGCTTCTCAACGTCCTACAACAGCCAACGCTGGCTCAACCTCTATTTGTCTGCCTGCAAGCTCCTGGACCTGGCCTTGGCCCTGCCTCCCGAGAGCCTGCCTCAGTTCCAGATGTCCGTACTAACAAGCTTTGTCATAAACTATATGTTATCACTGACTTAAAGCTTTGGTGACTTGTTAAATAGAAGAAAATGGTGTTCTTTCTTCATTACAGGTATCGCTGGGCCTTCATCCCAGAGGCTTCAGACGATTCAGGACTGGAAGTGAGACGTCAGGGGACTCATCAGAGAGAGTTTAAACCCTACGTGGTTCGACTGGCAAAGCTGCTGAGGAAACGAGCCAAGGTTTCGTATCTGATCTCTTCTCTGTCTACATGAATTTATAAATTAATAGAGACAAATGAAGGCCTCTTACTAAGATTTCGTTCAGGCAAAACTCATTAAAGAGCATTTCTATTGCTGCGATTTTCCTAACTACACAAAAAAACATATTAAATGATTTGTCCCACTCCCCCTCCCCCTCCCCCTCACCCACAGAAAAACCCAGAGGAGGACTGCTCCACAAGAACCCTGTCCTGGGAGCCAGGTCACCTGATGCTGACCCTCTATGTGATCCGCAGCATGGAGCAGCTGCTACCCTTCTTCAACCTGCTCAGCCAGGTGTTCAACAGCAAGGCCAGCAGCCGCTCTGGTTCCGCCTACAGCCACAACCAGACAGACGCCACCTTCCCCAGCCACAAGGAAGGCCACAAGCTGGAGAGCCAGAAAGTGTTCTGGAGTCGAGCTCGACAGAACATCGAGGAAATGGTGGAAAAAGACTTTCTCGAGGGCCTTATCAAGACGTGAAAACGCATGATAGACAACAGATAACTGATCAGCACTAGTGAAAAAAACCTCAACTTGTACATGAAAAGAAAAGGGAATACAAATGAGGGGAAATAGTTTGTAAATTTTTTGTATTTATAATTATTATTTTACTTTTCAGAAGCTATTGTATTTAATTTTAAGTATTTGTATATATGGAGCAGCTTTGATGACTGACTTTTAACATTTCATGTGAGTCCTGTGGGACAAAGTGAAGTGCTGTGCCATTCCATCTCGATGTGACTTAATAAAGATTTCTAATGGGAGGGTTACAAGGTTTTATGTTCTATGACTCAATATAAAGAGCTTATAAAATACAACGTATAGTCCCAGATTCACCTAGTGGTTCCTAACCTCTTATGTTCATGACCTTACAAAAAGTATTCTAGTTGAAGTCCCTTAACATTCTAAAATATTAGAAATTCAGCCAAAAAAAGATATTACCCCTGGATTTCATAAAGATAACCATTTCAGGTTAAATGTGTAAAATTGTAGAAATGCAGGTATATTACATAAATCAATTTGGATTCAACATTACAGGCATACATCACACATTGTGTAAGCATAGAAACACATTGTTAGATTACTATTAACCATGGGGTGAAGTGAAAGACTTCAGCACCATGGACAGTGGCGAAGCCTCTGGCTTATTCCGATTAAGCTCGTTTTGTTTCAACTTGTATTCAAACACAATCAAAGGCAATCGGTGCCAAGTGAAGCTGGGCTTCATATGACCTTCATCGCGTTACGGCAGAATGCCAAGGCATCAAGCTTGGCTGTAGAGCAGCTTTCTTAACCCTTTCCCTCCTGCGCACGTACAAAACCTCCATCCTGGTTCTCGTCTCCTCGTCCCTGCTCTCGCGATGACAGAGGCAGAATTTGTACCATAGATATAGATATATACACGTAGATGCTGCATTTAGGTTTGTCAGCCACGTCAACGCGGTTACCATCTTGTGTCGGGGGTTCTGACCACAGTTAATAGTACTAACTGAACGGTCTTCTATGCAGCTTGATGATGTCCCCATGACAGAAACAACAACGCTTTTAATTTTAATGTATTTTGTCTAATTGTATTTATTTAAATCATGTGAACAAGTGCAATGGTATCCTCGCGTACGCAATTAAATGACATATTGACAATCTTAGTAGTGGAGAGACCTGCATTAAGGGCGCGGCTTCCCCCGACGCAAGATGGCAGCCGCGCTGACGCATTGTCCTATTGGACAGCGGTGGCGAAAGTGGCTTCTACGTATAATATATCTTAGTCTTTTTGCTTGTTACGCTATCGTATCGCGTCACCTGACACGGGCGAAGAGGCGGGGCGGGGCGATAAATATAAAAGCATTAATAATTAATAAATAAAGAGGATGTAAAATCCAGTGAAAACGCCGACATCCATCCGTCCAACGACCCCGGGTTGAAGCGAGGGGCTTGCTAGCTGACGGTGGGCAGGGAGCGTCCAGGGGGGAGGAGGCGGAGGACGGAGACAGGTGGATGGTGGAGGGATGACGGTCCCCTGCACGAGCCGCTAAAATACACCGATCTGTCGGGGCGGCGGTGAGGATTATCATCCAGGAGGCTGGAGGACGGAAGACGGAGGGAGGGAGAGAGAGAGAGAGAAAGAGAGAGAGAGAGAGAGAGAGAGAGAGAGAGAGAGAGAGAGAGAGAGAGAGAGAGACAGCGAGCATCAACCAGCATCATCGGGAGCGTTCTGTCAGGAAGAGGCGAGAGGACGTTCTCCTCAAATAAAATAAAAGGAAAACAATAGAAGCTGGATTACAGTTTAATTAACCTTCGTTCTCAGAGGAGGAGCCCGATCCTCTTGGAAGTGAGTCTGATGGTCACCCAGACCCCACCGAACGGGGGTCCGACACCTCCAGCCGCTAATGTCAAGCGACTAGAATCAACCGCGAGTATGTGTAGGAAGTGCTTCACGTTAAACTGATTATTTTTCCTCCTTTTTCCAGCTCGGTCTCCGTGGTGGTCTCGAGGGCATCAGCGACAGGGATTAGTACTGAGGCTGGTGTGTGCGCGTGTGCGTGCGTGTGTGTGCGCGTGTGTGAGGAGGGGGGGTGGGGGGTAGTACCATATTGGACGCGTGACCGTCGAGGTTGCTGGGACTCCGCGGAGAGAAGATGTCGGGTCAGACGCTGACGGACCGCATCGCCGCGGCGCAGTACACCCTGACCGGATCAGAGGTGTCCCGGGCTGTGTGTAAATCCACCACACATGAACAGACCGCCCCAAAGAAAAAACACCTGGAATGTGAGTAGAGGAAACACATCATATCATATCAGATCGGTTCATATAATAACATCATGTCTGTCTATCTATCTATCTATCTATCTATCTATCTATCTATCTATCTATCTATCTATCTATCTATCTATCTATCTATCTATCTATCTATCTATCTATCTATCTATCTATCTATCTATCTATTTATATTGTGTCCTCCTTTCGACCCTCCATCCATCCTCATCATGTACAACTAGGCCATGCACCAAAGTCCTGATGGTTGCCTCCCCCCATCCACTCCTCCAGTGTGTGTGTGTGTGTGTGTGTGTGTGTGTGTGATGGGGCTCATTCAGCCACGGGACACACTCACATGTACAGTATTTTGCGCACGCCCACACATAAAGCTCCAGGCTCCCTCCGCTTTAATTTCCACATCCAATTGAACAGAACCAAAGCTACTCCAGCAGCAGGGCTCCTTCCCCCCATCGCGCGGGGCAGATGAACGTCTGTGCAGAACCAGACAGGAGCCGCCTGAGCCTGAAAAACCAGGTTCTACCGATGCCGGTGCAGGCGGTTGCATAATTGAAAAGGTTAAAATCGGTGTTGTTACCGCTAAACAGATCTCCATGTAGTGTGTGTGTGTGTTTGTGTGTGGCACAATTTGTTGACCTGTTAGCACAAACAAGCGTGTGACAAGACAACGGTGGGATGCCTTAAAAGAAATTTTGATAAGCAAGAAGTATTTGGACAGTAAAAGTGCACCGGAGACCATTTATTCACTAACACACCCATGCACACACACACACACAATTTCATGTCACACATCCTATAGGGAACATCCATACCGAACATATATAGTCTAACGATTGATGTACAAACCCACAAGTTAGACGAGGGGAGGAATAAGGAAGCGATGGTTCGGAGGGACGACGAATGCAGTATCCCATGAAATCTTCTACAGCTTTCATGAGCCCACTTGCCTTTGTGTACGTGTCCCTGTATATTATAGTCATGTCCCAGGCTTCTCATAGAGTCCTACAGTCAGTAACACACCACCACCCTAATCACTTAAACCATTTGCCATTGATTTATAGCATGAAGTCATGTCCCTCTTAGGACACTGGGTTAATCAACTTGTGCCGATCAGGCTGAAGGAGGCTAGTAAAAGATATTTTAAAGGTTCAATATCTTACTATATACGATTACATAAGATCTGAGTGTGATTTTAATATCATTTGATTACAAGGTCTATTGTTTTATTGTGTTGTATAATTCTGATCCTTGTTTCAAATGATTAATCCACAGAGAAACACAGTCCCTATAGAGTCCCTATTCAGAAACTGTGCCAAAAAAATGAGCCGTCGGGACTTGTTTACGTTGATACATCAAAACTTCACCACGGACCTCCTATTCACAGCCATTCAAATCAGCCAATCAGAGGAGAGGTTCCTTATTATTAATGAGACAGACACAAAATGAACTGTTCTTTCTGGAGCTCCAGTGAGAAGCTTGAGAGGAGATGTAAAACTATATGAGATGTTTTTTGGTGGTTTAAACCACACATACCAAACTTAAGATGAAGTGTAAAATATGGAATCTTTGAACCAATTGCCATGATTTATATGATGCAGTTGTATCCCTTATCATTTTCTGAAAACCAGGCTGAAGGCGTCTAGTAAAAGCCCAGAAGTGAACTGTTTTACCACATTACTGGAAACATCGAACATCGTTCATTTCTGCACTCTGAATCTGAGGAAATGGCAGCCAGCTTAAGTTGGCAAACTCGAGCCCAGTGGGAGAAATTAATCCGCATCAGCTCGTGTCCAGACTCAGAAATACAACTGAATGATGGACTGTGTTAAATCGCAGTACAAGAAAAAGTTGAAAGCGTGTCTACTCTGCCAAAGTGCTGTGTCAGCACTTTTTTGTGGGCTAATGCAGATGAAGCCCCGCCCTTCAACATTTACATACTCAACAATACCACTTCCTTTGAAATGTTATAAAATAAAAGAGAAGTCACACTTGTTGAAGGTGGATAGGTTGAATAAATTGGTTGTATATTTGTAGGTTGTCAGACCCAGCGTGTGCTGACCATCTTACATTCAAATTGTTTGTTGTAGCCTAAAGATACAGTGTGTATTTCCTGGGGCATCCAGTGGTGAGGTTGGAGATTGAAAGTTAAAAAATTATTCACATCAATTCTTCTGTTTGGGCTCCTACAAAACATATATGATAATTAATGGCTTGTTCTAATTCATACTTAGATTAACCCAAGTATTGAATTTTGGGCGTTATGGTTTAAAAATATTGTCTCCCTATTAAAATAATGGCCTAAGGCATGTTTTTAAGATTTTGGGAATACACTAAAAATTAAGAAATAGAAAACTTCATGAAATACAGAGATTATATTTATGAATCATTTCAATCACAAAGGTCTTAACAGTGGATGACTGTGGACATACATAGAATGTGGTGTGTCACATGTGTAACATTAAAAAATGGCAAATTTTTGAACATTCTCATGTGATTTTAGGCAACTATAAACCTGGCTTAAACTGCGCTTTCAACACTTACAGGAACATTACCTGAAGTTAAAATAAACAAATGTCACATCCTTTTTTCATCACTTTCCCTGGTCATCTTTGCCTGCTTTTTATTGAACAGAATTCGTTTCCAACATCCTGTTATGACACCTGGACTGAACATCCTGGAACTCCCTTTCTTTAGATTTTTCTGCATATTCATTAAACTTAGTGATATGCACAGCACTTTATGTTATAGTATTATTATAGTACGAGTTGTGATATTTAGACCAAGCTACTATAAAACATTATATCCTTTTGTCTTTATCGCTCCCCAGTAGAAATTGGTCCAAGAATCATGTTTACTGCTTCTTCTGCATTATAGATTCTTGTTCCTTGTCATCATAAAAGCTTGTTAAATTATTAAAAGTTAAATTGTCCTGAATTAGGCAAAAAAAAATTGACTTGGGTAAAAAATAGGATGGCCTTAGTAAAATGGCCATTGTCCCGTAGGGCATAAAGAGTACTGTGTAGTGATCCTTTCAACTCAGGCTTAGGTTGACTTTACTAGATGGGGCAGCATCATCGAGAGATTTAAACTTGCTTTTGTCCAAAAAATGACTTAGGCCTTTATTTCAACGGAGCAATGATATTTCATTTGCTACAGAAAAGGTCGCGTTGCTCTTAGTATCCGGCTGCTACACCAGAAACCCTGAAAAAAAATTGTCCGCAGAGGCAGAATCGTCAACAGACAGATAGCTGCTGGGTCCTGAGGTTGCTTATTTAGTAAGTGAAGGCCACGCTGTAATAAGTGAAAGGTAAATTAACTTGACATTGGATTTCGTGCCGCTGGGATAATGTCTGACATTATGTGTAATTTCCTTCACACATGACATGAATGCAGTGCACAGCTCAGGGCTAGGAAAAAAACACATTATGTTTTGCAACAATCCTTCAGTGGCCACAAATATTCCTACACACCCTGAATGTAACCTGTCACAGTCGAACGTTGTCAGGCTCTTCCTCACCGCCGTCACGTCACTTCCACCATTATCACTGCAACAAAAAACACCATAACTCTAATAAAACCTGCTCATCCTACAGTACTTTTTTCTACTCCTGGAATCATATGGATTTGTTATCCAATAGGATTCCAGCACTAGTCCCTATATTTTCCATAATATTACAGTGTTGCAAAGATCTCATTTAGTTCATATTGTAATCCTGTTGGTGGGAGTCAGGGATTCTGGCTGTAATCTGAAGGTTGCAGCTTGACGGCAGTCGTGACGTAACCATCGCAGATCAATTAAGATTAGCGATACAGAGAGATATTAATTATTTTGCTTTTGAGGTGTCCATCAACGTAGCTGGTCCTTCACAAGGCGGCCGAGGATGTCGAAGCAATAGCATGCATAAAACATGCCGCAATTCTTGTTTATGTCTAGTAATGGCTCAACGGATGCTGTATGTGTCCACTGGCTAAAAATAATCTCTCACGGATTGTTCCACTGACAGTCAAATTACTGGTCTGTTTCTTAGCTGGTGTAGTTTAAGTGATCAGAGAGCAGCAGGCCAGTAAACTCCGCCTGCTGTGGCACACAAACACACACACACACACACACAGAGAGAGAGAGAGAGAGAGAGAGAGAGAGAGAGAGAGAGATAGTGATTACAGTATATTCTCATAAAGGGAGAATCAGATTTTGGACTATAGGTCCTCTAGTCCTGCAAAAGGCTCCTTAATTGTAAGAGTGTGACAAATGTGGCCTGCCCCATTCATTTTTTGCTGTTTTGCAGGCAATCACATTACACATAGATCTGTGAAGTGTAATTGTTACCTTAAAATTATCTATATTCTAAACCAGTTTGGGGCTGATTCAGTGGGATAGTACAGTTGTGGCCATATTAGTAATCCAAGTCATATCACAACACTAGAGGCTTGGCAAGAATTTAGAGACGCATTTGACATTTATTTTAAGAGCCTTACCGCTGATTGCGATACAGCTCTGAAGTCTTTTTAAACTCTCAAAGATTAGAGCTCAGCAGCAGCACAGATTGCCTGACACACGGCCAGCGTGAGTCTTACAGGGACTTGGTATCTTACAGTCACACCGGCTGCATGTTTGTGTGTGGCGTGCATGCACAACAGCAACATAGGCATGCACACACACAGGATCATGTATGCCACATGCCTTTGGCCGCATCCCAGTAAAAGGACTCGAGTGTTGTTTTTTTAACGGGAGCAGGGTGGTACGGGGAGAGGTGCAGCTGGGCGTCGACTGCCACGCCAGTCCGGCGTTTTTTTTTTAAGCATTTGGGATAATTACTGTGAACAAAGAAATGTCTTTGACACACAATCTGAAAGATGAATGAGCACAGTAACAACACCGCCTGCTTCCTGCTTTGTGCCGTCATTAAAGCAACAGCTTGTTTCATTCATTTCGGCAAATTATGAAATCTTTGTAACAGAGGTCTGGAGATCGCTCTGCGCCACTCCAGCCCATCTGCAGCTGGTCGCAAGGATGTTGGTGACATTTATGGGCAAATTGGGACTTGAGTGATGGTAAATGTCATGGAAATTTCAGCCTTGGCCTCACACTAACTACTGCTGGCATGACACAGAGGCTGCTGTTGATCTCAGGATTTTCTCTCACTATATCATAATCATGGTTTTGGTACCTATGCTATCACCCATTTAACAGATTTGACACCTTTAAAGGCACAGTGAAACAGCAGTTAGAGCACATTCTTAACCAGTTTTGGCCTGGACCTGATATTTAAACTCAAAATTTCTATAAAAAACGTCTATAAAAACTTCCAATAATAAGTGGTTTATATCTATAATGTAGTTGCAAGCTGTATCCATCTTTATATTCCTTAGTATTGCCTATCATATTTCAAGTGATAGCTTCTGAAATATCTTAGTGAGTAAAGATGGCGCAAGAAAGTGTTTACTGACACCTGTAAATCATTTACCTTTGTAGGTGATATGTTGATGTGTTGTATAATTATAATAGGATCAATGAACGAGTCAACAAAGGTAAATGCCAAGGTACCAGGAGATTTTATTTAGGTGACAGAGTGGATGCTGTATTTCTTGTTACATATTCAGCGCTAGGCTCCCTACTCCATCAGGGCTGTTTTCCAAATTCTCAATTTTTTTTGTCTTTCTGGATTGATCTGTCTGGGTGGATTTCTCAAAAACTGGCTGCATCAATTTAAGGGACATTTACATTCCTGCTTCAAAACAACGTACAATAACTGCACTGCACACTTTCTAAAGTGAAACAGCAGTTGCCAAACAATTACTTCATCAAAGGGCCTATTTTATCTTAATTTCCAAAATGGATGGACGACAAGAACTGTCTCTGATTTTTCCAGACTGCAGAAATTGAAGTTTATGAGGAAAACTTGCAGAATATGGCCAGGTACACAGTATGGATCAGAGGACATGCAGGGTATCTGAGCCCCAAAGGGTAACAGCCAGAGTACTGGTGTAATAGGGTTTGAATGTCTGCCAAATGAAGATGGCTCTGTTTGCAAAGACACCCCCCCCCCATCCCTGCTGCTCCTAATAGCCTCCATCTTTATCTGCTGCTACTCATGTTGCCCTAACATCTTAATCCTCCCGCTGTTAAGAGCACTACGACAGGCCTGTGACCTTTTCAAGATATATAGGCGTACTTTTCCCTCTAGTTTTAAACTTAAACCCAGATATTTATTTTTATTATTATTAAAAATACCCTTTTTAGCATTATGGCTGAGGTTCTGTCTGTGTTTTCTGCCACAAGATTCACCAGTTCTGCTGCTGCGCTAAATTTAGTTCCTCCAATTAACAGGTTTCTTTAACACAGAGATAAGCATACGCTTCAGTCATCGAGAGGCGGAGAGTGTGTGTGTGTGTGTGTGTGTGTGTGTGTATTGGTAAGGGGGGTGGAGATAGTGGGTTAAATAGTGAAAGACATGAACAGCATGCTGAGTTCCTTCTGGCTGCTATGGTGCTGTTACCATAACATGACTCACTATTGATGTGTTACCACATTTGAGAAGTGGCCTGAAAGCAGCGAATGGGGGTGAGGGGCGGGGCTTCTCCTGATGGGCTTTAACGGGACAAAATATAGATTACATAGTTTTCTGTTCCCCTATAGCTCTGTAAAATAAATTGCCCCTCAGGGAGAGTAAAGTTGACCCTGACTTTGACTTTGATTTATCTGTCTCAGCTGCTCAGTGGCTGAGGGGTCGGCTGTCTGCCCAGGGACTGGGGAGTCTGTTGGATCAAACCCTGGACAAGTCCTACCAACCACTCTAAAAATAAGACCCATTGCTTCCCTCCTTTGGCACTCAGCATCCAACACTGATATAAACCTTTCAAAGATCTCGTTTGAAACACTTTCATGTGCTATTGTTTTCAACCAAACTACACTTACACTGCACAGAAGGAGGCATGCGTAAAAAAGAAAGTACAAGTAGAGAGAAATCAATCACAGTGACACCTTGCCTGGATTCTCACACCCCCTTTTCAATAATCCAGTCCCAGGTTGGGAGCCACTAACATAGACGTGTTTGACACCTTAAGCTCGCTGTTATTTGACAGCAGTGAATTAAAATGAAACAAATATGCTTTGATACCTCAATCTTTACCTTGTTTAAGGGCATTTTGTGTCTTCAAAAACCAGATTATGTCCAAGGCTGGAAACTGTGTTTGGGACGCTGTATCACAAACAAAAGAAATGTAAAAAATCGCGACATCTATTGAATGCATTGCTATGAAACTTTGCAGTCCATGTATGTTTATGTCTCCCCTGGGCTGAATTTGATCAACTTTGGCCTGATTACAACATTGATCAGACCACAATGCATCAGCATTTGGCGCTATACCTCTGCACAGCACTGTGGGGTGGTGTAACACTTATTGAAGTGTGTACACACCTTTCATCACTGGGAAAAAGAGCTTTTCATGGAAATGTAGTACAGTCTCGTTAGTACACAGGATGCATGGTATTATGCCTGTGTAAGAGAAAGAAGAACAAAAGCTTTGAAAGGCTTCTTCAACCCTTTTTTGATTTTATTTTTTTATTTTTTCAATTGTTTCTCATGTGTGCCTTTTATCTGATTCTTCCTCTGATTCTCCACCATCGTCGCTGCCTAATTTTGAGCTGTAGTGAACAAACACATGCAAACAGAGGCAGGTAAGAGGGCTCAGCATGTACAGAAGTCTACAGCGGTGCTGATCTCACAGCAGGCTTCCTGATGTCAAACACTGCATGGCGATGTCCTAAACGACCAACAGTGTGTGTCCAGATTAATGAGCTGGGACCGGCATCACCCACAGCTGCTACGAGACCATTATCTACTCTACATCTGAGTGGCCGATTTGGAACGAGTCGCTTCCCCTCTCTCGAAAACCTCCCACGTTTCCCTAAGTGTCATGATCCTCTTTCTTCAGAGGCTGCACTGCCCTTGAGCCTTCTAGAACACTAGCATTCATTTTTGGAAGGGGGGGAAACAAATGGGCAGAATGCACATTCAGAGGCTTGTTTTACCCAGAGCAGGATGCAGATAAACAGTCCCTTGTTGTAGCGCGGCCTGCAGGTAAGCAGCAGCTTGTCCAGCACTCACTACATTAAAAGGCCATGTTCATACCCAGCCTGCACATCAATAATGCATCACGGCTTGAGTTTCCAACCTTTTTATTACATAGTTTGGCTGCTCAGTTCAGCACCCGACTGCGTGATAAAAAATCTAATTATGAGAGAGAAAGGATTTAGATATTTTTTTTAAAAATTTGGAATAGTTTTCAAAAGATCTGTATGACAACACTAACTGAATTAAATAAAGCAAAAAAAGTATAGATGCATTAGAAAAAAACATATTCAAATACTACACCATAAAACAAATAGTTTTATGGTGTAGTTTAAAAATAGGATAGAATATGAGAAGTATTTTAAGAAAAGATAAGATTGGTTGGTTGATTGGTTGATTGATGAAAAGAGCTTCAGCACGGTGTAAAGCTCAGTCTAATGCTCCAATCCACTGACTTGACATTTTCAATTTATAGCACAAATATTTTCAATATTCCATGCTAGGATCCATTTTTCCTCTGTTTTAGAAGGCACCATTTAATCATTGATTTGCAAATTATATTGAAGTTAGTTCGGTTCTCATCCACTGGCTCTAAAAGCTATAAAGTTTTAACAAAAAATATTGAATTAAAAGCTCTAGATGGTGTGTGAGCGTGTAAAACAAGCATATAGTCTAGAATAGATATCAGGAATACAAAGATCAGAACACGGTGAATCAGATAATGTAACTGTGAGACCAACCAAGTTCAAGAGTGTGGCCCCGACAGGAAGGGCGCCCACTCGGTGAGATAAAATAATTAATCAGGGATAACAATTACGTGCTTAGACTATTACCGCTGCAGCAGACATGAATATTAAAATCATGGCATTAAAATCCTGTCATATCATATCTGGGTAGGATTATAAATAGGAACGCCGCCGAAATAAGATTTAAGGCCTCTCCAGACCAAAAGGCACGAAGTACAAATATATTATATAGTACAAAAGGCCAGAGCAGGTACTGTAGTTAGAATCACACGTGCATAGGCACATGCCACATAAGGAGAATTCAACACAAGTAAATTAAATAAGTCTTGAGCCTTGTCAGTGTGTTACAGTACAGCCTGAGCTTTGGGATCGCGGGCCAGCCAGGAGCTGAATGTCAGCAGACCTGACAGCACCTAAACAAAGAAATAGACACTATATAAATAGAAATTAAAGTCGAAAAAAATCCTAAATTAATGTAGGGAATATTTATTTAGGCATTCCCTCCCCAAAGGTCTAGGTAGCTAAAAAAAAGTCAGAGAAGTAAAATCCTTAGGTTGCAACTGTGATTCCAAATCATGCAAAATGTCTAAATGTCAGCTTTTTCCCAGACTCACAGTTGTGCAGTTTAGTGATTCTCCGTCCCGGTGCAGCTTGGCTGATCATCTGGACATGACATCATTCGTTCTACTATTACATTGTGGGCAGAGCGATGAAGGTCGATAAGCGTTGTATTCAAATCAATAAAATATGTGACGGCGGGAAGAAGTTCAACATATCTCATGATCGTCGCCGTAATGTGGATCGTTCATCGGAGACACCGAATCTGTTTAACAGGGTCAGTATTGGCTCTGACACCTATCCAGATGACACATTATTCCTGTACTGTTGCTGCTGCCAACTCTGTTAACACCAAATCCAATTTTAAATTAACTGCAAACATTTGCTGTCTAGTTTTGCCAAACTGTCCCGTCTCCATAAATCCTAAGGATCCATACAGCTGCCCTTTGACAAATTCCCTCACTACTCTCCTGCCTCTTCCTTCTGTGTTTGTGTGGTAGTTGTAGTCATGAATACAGCCTGTTGTTAGGGAAAGAAACCGTTGCACATCCCCAGATGTGGAATTGCGAGTGTCACGTTTGGTTTTCTTTTACTTCCTAGATAATTTGATTTCTCACTCATGCAAGGAGTAAACACTGCTGGGAATATTTCAGCTCCAGATTTGATAATTCTTAGCGATAAAGTAATTGCTCTTGGATTCTAAACATTTCCTGTAGTTTCTCAGTAATTTAGTCCAGTAACAATATAATGCATGACAGCCTGGTTTTAATTTTTAAGCTTTTGGATCTCTAATGATGAGTGGTCACAAATATTAAACAATAGATTCATTGTGCCAACTGATGTGCATTTCAACAGTTAAATCTTCTAACACGGACACAGATACAAAAAGAATCCTAACGATCCAGCACAAAAATGTGCCAACATAATACGGCTACACATACAGGATGGACATCTATCTATGTCTCCTCTTAAAAATGACTACGCTCAGCAAAAAATAAACACACGCTGTAGATTTTCTCTTTAAACAGAGAAGAGAGATGGGAGAACCCCTGGGTGTAATAAGTGACAAAGGAGGCAACGGACCACGTAATAAATGTAGGCCGAACAGCGTTTGACTGATGAGACGAAATACATGGGCTGCATTTTTGTGCGGAATTACCATCAGTTAGACATTGGAGCAAGGCAAGAGGATAAAATAAATTGAGGGGATCAGAGCCTGAAATCAGCATCCTGAGTATCTGTACAGCGATTAAAGGAGAGATAGAGGAGCCATCAACCACCAATCATCATTGACTGATTGGCTGATTTGCTACATACTCGAAGAATTACTGGACACCACAAATAATAAGATCCTAGCAGGTTCATTAAAGCAAATAATGTTTGCTGTTGTAAACAACTCAATATATTAACTGCTTAGTAAATGATGCATTTGATGTTTCTAGTTGTAGCAACAGTATTAAAGGAGAGCTATTATTTTCAAGGTTTTCTTACAGACATTTGTTTTTAACATCTCACTATATGCATGTTCTCTTATTATCTCTCCTGACTGTTAATTTAATAGCTTCAGTCTAATTCTTAGCTTATCCCAAGAGAATAAGCTAACTCCTTGGTTAACAGAAACAGTGTGTCTGTCCAATACTTGACCAAAGGCCTCGAATGGCCACCAATCCAGGTGTTCTGCAGACCAGGTCACTGTGTGAGAAACTGCAATTTAATTTTCTTCCCAATATTCGAGTAAGTTTAATGAATGTGCTAATTTCCACAGTGGAAACAAATGGGAACTAGTGTAACACAGACAGTGTAGGTATCCTTTTAGATGTATAGTATAAATTTAGAAATGTAATGGTGTGTGTGTTGTGGAAGCTTGTGTATATGCTGAAGTGTGTATGATGTATGCATGCTTGATGGTTTGTCCAGTTGTACTCAAACACAATGGCTTTGATATCACTTACATTCATTGTGTAAGTCCAGTTATATTAACATAAAATAATGCCCCTGATTTGTGCTTTTGAATATCATGAAAACTGTTATTTCCACCAACGAGTGTAATGGCATTTCAAACCCGAAGCGACATGTATGAAGACAGCATTTCTATCTGTGGTAGCACCACCAGTGGTAGCAGTGGTTGGGATTCCAGCGTTTTCCTCAGATGTCACTTCCAGCCTCCACGGTGTCTGGATCCCAATGGCTTCCTCTTCGTTTGGCCGTCTCACCGCATTGGTCCCAAGCTATGCTGGGACACGGTGCATTCTGGGTACTTTTTCTCTCCCCCTGCATCTTGCTGGAGGGTGAGAAGAGCTATAAATAAATAGTGTGCTTTCGTGGTCCATTCATGTGTAACTCAACGAGGCATCGCTCATGCAGCGTGGCTTGTAGCACACTCTGCACTCGCTAAGATAGGACAGTTGCTGCACAAACCACTGTTTTCTGAGGCTATGGAGCCACTATGGGAATACATGTTTTTCAGTGGAAATAAGTTGGGGCGATTAGTGTTGTTGGTATGACTCATATGCAGCTACTTTAGGTAGATGGCCCATCCATTTGGTACTATGCACCATTCAAAGGAATTTTGCTGCATCCGGAAAATCTAAGAGCCTGTTGCCAAGGAAACCACCTTGGCATGTACTCAGCGTTGCTTATTGGTGCATTTGTGAGAATCCATCTGTGAAAAAATCAGAACGTGCGCGTTGTGCAGGCAGGCAGGCAGACAGGCAGGCATGCGTGTATGCCCAAGTGTGGTGCAGGTTTCTTTCAGTTGTTCTCACAGTGACTTTGATATCAGTTACATTTATTGATGTGTTAAAAGCTGCTCTTTGAAACATGAATCCTGTCAGTTGTGTGTTGAGAGTGATGGACGCTGCAGGGCAAGATAATATGGTATTGAGTGACAATAATCTGACATTGTGTTGGTCTATAGAGACTAAAAGCACTAAAATCAGTGATGAGTTTCACACAAAAATCTGTGGTTTAATTTTTTTTATAATAGTTTTACAATATAGTTCAGTAGCAATGGTGTATATTTGGGACTGTTTTAGGCTTGTTAGTGTGTCTAGCATTGCAAATACACTAGTGTCTATTTCATTATTGACTATTTTCAAATGTCGGGGGTCCGGTTAATGAATAAGGTTAACATTATCATTAGCAACAAATCCCATGATAAGAACAAAATCAATAATACATTCATTCCACTAACAAGAGGTGTCAGTGTAGCTGCAGCCTGATACAGGTCATACTATACATTTGCTCCTCTGAATTCAAATATGGCATAAAATGGCCATACTGTGCATTGGATCACATGTAAAATAAACAAATTAAGTCCATTCATTTTCTTTTCACTTCAAGAAATCCACTGTAAACAAGGAGTAATGTCTCCTGAGTGTGCAGAGAGACATCTGCCGAAAAATTGTCTAGTAGGAACTACTGACTCACATCTAAGCAAACTAACAACAGGGGATACGAGGAAATACACCAATACTGATCATTTCTACAGTAATAATTGAGTGTTTGCTGGAGAAATCGGTGCACTTATTGCCTGTGTACCAGGCCTTTGAATCTGCCCACTAAGCCCAGTTGCCGATTCTCTCAATGTTAAGTGCACTTACCCAGCATGCTAAAATCTTTCTACGCCACACGGGTCATTAGGAGGAGAAGCGGGACCTCGGCAGGCAGCTCGCACAGTACATAAATATAATACTATTGCAAAAGCCACAGTTCACCATGGAAACGATTACTGGAAGCGACATCTCTAATCTTGAAAGTCCCCCTCTACTCGGAAATGTGTTCCTCTTCTTCTTCTGTCGCATGAATGTTTGAGCTTCGCTGTTCAGAATGATGATATGAGTGTGACACTGAATAAGCTGCTTTCACATCTCAGCTGCAGCTTCTACAAGTGGAGAGCATCTCTGAGCTCGCTGAAATATGAACTAAAAGGTCCTGTGACCATGATTTGTGACATCACAAATATTTTTGGAAGCCCGTCCTGGTCCAATATTCAACTTACACAAGTCTGATGTAAAAACATGCCTAAATATGCTACAACAAAGGTACAGAGAAGTCTTGATTTTCAAACTAAAAATGCAGGTATCCTGTATATTATATGCCAGAGAGAAGCATAAAGAGTTTGTGTGTTGGTCTAGATCATGTTTGCATGCTGGTGTTTTTTGTGTTTGTTTGTTTAACCCCCCTTGTGTCGGACATGTCCGACCCTATGATGCATCTCTCTTCGCTTGTAAAGCTGCACAATGACGGCTCCGGTGGCTGCACATTAAAAAGGGCTTGAATTTCTGTGTCTGTGTGTGTGCGTGTATGTGTGTGTAATACTGTAGAGGCCTTTGTAATCCTCATGTCATGATTAACCTTGGATAACAGCTCAAATTCCCCAGGCTTTGAGTAAAGGATGTGTTTGACCGTTTGTATTGGGCACAGCACGGCTTCAGAACAACTGATGGCACCATATTCTGATGCTTCATTTTAAAAACCAGAATAGATCTTGTAATATCACACTTCAAACAGGTTGAACTGTGTCTACATGTATCCTATTTCCCAGCCATGTTTCCATTCACAGAAGCAATGTATTCTTTACACATATGACCACATCAGACCTAAGATCTGTTCCCATCAGCCTCACTATCTTAGGTCGTCTGACACTGCAAAAAGCTTTTGCAACAACACACATCTAATTCTATATTGTGCCATGAAAATCTCGATAAACCGATAAAAGAGGCTTTTGCCTGAATATCAACTTGTGGAACACAGCAGCATTGGCAATGTTTTCTGTCCGCAGTAGTCATAGCACGCACGTTTTTGTTGAAAACCACAAAAATTGAATAGACACGATTCTCATATAACAGCAATATGCATCCCCACAAGCCAGTAATTAAGCTGCATCTGTGTATTACGCCTGGAAGGGCAAGTCTATTGTAGCCTGGCATCTACAAGCATGCAAATTGTGTGTGACGCTGTAGGATCGGCTGATGGCAGCTGGTTGGAGTCAGTCTGCAATTACACTCTGTGGTTCAATACCATCACTTCTCCATGTCAGCCCTTACCGATTCTACATTCCCATCAGGCTGTTATCAGAGGCCTCATGTGGCTCCTTCTGCTGTTACCTGCACTTGCCCAGTAGATCAGTGGGAAATTGGATATGCTACCGCATGGATGTTTGGATAGCAGTGACCTTCACTTTGATTTGATTTTATACTCTGCTAACACGTACGAACAGGTGTACAATAACATAATTTGATACTAAATATTAAAAGTTTTTTCTTCTAAAGGCTTCATGCAGACATCTGGTAATGCGATGCTGAAAGGTTGGAAACCACAGAGATGGGTGCTAATTCTCTGTAGGTGGGACAACAAGTGTCAGCCTTAACAATACAAATTACATTGGAGAATAATAGTCAATGTGTCTAGCTGGTAGAATATTCCGTTTCTAACGTCTTTCGGAGAGGAACGTTTTAACGGGAAAAAAAAGTCTATTTGGATACAGGCAGAGAGGGTGTAACAATTCTCATTCTAAGCAATCTGTCTCTGCATGATACATGCTTAAAGTGACTTCAAATTTTGCAAGATTGGCATTATAATGAGCACGCTCTTACCCAGTCTTTCATAATGCTTTGTTTGTAATGGCTGCACATCTGTGTGCATTTCAGTCAAGCGGGTGCATTGTATGAATGAGAAATTATGTGGAATTGTAATCCAGGCATGCAGGCAATTGTTAATCTGCATGAGGATCCTACATGTGTGGCTATATATTGAAATGTCATCTCTTTCTCTGTGGCTCTCTTTCTTACTCACAGACACACACACACACACACACACACACACACACACACATACACATAACACACACACACACACACACACACACACAAATGAATAATTAAGAAGGAAGATGGGGGGAGATGGTGAGTCAGGAGCTCCTGGTGATGAATTGTTCAGAATCTCAATCAGAACGCAGGATCACTGCCCTTGTCTCATTCTCTCTGTTTCTACAGGATTAGGATGATGTTCTACTACATATAAATCACGTCCAAAAATTATCAATCACATTTAACCAAAACATATTCATTGTGTAGTCAGGTAAAACTTTAAGAGTTTTTAATTAGTGTTAGTTATTTAGTGAGAGCAACATTTTCCCCCTAGATGAAAAAAAAACAAAGAAAAGAGACTTTTTAGTAAGTAATTAATAATAACTGCATTAGTCAGATGAAAGCAGTAAATCTCAGTCAGAGTGAGACATGCAGAGAGTGAGACAGGCATCTAACAGCACTGAGAGGGAGACAGAGATGAAAAGCGTAGGATGATGCAGGCTGCTGACTCATTAGCCCTGTTGGGATTATCCTTCTCACTGTGTGTGTGTGTGTGTGTGTGTGTGTATTTACTGCCGTACTACAGTAGTGGATGTGCACAGCGATCATTGCTGCATGATGAAAGCCTGGCAGAGGAGAAGGAAGAGCTAACAGACTTGTAGCATGGCTATCAAGCAAAGTGACCTTGACCTTTTTTTTTCAGCAATATTCATCTATTTGCTTTCACGACCACTCCTACTATGGGGGATTGGACTTGATTTATTCATAGAAATAGAAACATGCATTATAAACCATCCCGAATAATGTATCATAGGAGTCTTTCCAGAAAACGCTAGGAAGAAATAGATATCGACAGCACAGAATTTAATTGGAAAGCCCAGAGATGTAACCTGTTTTGCATCAACATTGCATTGGTATTTGATCTTTAGAAGATATAAGAAACATTTTGAATAAGTTTTATAGGTTTTTTTTTACAATAAAATTCAGGTAACTATCTAAAAATCCTTAAAATTACATAGGACCAACGAGTATGCAAAGATTGGTCATTTTTAAATGTCATTATTACATCAAGTTTTTTTCAGTGTTTGAACTGGTGGATTTAAGTTTGTAGATACACATATTCTACATCATTCTGCACAGTGAAGACCAAACAATCAAGTAGATAGAAATAACAATATGCTAACATAATTATGACATTAAGGGCACTTTAGAGGTACCTTGGTGGAAGTTTTTCCACTACTATTGTTATTTCACTGATTGACAGTTGGTGGCAGTAAAATTACAAGAAACATAGCAACACACCAGCAAATGCAAAGAATGCTGCAGCTAGCAAACATGAATTTAAACAGTGCAGGACTGAAATTAACAAAAAAAAAAAAAACAGGAAAGAAATGCACTCATTACATCTGTGAAGCCTCAAGTACTCAAATATCGCAACATTGTGACAAACACGGTTTGCAAAAGTGGTTCTGTACAAGGTAACTCCACAGTGTACCATCAAGTCCTCAATATTTCAAATACCAAACTCCCCATGGCTTCTTACTTTTTGTCATTTTAACAAGTGACAGTACTCCATGCGTGAGGTGTAGTGAAGTGAGCTATTACTGTATTTAGTCTATATTGTGCATTGGAGAAAAATTCAATAGACCCTTTTCAGCTGGTGGTGAATGAACTGGATGGATATGACACTATTAATGAATCACAGGTCTCAGTAGCTGCTCTGCACACACTGCTCTGACGAAATCTTCTAAAATGACGTCTATCATTGACCCTACACACACACACACACACACACACACACACACACACATTATTCCTCACCCACCCTGTGAATATGTGCCCTAGTGTTTACCTACGGAGGACAGCGTCCAACTTCTAGTGAATGGTTTTCCTTTCACAACAGATTTACTGCTGTCTGACATATGGTGGCGGACAGCAGGAAGGAAACAAAGCTCAGGATTACTGGGATTTTATAGCTTTTTGTAGATTCTCCTCTTGGTCGTGTAAAGTTTGTTTTGGTAATGAAAATGTTTTATTTTTCATATAATATATTATACTTTAGGGCTTTTTTTCCATTAAAGCAGAGTTGATTGATTTTTTTTGTCCAATTCAATCTAGATTTTTGTAGCTTTTGTAATAAATGCAAGCAACATTTTTTTTTTTTATCCCTTGATGAAGTAACTTTTAAAGATTATACAAAAATATACATATATTATGACAGCAGGGAACAGCTGTGCAAATTTGTGCAAAATGTTTTAATAAGTAATATCAATCATCAGCATGGATTACTGGAATCACTGATCTACAAAAATGGATAATTTTTCTATTACCTTGGTTGGTTCACTGAACGGGTAAACAGAAAAGTCATAATGTGTTTTTTTAATCTGTTTGCTGCTGCATCTGGTCACTCATCTGTCTGACTGAATGCCAGATTCTCATTGCATTCCTGTTTTCCATTTCAGTTGCACTTTGTTTCACTCTGCTGCAAAGATGAACAAGGCAGCAGCCGACTCATGCAGCGCTGGCATTATGTGAAGCCCTCTTCTAAATACACACATCTGAAGATGAGAAATGCCAGCTTCCAGAAGCAACGGAGTGGATTTAACTATAAAGCCTAAATCCTTTGTCTTTGAAAAGTATGAGGAATCATCACTTTAAGACAGTCTCTGCCAAACTGACTCTGCCAAACATGTAATATCTTATAAAGAATTTAAACAATAAGCCCAAACAGCTCATACACTCACAACAGCTCACTAACAAAACACTGACAAAATACCGTAATTCCTATCCTACAGAGTTGCTGAAGAATATATTACTGCTTTAAACTCTAATAGACTATAACAATGTCTTCACACTAAAAACTGCAACTTATTCACAGCTATGCCACTAAATGTTTAACTAAAATAAGGAAGAGAGCATATAAGCTTGGTTTTACATACACTTAAATGGCTCCCAGTGTCTTTATAAAGAGTTTATAGTTTTTTGTTTCTTGTTTCATTGTTTCTTGCTTATCACAAAACAGAACAAATGTAAATGATTTCATGTTAAATGAAAGCAATAATGACTTTATTCTCATGAGAGGATTATTCTTTCATTTAGCTTTAATTAATGCCATTCTTTCTAAATTATATATTTGATAACCCACTGCTCTGTAGTGTCAAATTTTATTGCCCTTGTTTTACATGTCACAGTTATAATTTTCTTCAAAGCTTTATACCACATTTCCTGAACTGAGAGGGATCGTATCTCAATTTACTGATGCTTTCCTTATTTTGAGACAACACTGAAGAGGTAAAAAGATAGAAAATGCATTAGGATGCGAGAGAGTGCGGCTGTGAAATGCAGCAAAACCTTGGCCCAGTATGACTGCGTTTCTTTCAGTCTAACCCATCTGTTCTCCTCCACCATCGCTGCAGCATCGCTGTGTTGTCATTACTTGCACAAAAGCTTTTTTGCAGAAGCTGTACCCGTGTCCAAACCACCAACCCCCTCCTGCTAATACCAATCACCTGACCTCCAGTTTCTCTTCTTCCCCCCTCTGCTTCACAGATCTGATCCAGGCCACCAGTGAGACCAACGTGAACGTCCCCCAGATGGCTGACACGCTGATGGAGAGGGCCGGCAATGCCAGCTGGGTGGTGGTTTTCAAAGCCCTGATCACCACACACCACCTCATGGTGCATGGTAACGAGGTGAGGGTCCACGCCACGCATGCGGTGCTTCTCCTCCTCCACCTGAACCGCTTCGCTGGCCTCCGTCCTGCAGCCCCCGTTCATGATTATGGGCACGCGCTGCAGTTAGGATCTCTGTTCATTCAGCCATGTCATTACAGCTGCACTTCCCCATATACGTATATGGCCAGTGGTTGACGTGACTTAGTGTGATTTGATGGGGGTTACTCTTGCACGCCCTTCACCCGCAGAGAAGCGTCACCTGACAGCTGTTTCTCTCAGCTCTGCTTTGCATTTTACCACCTTTCAGCTCATTGTGTTGGTTTGTCAGCCGTCAGTTTTACTGTTTCACTTCACTCTCACCTGCTCTCTTTTTTACCGGGTATAGCAGGTACTAAAACTGTGATAGTAAACCCTTTGTACATTACATTACCATATTTCCTGCACTAAAATATAAACAGACAAGGCATTTACTGTGAGTGGAGCCAGAGCCAGGATTTCTTTCACAGGGAACCAAACCTGGGCTAACCTGTTGATTTATGTCTGCAGGAAACATAAAACTGGCAACTGCGTGGTCACCTATCCGCCATAACAACTTTAACAAGTGACAATACAGAATGTTGTCTTTACAACTTGCTGCATGGGCCTCAAGTAGTCATAAAACAAACTAATGCAGATGTAAAGCTAACTAAATGGTAATTAAAAGGGTAAACTGAATTTAAATGGTTTTCACAGAATACCTGATGATTGTTCCTGCACATTTGCAAAACTTATGATTAACGTTTACCAGCCTTATGTCAACCCCAGGTCATCTCCTTGGCCGAATGGTGCTCTTTTAAATTCCCCTTGTGCTTTAGTGCAGCAGCAGTGTCTTGACCTACTGAACCCCCCATTTATGTCCTGACTGCTGAAGAATGGCACAACCTCTGAATGGGAAACAAGAGATAAACAGATGCTACTTTACAGCCGGTAAAATTGACCCAAGCTGCCCGGAAAAATACAGATGACACACAAGAGATGAGACAAAAAAAGTAAGAGATGAGATTAGAGAATATAACAATAAGATTAATTACCTAAACTAATAAAGTTTCTGTTGAATGTATTTTCCTGTCTGTGCTACTATCTATATAAAAGGTTCATACCTGAATGTTAGAGCCAGAGTTTTACTGTTTTAATGTCCCTGATGATGGCAGAGAGAACTAACTTGACTTAGAACATAGAGGAGAAAGGTAGGGCAGGAGGGTATATAGTTCAGAGGTTCTCCAAGGAGTATGTCTTTATTCTACACCTCCTCTCATTTTATTGTGTAAGTGGAGCCACTAAATAAGCTGCGTGTGTGTGTCTATGTGTCAGTGTGTGTGTGTATGACCTGTTTTTGCGTCCACACGAGTTGTCTTTGTCTCACAAAGCTGCAGAGGGATCCTATTTGCCTAATTCATATTCACACCTCCTACTCACAGAGGCTGAATAGCACTGCTCCTTTAATGCTGGATTCTCTCACTAATCACTGGAGAACGAGACCATGGTCGCATCGCACCTCTTATATTAATTCTATTCTCTGGTGCAGGCAGATTCACAGGTTTCTTGTAGACGGCTGGAAGCGATTAACAGCTCCTTGAAGGAGCCTACTTTTCCTATTCACCTCATTTTTGAATGCTGAAGTAAGCCATTGGTCATCCTCTGTGGTTTTTATTATTTATATATTTTTTTGTGTGTGCGTGTGTGGAGGGCACTTCCACCACCGCTCCAACAACCCCTAACTGCACAAACATACATATATTTGCATGAGTTCACTTCAGGCTGTGGGCCTGGAGTACCTAGTCTTCATCCTGAACATCTTCATCCTGGACGTCTGGTAAATCTTCTTCCTGAACGTCTGGTAAATCGTGCTGCTGCAGGAAGGAGCTGTTTGTTATGAGACTTTCCATCCTGTGATGCCTCAGGTTGAATTTACTGTTGTGACAGGTGCAGATAAGAGAGTGTTTCCACAGGAAAAGATGGCCTGCCTGGTTTTTGGGTGTATAGGGACTCAAAGTTCCACAGAAAACAAGGACTTGCCGATTCGGGATATGCAGATCAGACCAAGGACTGCTGCTCCTGCACATTCAAACCTTTAAAGAATAAATGATTTATTTAGTTTTTGCTGTCTGGGGTGAACAGTTGGCTGTGAGTCCTTGTGCTAAGTAGTAATATATAATATGCTGTCATTGCTGAGATGTGATGCATTAATTCAGAACCTTTGATTTGTAATCTATGGTTATAATAATGGAAGGTATTTTTTCCTTTTCTTTTGATATGCATCAACCATCCATTGATGTGCACTTAAGTATTACAGTCCATTAACGTGGCATCATTATGTTTTTTATGTTAACATTTTTTTCACATCTTACATTAATTTCCAACCTTTTGTCTGCTCTAAAGAATTTTTTTTTGCAGCTAATGTTTTAATTTAGGATAACTCAAAACGAGGTGTTATAACATTTGTCAAAATGAGCTGCATTTTAACCAGATTTGCGTGCTGAGATGAGTGATTGTGCATCTGTCCTGTCTTGCAGAGGTTCCTGCAGTTCTTGGCCTCCAGAAACACCTTGTTCAACCTCAGCAACTTCCTGGACAAAACCGGCTCCCACGGTGGGCTCTATTTTATTCATGGTGTCCCCCTTTACATCCACGCTGCACTTTCCCTTTGTCTATCATTTTCAATTAAGCTTTTTTAATTTAACGTTCATTCATTTATCAAATGTTTTTAAGCAGTTACGTTTTGGCTACTGGATCGATTGGAGCATCTGCAGAGTTTAAAGAGTAACTAGGCCACAATGGATTACAATCAAGGTGACATTGGATGTGTAGTAACCAAAGCAAGGCTCACAATGCTGTGAAACATGTCATTCTACAAAGAAGGACACAACGCTCCTTGTAAAAAAACCTCCTTATTATTTGACATTTTAGAAAATGGGCTAATTCACTCAATCATCTGAATATACCCCCCCACTACAAAAACACCTTTTAAGGTTTATAGGTCTTTTACCTTTGAACAAAGCTTATCTATCTTTAATCTAAAGTGTAATTACTGTATTTGCATCTTGTTCATAATAAAATGAAAAGTTTTACCCATGGTTGTGAGATTTGGCAGCACTGATTAGACAAAGGTTGATACCACTCACATTTATGGTGGCTAGCTTAGCTTAGCATAAGGACTGAAAGCAAGGCTAAACAGCTAGCAGTGATTAATGATTTTTTTTTTCATTTAACCCTTTTGTGTATGAATTAAACAAACAATATGACATGCTAACTAGTGAGGTGAAGCAGTCATGGTCGGCAGACTGGACAGAACTAGGCTAGCTGCTCCAGTCTTTATGCAAACCACTTGCTAGCTCTAGCTTTCTATTTAGCATACAGACACAGGAGCGACATCAGTCTTCTCAACTGCAACGTGTAAGATGGCTATCAAGTTTATTTCCCGATATGTCAACCCTATTTCTTTATTTATCACAAGTGTTACATGCAAGGACGTTTTACAGTTATATTTATGGCATTCTGAACCTTTGAACCTAACTTGACTGTATGCTGTTGACATTGAAGAGTGGGTGTTTGATTAGTGTGTGTGTGTGTGTGTGTGTGTGTGTGTGTGTGTGTGTGTGTGTGTGTGTGTGTGTGTGTGTGTGTGTGTGCCTTCCCCAGGCTATGACATGTCCACATTTATCAGACGCTACAGCCGCTATCTCAACGAGAAGGCCTTCGCCTACAGACAGATGGCTTTCGACTTTGGCCGAGTCAAGAAAGGGTACAAGTTTCTTATGTCTCTCATGATACTGTGCTGCTGTGATTTCTGTCAGAAGAACAGTATAAACTTCTGTTAGTTAAAAATTCTTTAGTTTTTTTTATATTAGCCAGACTCCGAACACGCCCTCTTACAGTATTACCCAGAGTGACACATCTCTCAGGGGTCCTGATGGTGCGTGGGACGGGTGGTACTATATGTATGGAGCTACCTCCAGCCTTTACTAGCTTTACTGTGTGCGCTGAGAAAAGCGATGAACACAGAGCGGGCTATTACTCATGCTCAGGGAGTGGACGGCTCTGTTTGGCTGGCACACACCGGGTCCCTGTGGCTATATAGGCTGGCGCTGAAAAACACAAAGGCAGACTTCAAAATAGAGATCAGACATGTTGCTGGATACTATGGAGATGCAGGCATTCTCTGTGTCTTTCACTCCGAGCTGCAGGACCGCTTGAACCGAGGCTGTTTCAAACTTTTAAAGGGGCCTTTTATGGGAAAAAACACATTTCCATTGCCATTGTGTAAATATTTAAGCTGTTCCCTCTGACACACAAACTGAAATTTCAGCCTTTAGGAAATTGAAACTTAATCCTGGCAATCTGCTGTTTCTTTCTTTTCTCTCTCTCTCTCCATCTCAGAGCTGATGGAGTGATGAGGACCATGTCGGTAGAGAAGCTGCTGAAAGGGATGCCCACCCTGCAGAGCCAGATAGACGCGCTGCTGGATTTTGAAGTGAGTGACGCTCGCTAATAGGAGGCAGTGAATGAATCTGCTTAGGGACAAACAACGTTGAGAGCAAAATAAACTGCTGACTGGGTTTAGCAAAGCTTAGTGTTGTGGGACCATGTTGTCAGTCAAAGACAACTTCACATGATTAAGAACAATTCCAGAGCATAGAAATATTATATGGATATGGTGTATATTTCAACCTTCCTAATCCTCAGAGTGTAGAACATGTATACCATGCAAGACTGAATATGTTATTTTTCAGAATTCACCAAGTCACATATTTGCTTCTGCTGCAGTTTTCCCCTTTAATGCTATGTAAAAAAAATCTGATTAAATAATAATCATAATAATAATAATAATAATATAGACTTTGACTCATCTATGGGTTTGTGTCAACAGGTCCATGCACAGGAGCTGAACAATGGAGTGATAAATGCCTGCTTTCTCCTACTCTTCAAAGATCTGATTAAGTTATATGCCTGCTACAATGACGGCATCATCAACCTGCTAGGTACAGAAAAAAGAAAACTTTTATCACAGCATCCATACATTTTATAAGTATTATAATATTATTCTATATTTTTTATTGCTGATAAATCTCAAAACCAATTTCCATTACTCAATACTTTGCAACCTATCCACCCTGTCCGTGGCACTCAGTCCCAAATCCCGTTTGTTCCAATCAAGGGAAACCTTTAAAAATGGGTCATAAATGTGTCTGTTTAAACACAGTGTCCCTATTCAAGTTCATCCAGGGACCTCTTTGCTTCTCATGCCCCTCTCTGTCTCTCCCCTTGTTTCTTGTCTGTCTCTACACTGTCTAAGCTAAACACTGAAGGGAGACTCTCGCACAAAAATAGTTTCATTTTAAAACAAAAGGCTTTGTTATTTTCTGAAACTTCTGAGCAAAGGTTCATTTGTTGGGAACTATTTTCAGAAACAGATGTGATCAAAATAAACCAGAGTTCATGCCTAGTGCAATGACTAACCATGGAGCTCTATGCCATTGCAGAATTTTTGCCTAAACAGACTGTACTTTTTAGTAGGATCAGTTCATTGTTGGATTTGGTCATTTCATGGGACTTGTTGATACAAAGAAAGATATATAATATAAGACATTATCCTTTACAGTTTAAATATCATACACTTTCTGGATTTTAACATTTTTTTAACATTATATATTATAATATAATATATATTTTCGGTCAAGTCTGTCAAGTGTCTAGAGCCCCAGACAGGTCTGTTTGGCTGTTTTTTGTTTGGATGAAATGGGTGCGACAGTGGTGGCAGGAGGGCTGAGAACCTCTACAGGCAACAACTAGCTATGAGCTGGCAAACTATGCATTTTACAGTAACAGTTTTTAAGTATCTCCTCAATTATCTATAGCAAAAAAACAAAACTTGTGGGGGGTGAAGACTGACATTCACAACCACTCTTTCAGAGAAATTTTTCCAGATGAAGAGAAGCCAGTGTAAAGACGGGCTGGAGATCTACAAGAGATTCCTGACACGAATGACTCGGGTTTCTGAATTCTTCAAAATTGCTGAGGTAACACCGTGCTCATTGTGCATAGTGGCTTTCTGTAGCAGCTGACTCGACTCTTGCTCTATAACTTCTGCTTTGAAAACGCCACTATTTTTCCTTTACAGCAAGTGGGAATAGACAAAAATGACATACCTGAACTCACTCAGGTAAGAAAGGCTTTTTCTTACCAATACTTAATTTCAATAAGTTTGAATTTGTAGTTCGAACCAACTCTAACAGAGCATGTTAGGGTTGGTTTAAAACTGTGTTGCATGTAGTATAAATGTATGATGCTACCATCTATGTTTCTCCTGCTGTGTTAACCATGCTCTGCTGCGATATTGTTATAATCACCACAAGCTACACAGGGCCAATGCTGACGAACCTCAATGCATCCGGTGACCTGTGGTAGTTTGTTGACTGACAGTCTCTATGCCCCCTGATATTTTCACCTCCATAGATACAGATTTATCATTCAAGCTGAGAGTGTGAGTTCTAAGTAATGCACAGAGAAAGAACAGCATAGGGAAGGTACAAATTTAAAATATTTGTGAGTGCACAGTGGCTCTATTTTATTAATCCAGCATACAAAGCAGCATATATCCCAGGTTTCTGTCATAAGTAATTTCCATAAAATAAATGATAATTAAGGGGCCATTAAGTGCGCAGCCAGCAGACGGACATCAGGCGTACTGCTGAAGTCGGATGATGGGACTAGACGGGTCGATTGGCTAAACTGTGATATGCTGAGCAATGCTGCTGACAAGGAGGCTTTTTTCTACTGCTGCGACTCTGAGCTAAACATAAAGTGGACTGTTATGCTGGAGCCATACAGCAGAGTTTCCATGACGACTATGAACCATATAAGTGACTCCGAGGATGAGAAAACACATTTCTCTTCTCCTATTGATTCTTGAATCAGTTTTCTGGCCTTCTGTGGAAACTAGTGTGCAGTTTGGACGACTACATGGAGGAAGACCATGCTGTTACGCTGTTAAATGTGGGTTTGATAGGTCACTGGAGAGCTAATGGTATAGGGTTTTATTCAAACTTTCATACTATCTGAATGGGATATGAAATGTTACTGCATATCTGCAGAAAAATTCAGAAAGTCATGCAAAAGATTTTGTTGGCTTTGTCGGCTTGCAAACCTGCTACCAAATTAGTATTAGAGAATTACTACACAGCAAAGGTGGTTACAAGGTATTCATTAAAGGAAATCAAATGTGATCAGCAACATTAAGGGCCACTTTGAATTCGCTAACAGACTTCTAACAGAAAGAGATTAGAATCTAACTGTGACTGAGTGGAATCAATTTCTGTAGGAAAACGATGTAGTATTTGGGTAAAGGTTGATTCAGCAAACAGGGAAAGGGGTTAGCTGATCAATATCACTCTCATATCTGTATGCTAAATATGAATCTAGGGCAAGCAGATTTCATACTACAACATAATGGCTAAATATTGCAGTTATAGAGCTGTTATGTTTGTCCTTTATCTGCAGAATAGCCTCCTGTGTACCCGGTGGCGAGGACAGACACTTTAAACTCTCCGGCTGATAAATTGTCTAGTCATCTCTATCAGTGCCAAGACAAAGACATTTATCAGTCTCTCTCTGCCTTGTTGGTCCCAACATTTTAGGGTTAATAGCCGAGAGAGCTATGGAGTGGTAGACAGGGAATTAAGGAAAGTGAATTAGTGACTTATTCCATTGCCTGCTTTTGTATTGCTTTGTCGTTTGTTTTATATTCTAGTATTGATTTTACTGCATGTTGAGCATTGGCTGACTGAAACTTCTCTCAGATAGCATCGAAGATTCAAAGTGTTTTTCTTACTGTTTCATTTTTAATTATTATCAATTACCATCACACTGCCTAGTTTTATTTGTAACATTTATTGGATTGAATGTTTTGTTTAAATTACAGCAGAGTTACCTACAGGTAATCTATCTGTTGGTAGATAAAAAAAATGGTCAGCAACAATTTGAATCATGCAATTGATCAAACTAGATATAATAACACATGTCACCTGCATTTATATAATCATTTATCACACAAGCTTAAAGAAGTATGTGTGTTGCAGAACAGTTCAAGATCAAAATAGATTTGCAGCACTGTGAAGACAGAAAATTGTAGCGTGATTGATGAGCAGTAACAGTTGGAGGAACCATGAATCATGCCAGGGTTTTCAACTTTTGTTTTTGGCAATTTGTAAAGAGCTGTTATTGCTCTGTTACTGACTTTTGGAATTGATTACATTATAACTTTAGCAGGTAAAATAAAACTTTTAAGTTCTTCTCTGCTCATAAATGTTTTTCTTCTTTTAACTTTAACCATGGAAAAAAATTAACATATATTATACAGAAATTTAAGTCAAAATGTATTTCATATACACGTCTTGAAGAATGTCTGGAGGGGATCTTTAAGGATAATTTTATATATAAATATGTATATAATGCATATAAATTGAGAATAATGGATCTAATCCTGAACTTTAAAGCAGTGCATTAAAAGAAGAACCAAGCATTCACCTAGAATGTAAAAAATGTTAAAATAAATTGACACATCATCTATTTATTCATGACAATGCATACTGACTTAATGTTAATGAGGCAGATTTAGCTAGAGAGTTATTTTATATTCATAGCCCTTAGGCAGGTTATTATCCAATACATAAAACAATAAAAACACCACATAATGTTCACCTACATGCGACACCAACAATACCCCACATTATCTCTCTGTAGCAACAGTTCACTCACAAGCCAAATCATTTATATGTCTACATGTATAGACCAGATGTGTTGGCCCACCTCTGGACCCAGACTCATGTGCTATACATCAAGCTGCCTACTGACAACTCACATATGCCTACATCAAAGCAGTACAGTGGCACGATGCAAATTGTGCTGAATATAGTGTTAGACAGTGCTGAGAGCACTACATTAAAGTGCAGAGTCATGGAGCACACACTGTCTGTGTGGATGCGTTATTTTCTGGAATTACTGTTCAGCAGTAGTCCAGTTCCTGTAGGTCAGGATTAGACCCATACATCTGCATGTATGAAACATGCAGATATAGATTTTTCTAAATTATTTTTGAATAAATAATTCCTCTCTTTGTCACTCTGCAGGCCCCAGAGAGTCTTCTGGAGTCCCTGGAGACCCACCTGAACACTCTGGAGGGGAAGAAGCCGTAAGTAGTTAATCCATAAGTGGTGTTATATTTTTTGCCAGCAGCAACAGAGATGAGGCATCAGTAATCGAATCCTGTAGTTCAGTGGTTCATGCCATGCTAACAGCCATCTGTAGTGATTTTGGCTCTGGATAGATTGGCAAAATGCACTTGGTTATGTTTGGAAAAAGATGAAACATACTCAACACTAGCTGTTATAATATTAAAGAACTATTAAAATGTATCTGATTTAACATTTTCCAAGGGGTTCTCCCCTTGCCTTCATAAATAACTGGTTTTGTTACCTGGACCTTGCAACTTCAACTTCTACTGTTTATTACAGCCATTTATTCTGTATCACAGGATACCATCATATTCTAACCAAGCACAATTTTGCATGATTGGATCTATTTTTTTTAGATTGTTCACCTAAAATTCACTTGCTAAGTAAATTAAATGAAAACACAACTACGTGAATTGTCTGTTACTTTTTTAACATGCTGTTTCCTCTTATCTTTTACCTAACTCAGAGAGGATAAGTAAGTATTCTGTCAAAGGAAATGGAACTTTTAAATACCAATCGACACCATTGTTCATGAATCTTTTTTTCTTGTTTCAGTGATTCTATAGAAATGACATCTGAACAAGCCTCTAACATCATCATTTTTGTGTATTGAAAACTTGTTCAAGATGCATTTCTATATGTTGTGACCTAAAAACGTTTGGATCATTATTACCATTGTCATGCAATGACAGGTATTTTTCTTGTAGTCGCAGGTGTCATTACTAATACATTTGTCCTTTATAATCAGCCCACCACTTTTGACAAAGCTTTAAAAGCATGCCATTCAAATAGTTCATCTCTTCCTCTGTGTCATAAAGCTTCGTGAAAGTGGAGCTTGGGCCAAGATGCTATTACTCAGCAGTGCAGAGCGGATCCATTAATTGCAGATGTGTACTAAATTGTATTGAGCATTGAGATGCTGCCTGCCTCAAAAGGTCAAACTGATACTTAAGCTGTCACTTTTCCTCACATCTCAGTAACAACAATTATGATTCAGCATGTACACCATTATGCTTTCTAACTCATATGCCATCATTGTTTTTGCAGGTCGCCCACCAAGGTAAGCTATGTTTCATGATATTCATTATGTAGTAATAATAATAATAATAGTATTTATTTATGTGGAACTTTCCTTAATGTCATGCTTTATATTTGCAGAGCAGTGTTGAACAAGAGTAATAGTGTCACAGTTTCTACTACAGAGAGGATTCATTGTGAATTCATGTGTTGTCAGCTTACATAACTGCGTTGGTCACCAAGTTAACGGGGGTCTTTCTCTGCGGCAGGATGCAACAGCCAACAACAGTTCGCCGGCTGCTGCTGCAGCACCAGCCAAGCCTGCGCCTCCCGCTGCCCCGGCTCGCCCGGGGCCGCCTGCCAAACCTCCTCCGCCCTCTGTCACCCCCACCACGACAGCCCCCGTCGCCGCCGCCACCAGCAAGTAAGAATCACTCAGGAATATTACAGTGTTTGAACCCGGCTGGATCAATGTTATTTTAGAAATTAATTAACTGTGAAAACACGACCCGGTTCTTTGTTTTTGTCTTGGTGTAGTACCCTTGATGATGGGTTCCTGTTGGATCTAGACCCCATGTCCTCCACGTCAGCAGGAGGCGCCGCCGCGACGTCCTCCACGACTGGATGGGAAGGTTAGGACGTTCTGCTTAATTAGTAATTAGTTGTTTGCAGCCCTGTTCCCCTTAGTCATCCCCTTGCAAGAGCCTGTAAAACTTCGGCTAGGTAGGTTTGAAACCAGTGAACCAGAAGTGCTAAAATGCAAACATACCTCCAGCTTTAAAGAGTCATTCCCTGCAGCACTCTATAGTCTATTGCATTCTTGCATGGCTGCTTAACTTGCCTGTTCACATTTTGAAATGTTTGCACGCATTACAGAGAAAAGTGTTTTAGCATCCAGAGCCGTCAACCCTCCAGTAATGAAATGCTACCCAGTGGATTTGCTAATTGTAAACATAACCTGTAACCCCACATAATTAGGAACTTCATTACCACCATTGGTAGTGAGCTAGTTAGTCAGATATGCAGCATACATTAACAGCGAGAGTATACACAACAGCAGCACATTTTAATTATCTTCGTCACATGCTTTTGCAATGCAGAGTATCAGTCTTATTTTCAGTCCTTAAATGTACATGCCACTACACAGCAGGGAGAAAATCAGAGCTTGACAGATCTGCAGAGCCTAATTGCTGTTGCTAAACTAAGACTGACAATCATTGCTCGGGGGCGGCTGTTATCTACCGTCCGTTGTGTGTTATTGTCAGAAATACAGATATGAATTGAATAAAACCTGAATCCAATTACAAAATAACATATCAATAAATGATAAAAACTCATTTAAATTCCATCAAATTCACCTGCCAATTTTTGCACGTATCATTCCACTGATAGCACACCCTCTTCGATTATGGCCAAGCCTTTTCCAAAGCGTATCATCCAAAACAAAATCAATTTTAATACCGCTGTGAAATGGATAAAAATCAATTACTGTCTGGAAGGGGAAGAGAGAAGAGAAATCTATTAAAAATGGGCGGTATACTTCAGAAAATGGTTTGGTTTAATATAAAGTGTATTTAAGTTATAATTAAGAGCTAAAACAAAAAAGCTCTTTTAAACAATCCATATCCACCAGTAAAGAATAGTTTGCTATCTGATAATGTGGAACCTGTAATCTAAATTACAGAGTATTTACTTTATAAAGTTGCCCTTTTGCCTGCCCTTCATTTGTCCCTGCATCACCATCGAAGATGGCCAGAGTCCAAATGTTGCTTTTCAAAACCTAAATTACTTTAAGGCCCTTTTAGCTGTAATTGCTTTGCCTTTTGTTTTATTTTTTATAGCCTGTTCCATGAAATGCTTGCAGCTTGCAAATTAAAGATTTCTAAAGCATCCCCTCACTGTTCACAATGCCATTCATTCTCTCACTTGTGTTTCTCTGTCTGTCTCTTTACTGCTGTGCAGATCTCTTGTCTGACGGTGAGTATTCTGACTTCACCCTGCTACAGACTGAATATAAAAATGCCTGCAGTCATTTGATTTTTTACTTAAAATCCTCTGTGGTTTTTGTGTTGAGCAGAGTTTACAAAACCAAACACATTTCCAACTTTAGCACTATTTAATATCCCCCCCCTGTGGAGCTCACTAAACACTAAGCCTGCTTTTCTTTTAACCTGTCTTTCTGACACTGTTGGATTCCACTTTCTCCTATTTTTTCTCCTTCTTTCTGTCTCTCTCTCTCTCTTCTGGGTGTTGTGACTGGGCCACGGCTCACGGACTGTTGAATTGGTCTGTATAGCAGCTCCAGCTGCCGCTGACAGTGCGTCTGAAGCTCTCCTGGCAGAGGGAGAGTCTGACGCTGCTGAGGCAGATGACGACGCTGCAGCCGCCACCGCCGCTGCTGCTGCCGCCCCCGCAGCCGCTGCTGCTACCACAGCCACTGCCCAGGCACCCACCTCGCTGCCCATCACAGCTCCCACAGCCACCTCAGCCACAGACATCGACCTTTTTGGAGGTCAGTGTGGTCAGAGGGCAAGATGCAGGCAGAGATGTGGAGCTTCACGGCTTGCCTGCTTCTCTGGAGCAAGCCCCATTATAGTTTAGTAATTTCTCGGCAGGATTCATTTGGTAGTAGGAGGATTTGATGAGTGCTACTGGACGTTATTTAAATTGTATAGAATAACCACAGAAGCATACAGGATTTTATTCCCACTCAGGTGATGTGCTGATTATTACACCAATGCGACATGAAACGTGCCTAACCTGATAAAAAAAGACTAAATCCTGCAGTCCTAAATCCAGACAGAGACTAAATCCTTGATCATTTGTGGCCACATCCCAAAAAAATAAGTCAGTTCAGTGGATTATTTGCTTTTCAGCTGGTTTACTCAAGGCCGCACAATTGAGCGTTCATCCAAGTGTTTCCAAACGATTGTGTTGCGCCTCAGTAAAATAACTGCAATGTGAATAATCTGCTACCTTACATTTGGGATGTTTGTTGGTTTTTTTGTTCTATATGTTCATCATCCTTAACAATTTTTTCCCTAATGGCGTACTAACAGTTTCATAAATACAGTTTGTCAAAATGATGAGTAGCTGCAATACATATTGATAACTTTCTAAGTCGAATGACATTTTACTACTAAAAACATTGTTTTGTCAAAGAGAGACTTTACCCTGTCCATCCCTGAACCTGACATTCTCCCTTTTGTCACAAAGTACAAGTAACTTGTGACAACCAACTCATTTCACAAGCTTGCACAGGTAGTGCACTCATTGAATGCAGCATTATGCAGCCCTCCAAAACTCTCTGTGTGCCTGATTGCACAGTCAGATAAATTACTGCTGTGACTGGGCTGCATATTTCTTGTATTCTCTGCTTATTTTCCTGATGCTGACCTCTTTTTTTTGTTCCCTGTCCATTCCATCTGTTTATTTGTATTTTGTTCTACACATCCATGTGTCTGTCGGTGTGTCGGCCCGGGTGTTATGTTTTGCGTTTGCGTTCCGGCTGTTTTCGTCTGCAATACCCTAGATGCGTTTGCACCTTCCCCAGGAGATGGTCCTGCTGCCGTGGCCCTGGGCCCTGCTGCTGATGCATTTGGTGAATCTGGTGGGTGACTTAACGGCTTTTTGTGCGAGTGTGCGTGTGCGTGCGTGAGTTACAGTGTGTGAATGCGGAAGCTGTTGTTTTTACTGTATTAAAGCTGCTTCTGCTTCCATAGGAGACAGTAAAGAAGGCATTCACCCTCAGAGCTTACTGTCTCAACACAAATGCTTCCCTAACACCCCAGTCGTGGACCTTCTCCTCCCTCATATCAACTACTCTTCTCCTTGGAAATTTCACCAAGTTAATACTGCAGTAAAAAGCCAAGTAAACCTATTATTTACTGTAGTCCAGTAATGAATACCCCTTGTTTTGATTCCACTAACACTGATGCTACCTCATTCTGATGATTAAATTAATCATCTTGGAGCTTTTTCCTTCTTTATTTAATTCCATGTAGTTTCTCTCTTTGGCCTAGTATGCAAAGCAGGAAAATGACTGAAGCAATCAGTGTAACATCCATGAAATGTCTTCCTTCAAATGAGCTTTTGTTATTATTCAGAAAAACTTTTTTTTTTTTTTTGGGAGCTCTAGTTTGTGCATAGGATACTAGAGGCAGTAGCAGAGACACTTTCAGTTTTACGGGTATTCAGCATGCAGCATTAACTTTATTCTGCCCCCCCAATGAAAAGGTGACACAACAGCTTTGAAGAAAACCTGCTCATTGGCTAGCTTGTAATGAGAAAACAGATGTTCCATGTATCCCCAGTACATCAGAGTTGGTGTTTGGCCATCTGCATTTGAAACGTAACAAGATGTAAATGTGCATGTTATATAACACTTTATAATAACCATTAACTATAAATGGTTAATAGATAGATAATTAGATAGATAATTACCTTTAGATATGAACCATTATAGATGTGTTTTTATCTAACAATAATTTTCTAATAATAGCTGAGAAACAATCCTAAATTTGATTATTTCTCTATTTCTATTTTTATTTAATCCTTAACCAATTAAAATATAGTTACACAAGGAAAACAACACCTGATCAGTATTTACCTGGTGAGACTGAATATGAATCTCCTTTTAATGATTTGGTGAGTGTAACATATGGCTAACAGTTCTGAATCTTAATGTAAGAAATGTGCCCAATAGGATGAGTGAGAGATAATTAATTGCTTCAGCCTTGGGACTCAAGAGGGCAGAACCATTGTAGATATAAATCTACAGAAAGGTAAGCCAAGAGGAAATTGAAGAAAACTTTTTTTTATTATTATTATCATTACTTTCACAAGGTTCTTATTTTTAAAAGATTGTCAAATCACTATGATTTATTGGTCCTGTGTAGATTCAATGAAGTGTCACATGCAGCAATAAGAACAGATGCTTTAAAATGCTACGTAAATAACTAAAATACTATATATGATATGAATCTTCTTCCTTTACAAATGAAGCATGAAAAAAATAATAATCTAAATATTTCCAGTCCTATTTAATTAAATAGAAACGTGAACTAGTGACACAAAAAAAAGTGTTGTGGCTGGATACAGAGTGTGACAGCCAACATGTTACAGACAATGTACCAGGCATGCATGGATGATTTTGGTGTTTGTTCTGATCGGTTACAGGGCTGATTGACCAGTCAAACAAAATTAGTCGTATATCTCCCTCTGTACATTCAGACAGAAGAGCAGCTCCCAGCGTCTTTTGCTTGTGGCTGCAGCACTGCAGTTAATGTGTGACCGTGTGTCTATTTGTTTTTTTTCTGTGTGCCTAATCCTCATTTGTAGCTTCAGAGGCCTCACAAATAAGCTTTTTACAGTGTGTGTTGTTTTAACAAACCCTCAACCCCCCCTACCCCTTCTTCTCTCATCATAACCCCCTTAACCCTCTAACACCACCTCCTGCTGCTCGTCCTGAAGACCCCTTCGCTACAACGGAGGGGAGTGCGGACATTGCTCCAGAGCTCGACCTGTTTGCTATGAGGCCTGCCGACGCGGCGGCTGCCGTCATCACCCCTTCCACCTCTAGTGAGGCGCCGACCATCGCCGCCCCCACCGCTGCCCCCGCTGCTCCTACCCCTTCTTCCACCACCACCACCACCACCACAACCACCACAGAGTCTGCGGCTGCCCCGACTCTAGATATCTTTGGTGGTAAAGTCCTCCAGCTCTCATTATGCCTCTCTCTGCATTGCCCTGCATTATGACAATGATGATGAAGGTTCTGATAATGATGATAACAGAGATTCCCTACATCTTGGATTTTTTTTTCTCCATGATGCCTTTCCTGATCAAGATCCAGACCATTTATCTAATCAAGCATCATGACCACCTCTGCAAAACTGAAATAATTTGACTCTATAGTAAAAAAAAAGTATTGTGTTTGCAACTTTGAAAATCAATCCTTCTATTATGTTGTTACCATTTTTAAAGCAGAGGTGGCTCAACCTGCTTTGATTATAACCTAATACTAACAAATGCTGAATATTAGAGGGAAGAAAAGAGTTTTCTTCTCCTGCTTGTGACAGATGTTCTAGATACTGACAGCGGTGAATGCTTTATTGTAGCTTATGCACTTTAGTTAAATGGGAATATTGCTCAACTTCAAAATTCACATTCGTACCCAGGGCTGGTTATTGGCAGGGACCTCACGGGAACATACAGTATGTATCATGATAAATTCATCATGATACATAGATCACAATATAATATCTAACACAATACATCACAATACAATGCATAATAATAAATAAAGAGGACTGCATTTTGGATTCAAGTCCCATGAAACCCAACTGCAAATCATTGTGAGAGGAGCTGGTTATTAACATCACTGCAGGTGGCAGCAAGAAATCAGAATAAGAAACTGCAGATTTCGCCACTGCTAACCTGAAAGACTCAAAAAATGGAGTTAACCCATAGCCTAATTATTGAACCAGCGTAAATGTAATTTTGTGGAATGTTTCTGTGTGTGAGTGGGACCACATTTGAAGAATAAGTGAACTGGAAAAACTTACCAATTATTTCTGAATATTTTATCAAATTTAACTAATGCAAAATAAGTTCTTATTCATGCTGGAGTTGAACAATATTCCTGTTTAACTTTTTCACTGTTTCATTTTACATTGCACTTAATAGATACACAGCAGATTGCCTATGTATTAATCAAAAATATCTGCTCTCTCTGCTTTCCCTCATGCCTCTTCTAAACTCATCTTTCTGTTTGCACTGGACCTGAAATCTGAATGTACATATGATTGTGTGTCCTTGTTCTTAGATATGTTTGATTCTATGCCTGAGCAAAGCCCTACCACTGAATCCAAAGCTGCTACCACTCCTAGCGTAGACCTTTTTGGTGCAGGTACAGGAGTTGATATCCATTTCTCTGTGTGTGGAACCTCTTCATCTCTTCGGGTTTCCATACGTCCACTCTGTCAACTGTTTTATTTCCCCTACACGTCTTGGTTTGTCCCCCATAGTGGTATGAGATCTGTGCATGCAACCCATGCGTCTAGTACTGGATTGTCCTTGTGGCTGCTCTCTATTTACGCTGTGTTTCTACCTTCAAACGCTAATGCTTTTCTTTGCTCCCCCAACCTCCACATTTTTTCCTTCTTTCTGGTATTCTGCCTCTCGCTTGCGTTGGTTAATTAGACCTTCCTGCCGTATCACGCGGGCCCTCCCCTTTGCCCGAGCCGCCTCTGGCTGGAGACATTGTGACCGGTGAGTTGAGCTGCTTTACCTTTACTGCATCAGTTTCACTTGTCATGAAGTCGTTGCATGGTGCCGGTGTCCGTGTGCACACGCACACCGGTCATGTACTTTCAGATGGGGCACACTTCATGGATGTGGATACAGGGTTAAGGATGCAGGGATGCTTGCTTTCTTCTCCTGCATGTTTACTAGCCTTTTAGTCCAGGCATAATGACTACACGAGCAGACCATTCTGCAGTTGGAGGTGTAGCTGCATGGATAAGTCTGGCCGTTTGGATTTGAGAGTAATTTATTCTCTCCCTGCTTCTTTCTCTGCTCGTCCTGTTGTTTAGACTCGTTTGCGTCTCCAGCTCCTGCCGCTCCTGCCGATGCTCCCGCTGCTCCTGCTGCAGCTCCTGCCCCAGAGACCGCCTCTTCTCCCAAAGCAGAGCCACCAGTTATTGACCTGCTGGGTACCGTGCCTCACAGTGCCTCACAGTGCATGCACACACACACACACACACACACACACACACACACACACACACACACACACACACACACACACACACACACACACACACACACACACGCACACATATCCGTCTCTTTGTTTGACACAACATCTGCTGTATAAAAATTGTGTATCGTTTCACGCTGTATGGTTGTTTCGAGTTCTCAGGTGAATATTTGTACCATCTGGGCTGAGATTGTGTTAACGTGGTGATAGACTGTAGGTGTGAGTGCTATTTTCAGCTGTTTCTGGCTTAGTCTACAAGCAGATAATAGATGTAGAACAGACGACAGTTAGCAGGTGATTTTTGTTTTGCAGAATGAGTTTTTTTTATTTCAAATTAAAAACAGTCTATACAATGCTGATGATTTAGCTATTGTACTAGATTAACAAAAATGTATTCTTGCAGCTCCTCTTTTAAGCATTCCTCTCGAGGTGACAATGTGGTTCATCTAACATTCAGTTGATCCAGCACTTTGGCCTACAGACTAAAATACAGAAAAAAATGATTATAAAATGTGTACTTCTCTTGGATGGGTTGGCATGCATTTTAGCTCAGACATGTCAGCCTCAGAATAAGTAATAATTGAATTAGTAGGAACTTCACCTAGCACCATCACCAGGCCAAAATTGTCTTAAACTAATGACTTCCCCAAGCACTTCAGCTGTTCCTTGTTCAGAGTGAAATAACAAAGGTCAGCAGGCTGCATTGTGACAATGATAATTATTACACTTACACTATTATATGCATTGTCATTGGTTAGCTTTTAGCTGAAAGCATCACTATGGCTAAATGCAGCCTTACATAGCATTGATGGAGGCAGGTCCTGTTGCTGTGTGTTCCTGCACATTAATAGAGCATGTAGAAACTGAATCGTGTCATTATACTGTTATGAGAAATGAACTGAGGATGACATATTGATTTGAATATTCAACTCAACTTCCATGATCCATCCAATTTTGATTGAAGTCTTGTGTTGCTTTTTTAAAATCCATTATTCTTATTTCATTTGAAACTTCTTTCTGTGTGGTTGGGAACCACACAACCAGGATACTTTCTCTGATTCTCCTCTTCTGCTCTTCACTAACAAAGCACTGAGCTCAGCATTCATTCATTTCGGTTACCAAATAAAATTATACAGAGATAGAAACTATAACAAACTGCCTCAGATGTTAAAGTCAATCTCAAAAAGCGTTACAAAAAGCGACATGCCACTCTCGCCTCCTGCTGTCTGCCTGCTAAGGCTTACTGTATATTAGATAAGACCTGCCATCTTGAAGCTTGGCAATCAATCACAACACAAGTGACAACCTGTGACTGTGACAGTCAGTTTGATCTGTCTCACTGTCTCCTACCCCCCACTGTGTCCCAGTGTGGTCCCAGGCTGACCTTTCACCCCTTTCTGCCTTCCATGCTGCGTTGGGGATAACTGGACGGGCCTGCAGACTCCTTCAGTGGTCCTGTGGAGGAGACACAGAGCTCTGCTCCTGGAGGGCCTGGAGACGACCTGTTGGGAGGTGAGACTCCATTGTGATTACATCAGAATATTTGAAAGCAAATTCTCGTGTATTGGGTTGGAAAGGCTGAAGGGATCAGTAAATTTGGACGTCTGCAGTGCTTTGAAAACATTGCTCATGCCAGCAAATGTTTGATGAAGATGTGCTATGCTGATTAAGAAATGAAGTAAGTGATCACCAAGATGCATTTGTCAAATTAATAATGGCGCAGACTTGGCTCGACGAGTTGAAGTTCATCATGGCAGTTCCAAAGTGGCTTTGGACTCATTTGGAAATGAAAGTGGAAATGGAAAATCTCTGCTCATCATGACCTCCAAGTCATTTTATGCCTCACCCATGAATTACGATATCACAAAAATAAGACAAAAATACAAAAAAGGTTTTCATTGTACTATATATGTGAATACAGTATATGTTCAGTATGTTTTATTTAGCATATCTACTATTTAAAAAAGGCGAAGGTAGCATGATACCTTATATTGTAATATTTTTCCCATTTACTATATATACTATCTAGATTTACCATCAATGTTTTTGTCTTGATATTGATGTGTTCCATCTTGTTTAACTATTATTCATATTATATATTTTAAATCAACATATTCTTATTGTTCATTTAGTAACAATAAAATATATTGTATATATAATATATATTAAAATAATTTTAGTGTATTATGCTGTATTCATCTGTGCTGTATTCTACTTTCTACATGCAGTGCACAGACTTTACTGCCCAGACATAACTTAAAATTCAATTTTGGTCCCATCTTTTGCAGCTGTTATTGAAATTATAGTAATTATGTCAAGAAACAGCACTGCGCAAATGATATTAAAGCTGCAGTCCCGTCGGTTATATCCACCAGGCCTGATGTCGCCCACCTTGGCACCCACCTCCACTCCAGCTCTGGCTCCTGCCTTGGCTCCAGCTATGGTGCAGAACGATCTCCTGGAGTCAGGCTTCGATGCTTTAGGCTCCCTTCCTTCCCCGACACCTCCAGTACCCGCTGCAGTGTCAGCGGTACCGATAGTACCAGCAGCAGCAGAACCTGCAGCCGCCGTGCTGGCGCCCTCTGGTGGCTTTGATGCTTCAAGTGAGTGTCCAGTGGTACAGAATACAGTTTTATTATTTTTTTAATTTAATTTGAAATTTTACAAGTTCTTGTTTTGTGATACGTGAAACTTTAGATGATTACAACTGAGCTCTCCTAACCATTGATCTAGCCGGTCGTTGTTACTGCTGCTGTTCTCCCTGCTGAGAGCTTGACTTCTGCATGAATGACACATACTGACATGTGCTGCCGTCGCTGTCCTCCTTATTACGTAAAACTGTCGTTCCTGCTGACTGCTTAACTCCTCAGCGCTGCTTTCTCTCTCTCAATGATGTCTGTTCTTTTCTCTTGCTTCTCTTGCTGGACTCGTGCACATTCACAAATGCTGTGCTTTCTCCACCTCATGCTCACCCTATCTACCCCTCCACACAATTGACAAGTCTTTCTTTCTTTTTTTCTTTTTTCTGCTATACACCTTTTTCTCTACTGTTCCATTTCAACCTCCCGCTCTCTCCCTCACCCTTCCCACTCTGCTGGGTCATTGCTTGCTTCTTCTAATATGTAATTGGTGAGTTCAACCCGCTGTGCATTGCAGCATGTGCAGTTTGGACAAGTCTCCCCTTTCGCATCTTTTGAGGACGTTTCTACTTTGCATGTTGCAACATAACCCCTGGTTGTCTCCTGCATGAGACAAAACATATTACTGCTCTTTATTTATTTATTATTTTTACAGAATTTGCCTTCAGTCTTTTTAAAAGTGAGTGTGTTAACCATTTGCTATGGAGGCTAACGTTTATAGTGGACAGGTTTTCATTTCAATCCTGGAAAATTATACATTTCAATGACGCATTTCATGTCTTACACAATATAAACATGTTCATAATTTATATGAACATATTAACTGGGAACTCGCTCTGTGCCTTAACCACTCTGCTATCAGTTTGTCCAATAGAGCATTCTAAGAAATGTTCTGCTACATTGCATATAGTTACACCAGCAGTACTCAACATGAAGCATTGTAGCATTGTCATTGTGAGCGTGCTCCACAGAGCTGCTTGTTTAGAGTTAACTGCTGCTTAACAGCACTAGCAGTTGTATCAAAATGAACAGCTTGAATATAGCCGTGTAATAGGTGGGATAATGGACAGTGATTATGGCATTATTACAGCAGGGCTGCACAATCTTTAACACTCCTCATGGTGTGGCTGCGGGGCAGCTGGTTGGAATGAAAACCTGTGAACTCGCAGGCCTTGTAACATCTGGTTTAAAACTGGTGCTATATTCCAAAATAAGTTTGTTATAGCCAGCCTATAACCTGGCTAACACCTCGCCAAGGTGGTACAGTTGCTCTGGCTACATCCCTTTGAATGCCTCAAATGTACTTACAGTCCTACTTTGTGCATGCGATGCACAGCTGACGGCTGATGCTGGCGCCGCTGGATTGTTTTCCCTTAGTGTACCCTCTGCCCTCGCCCCGTGTTGTAGCTAGATTAGGGATTTGTAAATTTGTAATCCATGTCGTTTCTCTGATGTTCTGCCATTCCTTACCTCGCCCCAAGTGTTTGGTGGATTAGGCGACTTGCTGATGCCCGCCATAACACCCCAGAGCACCGGGGGGAGCACCGCTGGGAGCACGGCAGGTAGCATGGGAACTCCTGTCACAGGTGGAGGCATCGCAGCTGCGCCACCCGCCACCCCCCCTCCTACCAAAACCATCGGAGGAGATCTGGACTCATCACTGGCCAACCTGATTGGAGGTAGACTGCAGCTTCTCTTGCCTTGCTCTCAAAAATGTCTGTTGGTTAAATAGAAAGATGACGTGTTCGTTTTTCTTTCTTTCTTCTGTTCAGATCTCGGAGTCAAGAAAAAGTAAGTGTGTGTGTGTGCAGATGTGGAATGCATGTGTGAATGCATGTGCAGTTCGGTTGTTAAGGCGCAATGATCACAAAGTCTGTGAATGTCACAAGGTTTAAAAATAATGCCATTATGTCTGGGATTAATTTTTGCCCTTGAGAAACTGTTGCACTAAATTGACTCATAGCTGTTTCTTTTTAGTTTGCATCTCCATCTCTTGGCCTGTTGTCATTAAATTATATCCACCAAATGAATACGTTTGCTGCAGCCATTTGGATGTTTTCCCAGCCTTAGCTCAACACTTCATATAAATACTCTGTTGTGAATGATGATACAGCAGCTTGATTTCATTACGATTTCTTGGGAGTGAAATTAAAGTGTTATTTTGGCAAATAGAACTTGAATGATGAATGAGTCTAGGAGCTCTTTGTCTTTAGACCACTCTACAATTGATTCTTGTCACTAATCTAAACATGAACAGGGTAATCACACAAATGGCAGAGTGGAGTCTTGAGTTATTCTATGTTTCATTTTCTTTAGGGACCCACTAAGTGAGAAGAAACTGACTGGAGGAGCCAACTGGACACCACATGTTGCTCCCACAAGCTGGGGTACAGCCCCCATGGTATGAATAGTACTGACTCCACAACCCTCCAAGAGATCAATACTCAGCCAAAAAGCTGTGTTATTACCACAATCTGAGTTAAGACCTGTACATACTGCCTCAAACTTATGAAAGGAACCTTTCAGTGTTCATTTGAATTGCTTCTAAAGGATATACTCCAAGGGCGACACGGTGGTGCGGTGGGTAGCACTGTTGCCTCACAGCAAGAAGGTCGCAGGTTCAAGACCGCCTTGGGCCTGGGTCTGGGGCCTTTCTGTGTGGAGTTTGCATGTTCTCCCCGTGTCTGCGTGGGTTTTCACCGGGTACTCCGGTTTCCTCCCACAATACAAAAAACATGCTCAGGTTAATTGGTAAACTCTAAATTGCCCATAGGTGTGAGTGTGAGAGTGAATGGTGTGTGAATGGTGTGTGTGCCCCACGATTGGCTGGCGACCATCTGGGGTGTATCCCTGCCTCTCGCCTTAACGCGCTGGGATAGGCTCCAGCAGACCCCTGCGACCCCGAAAGGGAATAAGCGGGATAGACAATGGATGGATGGATGGATGGATATACTCCATGTATATGTTTTCTGCCTCTATAGGCTGGAGCCACACCTGGAGCTCCCGGGGCACCAGGAGCAGCTCCACCCGGTGGTGCCATGGTGCCACAGCCCGGCTTCGGCATGGTGAGCTTTTCTTTTGCATTTCTTTTATCACGCATCTTTATCTAGCATAAAAATGTATGTGTCATACAGTTACCTGAATTACCTTGAAGATGGATGACTAATCATCCTTGAAACCGTCTCTACTGTGTCGTCCCTGTCTCTCCAGTCTGCCGCAGGAGGCCCTGGAGCTCCCATGATGCAGCCCATGATGGGGCAGCCCATGATGGGGCAGCCCATGATGCGACCGCCCCGAGGGGCACCTGGAGCCGCTGCACCAGGGGCACCGGTAACAAACCTTCAGTTTTAATGATTCCATCCATTGACAAATCCCTCTATGCATTACCATAAAACAGTCATACTCTCATGCATCAATATATACATAATTTTTTTGTATACTTGTTAAGTTGTTTTTCTTCTGGGACTCTTTCCACAGCTTTCTCCAGGACCTACAAGCCAGAGTCCCAAAAAGCCCAAGGATCCGCTGGCAGAACTCGACCTCAAGGACTTCTTATAACGGCCCAGGTGGGAGATTAAGACACGTTGTATGCATGATGCTGCATTCAGGATGTGATGGTACATGGTAGGGGACCAGACACCAGGATCAACTGGACTAATGTTGGTCGAGATTGAGATCTAAGATAATATGTTTTCAAACCTTTTAGTGCTGACAGAGGTTGGTAATAATCTAATGCGTGTCACTCTGTGTTTAAAATCTTTTCTGCTGCAAGCAAATATTTTGGTTTTATTAACGGCACCCTTTATTTTTAGATTGGAATACCGATCCCAGTCCATGTAAATTATAACTTGCTTTCATACAGAAAATTAAATCACTGCATTTTAAACCATGTTTACAGTCATCTTGTTGAACATGCCACCACATAATTTACTCAGGAAAAGGTGCAACTTCAAATATTAATGAGCCTCTCCTCTGTCCTTATTAGAATGTGTGTGAATGGGAGTTGGCCATGTGCATTTCTATGTGGATTACGTTTTTTGAAACATCTAAACCTTCTTATAATAACAAATAAAAATAAAACCTCACATTCTACAATATGGGGCCATTTTAACAAATCATTTGCTAATTAATAGTGCTCCTCAAGGGACTATATACTATGGTTGAAATGACTTACACAAAATCACCACACAGCATTTGACATTGTCATTCTGTCATGTGCCCACTGCATCAGCAGCTTAATGTTTGCACTTTACTGAAATCCTGTAATGTGACTCTTTTTTTTTTAAAATTTTTCTTTCTTTCCTGTCTTCCAGCCGCTTTCTTCTCTGGAAGCAGGGCCCTCTCACCAATTGCCTGGTGTCTGTCAACATCTCAGGATGCCAGCGACCTCCCCCTCGCCCTCTGTTCAGCTACTCAACCTTAGAAGAGCCTCTTTTCTCCACCCTGCCTATCCTCTCCCCAACCTTCCCCTGTGTGATGTTGTAGCACAAACTGTGAAAGTGAATCATAGCGGATTATATATATATATATGTATATATATATGAGGAAAAAAAATACAAGCGTGTGCTCATGTAGATGTACTAATCTTTGTCTAAACAAAATCACACAAAACCCTGAAAAAAGGTTCCACAAAAAGTGAGAGAAAGTGAAGGTGTATGTGTTTAGATTTCTTTCTAGTGTTGAGTTGAATGATGGATGTGCTTTGGTGTCCTAAGCTCCGCCCTCCGACCCTGTATCTGTCCCCGCCTCCTTGTAAAGGAGAAGGAGCTCTTCTTTGTGTGGTGAACAAAGCCCCAGTAAATTTTTGGAGAACCATGTTGTGTGTTGTTTACAGAAAGGTCCTCTTTGATGTACATAGATTTCTCGGGCGGATTTCGAGGATGACGTCTCTATTCTGTGTGTCTGTTGAAGAGAAATATAAATGTGAATCTGACATGAAATTGTAAGAAGTCGTGTGAGTATCCTTCTATTTGCCGTCATCAACTGGAAGTATTTGGAAACAAATATGAATACTGCTATATGATTAATATACTGTATATTATGAAAACAACTTTTATGGGCTTCTGAGTCTTACCAGAACAACAAGTGATCCTTTTTATTTCTTTTTTTTAACTCGTGGCTTATTTTTCTATGTTTGTTCGTTTGTTTTTTTTTCTTTTTGTCCTATGACATTTATATGTTCTGTTTCTTTAGGAATATCCCAACAGACAGATTGCTGTCTATAATTGCTGGTATTGCTATTAAAGAACATATCGTGCAACCTAATTCCAGAGGAAATTATTTAGTTTTTCATCACGGGGTTAATTCATACTGTCCCTCATTTTAAATGTCTAGCTTTCTGTTCCACCTCTGTTTTGGACTAGGACCAGGTCCGTATGTTTTTTTAATTTTTTATTTGCCATACTACCGTTATGTTCAGACGGATCAGACTGAAGTGTTTTTCCTAAATCACATTTGATATGTGGTTTGAAGTCAAAACACTTCAATCAGTTTTATAATTTTATCTAATAGATTTTTTCATGAATTTGCTGTCACATTTTCAAACAATAAGACCAGATAATAAACAACATGGAGTTCCTGCATGAAGAAGTTTTGTGGCTTTGTCACTTCACTGTGCACCCAAGAACATCCCAATACAAAAAGGCAGAATCAGGAACAGATTAAAGGTACCCTACGAGGGTTTTTTTTTCTAAACCTTGGGTGTGTGTGTGTGTGTGTGTGTTTGTGTGTCTTTGAGGCCTATTATAATGTGTTGAAAGCATCCCCTCCCTCTTTATACAGTAGCAAAGCCAAGTTTTGGAAGAATTAAAATCTGCATTGATAAATGCATACATGTTTGCTAGCTTGCAGTCTTGTGTATGTGACTATGAAATCAAAACATTGCACTTTTTTCTACTAGTGGCCAAAAAACCCCAAGGGGTACCTTTAACTTCCATGTTGTTAGCCTGTTGCATTCGACGCTATTGGAAATCAAATTTGCCAAGTGACATTGTTTCATCCTTCTTTGACAATGTTACGTACAATGCCAAATGCCAAAAATATGAAAGAACAAAGAGATCCGACATAACATTATATTTGCTGTTTGAACATATTGTTTGTTTGAGTTGTTGCTGACCTTTGACCTTTATGTGGCAACGTGGGAGTGACGAACCCAATGCAGAAACCCACAGGCACTGTCGATAAACCTTTTTTTACATAAATCCCCACTCTAATTCTGCTGAATTAATAAAATTATTATGCTCCTAGTGTTGACATGCATTCAGATTGCTGGATAAGAGTGACCCCGGTCCTGTGCTGTGAACTATTGACAGTTATAAAGCAGTGGTGTCATCTCAACAGCCTGTTTATGAGACCAAGTGTTTGGTCTCAGAGAAAAGAATGGGAGACTATTCACACTCTTCATGACTGAAATTATTAAAATTGTATTTTTGTTCAGTTGTAAATTTATTTTATTTACAATGGCCCTCCCCAGTGCATGTAAGCCCTTTGAGATGCAATAAATTCAATGACGGATTGAACTGCCCACAAAGGTTTTTCTTTTTTCATGACTGTTTACCGAGGCAGGCCAGATTTGCAAGTGGATATAGTCCCTAATACCTTTGGCAAATTAAAATCGAGTATAGATGGGGGCCATAAAATCAACACAACGAGCTGTGCTCATCCATTGAGTATGATAACATTGATGAAAGCTGCTCTAATGAGAACCTGATGGTAGGTTACATATATTATTACACAGTGGGTGTAGTATAGGGATTCCAAATCCAACAATAAACTTTTCCCCAGATCCTATAACAGGTTGATCCAGATATGCTGGTTAGTGTTTTATTTCTTAGTGAAGCAAGTATACAGGTGAGTTTTTGTGATAACGTAATCACGAACACACACACAATTAGTAATCTTGGTTTAATGGTTGGTAGTCTTTAAACCGCATCGCTAATTTCAGGTATTTGGTATTCAAAAGGATACTTGTATGAACTTTTGGAACAACAACAACACGAAAAGTCAAAAATATAACATTCCGGATTTAAATTTGTTATTATATAACATCACTGTGGCTTTTGTAACCTTATTTGACCCTTATAATTTCAGAAGTCTAAACAGCTCAAGTAAATTGTTGAATAGTTCAGTCCCAACTTAACACAAGCAAAAGATGTAGCCTCACATTAAATACATAGTTACAGTACTAGGCTATCATAATATATTCCGAGCACTCTCCCCTCCTCTGAAAAAAAAAAAAGTTTACAATTCCATAAATTAGCACCATGTCTTCTGGGTAAACACCACTATAATTATGTGCACAACAATGAAACCACATTGCGTTGCAAGAACAGAACTGGTGAGACTCACAAATCAGAAAAGGCTTCTATCCAAGGTCCATTAGGACTCGTTCTCTAGTTAGACAGAAAAATCGTCTTGTTTCGAAAGGTAGTTGTAAAAAACAAACTTCTAGATATACACAATGCAAAACACCAGCTCCTTCAATTAAAATGTTTATAAAAACAGTTATCTTAATATCTCTATATAGGTCATTTGTAAAACAAAAGTTACATTATATTTTTTCCTGGGTCTTTTGTCTTTTTGTCTTTTCCAGTGGTGAAGAACACTTGAGAATGCAAGCCCCTCCATACAAAGCCTGGTTAGAAAATAAGACGGATGTACCAGGGCTTTACTCACACTTTTTTTTTAACATTGTATCCAAAAAGGTGAAATCTTTTTTTTAAAAAGAGTCAAATAGAAAGCAAAAGTCCAGATCTAAATGATCTGTGAACACGTATAATACATATTTTTTTCTCACTTGTTTTTTTTTTCTTAGCAAATAAATTAGAAAAACTGAAGAGCCACAGTTCTCTTTATGTGTTGCTGAGTTCCTGTTGTTGTCAACACTGAGTCTGAATGGCTGTGTGTGGGTTGTGTGTGATCAGTGTAGCAGGAAAAGGCAGGAAGAGGAGAGGCAGTCGACAGACCCCTGATTAGACTGGGGAGGTGAGGGTTAGAGGAGATTATGTATCCCTGGTATGGGGGTTGGTCTGCAGGACAGGCTTGCTGGTAGTTGATTGGCGTCCTGCGTTGTCTTAGGCTACCTGGCACTCACTCGAGTCCCCATGGACCCAGTAGCAAATTTGGGCATATTTGAGAGGCGTTATCCTCACCGCAACGTTGTAGTCCTGTTGCATCCCATTCCCATTTACGTCCACCCACTGGTGACCGGAGAATACCCCGATGATCTTCCTCTTCCATTTCTTCTTGCCAGGCTCTTTGAGGCGAATGTAGACCCCGGAGCCGCTGGAGCCGGGTTTGGCATCGCAATACTGGTACAGCAGATCTTTGGACTCCTCGGAGATGGAGCAGAACCGGTACACCAGGTTGCCAGGTCGGTCATCATCAAAGCCAGAGAAGTGGATCCTCCCGGCAGGAAGCTTCTTGACCGACGGGATGACACCAAGATCCATGTGCTTGACCTTCGGGGCTTTCTTCAACTCCAGAACAGCATAATCATAATCTGCAGCCAGTCCATCAGACACACCTTTGAACCAGCCCTTAGGCACCTGCGTCTTCTTGACCCTGGTCCACCGAAATGAAGGTTTCTCCGATTCCACACTGCGGCGGTTCCGACTCTTTCTACCTTTCCCTTTTCCTTTACGGCCCCCTCTCCCATCGCTCTCTTGCTTTTCCTGCTCTTGCTCTTCTCCTTGCTCTTCCTCTCTAGCTTTGTCTCCCTTTCTCTTTTTGCCTTTTCCTCGACCTTTCCCTTTGCCTCCTTTCCCTCGTCTGGATTTCTCCTTCAGAATGCCAACTCGTAGCTTCTGGACCCCGTCTAGATAATCCTTTCCGTCATGGATGCAGTGGGCAGCAGTCAACACGTGTTTAGGTGACACCAGAACCCCAGAACATCCCGTGGAGATCTTCACAGAGGTGGAGAAGGGGTACTTGGTGGAGAACTGCTTATCAGAGATGGTGAAGCGGGTGTCTGTGCCGTACACTTCTCGTTTGTGTCGGGAGCGAGACGAATCGTTTTTGGACCAGGCATTCATCTCGTTGAGGCCCTGCACGGACACCGAGGTATACGTGCGTGTGCCATTCTCGTAAACAGTCTCGTACGACAGGAACTCCTCCAAGGCGTCCAGGGAGGGCGAAGGGAGGAGACGCTGACACTCGATCCCACAAGTCCCGCTCAGCTCAGATTGGGGATGGGCTGTGAAGTTGGGGCTGCTGAGAGGCAAAGTGCGTCTTTTCCTTACCAGAGGAACCTTCCATTGCGGCCAGGTATAATCATCATCGATGGTGTTCGCCTTAGCAGCTACAGCCACCGCCATGGCCAGCACTGTCACCGGGAGCAGGACACACAGGGGTATGGGGCCCATTGTTTAGTTGGGCCTGGCTCTGAAATGTTAAGAAGACAAAAGGAAGACTTAAATCGGTATATTGATTAGAATCATTTTGTTTATTCCAGAACAACAATTCATAATTATTAGTTTGCTCTTTTCAGTCACTCTAAGAATCTATTGGGTGGTTTTCAATGAAGATTTTTATCGAAATTCTTGATGACCTTCCCAGAAGATGAATCCTACTGATTTTCATGATCCCCTGTTGTTTTTTCAATAGAACCACCATGAGGTTGACATATGTGATTTTGAATAAAACGTTTGACAGATGTTGCTATTGAAATTGAAAACAGCCATTCATGAACCCAGAGGATGGATCTTATTAACTCTGATGACTTTTCATGTAGTGTCACTAGCAGGTCAACATTGTCACTGGTTCACTGAAAATATCTCAACATCCATTGCGTGGATTGGTGAAGATTTGTGTGCAAGTATTCGTGATTCATAGAAAATAAATTCGAATGCCTTTGGTAAGCCCCTTAATTTCTTCAGACAACAACATCAACAACATTATGGTAAAAAATAGTATCCTTCTAAGAAATATCCAATGTATGACACATGGCCCAATTGACTTCAGGAAAATGGTCAGGCCAATCAGAGGCTGACCACAATGAGTCAATGGTGGATTTAATTTGTGAAACAACAGAAGCTACTCTACCCAGAAGTACAGTTAAATCAGTTCATCAGCAGAAACCATGGATCACAAACATCCTACATGCCATGAACACTTGCACAGTGGCATACAATTTAGGGCTGCTGTCTGGAAACATAGACGACTATAAAGCACCATCTTAAAATGTAGGAACTATGAAGTAAGGAGGCAAAAAAGGAATATGGGAAGACAGCTGAAGCAGAGGCGCTTGATACAGAAGAATGAATACTCCTGCATCACTGGGAGCACAGCAAGGCCTACTCCAGCTAGACAGGTGCCACCATAGTTGATGCTCTACACTGTCTAAAGAATATTTACACCTGGCGCTGTAAAAATAAGGCTATAGGAATAATTAGAGTCCAAAGAAACCCACATAACAGACTTATTTACCTGTTACAGTTTGTGAGAATGTAGCAGATGCACTAGGCTGAGGAAGAGCTGAGTTTGTTTCCGTGGCTTTTACAGCCTATAACTGATCTGTAAACTAGAAATATCATAGAGTATATTACATAGCTGGACCGACATGTCTGACATTGATGATTCAAACAGCAGACAGCCTTTAATCATCTTCAGGCACATTGTTGAGGCCTCCCGGTTGGGATGAAAGAACACAGCTGTATTTATCCACAGGGAGGCAGTGTAGCCCAGAATACAGGACGGCCACCAGCTCCAGCTCTTCATTATGAGGCAGCTCAGACGTCTCTGACAGCACAATCAGGAGAGAGGATTTTTTTTTTTTTTTTTTTTAGAAACAAAGTTCTTAAAATACTCAAGTTTGCAGAAAATGATTGGTACCTTTACACAGACGGAGAAATAGCACTCAATTCTGGATACTTTAGAGATCCCGAAACATGTCTCTCGAGTTAATAAATCGGCTGTGTGGTTAAGAGATTTATATCCCCAGAGTCTGTCTGGAGGCTGTGGGCAGCGAGGAGGCATGGATGAACCCTCAGAAGGGGCTGAGACAGTGGCTTGGAGGCTTGCCACAATGGTTAACCTTCTCTCTCAGTAATGACCATATCTGGTTTCCTGAGCCCCACTCTGCTCAGTGTCCATGCGTACAAATGACATCAAACATAGAGACGACGCAGGCTGCAGACAGAGCGCTGCTTCATGCTTCTGTGGGTATTATGTTGCCAAAAATCCTGATAACCCTATAAAGAAAATTGCACTTTGGGTATGTAGTTAATAGATTCAGCAGACCATCACTTAACTGCAGAGAGTAAAGCTGCATTTCATCAGCGATGCTGCGGTGATGAAGTCACACGATCAATCCCAAACAAAAGAAGATAATTCATCTGGATGTGGCTGCAGCGGCAGCGCGAATCCAACAGCTAATTTCAAACAGAAGTCTAGAGAGGAACACCGCAGAGATTGCACTCCACAAGGAGCGGTTCCGGGGGGTTTAAATAGTGTGTGACAGACAGCCTGAAATGGGGGGTATCCAGCTGGAGGACAAACCCTTTGGAGACAGCTTAAATTGGCCGGGGGGTCCACAGACACATTCCTTTTCAATTACATGTTAGTGCAGCGTGAAAGTGAGACACTGCCAGGTTTGGCAAAGCTCCCAAGGGACTCAGCTGAGTGGGAGAATTCCTTCCCTGCATGCACAGCGTCACCTGTGGACCACATCAGTGGCTCCTCATCCTTTACAGAGACATTATGAACTTGTTCACTCTCCAAACCCTCTCAAAAGGCATGCCTTTTTTTAATTTTTTTTAATTCCTGCTTCGTCTTTGTCATTGAGCCAAGGCAGAGGAGTTGACCAAAAGGAGACGAGTTGGCTATAGTTTACCACACATTGTCCAATAAAATGTACCCGGTGGGCAGTAATAAAAAACAACAAGCCCAAAGAGCTGTAAAACAGTCTCAATAAATGAGAGTACAAAAATGACCCTTAGTGTTCAACTTCTCACTCCCACTGCCAGACTCAGACATAACACAAATCCAGAAGAAAGCCTGCAATTATTCAGCATAGAGTGGAAACTGATATGCTGCCATGATGGCTCTGGTCACAGAAGGCGCTCATTTGAACTTAACTATTTTCCACTGAAGTCAGCTGAACAGCGCTGTGCCCTCTCTCCATCCCTCTGTGGACTCAGAAGCACTGTGAGACGCAACCTGGACACGTACTGACCAGGGGGTGGCGCTGTGGCACAGTCGTCCCCCCCTCTCCACCTCAGGGATCACCGTCTATTGTCTAGTTTAACACCAGGTTTATTAAAAAGGATGATTTCATCCACTTCGACCTATTTTCACAACTTCTTATAAACTTGTGCGTGTTGTTAGTTTCCAACCAGGGATTCATGAGACAGAAGCTGCCAGTGTTTTACAATAAGACAATGGTCCAAAAAAAAAGGTTTAGATTCAATTTAAAGTGTCTTGGTAAATGTTTTTTTTTTCCATTGTAAAAACGACAAAACTAGCACTATGAGCATTTTGAAGAAAATAAATACCCAATAAAATGAGATATGAGTTATCCACTAAAATGTGAACACAAAAACACATCAGTAATTTCACATCTGCTTCAGTTTAGCAGCTGTATAAAACTAAAGGGATAAGCTATCTAATCACTCTAAAGCAAACTGACATTTTGTGTTATAATGTATAATAATAATTTGCAATAATTAAGTAATAATAATAACAATAGGTATGCATAATGCTTAAAATGTATGTAAGTAATTTGAAGCAGCACTGAGGCAAGATGATTTGATCAAATCCCCGAAACAACTTTCCCACTCACAGGAAACCATTAAAAATAATAACAAAAATAAATAAATAAATAAACAACAAAAACTGCACCATGGCTCAATCAGGAAATCATAATAAATGTGCAATAAAAAGGGAAGCTTCCTACCTGCTTGCATCCGATTGATGGATATGCCAAATCCGCAGTGTATTGTTTGTTTTTCCTTGAAATACACAAATAGGATCCCACTAGAAAACAAACGGTTGTTACTGCATCCCAGACGTCCTGTTATCAGCAGGGAGACGGCTCCCTTCTCCTCATTGCTTCTTCAAAGAGGCTGGAGAGAAAGACGCAGCCGGGACGCTTCGCTCAGGCTGCACTTGATGCTGAGGAGGGAGGGAGGGAGGGAAGGGGAAAAAAAAATCTGAAAAGGACTTTTTTTTTTTTTTTTCGCTTGTGACAAAAGCTGTTCACATATGGGTGGGACCAGACCAAGCGGTCTAACTAAAGGCTGAATTGGGTGAAGTCAGTGGGCTATTCAGCAGCAGCCCAGTGGGGAGGTGTGCTGGTGTAGTCTACACCCTGCAGCCTACAGCCCGCCACAGCCAGGAGCAGGAGGCAAGAGAAAAAAAAAATCAAGTGCTCCTCAGTCAATGGGACTTTTCAGCGCACAGTGAAGGAATTAGTTCCACACCTCTCAACAATAGCTGCTTAGGCGTTTCCACTCTCCTGTCTCAACATCTGCAGCACCTTTGTTCTACAAGTTCAAAGAAGTGTAAGCATGAGAGGTGTAAATGCAGCATGGCAGAGAATAAACCAATCAAAATCAGATTGTAGCACCAGACAATGATATGTTACAATAGACAAAGTTTAAACAAAGGTTGAAATAAGTTTACAAATACCTTTTAAATACAGGAAATGTGTATATGAACTCTGTGACCTTATTGACCTTGAGCTTTCAACACTCACCTCTACAGGGAGGTTCACTCACAGCAGCATCAACTCAGCACCATGGGCCTGGTGACGTCAGGTCAACGCAGTGGTGGAGCTGCAACGTCACGCTGCGGATTCCTCAAAGTGTCTAATAGGTCTCATACCTACTTAGGACATCACAGTGTTTTATATATTGCATTATGAAGGTCAGGCCGACAGAGAGGAATGCCACGGTGACTAGCTGAAGTCTCAATGAGCCAAGAAAAGACATGGAAAATATGTGCGTGTAATGAGGGAGAGAGAGAGAGACAGAGAGAGAGAGAGAGAGGTGGTGGGGCTGAGGGTGTGTGATGATGCACATCTGGCTCGAGAGCCAACGAGGATTACAGGATGTGATCTGTATTTGAAGCTGATCGTTGTGTAATTTCACACCGACCATTACTGGTGTCAACAACCTGGTTGGAATATTCCACCTGTTCATGACTGAGTGTTTGTGTTGGAGTTTGAGAGCAAGAGAGAGAGAGAGAGAGAGAGAGAGAGACTCGAGTGGCTACACACACCTGTCCAGCATTAGGATGGTGACGAACGCTCAACCATGCTTGTGGGTGGTGAAAACACACACACACATACATTGAAACATTACACATGAACTACATAACTTTTCTAAGCACAATGGGCTATCATTGAAGGGAAAAATGTTTCTTTCTTGTCTCTCTAGTTTTTGGTGTCCCTGTACATTTCACTGAAAAAAAAAGAAAAAGAAAAAAAGAAAAAAAAAAGAAAATGACTCTGGCTATAGACACACAAAGGATTAGAGACCTAAGACTTGTGGATGGCCATATTCAGCATACATTATAGAGAGCAAAAAAAACATGTACTTCTATATATAGACATCACCAGTAGCTTTCTGAAAGGACTCTTTGAAGATTACACTGGGTTTACCGCCTGCTGCTAGCTTTTTCGGGTGACTGAAGCCACAATATCTAAATTATTTAGGCAATGGTCTTTGGTGGAGCAGCAGCCATTTTTGCAAGCTGCAGCTTCACCAGCACTGTCTGACTGCGAGAAGATGAAAACGTTCAGTTAAGTGTATGAGTTTGCTGGAAAAAAAGACATCACTTTAATAAAAGTGACAATTCGGAAAAGTCAAAAAAAAAAAAAAAAACATACATTACATGTGAAAGTCCTGCATAACATGTAGTGGAGTGGAAGTATAATGTAGCAAGGAAGAACTTACAAGTGCCTTCAACACTAGGGTAGAGACAAACCTGTGACGATCACACCCCTCAAAGATGCAGACAAAACAACACAGTATATGAAGTTCCAGTTTTCAGTTGAGTTCAAGGTCAAAGGTCACATTAGAAGCTCAAAACAACCAGGAGAGAGAGAGAGAGAGAGAGAGAGAGTTGTCTATGCTCCCAGCCCAGTGGCTTCCAAATAGAAAAGCAGTGAGTGATATTTCTGGTCGGGGTCGGGGCTCTGCAGCGTGGATAGAGGGGCTTTTGTGCCGGGCGTCACACCCTCACGGGAAGTGCTCTCTTTGCGCTCTGGTGTGTTGAATGGAGGATGCTTATTGGCCAGGAGCTAAGTTTCAGGAATTTCATTAGTCGTGTTTGGGTGAGGTTGATGAGACCGTGCCCACCTTCACAGCAGTAAACCTGTAAAAGGTTGCGGCTCTTAAAAGGAATAGGAGTATTTTGGGGGGGATAGGCTTTCTGGTTAATGTTCACCCTTGAGCAGCCTTCTGCTCTGACTCACTGTCTCTGAAAATATTACTGTTGAGGGGTTTTTTTTGGATTTCATTTAATGATTTATTGTCTTGAAGGAGAAGGAGAAAATAAAGACACTGGGCAAACCTACCCTCCCTGATTGTTTTACCAAAGGTTTCAGAGTTTTTACCCAGTTGAAACTCTTCACCAGGGTAAAAGCCTCAGTGGCCTTTCTGCCGTATTTATAGCAGCATACAGTACATTAAAGGCTGCACAGACCACACTAATAAACCAACTCAGAGGGCTGCAGTGACCCACAGCACACTTCCAGAGGCTTTATTTTGACAACTGAATGGTCTTTTAGCTCCGCTCCACGCTAAACAGACCACCATTGATATGATAGGGGTCTCTACCTCACTGCTCACACACAAACATAAAGTAACATACAGTAGCCTATATATATCTTATTTAAAAGCAGTAATGAGACAGTTAGGTCGCGCTTGGATCCACATACAGTTTATAACCTTTTTTAATTGTAAATATTTGGCTAAATGGTTAGCATGCCAGCTTTCAGAGAAGAGTCTGTATGTGATGAAAGGCCGACTGAAGTCCCGCTCCTCCTGGGCGTATGAACAGGCACGCACAGTCCTGCAAAGACAGACGTGAAGTGCTGGATGCTTCAAAGTTAGGGTTAGGGTTAACATCACTGTGTCAGGTAACGTGCTGTTAAGGCTGAGGTGGAATTGAGAGATCCAGTCACCATAAAACACAAAACAAAACACAGCTGTTGTTAGAAATCTGTTTCTTTTTCTTTTTTTTCTTTTTTGCTCAGGCAGCCAAACCAACGAGCTAACAAGCATGAAAATAAAAAAAGCACCTTGGCAGCTGGAACAGGCGGCGCTTTGATATGCAGATAAGCACAGAAGACTGAGCCGGCCTTTTAAGACAGATCAGCACGAACGTCTTCATCATCGGCAATAAGTGACACTCTGTGTGGGGCCTGAGTTTACACTGACTGCCCATGATCCCTTCCTGTAATAAAAACATGAAAATAACCACATCACACAGCAGCCTGCACCTGAAACATCCACTACAGTCCTACAGGTAAGAAACAGAGTGCCTGTTTGCTTTTTTTTCATGACTCAGCATAGAATTTTGGACATTTGAGGTTTCCAGCCACTGATGATCTTGTAATTTGTGCTCTGGTACAGTAATGGCTGGTTCAGAAGCCCAAAAGCACATGAAGGAAATGGCAAGACGAGACGTTTTTTTGAAAAAGGAACTTGGAAAAAGGAACTAAAAATAGGAGTCAGTCCACCTCAGTGCTCTTTTACTGACCTCGCTGACACAAACAGATAGGTTCTTATATTTCTGCTGTACATACAAGGCAGTGTTTCACCACTGACTTAATGAGTACTAAAGTGGGAGGACTCATATCTGGAGACAGTTTTAAATCAATTTGTGGTTAGGCAACTTTTCTGTTCTCATCCGTCCAACCATTGTCAAAATATTTAGCACCGCTGAGAAATGTGTGCACAAAAAAAGAGGAAGCAAAAATATCTCACAGATTAACCCTATCTCTTATCAGTGTTTGGGAGGTTACGTATGAAATGTAAAAGATTGCAGATCACTCACATTACACAGATTTTGACTTAACTGATTACATTTGATTGCTTTATGGTTACTTTTCTAATAAATGTTTTAGACTGAACAGTCCTAAACACATCAGTTCACGCCAATTCATGTAAATCTGTCAACAGATTACCCCCAAACTTTCATGTTTTAATTTAACTTGAATTAGTGTGGGAATGTCTTGATCTTAAAGCACAACCACAGAAACAAATCACAAGTATGTGGATCACAAACAACGAACTCTGTCCGTCGTAAAGAAAAAATACAACCATGACCTTAAACCGAGTCCACATTCATGACAACTCCATGCTGAGAAAAACAAGAGAATCACTGAAAAACAATGTTCGCAATTTGAGTGCGTGCTGCCAAATGAAAGGAGCCTGTCTTGACAAAGAGACAGCTCCTTGTAAGCCATCCTTCCTTCCAGGGTGTTAATTTTGTCGGCTTTGCTGACCCGTGGCGTCCGGAAACATGCCAGAGGAAGGCATTCCTGCACAATGAAAAGATGCAAAGCAACTGACTGGATGATATATTGTGGCTATAAGCTTTTAAACAGATTGTTTGAGTGTAGCCCTGTTGTAATCACCAACATTTTGATTAGTAATTAACTTATCCCCAGTAACTGTAGGGGATTACAATTGCAGAGCTGTTGCAATGTGACCCATGGTTGCACCATGGGACCTTGGCCTGCAAAGTTATCTTTTAAATAGATAAACCACATTCTGTGTGATCCGTGGCACGAATCAAACAAGGATCAAAAGATAAAAAGCCTCTCACCATCGACCACCTGACACAACTTTTCTGAGCTTGATTCCCATGGCGTGACCGGAAGGCGGAAGTACTTAGGGTTCTCTATTATATGTAATTAGTTCCTCCCCGACAGGCTCTGTTATCATGACATTTAATGAGTGCACACCAGGCAGAGCCAAACAAACATTTGCAAAAGGAGTCGGTGGACATGAAACCAATTCCACCTTCCACCTTGCAAACACTTCAGCCTTTTACAGCAAACATATATTTTGCAGATTATACAGTAAATGCACAATCAGCGAGCATTATCTGAGAACGTGGAGGGAGCAGGAAAGCCGACGGCTCGTGCCTGTTCCTGAGTCGAGGTGAACAGATCGACGGCGTGTCTGCACGGCAATGAAACTGTTTAGACACGCTGAGACAAACAAGGCGAAATGTGACATTTATCCCCTGACAGACCTCCTGTTTATAGTGAAGATTTGGACAGAGGAGGTGTTTTCATTTCGCAACGCGCTGCCAGAAGTGGAGACATGTGGGAGGAGGGAGGCGTGGATAGATAAAGGTATTTGTTGAGCTCAGATGTTGCAGATGTAGAGCGGATGCAATCTACAGTCAGACGAATCAAGGCTCATTCTCGAATGTAAATATGCACAGCTAAAGATCAAAAGGCCACTGGAAGAAATTGCATGATATGGATTAAAAAAAGAGGAAATCATGAATAGCCATATGTAGTTTTGGACTATTGACAAGTAATTTATGTGTGTGGTTTTCAACGTTTCACTTTGTTTCAGATGTAAAAAGCATATATAACACGTGTGTACGGCAACACGCTTAAGGCTAAGTATGCAAACAAACGCTCTCATTTCGAGTGGCAGCATACAATAAGAATGAAGTGAGGAAAGGGGAAAAAGAGTCCGTGTGTTTGCAGGTTGAAAGACAGAGAGACCCACATATTCTGTGAGGTCATAAAGGTTACATAAACACACTGTGTGACTAGGTTAACACACTAATCTCTGTCCTCGTTCCTGGAGAAGAAAGGGGGTTTTGTTGAAGTGCAATGATGACGCCGCTTTGGCTCATTCTGCCAAATGCCATTTAGTTTGACTGGAGAAGCTCCGCTGTCTCTTTGCCTGAATCTTTGCTCTGTGATGTGCACGCTGCACTATTTATTTCACCCCTTCTCCAGTCACTGTATGTTCTGTGGCACACTTTGTTTTGTCGGTAGCCCGCAGTCACTATGAGCAGCCGCCAAAACACACAAGCAAACACGTTCTTGCATGCAAGAAACACACACATCCTTGATGCCAGTAAAGATAGATTTATTGTTAACTTAGATTAACAGAAGATTCAACTGCGTTCTGAAGTTGCATAAGTAAATAATAAATCCATAATGATACCAGATATGTTTCAACATTTTTCAAAGGGGAATAAAACTGTAAATTAGCATTTTAGTTTTGCCTTTAAGCCATCTGTCCCTTCACAGCAATCAACCTTTGGGATCAGAAAGTGGAAGCTACCAAACAGTGGTGATTGCTGTAAGACTGCAAGGGAAGCTCAGTTTACCCTGCAATGTCCAGACGAAAAGTGGTCAAATATCTAAAATTGTGATCATATTTCATTACTAAATAAGTTGCTAAAATACCTTCAACTTCAGTTCAGAATCAGCTACAATGGCACTCATTAGATAAAGGCTGGGGTTTGCCCCGCCCATTGGGTGATGAGTGCCTCTAGTGGACAATAGGGGGTGGGCGTGGCCTCAGCAAGCCTGGACACTGAACTTCTGCATGGTGATTGGATAATCTGTCTAAAGCTGTTCCTACTTTGATTGCCACCAAAATGAGCGAATTGGTGATCTGAAAATATGAACTATGACCTCGGATGCATTTGTAGAAGAGTTGATCTACAAATCAACTTAGAAGTTTTCATAGTGTGCTTCCACCTTGAAGGACCAACAGCTGCCACTGCTGTCAGACTAGGCTAACCTCACCTAGCTTGCATGTGTAAGCATTGTCTCCCACTCAGTCTTAGTATTTGTTCATAATATGAGTCGTCAGCAACATCCTGCTAAAGCTGCCTTTTTTTTTTCTTTTGACAGTTTTCAGCATGTTTGTGTGGTTTCAACTTCAAGACGCTGCAGTAGTTGGACTTTTCTCAACCAAACCATGAAAGGAAAAAGTAGATGTACAGTACATTTAACACTAAACAGTTGACGTACAGTTTCCATTAAAACAAAAATTTAGGGCAATACCATCCCACGCATTCCCACAGAGGTCTGTTAACACTACGGCTGAGCAGCACCTTCCTCAGGATATGTTGAGCGTTTCCTCAACTCTATCTGGCCTATAATGATCAAGCTCCTTCTCGCGGTACACACATGTCAACTCAGCTTTCTCTAATAATGCAAGGCAGAAAGGCGGCAGCTTAAAGCCCGCTCTTTTTCCACCTCCCTAATATCCATGAGCTTAAACAATGGGACATTATGAGGACTGATCAGTGAAAGGGCCCATTGATTCTGGGGGCTGCAAGAAGCTGATGTATGGACCCAGAGGAGTGAGAGAGAGAGAGAGGGAAAAAGCAAAGCTGAGGGCAGTCATGTATGTATGGCAGCAGACTTGGAAGTGCAGTGTCCCTCGGGAACTCGTCTAAAACATCCACCCACTTCCTCCGCTGCTGCTGTAGGTGCTCAGCAGGCCTGACGCCTCGCAACTTTTTGTGTGCGTCTGTTTTGTTCAGGATCCAAACAACAACAGTTATTGCTTAATAAAACCGCCTAAAGGGAGAAAATGTGGTTCTTGTTCACATTTACATCTGCCAGCGGTCAAGCAGAGAGGCTGCCAGCACTTGAAGTACTAGAAAAGCTCTTGGAAAAGCTGTTTTCTGCGTCTGTGAGCCCACTACAGGAATGAACCACACAGCATAGGTAGAGTTTATTGGTCCAACGTAGCAGTAATTTAAAAGCCTGAAAAGAAACACACCTTCAGACACGTTATGGTGCACCTCAAGCACGCATGTGGACACGACCTTTGACCTTTGTGTGTTCTCACCCATTGATTTACTTATCCTGACACTCTCACATTCATATTGCTCAACAAATGGAGGTGATCCTCTAACCACTGACACAAGTCTCACATTTTTATACCTTTTTTGCAGCTGTTCTCACATCTGTCAACTCTATGATGCAGGTACAACCTACTGAAGTATGGGATTACATTTGTTTCAACAAAAATCTTTCACCAGTGAGGCAAAAAAGAAATTCACTCCATTCATTCTTTGCATCTATGAGGGTTAGCAGACATTCTGGGGGATTAAATGGGATCACCAGATTTCATCAGAAGGTCTTTTGTAATACTTCCCATTGGTTAAATATTGATAAAGAATGTCCAATAGCACAGATTCATAAAAAAACATATACGAATTACTTTTTTTTTTTAAATATGGAGATACAGGACCAAAAAATATATACAAGTGCATTTAATTTAATTCTGGTTTCTAATTTTAATTCTGGTTTAATTTTTTATTGTTTTTCTTCTGTTTTGTTTGATTCTTTTGAGATTTTGTTGAATAATACTGAAAGAAAAACGGACCTCATATTAGATGACAGTCAGCCATCCTAAACATCTGCTAACTCTCCAGATCAGTCCTATTGTTGAAACCTTCACGTGAACTCTCGTCCTTATAGTTTCTACAGGCGGGTGCCAATACAATCAGAAGGTATGGTTCCTCCATAAAGTCTGGCTGTAATTACATTTAATGACCACCTTTGTGAATCCTTTACCATCACATACAGTACTACCAGTTGCTGCTGTCATCATGCAGCAGAATAAATGGAGGTAAGTGGGAAAAACTTGTGCGTGTGATTTGATTCTCAGTCATTGTATTTGTCTTTGTCTGCTGCCTCCTCCTCCTCTTCCTGACCAGAGAAGCCACACAGGGATAAACAGTCAAAACACAGACAAGAGAAAAAAAAAGATGTTGATGTGTGATGTATAGTTCCTCTGTGTGTTTGTGAGTTTGTGAGGGTGTGGGTGTGAGTCAGGACAGTGCCTGATTTTTAAGATCCCGTAGCAGGGGATTGCATCTATAAAACATCTGGTTCAACAGGGCGATGAAACATTGATTGGAACGAATGATATAATAGAAAAAACTGCACGTAACCTCACTAGTTAGCACATTTATTGCATTATTACCAACCATACTGTTAATATTACATTTAATATGGCTGGAGGGCCTTTAATTTAATTCCATTGCATCATCAGTAATAACCATGTTTTATGATCTCTTTCATCCCTTTTAATCGAGCCAGCAGGTAAACTTGATAGGGATCATTGTCACCATGTCAGACCACAACCTTGACTGCCAGGTTTCATCATTACTCAACATGCAGTTGAAGTCTTATCACTATGTGTGCAGCCACTTTTGATATCAAGTATTGGCTGGTCTCTGAGAACATGGGGTGACAAGAGGTGAGTGCAATGGCATGTTAATGCACATGAATATGTATGACAGTCATATCAATGTCGAGTTTTCAGTAGCTTTAAGGCTTCAGGACTCATAAAAACAGATTCCCAATTCACCTGTAACAGTTTGTTTAACATTGTAATTATACTACAGTTCTCTTTGGTATTAACACTGACATTAACTGTGGTAAAGTGCAGACTGCTGAACTGTAGTAACTAGTAATAGGGGTCCTTAATCAGGTCACAGCCTGAGACTGCCCCTCCCCTCCTCCACTTGATTGAGAAGTAGAAGAAAGAAAGTGAAGGCATTGACATTTTCAGGTCTACATTTTCAGTAATACTTTTAGTATCTGGAAAACTGGGGTTGCGAGTTCCATATTCAGGTTGGCACGTGACATTACAATACAGTTCAGCGTGACTGTAGACATGATCATACAAAGGCTTGTACCTGACTTTATAGTTTGGATTTTTCTCTTTTGATTTACCTACTAAAAGGAGATGATGTCATTTACAAAAAGAGGCCTCTACCTGGTTCATGCATTAATGCCTTTAAAAGATATTTGACGTTCCAAAGACGTGTTGTCTGGTGGTCCTTCCCTTAGGCACTTCTACTGTGTGACTGACAACACAGCTGTGGTGGGATAAGAAGGAAAAAATAAAAGTATGACTTCACCCACTGCTGTCAAGATAATACACTTCCTCATGTATGTCAGAACGACAAGACAAGCTGAGAAGCAGGAAATCAACTACTCTTTAATATCAACAGCTTCAAGTACCTTGATGTCCACATCACAGAGTTCCTGACCTGGGGGATGCACGCTGACAAAGTGGTGAAGAAGGCATGGTAGAAACTGCACGGTATGAAAACAGACAACAAGCACAGAGCAGGACCACAAGACCCTGCAAATAGTTGCTCTCTTAACTCAGAATACAATAAGCGGAGCTCTCCATTGCCTTAAGGACATTCATATCAGCTGCAAGAATAAGGCAAAGGGAATCATTGAGGACCACTAACCACTAAGAGCCTGGTTTCTCTGCTGCTGTCAGGAAATACTGGAAACACCAGGCCTTCACATCACTGAGAGGCTCAGGAAGCGAGCTTCCACCCTCAGGACATTAGGATCTTTAATGAGATGTGATTATACTTGATACGATTATGTAACCTGATTGGAGAGCAGCTGAAACTAGTAAAAGGGAACTGAGCCTGATCAATAAAAGCTTCCATGTATCAACTGAATTTCAATAAAGATCTTTTCCAGTAATCAGATCACAAACTGAACAACAGATTACCTGTGAAACTGCTGTGTTTGCCAATTCCTTGCTGTTCATAAAAGGAATCAATGTTGTTTTTGCACAAACCAGCATACAGACATTAAGACCATGTGGACTAAACCAGCTCTGTGACCACCTCCACACCAACACGCTTGTTTCGCTGGGTGGGCTGATGGCGCTTCCCAAACCGTCCCAACATTCCACATGCCCTCTCTTTGGCCAACTGGCGTCCTGCCTAGACCTTAAAAATACGCCCCAGCTCCTGATACAGAAACAGACGGCAGATGTTTGTCATCCAGATGAGTCATTCAAACCGAGAATGAAAGCCCGATAAACAAGGTGAGGGGCTGTGCTGCCATATCAGGGACTGCATTGGCTGGACTGCTTGATCAATATCAAACATTGACTCCTGCTAGACAGCTGCCGCAACTCTCTCCTGTTTCAACATTCCCACGCTTACTTTAGTAACTTCAATACCCAGCCAAAGATACCAAATTTTCATTTGTCAAAACCAATTTGGGTTGAGTTGGGACATTTTGTAGATAATGTTAAGGCTTGACCTCGATAAAACCTTTAGTCAGGACTTTGCTGAAACGCCCTTCCCTTCTCTCAAAACACACAAATACACCACCATATTCACACTACTTTCTGCTGGATTCAGTCAAAAATAGTTGATTATTTCTCATGAAGGGATTTTCTGGCGAGGGCGACACGGTGGAGCAGTGGGTAGCACTGTTGCCTCACAGCAAGAAGGTCGCAGGTTCAAGACCGCCTTGGGGCCTGGGTCTGGGACCTTTCTGTGTGGAGTTTGCATGTTCTCCCCGTGTCTGCGTGGGTTTTCACCGGGTACTCCGGCTTCCTCCCACAATACAAAACATGCTCAGGTTAATTGGCAAATCTAAATTGCCCATAGGTGTGAGTGTGTGAGAGAATGGTGTGTGAATGGTGTGTGTGCCCCACGATTGGCTGGCGACCATCTGGGGTGTATCCCCCTGCCTCTCGCCATAAATGCGCTGGGATAGGCTCCAGCAGACCCCTGCGACCCCGAAAGGGAATAAGCGGGATAGAAAATGGATGGATGGATGGATGGATTTTCTGGCTGTGACAATTTCATCTGAGCACTTCTCACTGGTTTGAACACAATCACAGGCCACATGAAGCTGATAAACTCGGCTAAGCTCTGGATAAATAAGGATGTTTCTCATCTTTGACTCTGACTTATTTAGGTATGAGTATTGGATGTTTATTTATTAAGAAGAGATCAATTGGAAGTTTGTAACAATATTTAAAGATGTAACAGCAACAGAGTTTTTGGCAATCAGACCCCATGGAAATGAAAAAAATAAATGAATAATAAAGCATGAGCCCATAAGAAGGTAGGAGATGGGACAGGATTCCTCTGGAGTCCAGATGCTAGGGAAGTAGAGAAAACAGACAGTTGATGAAAATCTTTGGATAAGGCTCTCTTGATACGGCGTCTTGTTCAGATGCTGCTGTTGACAGGTGTTGAAGATGCTGTTTCAGACCCCTATCAGCTCATAACAGCAACAGCTGTCTGAGGTTGATTCTGGATCTTGAGAGCAATGAGATGCTTTTTTACTGAGGCTGCCAATCAGAAGAAACCAGCACATACCTCATGTGACCCCATCTGAACCCCAGCAGCCTGTTGCATTGGTAGCATGTGTTTCTGATTCCTACTCATTGTGTATTTCCAGCGCAACTGAAAAGAGATTTTTTTCCTTCAACAATCCAAAACATTCACAGAAATATGATGGCTCATGCATGTTCAAAGGCACATGGAGAAAATTATCATAAAGTAAGCAGATATCAATCTCTCCACTTAAAGTCGTGCGACTATATTTGAAATACAGCCACGATGTGGCATGAGAGGAAAGCAGGTCTGCCTCAAGTGCAGTCATTTTCTCTGTAGAAACTACTGTTGGGACATGGCAGACTGATTCAAGATAAATGAGGCAGTAAAACAGTCTGCTGTATAACAGCGTATGAGGAGCCAGTGGTGGATTTATTTTTCTTTAACTGCCTTCACTGTGTTATGCAGACACACTTGAAAGTTTATCACTCTGATCACCATTACACTTTTGTGCTCACACTCTGGGTCCATATAGCTTTATCTGAGTGGCACACTGTTAGGAAATCCTGAGTCATGCAAATAGACACTTGTTTTTTTTTTTATATCTCTAGATAAGGTCTGGGGATTATATAAAAAGTGTCCCATGTATTAAAGACTCAGAGAAACAGAAATGCATTCCTCCTGTATTTAGAACCTTTGCAGTTTCATATCATGTCAGGCAGTAGCTCCCTCCACCTATAGTGATTTCTAGCATGGCCCACTTGCCCCCACTGTCACACACACTTTTTTCAGTCTCCCAAGCAAAAATCGATCAATCTGAAGAGAAGCTCGTGAATATTAATGAGATAGACAAAAAAACATGTGTTCTTTCTGGAACTTCAGCGAGGTGCTTGACAAAAAAATACATTGAGTTTTCACAATTCAGAATTTTTATACTTTGAATTGCAAATATTTCATGTTAGGGACATTAAAACTTCAAATAAGTCTATGATATGGGACTAATAAAAAAATAGGGAGTAAATAAATAAATAAAGGAACTAAATTGAAATACTTGTGCTTTTACACAGATAAGATCATCCAAACGCAGCAGAAATCCATTTCCATTTTTGTTTGACTGGCCACAGTTAAACAGAATTGTTTGATCTTCACAAATCAGAATCTTAAACATCATCAACATGAGGTATGTGGACTGAGGGTGAACGGACCTTTCTCCCACTCCCTCCAGAACGACAGCATATTCCAGACTCAAACTCACTGCTGCCTAATGTTGCATAACTCTGTTGTGTGCTGTAACAGAGCTTGACCTTGGCTTCAAATATCCTGACTCATGTCACAGCCCTCAGACACACTGTACCATAAAACTCTCTTAGTGGCGTGTTTGTAACAAGTGTCATGACTTGTCAAAATCCATTAGGAGTAATCTCCATCATGCATATTATAAAACATGTTATCCGTTTATTGCAGACAGTTTATGATTACTCCTGAGAATATGGCCTGTTTTCTGCTGCTAGGATTGCTATTGTTACTTGTAGTCTACTGCTATGGGATATAATGCTGTCGAACCCCTAAATTATTTAATTATGAAAAAAAGGCATTTAGGAGGCATGTAGTGTTGTGAGGCACAGTCAGTAAAAATTTTACTAGAGATATTTGCTACTTTCTTATGAATATTTATATAATCCATACAAAGAAAACTTGCACATAGTCCTGTGCTAAGGAATTACAGTGGCCACGAATCAACCAAATACTAGAATTTGAAAAATGTAATTTCTAGGTCCCATATTAAAAACTTTTCCTGGGTTTCCCTAACAATAATCAAAATAATCTAAATTACATACATACATAAAATCTCACTTTCTGTGATACGGGACCTGTAAATTATATTTTAAAATCTCACTTTAGCAATTGATGAATCGTCATTGATAAAGTACTCCTTTGTGTAAAAGAAGAAATACCGTTAAGAAATAAAAGTCTTGAATTCGAAATATCACTAACACAAGTATAGAATTATCACCAACAAAATGTACTTAACATATCAAAAAGTAGTAAAAAAAAGTGTGGACTGTCTTACATTATTAAAGTTTAATATACTGATTTAGTTGTTAAATACATGTAAGAGCATGGTTGGCAAAAGGAAAGTCAAAAACCTTTTAAAATACAATTTTAGAAAGCATTCAAAATCTCGAAATATTAACACATAGAATATAGTAGATAACTTATTTAATGTTTTTTAGTCTTTAAACTATTTGGTACCAAGTTTTTAAGGTTACACCACATGACAGTTTTACCATTGTCTATGCTACTTTCAATACTCGCTTACTGTCCACACTTATTACTTTAAATAATAAAGGCTGCTGCTAAACGAGCCTAATCCGTTTACTTATCCACCTGTTGCCAGGCGACAATTCACAGCAGGGACTTTGTATTTTCTCTACATTCTATTGGAAACAATAAAAGCGGCTGATTGATAAGGAGACGGGAGGGAGGCGAACGCACAGACGCGCGGGCACATATCTGTGGACCTGCGCATCCATCCACTTGTTGACAGTCGCGCGTCGCTCTATTTAAAGAGGCAACGACATGGCACACGGTCTGGTCAGGCGAGAGTCGGTGGACACGGAGATGCACAAGTCCGAAGACGCGACCAAAGCCTTCGTCTACACCAAGAAGAGGGGCTACGATGTCACCCGAAACCCCCACCTCAACAAGGTGAGCGCGGCACACACATTTGGGCGAGTTTCCACCTGTTTCTGTGAACAACAAGTGGGCTTGTTGCTGCCTTCAGGGGCTGTGGGAAATAGGGGGATTTTAATCATGGAGCCCCGTGTAAACGCTGACAAATATGGACATTTTCTTCATTAGTATAATGTATCTAGTTTTTAAGAGGGAGTTGAGCTCTGTGAACCAATTCTGAGTTGACGCCATAGCAGGTAACTTTCTTCCAAATGTAGTTTTTTTATATTAGAGACCTATTCTATCAGTCCGTAGCCTATAGCGAAGGTGTTACATGTTGCCCTCAGTTCTGTGACGGTCCTCTCCATCTCCTCCTGTATTTACAACCATTAAAAACATGCATTATTCATGCTTTCAGCATGTTGATAATGCTGCTATTTAAGAGGTACACAGGCCCTCTTTTTGACGGAGGTCTCAAGGAGCAGTGAACGCAGCATTAGCCAGGAGGTTTAGGTATCAGCTTTAGACGCGGTTATATTTAGATTTAAAGAGACCACACGCTGGTTACACACACACGCACACACACACACACACACACACACACACACACACACACACACACACACACACACACACACACACACACACACATACAGAGTGAGAGAGGGGGTTTTGTTGCTGTGGAGCTGATGTGCATTATTAATGATGAATGGAGAGTCAGGCCTCTCCACAACATGTGATTCAGCATATTCTGCTGGGAGCTCTGTGTGGAAGCTGATATAATGTCAAGTCACGACTGCCTGCATACACACTCTAAATATTGGATTTAAGCTGGTCTTTCGTTTTCTAATGTTAAACGAGGAAGAATTGTAGGAAGTTGCTTAATAATGAAACAAAAAATACAGAGCAACTTCCTTATATTATAAAATAAGAGGATGCGTTTTGCATGTTGCGAGCATGTCCCTTTGCTGTAGTCCTTGTCACTGCTCAAACTTTGCTGTTGTTGGATCAACCCAGTGTATTTTTTTTTTCTCCCCATACTGAAAAAGGCATCAGTTACAAAAGAGCCTCTGGCAGCTTTCGAGCCCTTCCAGCGTTTTCTCCTGGTCCGTGTGGGAGGGATGGGGCCCCAGAGGTCATCAGCGCAGGCCGTGGTGGTGACAGGGTCTGGTCTCTGTCCATGGTGCTGACTGACCATCAAAACAACCAGCTGGATCCAAGCAGGTCCCTTTTACGTCACGTGTGACCCGCAAACAGCCAGAGTGGAGTCTGCCGAGCTAATTTTAAAACACTTATAGAGTGTATCTCCCCTCCCCCTCTTGAGTGGTTTCCTGCTCTCTGACTTGCACATTTTGTTTCCCTTTAGGCCTATTATGGTTAATCTATACATTTTTCTGTTGAATATCTCACATGTTCCACTATAAAATCTCAAATTTATTAGGAAAAACACATGCTGCTGTTCCCACTCGTATCTCTATCACCCATTCAGTCCAATCATGCAACGTTTTGGAGTGTTAAAAAAACGGTCCTACTCTGATAAAATGTGCAGACTGTTTAGCCCCGTTGATGGAGCTGGCAGCCTGGGCGGTGTCAACGCTGAGCTGATAAGTGAGATAATGGAGTTGAAACAGGCCGGTGACTGTGTGGTGAATGGTGGCGAGCTGGTGGCTGCACAGAGCGCTGTTTGTTAGGCCAGTTAATGACTCCGCTCCCGAGACCACCACATGCTGCAAATCGGCCCTGTGTATTTGTTTTTCAAGGATTTAAGTGTGCACAGTGTTGTGGGTGAGATGAGGCATGTGCACAGATGCTGTGTGACGCATTAGAACAAACCAGGGCTACCTTTGTTGCTCAGGTGTGTTCAGAGAGAGAGAAAGTGTAATGTCATGCTTTGTTTTCCATCAGTATTATCCTGCTATCAAACCTAAACCTGAAGAAAGGAAAAATTACCTCACATGGTCTTGTTTACTGAAATATTTATTAATGTCTGACAAAACACAGAATATATTCTATATTGCCATATAAAGTGACATAGCATACATGAGTTTTCTTTTTTTTTTTCTTTCAGAAATGTGACCCTGATTTGGACATGGTAACCATGGATAGTCATAATGTCCTCTTGTTCGTTTTTTATGAAGTTGTGACTAACCCTGAAAAATGTATGTTTATACTTTTAAGAACCAAAAGTCGTCTCGATGAGACATCCAACAGAACTTTCACAACCTGATTTGATTGGCACAGTAAGTGCAGTAAACCCTTTATTAAGCTCTATCTTATGTTATAATTCTTCTTCTGCCATGAAAGAAGTCTCTTGTTTATCCATCCAACCATCATTTTTGTCCAGAGATCATTTTTCATTTGTATTTGTCTAACTGCTCTGACGTAAAATATTTTTTTCTTTCATCAGGTTATGAGGACGTCTGTTTGTAGTTGATGTCAATCTGGAAGCCTGTTGCTTCAGTGCTTAGACCTAGCCCAGTAAACTGGTTGTTTTCATCTCAATGTACACTTTGGGGCCCTGAATGGCTTTAGTGTATGAGTGAGCTCTTAAAGACTGCTGGATAGATCGACCTAAATTTGTGACTGGTCTACCAATCGGTTGTTACACTGTGTTTTGCCTTTTTTAATAGAAGTCTGACATTCAAATCATGGGTCCTAGGACTGAAATCATCATTAAGGCTTTCAGCTTCCGTTTACTTAGAATTTTAAATTAGCACTCTGTCTTCTTTCTTTTTCTTTTCTCTGTATCCTGTGGCTTTCTCATTAGTGTAGTGAATGTTACGAGAGCGGCATATCTTTGTTCTCCACTTTATTAGGCGGCTTTCATCTCAGCTCACACTTCATGTTGTTTTACATTCGTCTGTAATAAAACTGGAGTTTAATAGGATTAATTACACTAGCACAAGAATTGGGCTTTTAAACCTTCAGCAGTGAGGAGCCTGTTTAACAGTTTGCCCTGACCTCAGTGCATTTCAAAGAAAAATAATGAGTCCTTTGTCCTTTTTTAAATTTGAATTATTTTGAGAGAAAAATGCATCATGATCATGTTATTTAATGCAATTATAATATTTGGCTGCAAAACAAGACATTTTGCCACTGGTTGGTGGTTCCGTCTAATCAACCTGGCCTCCTCATCAGTCAGCTAAAGTCACCCAAAACACAGGCTCCCTTAAATACACAGGTTAAAAAAAAGGTTTCTTGTGCTGCCAGGTGAACCATCCACTGTCGGCCCCGTGCATGAACCGGTGCGAGGAAATTGGAGGAGAAGGTAGGAAATGACTGCTAAAGCGCATTAGTCGCCAGGCACAGGCAGGCTTCTGTGGCGCCGGCAGTGGCACATTGTTGCCCTCCTTCTGATTTCAGCGAGCCCCGGGGGACGAGGTGTGTTTACCTCCCTCGGCTGGCCCACTTCACCCCCTAACAGGAACCGGTCACCGCACAACCTGCTAATTGATGCTGAGGGACGGCAGCGCTGAAAGCAGCCTGTCCTCACATCGACGGGCTTCGATTTCCTTTTAATCTCTCCGCACACTCACACACTGCGTTCACATACACAACAGATGTATGCGCATACAGGTTCACCTTACTCTTTCTGGTTAAGGCTGCCTCCTCCTTCTCCAGAGGTGGAACCGGATATTATAGGTGTGTTTTGTGTGTGCTTGCTGTGCAATAAAGAGATGAAGTGGTGGTGCAGGCTGCAGAAAGGGTTCTCTGTGGCGAGGACGAGAGCGCTGGCCACGCTCCACAGACGTCCTCTGTCTCTCCGCTTGATCACGCATTAATGAGGCATCTGTGTGGATCCCGGCCCTCAGTGCGTCTCTCTGACGCTGGTTCCGCCTGCAGTGACCTTGAAAAACAACAACAACAACAACCTCTCTTAAAAAAAACGCTCTTAGCACCCAATCAGGGATGCCGTTTCACCTCAAACACTGAACTGAGTGCTCGGTGTGTGTCGATGACCAACAGATGCCCATTCACTGGCTCTGTACTGTATGAAGCAGGCACAACAAGTGCAGTCAGTCATAAAGGTTAAGGAGAATGAGGGCTGCACCTCCTGTCTGTTTGTTATCCTGTTTTACAGTTTCACGGCAACTGTCTGGCAGGCGCGTTTTACTTGTTTGCACAGGAATGTCGGGCGAACCTTTTACAGTAATGAATAGTATGTATTCAAAGCAGAAGGCCCGAGAGTGAGAAACGGTGCTGCTTTTTATTGCTAAATCCCAGGAAAACACAAATTGATACCCTTGATTAAACTGTAACATTTTGTTTATTGAGGTTTTTTAAAATCACTAACAATTAGGATCGTTGGAGCTGACGAACGATGAATAGAGTGGTGAGGCCGTGCCTAGACAGCAATGCAATCGAATGCCCCATTTGGAACCACTGGCGTCACACATGACATTGCAAGCGGGCCTGTTAGATGAAAGACTTGAACTGAGGTTCTGTGTTCTTGGCAAGCGCTGAACAACAGTGTATCTGATTGGACATCGAGGATGTGCTGGTATGCCAAATGGCGACGGTCCTGATAACCTTCTGTAGCAACTGGAAAGCATTAAGTCTCTTGTGTTAGTTGCTCTGTTTTGGCTGGAGTGGCTTTTGCTCTCAGAAAATATCCCCCCCCCCCCTCACAAGAATTGCATCTTCCCCTAACCAAGACGACAAACAAACAACAGACAACAAAGCCCGGATTTCTTTTCTAAAATGGAAGTATTTGTGTGCGGCTCTCTTAAGTCTCAGCCTTGGGGTAGAGTCATGCGTTGTTGGTTACCATACAGTGACTGATCTGCTGAGCGCCTCATGTGAGACATAATGTGCTCCAGCCGGTCTGTGGCGAGGCTCGATAAGGCTTTTATAGCAGTGCATGTACCCAATCGAATAATGTCACAATTGGTAAAAGGTTCAAGTGGTCTCGAAACATAGTCTAATGATGACGTGGCGCTGCTTTTTGCCAGTGCAGATTGAGTCAGAGCGTCAGCAGGGACTAAATTTGTTTTCTGCACTGTCACGATTTAAAAAGCTTAGTTCTCTGTGGTGGCGATGATATGTTTGTACCTAGCTAAGCTTCCCATGCATGTTTAGAAGTCATTTCACAATGTCAGGAAATCTCTCTGTTTGATGTTTGTCCTAAAGAAATGATTTAAAATAATTTAATTTTAGATTGAGTGTTTAAACATTATGCAAGATTTAGTGGCATTAAGTTTCATCCAACTCAGAAGTGTCAAACTCATTTTAGTTCATGGGCTACTATCAGAATAATGGGCCTGACCAGTAAGTTTGATCCACAATAACATCTAGCATTAATGACAACACATCTAAATTTCTCGTTTTAATTTCATGCATAGAAGTAAAACTATAGTCTGATTAGATTCTCATGATCCGTCCAGTTGCAAAACAAGCGATGAACAGCCTTCAGAAAAAAAGCCGTGAATACCACAAACACTGAGGCTTCCCATTTCTGTGAAGGAATAGGAAGTGGTCAGCTTTTTCTTAGAAATAAAAAAAAAGTTGACTGCAGGGTAAAAGACTTATTAGAGTACAGAGTATTTGTCACTGCAGGTTTCACAGTCCATAGACTGCACACCAGATTAAACCCACAGTCAGAGTCCACAGAGAAATGAGAGGAACATGGACGCAGCATGTAGTTCTGCCTGCAGCCACACTACTGGCTGCAGTGCAGAGTGGCGCTGTTCATATTTCTCTGTTGACTGTGCAGAAGCAGGGATCACACCTACTGTATCATTTCACCACAACTTCAGCCAAAATATGAGCCTGTTGTTGTTATTGTTGTTGTGGTGGTGGTGAATGAAACTGGCAGGACTTTGTCACAGCTGATATTCATCGACTGGCCTTCAGTAAGTTTGTTCCTGAAAATTATTCAGACATTTGTGTTTCATTATTTTAATGGATCGCAGCCTCTCATCCATTTTTCATAGAGCAGATTAATCTTGTCGGTTAACGGACGTCATCGCTTCATATTTAGCTTACAGACGCAAGAATGGTATCAATCTTTCCATGTAAAGTTTATATTTTTCAAATGCCAAATCTTTAATTAGGACCTATAATAGATTTCAATAGTGTTTAAAACCACTGGTTATGTTGCTACTTGATTTTAATCTCAGTTATGGAGTGTGAGTGAGTTACCATGATTTACCATTGAAGTGTGTGTGTGTGTGTGTGTGTGTGTGTGTCTGTGTCTGTGTTTTACAGGCCGTTTAGAGGTGGATGACAGTGGTTATGTGAGGTTGAACTCAATGCTGTTGACAGTGAGATTACAAGCATGCATTTAACTGGGTGACGAAAATGGCACAAACATCTCTCTGTTCAGGTTTCATGCAGAGCAGCTGCACTTGCCCCTCACTAGGTGGACTGCAGAGCTTCATGGAAATGTGTGTACAATATATATATGTGTATCGGGGGAGGGGGGGGTGTCCCAGGTGTGGCCAGGTGTTTCGGGTCGACCGCACGCATTGCTGGTGACCAGACATTCCTCTGATGGATTGGACTGAATCGGGCAGACAGAAAGAAAGTGCACCCTCGTTCCCCTCCAGTGACCAACCTGCTAACCTGAGCTTTACACACACACACACAAGCAGGCATGCAGGCACACAAAAACATGCTGTTAATGTGCAAACACATGTGCTTTTATCAGTGTATTATTCAGGGCTGGGTTAAATAAACTTGAGTGAAACATGATCGGACAGTCAATTCATCCGTCTCTACACACACACACACACACACAGACTTCTGATGCAGTTTATTCAGGAGCCGTTCCATCCAGATGGCTCCACCTCCTCCACTCCAACTCAGTTTTTTGTAAGTTAGTCCTCATTCATGTGAGGACAACGGAGAAGCCATTAGCCTGTCCCAGACAGAGAGACGGAGACAGTCTGAGCCTCATCACCTCACTATGAAGCTCTTCTCAAGCGTCCCACCTCTTTCATCCCCTCCTGTCTTTTTCTCCTCCGCTTCTCCTCAATGCGGCTTTTGTCTTTAATATTGGAGCAGTGGAGGTCTTGGCCTGGTCTTAAAGAAAGATACAGCAGCAGCAAGAATCTTGCACAGTTTTGTTTCAGCATTCTACAACATGCGTATGAGCGTTATGTATAAATGGGTTTCGCAAGGTCAGAGAGATGGCTATCGGTGTTACACATTCCATGTTGATTGACATGGTTTATGTCACCTTAGAAAAAAAAGGGAGGTTAGACTGAATGGATTTAAGGAGATAGTCATAAATGTGTCTGTGAGAAGGCCAAAGGTCTGGGTGTACTAGTATTTAAATTGGCGGGCAAAATGTATTTTGCCTTCCAAATAAATTAAGGAATTATTTCCCTCACTGGATTTGCTCTCTAGTGGGAAGTTAATCCTTACTATTTTTCTCTACTGAACTTTGACAGGAATGGTTGACCAACAGCAACCCATCTTTATGGGGATAACCTTTAAGAGTACAGAGGGGGGTCCTCAGAATATAAACTTCCCCATGTATCCATGTATTAAGAGATACAAATACTGTAAATAGTATAGTCCCGTATAGTCTCATTAGTTTTTAAGCTAAGTAGTTCAAGTTAATTCTTGCTAACCAGTGGTATCCCTACAAATATGCCTGCAGTTTCTCACATCACATACTGTACCAAATAATAGCTGGGCCATCTTTAAATGACTGGTGCAGGTGTATATGTTTGAAGATAGTCGCAGGTTCAAAATAAACAGTGAGTGCAATTTATTTTTTTAAAAAGAAGGAGATACTGCATGCGTGTTCTGTGCGGGTCTTTGCTGTGCTGCAAATGGAGGATGAACCGGGATGAGGTGTTTTACCATCAAATTTCCCCTTCTATGTTTCCTATTTTGACCTGCAGTGAAAATATAGTAACACAAAGAGGGTCTTTGGCAATGAAAAAGGCCCTAAAGCTGAAATATATCTTCTCGATATATCTATTTCATTTGTGGAAAATGCTTCACATCAGCTTCAGATAGAAGTTTAAATTCATTTTTTGTACATAAAGAGGACTGTGGGTTTTCCATCCTCTAATTCATCTTGTTCTACAGGTTAAGAAAACATACCGTCAGCTTGGTTTCAACTCCTCTCTCATCACAAACTGATCCAACACAAACAAGGCAGTTAAAAACTGGCACACTTTGTCTATTTCTCTCTTACTGTAAGTGAAGAATTGTACTTGAAGCCTGAGCTGCAGCATTACTGGTGATGTGTTTTGGCCTGGTGGGATGTTTCCTTTGTGAGGAGATGTTCTCTTTTCTGTCAGGTTACATTCACTGGGCCAGCTGCCATGTAGGTGGTCATCGAGAAAGCAGAAATGTCTGTCATTACAGAAACTAGCGGTGTCAACTAGGGTGCTTTTCCATTAGTGTTTGACACGCTCTCATTTCTGATGCTGCACCTCCCTCAGTGAAGTCATAGGGGGAAAACAGAAAAAAGATGCTGTTTTTCCAATTCAAATGGAACTATTAATTCCCATCCTAAGGGAAATAATAAAAGAATAAATCCCTCTGGTTTCTCTTGATGACGACTGACTATTATTTTCTTTTTATTAGACTACAAAGAGATTAATTGAAAATTTCCTGCACAATTAGGACAGTTCAGCCAGAGAAGACTTCACTGTGCAAGTTGAGGCATATGTCATATCACTGCAGCTTTAGTTTTCTCATTGTTGTGAGCACTTGTGATGTCAGACGAGGACGTCTAAGCATGCACTGTCACCTAAACAAAGCCGACAAATGCCGAAGCCCAGAGCATCAGCGCTGCCGTTTTTTTTTCAGACTTGGACACTTTCCCAGCAACACTCAGGCCCCTAAGTGACCTGCACTGTGGAAAATAAAAAAGGCCGACTCAAGGGGATCGGCTGCATTTGAGGAGTCCTACATGTGTGCTGCCTCCACCCTCCCAAGGCCGCCCTCCCTGAGTCAACAGTGGCTCTTTTTTCAAGGCTGTTTGACCAAAAAGTGTGTCCGTACATTCACAAGTTGACACCTACTGATTTAAGGAGCCCCGCGCTCGCATATTTGCTCAGGATAAGGAATATAAGACACTCCTTTTGGTCGGTCTCCGGGCTCGGTGTTGCTAGGGGAGGTTTGGATAACATGACTCATGAAAGTGAGGAGAACATTTAAGGATTAATTGCTGCTCTCTAATGGCAGATTTGGACAAGCAATGTGCTTTCGTTCATCTTGAAAGCTCAGTAATTGATACAGGTGAAGTCAGGGGAACTAACAAACCAAACGTCAAACACTTGTGGGGTCTTTAGTTCTAGTGCCAGGATCATGTCTTACTATTTCCCCCCTATTCTGGCAGAGGAGCTGTAGCAGTAGTTCGGAAGTTCAGAGATTTGTTATGAGGAATAAACAAATATCTCTTTTTTACTGCTAAATGCACATAGAATAAATCAACTTACACCTTTTTTAACTTTGTTATAAAACACAGATTCAGACCAAATTTCACTGAGCTGTATTGGCCTAAACAGAATGTTTTCTTTCAGTCAACATCTGTGTCTTAATTCGATAAAATTACAGGAAATGTGAATTTGTACTTGCTTTTAATTGTTTTTTATATTGATGCAATGGCTTATAAGGTTTTCATCAACTGGCACATGTCATTGTTTCCTGTGGCCAACCTCTCCTTTTTCTTTCAGCTGATTTTGTCCTATACGAGCGCACTATACGCACTTTTCCCCCTTGTCTTATTAATGGAAGCTGCTTGAAATAACTGGAATTGCTCCTCATCATATCAAGTGCTGAGTCCCACATTAGCCGTAAAGATAACCTTATCCGCACTGAAGCGAAAACACTTAGCTAATATTATTGAGGCAAATCATAACCTCACACACAGAACTGTCTGGAGAAGTCATCCTTGGGAACTATAAAAAGGCGATTGATTTAAAAAAAATACTCTGCAGGTAATTGGATGAACTACCTCTATCAGCATCTATCACAGCCTGAGTAACACATCATTCTTTCATCACGTGGACCACTGTTCTGGATAAATGAAGCGTGGCAGGATGGACTCTTGTGTTATTGTGTGATCTCATGATTTCGCAAATTCACATCCCCCGCTAAGGAAGCAAACACAGGCCCTCATAGCCTTACAGATGTAGTTTCATGGCATATTTCACTAGAAGACACTTCAATGTTTGATGTAGACGTCTAGTTAGATTAAATAAATGGTGAAATAGGAGGTCAAGCTCTTTCTCTAAACCAAATATGTAAAATTAAGTTAAATAACACAGAGCTGCATTTCTGCTTTGATTAATCCTCATTCTGTTTCTCAGGGCTCCTATCTGACAGCGTTATTAGCACACTTCAGCATGTTGATAGAGAAAACATTAGCTATCATGTGATTAATGTGTTTGGCCCTCTGAACAAAGTTCGAGCACCATAGTCCTTGGCCTGCTAATGACCAAATTTGTTTAGGAATGAGAGTGCACATGCAGACCTTACACGGCACATTTGTTGGGAGGCATTCATTGGGAAAGGCTTAGTCAGGCCGTAGGATCCTGAGAAGAGGCGACCGGGAGCTGATGCATGCTCTTTCTCTTCCTCCTGAGAGAAGGGGATAGGTTTAATGGGCTTTATTCACAGGACAATCCTCTTGAACCATGGTATGCTTCCATTTTAGCAGGAAACAGATGGGGGGCATCTGGCCTTTGCTGAGTAACTACAGGATTTGAGCACAATAGGACAAGCTGCTACTTTATGACTTCATGCTGAATGCATAAATGATCGGAAGGATAGATGAATGACGACTGATTGACAGCAATCGTAATGTGTCTAGTACAAGAATAAATGACTTGTGAAGACAAGTTTCAGAGTTACATTCCAGTTTGCGTCACCACACCTTTTTCTTTTACTCCATATCATTTGTCCCTAACCATTTAGTGTCGAGTGGCTCTTTGCTGAACCCTTTTTATCTTTTCTCCAGAAGCAGATCGAGATAAGCCATTGTGAGACACACTGAGCCTGAGCCTGTGTCAAGAATAAGTGCAAAACAACTTCCAGACAAATATTTGTCAGGCTCGATGGCCTGCATTCACGGCGAGGCATTGAATATTTGGTACATTGAGGCGTTGTCTCCATTCTGCTCCACAGTCGCTTTGTGTGTTTTCATGTGACATCCATGCCCCATACATTCCTGCAACTTTATCTCAGCAAACTAACAGATTAGACCATGATTTACTGTATTTATGGGGATATTTTAAACCCAAACCCAAAATGCACAGGCCCTGTTACATACTGTATGTTAAACATCATCAGCAGCATGCATTTCTTCATGCTTACACTGGCTACAGTATGCTGTGGTAATGATAATCAGCCTCAGCGCTGTTGTGTCACATCTTCTACTGAATGACCCATTTGTCTTCATACAGGTGGTCTGGTGTTTCTCCCTCTGGCAGGTTCACTGAGCTCAGGGTGCAGTCCTGTCTGTCACTGATGGTCGACTCTCAGGAGCGGAGAAAGACAGCGGATAATGAGCTGTCCGTGATTACCTCTAAGCCACCGGAGGCTGGATGGAACAACAAGAGCTGTAGTTAATCATGGTTTATTAAGTCCTATATCGTACACTGTAAAATGGAGCTTGTTGTATTTTCTTAAGAGGAAGAGTGAAATGCTTTAAAAATGTTTAACGAATTCAACAAAAAGGATAGAAACTTCTTTTGGGGAGTCGAGTGTAGTAGCAACTTGTAGCAGCAAGACAAAATCAGAAGAATATTATTTGAATCCTCTAAATTCCTGTTGAATGTTTTACAGTATAAATCTAATTTTATTTGCTTTTTAGTTACAAGGTCCAGGTGTCATATAAATACTCCAGAGTTTTAAAATGTTCAATCAAATGTTCATAGAGAAAGAAGCCTTAAAATGAGCTGTTGGGGGTTTCTATAAAATAGTGTTGTCACAACTACACAGTCCTTGCCTAACCCCACATTCACAGCTATTAAAATCAGTTATTCAGAGTAGTCATTAATATTAATAATAATGAGACAAACACAGAACAACCTGTGCTCCAGATAAAAGCTTGAGAAAGACGTAAAACTTTATTTTTGATACATTAAACCTCACATATATATCTTGTTAGGATCACAACTTAAAAAAAAACAGGAAAAGCATATGATATGGGACCTTTAAATATATGGTGAATCACCATTGTGAGCGCTATTGTTAGCCATGTTGTGTATTTTCAGAATGTACTAAAATCAGTAGATGGGACAAAAAAAACTGGTTATATAATAATATTCACATGGGGCACATAACACATTCAGAATGCTAAGCTTTTGAAAAATGTCAATGTCTTTTAAAACTTGGAGTTACCAACGGGGCCTGCGGTCAAAAAGTAATACTTCACCAAATTCCCATGTGTGTCATGGCTGTTCGTAAACACTCTCATAGGTTAAAGATGTTAAATGGATAGCAGAAACAAAAATGTCATGTCTCCCTTTAATGTGGTGGACTCAAGCACACGTTTGTGCTCGCATGAAGTCGTTATAGGAGATTTATTGTGGCCATTTGTAATGGAATTTGCAATAGAGAGGCAAGTTAACACAATGTAGAGCGGCTTTAAGATATAGCTCTTGTGGGTTTCAAGGTTCCCCTCAGCGAGCCAGGAGCGTACACACACACACACACACACATATTCACTTTCTCTTATATTTGTGAATAGAATCTAATTCACACCAGGCTGTGCAGGGTTTTCCATTCTTCGATGTTGCACCTGATGAGAGGAGACCCATAAGTAAACTCCCATTCACTTTCTGCTTTGTAGAATTAGGGCCATTTGACAAAAAAACATCACTCATGCTTTTCAATGAGAGGAAGCGGTTTACCTTAAAGTGGCTTTTATGAAATGTGTGGAACCTAAAGCTTGTCACTGTGCAATTTTTTAGTTTAATGTAAGGCACTCTATCATCACAATGGTAAATTGAAAAAGGTGTGTGGGGTGGAGGGTGAGTGTTAAGGTCAACGAACTGTTGTACTTGTCATGTGCTGCACAGAGATCCAAAGGGCATGGGTCAGTCAGCAAAGGATCCTTCGGCATGCGCGGTGTTTTGAAGTTTAGGAGTGTGTCAGGGGGTAAAAGGGGTCATTTGAAGGCATTTTTGTTTTCTTTCAGGATGCGTGTCAGGCTTTCAACTCCTTAGGAAATGAGCACAGACGTCTCATGACCTTCATTGTCGCATTTCACTCTCAACTGGATGACTTGGTATGCTTGGATCTGCTTTAAATGAAATTTACTGAAGGAAATCGTCTTACCAAATGGACCTTTCCAACTTTGGCAGATTGTGTACATTTTCCCAAATTTACAAGCGATTTTGGACGCCATGTGCTTACATTTGTTTTCAACCCACTCTGACGGACTCCCTCGTGAACATGTGCTAACAGTATGTCAGCCTAACTGTTCCGCCTGCTCCTCGAAAATAATCTGACGTGCTCTCCTGGCTTTACTTTTACAGGAATCCCTGATTGCTATTTCTAAAGCAAAGCCACATTTATGATTCTATTTTTCATGCTTATTCCTGTCTTAAACATAAGCAGATACAGTATTCGATCAGCCAGCACTGTAAGTCGGACAATCGGGAAGAGAACCTGCTGCATGAGGACGAGATGGGCACTGCATATAAAGCTGTTTAACAACACTGGTAAATATAGTGACAGGCACATTGGCAGCAGAGATGGTTAGTGAGGTCACGTCCCAGCTGATGGGTCCAAGGTGCCATTCGCTGAAATAGTCTCAGGAAATTACTCAACCTTTACTCATTCCAGGGGCACGACAACCTGAATGCAGAAGGTTGAGGTCTGAGTTGGGAAATGTAGAAATCCAGTGCAGTAAAATTAATGGGACCAGCAAGATCCCTAATGTTTTATGTGCCACAATTTGTACTTACACTGCTTGTAACTATTTAAATGCAACACATGCATTTGTTTTTAATTTGCTGTGTATGTGGCAATGAAATGCACCGAAGTGGCCTTCAAGGGTACAGGATTTCATAAGGAAACGAGTCTATAGTAGAGGATGAATGGCATTCTAAATATGATAAACATCAAATATAGATCTGCTGTGTAATATAGTCCCCAACAAACACAGAAAATTACTATTGATTCAGAAACGGATCTCTTGAGGATTTAATTAAAAAAAAATGTTTTTACCAAATTAAGAAAGTATGAGCATTTTCAATGATTTACATCCACTAGAAACAAAAGTTACAAGAGTTACTTTACATTGCTCATGATGCAAAAACAGATGCTACATCCTTTTCTCTGTGTGAAACCCTGGTTAGAATCCCTAGGTCACGTATCACTGAAGTTCTATGCTAGTTCTCCCTATCCAAGGCATGATGACACTGCTTCAAGATAGATTGCCGTCTTATGTTGCTACTGTTTCCACTTGATTGCTGATGCCTACAGAATAGATATAGTGTACGATGGCTGCTACAGCCATTAAGAACAATGACTGCAGTGATGCCACTGGCCTTTGCTTACTCAAAATCAGGAAAAGCATTCCTGTGAAGCATGGGCTTCACATGTAGGCCCTTAGGAAAAAAAATGGTTTAAGTTTACACGAAACCTGCAAAATTGGACTTTTTTGAAACCGGAGAACATCCGTAGAATGACTCAATTTGGCTGCATAATTTCGATGACTGACACCGACACTGAGCCCCCCCCCCCGCCACCACAGTACGAGAGATATCCCATCATTCAGTGGGTGAGTGACGGCAGCCGCACACTGTCTTTCTAAGTGCTTCCTAGAAAAGAGACGGGGTGGATGAATGGAAGCGCTATGAGAGAGTAGAGGACAAATATTCCTGGGACGGGTCGACGGTTTGTGCACGATATTCAGTATTTGTGTTGGACTAGAACCAGGCCACCTCCGTTCGGATTCGTGGTTGCTGTATTTTTTGCAGATCAAACAGAGAGGGAGCATGAACACACATGCAGGCGCAGACCTCTGTGAAAGAACGCATTCATTTCTCACTTGTATCACTCCTCCAACACACACTTACTCTAATGTAAAATGTGAAGGGAACACATGAGAACACATCATATGTCACTGAGCCGGGTTATGGTTTACTGTCTCCGCTGTGTAGCGGAAACCACTAAAGACCACACTGTTGAGGTTTAACACCTCGCTTCTTTCTCCCTCTTTCCACTTCTTAAAACTGTCTGACCAAAACACAATCAAGCCAGTGCCGACATTTGGAATTGAAGCTGCATATCACATGTTACAGTTACAATAGATTCAAAAGGATTCATCGATTCCGTCAGAATGTTTGTTTTGGTGCAAAAACACCCACATCAGAATCAGGTTGATATAAGGGTTTTAAAAATAGAACCAATGTTGTGTGGATTGATTATACAGTTGCATGTGTTGCTAATTGCATGTGTCCCTTATTGTGCATTTGCTGTATTTATTAAAGGCTATGATGTTATATTTGTAATTTAAAGTAAAAAAAACGTAATCAACTCTCTAGAGGGCCTCGATGAAGCTCTAGAAAGCACAGGTTTCATAATATCCATAAGCCTCTCTTCTGATTGGCAGGTTTTTTCTTGGATGACATAGTATGCTGGCTACTGCATGACATTACAAAGTCAGAGAAGTTCACTGAGCCATGTAACAGCAAAGCTTCTAAATCCTAAAAAGGCTATGTGCATTTCCATAACTGGAAGTCAACCCCTTAACATGCCCTTAACAACAGAAATGTGTGTTTACAGCCTGGTACAATAAATGGTTTTTGCTCTCTATAGATTATTTCATTGTTAAAGGACAGGGTTGATTTTTTTTTTTTTTTTTATAATTCACCTGTTAAAATTCAATTAAAGCCAATTAATCGGGGGTAGAGTTTCACCTCCAAAACCCTTCTCTTTCTCTGTACAATTAGGATGCAACACATGCTTGGACTCACATCAATGAAATACATTTCTAACACCAATACTGAATTAAACTTGTTGCTCAATTACTGTCTTTCAGTAATTCATGTTGCTAAAGCCCACCTCTTCTAACCGTGCCAGACTGCAAAACACACATCTTCATCAGTGCACAGGGAAGCGGAAAATCTATACACTGGTAGCACTGGCCATCGGGAAATGATGTGGAATTTCAAATATCATGCATAAAGAAGGAGTGGTTCACTAACACCGATATGTTTCTTGCCACAGAATTGCCACATTACCCGTCATGTTACATCTGTACACCCAAGCTCATTGATTATAGCTTGTTTTCTTACCAAAAGAAAAGTAATGAGTTAACAATCAAACCTTATCTCTGTTCCCCAGCGGGATAGTTCCCCCCTGCCCGAGCAGCTGTTTTGCCTATGATCAGCTGTTGTCTTGTACAGCAGAAGTGTCTCCAAACAGGCTTGATTTGTATAAACTGAATACATATTGGGAAACAAAATGTTTTTTTCCTTGCATTTTTCCTTAGGCCAAGGATTGAGCCGTAACATATGGCGGTGTTGAAGCACTCTAACATGCTTGTTTAGGATTTGTCTGTGTTGCTGCTGCTGTTTGTAATAGTAAAGCCAAAAAAGCAACATACTGAGAGTCCTGTAGCAGTAATCACAGAAACCTTTAGGCAGTGCGTTACTTCTTCCTCTCATTGTGTCTGAGTCTGAAAGCTACGGGGCCTTCTGGCAGACTGGGAGGAGCAGTACTACGTCACAGGCCGGACCAGAGCTAACCATGCTAATGCTAATTGCACTAGATGGTGCTGCAGCACAGCAGAACAGATGTCTCTGACATAACGTCAACACTGCCCTTCTCCATAAAGCGATTTTTGGACGCGTAAAAGTGCAATTATGACGAAATCATCAAATATAATATCTGAGTACCTTTTAAACGCATAATTAGGAAGTAGTGAGTGACGGGTGGCTATCCGCTAGCTGTTTGCTAGTTGCAGCTCCCACCCAGCTCCACACTCAAGTCCAAGAGACACTTCTGGCCAAAATGAGAAATGGCAGATGCGTGCATCATGAACTGGGATGCTCCTCTCTGAGCGAGTCACAGTTTTTTTTAAACTAAAAGTGTGTGTGTGTGTGTGTTTTTTTCCAAACAGTCATGCCCAAAGCAGCTTTAAATGATTGTTATGCTCACAACTCAAACCACATTTGTGAAAGAAACCGCCGCTGATAGACCCTGCAGTGTCGATGTGTCTTTTCGTTCAGTCTCTCTCTCTACGTGGCAGCACCGTAGAGAGGCTGAGCTGAGTGTGGTGGTGGGGAATGATCTGGTGGTTTTAGCTGTTATGTAACCACCTGATCAGAGCCTCAAAAAGTTGTGAATACTGGCTCGGTCCGTTCCAGCGGGGCCGGTCACCCCACCGGTCGAACACCTTCGGCCTTCATGAAAAAGCAACCTCAACCCAGCCTCCCCGCTCCCCACTTCCTGTATCTTCCTGCTCTTTTCTTTGTTTTTGTCGTTCTTCTCCCCGCTGTTTCCCTCATCTTTGGATCGTCTCCTCTAATCCCAGCTATCATAACTCTGGGATGAATCTCTCATTCCACTCTCTTTACCCCCACCAACTGTTTTCACAGCGTCTAGACACACATGCCGCTGTTGATAAAACAAGAGGAGCCGGCGGACAATGAGGACGTCGTGGAGTGCGGTTCTTCTCTTGCAGCGGGATTAAATAGATTTGCAGCTCATCCATAGAGCTCTGCACAGATAGGACAGTTGTGTAGGCTTTTTTTCGTTTTTTAAAAAGCATCGGAAGAAAATGCACCTGCCTTTATGTTGTTTGTCTGCATTCACCAGCTTAAGGATGCGTGTGTTCATGAGAACTTGAACTAAATCTGCATGAGCATCCCTATTCTGTATATGTGTGCTTGTTTATGACTGGAGCAGGGATGCATGGATAGATGGCGGAGAGGCATATGACTCAATCTTTCCTCCAGCTGTTGGCCAGAGTCTCCCCCCGGCGTGGGTCAAACCAGTGAACTCATCAGGAGGCTTCCTGCGATAGCGAGTTTCTCATTCAGATCCCGCTGACTCTCAATATTTACGAGTTTCCTGCATGAGGTTTGGTTTCCAGAAGAGCTTACATTGCATGTCTGGGCCACATATTGTATTCATGGTTAAGAAAACAAATGTTTACGTGGGCATGACTGAACCATCCTAAGGCAAGAAACGACTTTACTCTCAAGCCAAGTCTAAATTCCTATCTGGTTTGTTTCTTATCCTTCCTTAGATACATTTTTTTTGTTTTTTGGTCTCGTTGCTTTGATTAATGGCGACGCTACTGTACGCCTGCACGAGCAGCAGTGCTTTTTTGCCGGAGGCCGGGCCGCAGTGTGTGGAGCACACGTGGCAGTAATAGCGGGGTAGAGTAGATGGCGCTGATGGCAGTGTTTATGGGAGCGAGCTCAGCACTCCGCTGCTCCCTGTTTGGTCAGCTGCAGAAAGGTTGCTGGTCCGAGGAGGACTGACATCACCAGCAGAAGTGAATCCAGATACAGCGGTCGGTGGTGTAACAGCAGTGTGGGCGAACTCAACCAGGACAGTCGACTTTCTCACGGTCCTGTTGAACGTCAGCCACGTTTTTTAGCCCCCCGACAGTTTCATTTCAGGTTTATTTAAAGTCATTTTTTATGCTGGCAAGTACTGGAGGAGCTATATGTTTCTTATAAAAATGTATGGTTATAAAGCAACAAGTAAAGTATCAGGATCTTTCTTGCCATTGTGGAAAAATGAATTTTAAGCAAGATAACAAATCCCAAAATATCACTGTGGATGTATAAGAAATAACCTATGTTTAAAGGCCACAGAAAGCATCACTGAAAGTTCGACATCTTGGGAAATTAAGTTACACGTTCATTTTCTTGCCAAGAGGTAGATGAGAAGGTCGAGAGTTTACGTTAGCATAAAGACTGGAAGCTGGTGGCAACAGCCGGTCTAGCTGGATCCAAAAGTAACAAAATCAGCCTTGTTTATCTTTGCACAAAAACCAGGCAACCTGTTTCCCCTTGTTACGATTCATCAGTGAGACACTGTAGATCCTCTAATCTGACTCCTGGAGAGAAAGCCAACATGCTTTTAAAGAATGCAATGTTCCTAAGTTCATTGAAAGTAATAAATAGCTTCCATCCATCCATTTTCTATCCCGCTTATTCCTTTTCAGGGTCGCAGGGGTCTGCTGGAGCCTATCCCAGCGCATTTATGGCGAGAGGCAGGGATACACCCCAGATGGTCGCCAGCCAATCGTGGGGCACACACACCATTCACACACCATTCACTCACACACTCACACCTATGGGCAATTTAGAGTTGCCAATTAACCTGAGCATGTTTTTGGACTGTGGGAGGAAGCCGGAGTACCCGGTGAAAACCCACGCAGACACGGGGAGAACATGCAAACTCCACACAGAAAGGTCCCAGACCCAGGCCCAAGGCGGTCTTGAACCTGCGACCTTCTTGCTGTGAGGCAACAGTGCTACCCACTGCCCCACCGTGTCGCCCAATAAATAGCTTATTTTTTGAAAAAAAAAAAAACATTGAATAATGGAAAACATGTTAGTGAAGCGTGAATAATTATGTCCACATCTCTAAATTTAAGACTTGGACTTGACTTGGTCATTTACCCAGGACTTATGACCTGGCTTTGTCCCGTCTCCGTCCTCTAGTCTGTGGATCAAACTCACTAATCATCATCAGCCAAGCAGAATAATTTCCCGTCTTTAAAATGAATGATGATTAAAGACCTGTGCACTTTTTAAACATCTTTATTTATTTTATGACTCATCTGTGTGACTGATGTGGTCTACCTGCTTCCACTGTGCCGTACAGTCCCATTTTCTTTTTTTGGTTATTATTTTTTTATTGGTGAAACACTGCAACATTCTTTATTAAATATATAAATAGTCCAGACCCAAATTATTAGGTTCAACACTAAGAAAAGGAAAAACTGTGGTTGCACTAATGCAACGTGAACACAATGCAGATAAATGAGGGGAAGCGGGGTTAAGATGGCTATCACTATACATCACTTTCAGCAAGTGGTTTTACCGATAAACAAGTCATACAAGAAGGCCATCTCTTGTAGCACCCCGGCTCCCCCCTCTCATGAAAAGAAAGCGTTCCCTCTCCCACACAGCATTGAATAGAGAAGTGCTCTGTGGCCACACACATCTCTGCCAGGTCGTATCTCAGTGCCAAACATTTGAGCCCTCTCCCTGTTGAAGGCCTGCAGGCTTTTGTCTCCGTGTCTGATCTGCGACTCTGGCTGAGAGCGGCTCAATGGGGAAAGGCCTCCCTATCGTGTCGGGCTCAGGTCTCTCTGAATAGTGGCTGTTTCTGCTGGTGCAAAGGGCATTTCCATTGAAGAACACACAAGAAAAAGAAGAGGGGTGGAGTGAGGCAGCATCCAACTGTTTGACAGATTTTCATTTGGAAGTGGGATTTGTGTGTTTAACCGTGAGCAGGAAGGTCCCCCCTCCTCTTGTCTTATCTGGGAATCTCGCAGACTCAATCCATCACAGCTTTGTGTGGAATGACATCATCTGAGTTTCACAGAGAAGTGGTAAAACTTTTTCAGGGTTTCAGTTTTAGTTCAAGTTGTTCTTTGTCAGCACACTGACAAAAATGTCCATAGAAACCAGTTATTTAGTCCCATAGTGAGTCACAAACCATATTTATATAAAAAAAGGAAAGAAAAGGACAAAAAAAAGAGATGATTTAATTTGGTCCGCTTTAGTTCCACTGTGCTATACTGCCACATGTGGTATGACCTGTTTTCTCATAATTATACATGTTATACAAAAAGTGTCCCAGGTGTCAAAACATTCAATTTGCCATGACTTATGTGAAGTTGTGATGTCACAATTATACAGTCATTGGCCACCCCTCTCCCATTCACAGCCAATCAGAGGAGAAGCTATCGGATGATGTTACTGCTACTGATGCAACACAACCTGTTTTTTTTTCAAGATCTACAGAGATAATTAATCAGGGATTGCATCAGACTTGATGACTTTCACAGAGAAAAAGTGAAATATATTAACAAAAAAAAACATTGTGTGAGAAAAGTGTGAACATTGTGATAAGGAGCATACTATTTTGGGTGAAGTTAACCAAACAGTATCATTAAGGGACTGAACTCCTTCCAGATTGGGGGAACTGCTACTGTAAGGGAGTGGTTGCACTGGGAGCCTCCTTACAGGTCTGCTGGTAGACACAGCCGTGTGGTTGTGGCACATGAAGATTAAAAGGTTGAGGGACCAGAATGTTTGTTTCTGAAGCTTTGCACTGAAAAGTTCTATGAACACCCCCCCTTTGAACTCCCCGGGAAGCACAGACTGGCATTTTATCAGTTTCAAAGGATGTGGACTTTCATCTTTTCTTGTTTGGCCCTCTGGTGAGCTAATTAGCTGTTTCCTCCTGGACGAGTGTTTTGGGGGTGGGCATGGCAGAGGTCCAAGGTTAAGGGGTGGCACTGCCCAGTGGGTAGATTACAGGTTGGGGCTGTTACCACAATTTCTGGAACATGAAGCTGCGGGCATCACATGTGTTGGCACAGGGTGCGGGCACTTCAGATGTGGTCAGGACATGTGGAAGCCTTCATGGGTTTATCCTGCCCAGCCCAGTTTAGGGCTCCCGAAGGGAGCGAGAGCAAGCGTTACAGCAGGCAGACCTATGAAAACCTGTATTCAGACAAACAAACATAGGGATGGTTTGTGTGTATACATGGGTGCGTAGGTGTGTGTGTGCGTATGTGCATTTTTGTGAGCTATTGACTCTGAATGTGTGGGTGTTTGTCACCACGCTTCAGCTCCGTAGAAGATAAGCCAAAAGCTGAGTCAAGACAAATATTGGCATGCAGTTTATTATTCATTGATAAAAAAAAAAAAAAAACATTGATAATTTTGAAGAAAACTCTTTAGTGCTGCATTTTTGGCTTGTTAAGGTTCCCCAACTGAGGACACATTGAAATAATTGACAAAGAAGAACAAAAAATGTGTAGTGTACAAGAGACTTTTGGTTCATGAACAGCAGAACAGTTTGATTGAGTTTTCTAGTGTTTTTATTCCTGACAAACCACATCATCAAGTGCATGCTCATTATGTTGCTGCTCTATATGATAATATCATAAAGAGTATGGCCTAGACCTGCTCTACCTCGCAGTAGAGGTCAGTGTCATGCACTGACTTTTATTTTGATGTAGGCGCTATATGAATAAAATTGATTTGACATGTCAGTAGGAAGAAAAAACAGAGTTGCCTGGATTTAACTCAAGTTTTATGTGTACACGTGTATCCCTTTAATGGGCTTATGTGCTATTAAATTACACTCTATTGTGGTAAGTAAATCCACTTTCACTGATTTGGTGGTGAGTCAAAAGACTTTTTTTACATAGCACCCAATCAGGGGATAGTTGTCATATAGCACCCTCCTCCTATATAATCCCAGCACACTTGCTGCTCAGCTTTTTAGAACTCGACAGCAAAGATGCGGGGTGTCAGGGGCTGTAGTTAGAGGGCTTCACATGGAACTAAAGTTACCTCGAGGAACTACTGTTACATATGTTTTACATGCTGGATGTGATCAAAAAGCACCACAGGTGAGGTACATATAGACCGTACATCCAGCACTGAGTGAGACACTGAAGCAGCAGTCATGTCCCTCAGACAGGACTGTGTAAAGTGAAAGACCAGAAGGTGGCATCCAACAACGTCCAGATCAAAATCTAATGCTGGGTCTTCCAGCTTGAAAACACAATCTTCCATGTAGTCAGTGGTGGTGATGAGTTTCACAGAATGTGAGCCACTCTCAAGGTGAAAAAGAGCCAAACAGCAATTTGACTGGGGTTTACTAGGGGTAGGGTCTTTTCCAAAGTAGGGTAAACCAATAATGATGCTTGTGTAATATAGAACTGGAACTCCCAGTTTTTAATGTTTACGACTTTTTGTATTATGTACATCCAAGTAAAATATAGTGTTGGTAACTGGAGAAACAAATCAAACTAAAGAAAGAAATATGCCACAGTGCCAATGCACTGCATTAAATGTTCTTGGTTTGAAGCTATCAACTATTCAACAGTAAGATGAATGTCTTAGATCACAGTTTTTGCAGTATGTTTATGTTGGCTGAGAGTGTTTCCTTCCTCAATTCTTAAGAGGGTCCACTGACAGACACGTTGACTGAAAGACAAATAGAGAGTCCAACAGACAGGACCTTGGAATTGAAGAGATTGGCAGCTCTATTTACATGCTGAGGACAAGAGCGTTGGAAAGCCAACACGCCGCTCAAAGACATGTCAAACCTGGCTTCAGCGGTTCTCACGCTTATCCAGCTGAAATCTATGAACCGTGCACTGCTAATCCTTTTCTTTCCTTTGCCATCAAAGCACCCTCCCATCTCTTTTCTCCCTCCCCAGTGCCCAGCTTTGACCCAACTAACCGTATCTTCAATCATAAAGTCAATCTGCAAGCCAGGGTTTCCCCCTCTGGAAGGCCGAGCTCCCTTCTCCTTTCTTGGGCATGTAAATTGGTCATTTTGGGCCTAACTCCATGGATGGTATCTGTTTAACATGTGACCCTGGGAGTCTTTGAGCGCCCATGGAGTTGTGTGTGTAATTATTCCTAATGAGGCATAGAACACCCTGAATGCATAGGTCTTTTCATTCTCACTGACTGGATGTAACATCTAATTATTCTCTCTATCTTGATGATTGATTGATACAGAGCCATTCCTGACACAACCCCACAACTGTCTAGCACAGAAACTGTTGCTTTGTTGGTCTTCACGATCAATGGTGAAAAGTATCAAAGCTCCTTGAGCAAGACATAGGACCATAAGTCACTACAGGGTCATACTGAATGACCTAGTCAGGCTTGGGGAGTTTGAGGGCATGCACCTCCAAGAAAAGCTTTGGTATGAATATATGCAAATTAATGCATTTTGAGAACAACATTAAACACTTATACTAACAATAATCACACACATCAACAGGTCAAATCTGGTAGCTAGGCTTATTTGTGGTAGCCAGTTTTGTTTTGTAGTGTAGTGTGTTTCGGTGGTGATCCCATTACATTTTTGAAATAGGGAAATTGAGTTATCAATAAATTAATTTCTCTGAGAGTCAGTATAATTCCAAACACTTTGAGAGTGGTAAGAACATTACAATAATTATAGAGTAGCGTGTTCTGCATAAAGAGGGCTGTTCTTCTCATAGAAGTATAAGTAAACTTAGGTTCTGCTGATTAAAGACTCATGTGTGCCAATTTGTGTGGGTGGGTTCATCTATGTTTTTGTTTTTTAGTGTTTGTTTTTTCAGCATTTTAGCATCCGTGTCCAAGTGTAGGTTGTGTCAGATGGCTATAAATGAATGCCAGTGTTCAGTGCTGCTAAAGTAGCGGACTGAGTGTATCTGGGCTAATGAAAGAGCACCATGAGTGTGTAGGGACCGAATCTTTTTTTACATATCAAGCTCCGTTGGCCTCATGTAATTTAAGGCACTTTTTTTGCCCATGTATTCCTCATAGTCAGCTGCAGCAGACAGCGGAGCAGGGGTGCATTGTGGGCCGGCCGCTGTGCTCTGGAAAATAGAAAATCTTTTTTGATAAATGGGGAAGGTTGTAATTCAGAGCTGCTTCTTTCTATTTGAGGTCCTTTAAGTACAGAGTGCGATGAGCCTCCGTCAAACGAACAGGAGCGTTTGAAATAACCAATGCCAGATTTAGTACAAAAAAAAATACATTCTCGGTGGTTAAATAACATGTTGCTCTGTTAATATTTTCAATGGCATCCAGTACGTTCTGCCAATAACTTGAGGACAGTAAACAAGCACAAAACTAATTTCATTTAGTTGTTATGACAAAAAGGAAACGGCACATTTTGGCTTCATTGAGATTGAATCAAAAATCAAAAATCATAGTCTACTATGATTTGTAAGCGTGTCTGTGGTTGGCTTTACTCTTGTGTCGTATGCTTTTGTGATTCAGCACATTTTAGAACCTCGGAACCGTTTTAACACAATCAGATAAGCTGAAAGTTCCGGTTTGTGGCTTGGAAAGGCTGCGACTCGTGGCAGCCTGGACCAAGCATCCATGGTTCCAGTCCAAAACAGACGTTAGCAGCGCAGCTTTGCTTCTGTCTCACTAGGCAGCAACAGTAGCTGGCTATGTTGGGGCTGAGAGTTCGCCGGGTCGCTGATCCTTTATGGATGGAGAGTGAATGAGAATGTCCACCATATCATGCCTCACTTGCACAGAATAATAGGGGCTGCTGTGATCCTTTCTAATATGGAGTCGATGATAACGCTTTGGAGACAAATCTTCACATTTTTAAGATGAGAGGCTGTAGCTGAAGTACTTTAGTGTCACACTGTCACGACTTTCTCATGTCACATCAACTTCTGTCACCTGTCCTCAGTGAGGTCATAGGGTTTTCTATGAAATGCTCTCTCAGGTCAAAGGTCAAACCCTTCTCGAAAATAAACATGTGTATGTTTTTCAATAATCTTGCTGGAGGTCAAGGGTGACCAAGATAGTTGAGGTCAAAGTGAAGCAGGTTTTCAGTACAGGGTGCATTGGTGGAAGTAGACATCACACCAGACCACGAGCTAACAGTGGCTCCTCTGAACGCAGACCGGCCGAGAGGGAGCCCCTCGGAGAGCAAACATCCCGGCAGAACAGTGGACATATTTGATACGCTTCTTCTCTCATCATTCAGGAATGTTTGAGTAGAAAGGGTTGGTGAATATTTTCCTAAATATTCATTTGTTCAAAGTTCAAATAGAGTTGTAAGTTCATAGTTAAGCTATGGGTGTCTGCATGGGTCAAAAAAAGGAGGGCATTATTAGGATGGCTTCACTGGAATAAATTAAATATATTGTTACCAGAAGTAATAATTCATCATGAAAATTGAAGACATCTCTAGCCATGCTAGCTCTTAGTGATGCTGCATTTAGTCTTTGAATAAAGACCTTATGACAATACTAACATGCTGTTGTTTACTATGATCACCATTATTTACCATTTGTTAACTTAGCTTAATTGCTAATCAAGCTGTGGCTGGTAGAAATGTTAAATTTCACAGGTATATGTTCACAATTGAATGGAAAATTTGGACCATATGACGTCAGTGGTTATGATTCATCTTTTTGGGCACAATGAATATCTGTACTAAATGTCATGTTGAGCCATCCAGGCATTGTTGAGACATTTCACTCAAAACTGTAAATGTCAACCTCAACAAAGTCATTAGGGTCCACTGAAACTTGAGGAAAAGTCTGTCCAATAGTGATTAAGATATTTTACAAAATTTCCAAAATGTCCAAAAAAAAAAATTAACCAATGCAAAAATTATTGTAATATACATTAAAAAAAACTCCAAGGACTGACCCCAAATCACTTCAACCTGTCATTTAAATTATCCTGAGATTGTGAGATGGCTGCAAAAGGCTCCACGATCTTGTGTGGTATATCACCCTGTCAGTCATGCGTGACATAGATGCCTGGAGGTTAATGAATTGTATTGAGGCTCACTGGCTCCGACACAAAACAGCTGGAAAAGCAGCAAGACATCCTCATCTATAGCAGTTCTGTACAGGATGGAGCAGGATAATGAGGGCCGTGTGTGTGTGTGTGTGTGTGTGTGTGTGTGTGCAGGGCATGGCATTCTCCCTGGAGGAGCGTCTCCAGCTGGGGATCCATGGCTTGCTGCCTCCCTGCTTCATCAGCCAGGACATCCAGCTGCTCCGAGTGCTCAAGAACTATGACATGAAGCGGGATGACCTGGACAGGTGAGGCCGGGCCACGAACACAGACAAAAAGCTCCTGTATCATAATGTACTATTGTCTTATCTTCTATCATAACAGCAGGTCAATCCCTAGAGGATTCCACATTACACATAGAGATCCTACATCTGGAAGTCTTAAAAGATTGAGATTAACCACCAGTCCACAGAGATCTAGTGTACATCAATCTCCTAATGCCATATATTTTACTCTACACTGTTCATCTCCTGTAACCCCCCACATCCCCAAATTTCTCTGTTTACTCCATGTTATTCCATTTTTTGCATGTGTGTTTTTGTAATCTCCAAAAAAAAACTTAAGATCACTTCTGCATGTTTCATTAGGAGTTTGTAGCCATTAAACATTATGTAATAAGAAGTGCCAGATGTCAACATTCTGGGCTGTCTGATCAACAATGACACATTGCTCTATTGGACATTACTTATATAACTCTAGGAAATTGCCTCTTATTCCAGTCCTATCTCCCAGTAAGCCGTTCCTTCAGCTGTCATTTCCAATGTGAAGGATAAGGGATTTGTTAGAAACAGGATTTAAAGCCATCAGGAACTAGACAGCTTCTTTACAATCCTCTAATTTTTCCAGTATGGCAACACCACAGCGTCAGCATCTAAAAGCATTTGAAACATGTCATTATGAGCTTGTCAGTGCCATTCCCATGCCCTATCAGTGTCACTGACAATCTGTTTCTGGGCCCTGGATGTGTTCCAGCCTCAGGCTCTGCTCCCGTGGATTAAGGGCCGCTTTTTGCCTGCCATTGCTCAAGCCAGCTGTGTTTACATACAGTCTGCTCCACAACTCTCAAATCCTTCTTTGGTATTTACTGTTGGATGCTGTCATTCCTTTTTTACGACTACTAACTCCAAACTTTCGCTGCCTCCCATAACTGTTTCATCAGTTATCTAGAGTCACGCTTTTCTTTTGGGGTTTTGTATTGTTGTGACAAATTAGACTGAAGCAGGCACAACTCTGTTTTAAGTTTATTATGGTTAATTATCTATGATGATGGAGTGACTCAACTACCTACTGTGACTGTGTAGTCAACAGAGTAAATGGATGTTCAGAGGCAAGGCCAACTAAAATGCTGTATATAAAATGTTCCTGTCCAGTGATTTAGAAAAAACAGACCATGCAGAGCTTTTTGATCATTCTGGCTAAAATAGATGAAGATGGAGATAGATTATGTCAAGGCAGGAAGCATTGCACTCAGTGAGACAACAAACACTACTTTATAAAGCAGTGTGTATACTAAACAATCCTGTATCCTAGGTGTGGTGAGTGTTCACGCCTTTTAAGGCTAAGCAGGGTGAGCGAATCCTCAATGTTTGCCAGAACAAAGGCAACAGTATCACGCTTTATCATTCAGACACTACATCAGAGATGCACTGCAAAAGGAGATTATGATGCAATAGCCACAAGAAGAAAACTGCTTGTAAAACACCATAAACATCTGGATAAATACCATGACAATATAACATCACAGCTGGATAGTAACTACATGATATTAGGCTACTTTAGTGTATATAACACTATGGCTATTTTTGTTGTTTCTTAGGGATGGCAGTGAAACTCGCATATTCTCTGTGCAAGCATCCATCCAGTTTCTGCCTGGTTAACCGGGCAATAGGCCAAGTACCCCAGACAGTATCCGTCTCTCCGGCGACATCCTTCAGTTCTACCTGGGTGATCCCAAAATGCTCCCAGAGAGGCGATATGCAGCGATTCCTCTAATATGAGCTGGGTCTGCCATGGGTCTACCCATCTTAGGCTGCATCCATATGAACATGTTTTCATTTTAAAAACTACTTTCCCTCTGCAAAAGATGAATTTGAAAACAGCCTTCTAGTGTCAAACTCTGTAGATGCATTGCTTTTACACAGTGAAGAGCAAACATCCAACTAAAGAAAATGAGTTTTCTGAATGGAAGACTCAACAACTTAACTCAAGTTCTATTTACGAGCTTCAGAGTTTCAGACATGGTTGAAACGTCTGAAAATGTTAGTTGCTGGACCTTGAATTAAGAAGAAGTAGTCTACTTGAGTTTACTGTATCTGTAGCAACATTCATTTCACCTTCTTACAGTACAGCATAGAAAGACCCCTCATGTGATGTATTGCATGTGGCAGAAGCTAATTTGGTTCACCAATATGAAAACATTTCTCTCCAAGAGCAACTGTCACCACCGTGTATTGTGCAGCTGCTGTGGCCTAACCTATAACCGAGAGGGCATGCACGCTTTTTATCCCCTCAACAAGAGGCACCTTGTGCTCTCGGCTTTATGGAAACTTCTCTGATTAGAAGTAGAGCCCTATCTGGCTCACTCTGCTTAATTTGGGTCATATGCAAACCTTCCCTTCCTGGTCAAACTACAATCAGAACAAAGAGCTATCTGAGAGGCTGATTTTAATCTGTGTATTTTTCCAATCATTTGGAAAGTAGGCAAAACATATCTTTACAAGTAGTTATTATGCACAGTTTTTCTTTGGTCGTCCTTCATTGCTTTTTTGGTGTGTGTGTGTGTGTGTGTGTGTGTGTGTGTGTGTGTTTTTAACCTTTGACTTCCATTCTGCTCTCTGTTCTCTGATATACTTCCCTAATTATCTCCTTACCATTCCTATTGACCTTACCTGATACATGTTGCTCACAAACACAGATTTGACATATGACTCTAATAAAACCCATCTCAGCTCAGCAGGTATGAGTCCTCAAGATGTTAAGGATTAACATGCAGCGTTTTTCTCCCTGCTTCCTCTTGTCGTTCCCAGATATGTGTTTCTGATGGCTCTCCAGGACCGCAACGAGAAACTATTCTATCGAGTGATAATGTCCGACATTGAGAGGTTTATGCCCATCATTTACACCCCCACTGTGGGCCTCGCCTGCCAGCAGTACGGCCTGATAATCAGGAGACCAAGGTGAGACAAGATTGTTTAAATTATTCTCTTAAACTATGGAAAAAATTGGAAGTAAGTCTTGGTTCAGCTCGTTTCCCCCTGCTGTGAACAGGCAAAAGGCCTAAAATTCTGTTTTCCTTCTCTGTTCCTCCACAGTCAGTCTCCCACCACGTACTCATATTTGTTGTTCTTTTGTGTTACTGCAATTTTCTTCATCCAACATGGTTTTATATACTTATGGCTGTGTGGCCCCAACTTCTCACCCAGAGAAAATTGAAATACTGCGCACTGGAGGCTTTAAGTTTCCACATCACACTTGCTTAACTTGAATATTAAACCAGGACTGGCTTCCAAACTATTCGTGATGTCACACATCATTACCTTAAAAAATGGATTTTCAGTAAGCGCAGACAAACTTTCCACTTTGAGCAGATGGATGTGAAAACTGGCTTCTCGCGTCAATCTCCATGCATACATCATTTTGCACAGTGAAGATCAAACATTCAACTCTATGAACAAGGAGAAAAACACATGTCTGAATGACTTCAACTTTTTGGAGAGTTGCTTCACCTGATATTGTTAATTAGTGAACCTAAAAAACTGCGTTTCCACAAGCAGATTTTATTAAAGCCACAAAGAGTTGTCAACAGATTTTTGGTACATTGCAAGGAGACCACAAGCTCAAGGACTCTCGAGGCATGTGAGTAATGTAACGTTAGGATTGGAATCTTTGATGCTACGAGATCTGAACCAGATTCAGAGGTTGTGGTAGCCCTTTTCAGCTGAGAGTTTTGTTAGCCCGCTCAGCTGCAGGGAAAACCACTGGAAGCTGTTGAAATCAGTACAGGGTTCACCTTGAGTGGATCTGGCTCTGATCCTAGCAGACAGAGAGGTTCATTGGTTTCCTCTCCTCATCTACTGTAAACACACTTTCACTCTCTCTCTCACACACACATACATGCTCACAAACACCTCTCTGCTAGTACTTTATCTGTTTTCCTTCACATAGGTTCATCAGGTCCAAGTCTCTCACTATCTGACAGCAGCACTCCCTAAGCAGTTCATAATAGATATTGAATTGATAAGACCTTCATGCTTTGTGGTGTGTTCAGGGACTCTCTCTCTCTGTTTTGCTTGGCCCTGCCTCCCTGCATTTAAACTTACTCAGGACAAGTGTTGGGTTTGTGTGTACTCTAATAGGACTGATAGGAGAAAGACCACCCTGCCCTTTAAAGGCTCTTAAGATCACCTACTGCTGTCAGCTGTATGTTCACAGACTGCTACCCCTAATCCACACACCAAAATAGTGCTTAGTAAGTATAGTTAGCCTCCTTTAGCATTTTTACAACAAAAGAGTTTGGTTATTTTGTTGGCGTGATATCAGGAAGAGGTGTTGGTCCCATTTTTATAATGGAGTTCTGCTGTTCCCCTCTCGTGCTTCCACTCTTCAGTAATGCCAGAAGTGTCCAAACACTTCATGCAATGATTGCCTCATCATCATTTTACCACCACTTGTGCTTGTGATTAGCTGTGAAATCCCCCTTTTCCTAATTGCCTCAGCAATTTTATCATAAATGCTTACTTTGTGTCCATTTAAAATACTTGGAAACCCAAGTTCTCCCATGCACATAACTTTGTTAGCCGACAGCTTCCCTTTTCTCCATCTCTGCAGAAATATGTGGAAAATATTCCTAGCATGCTTTTCTTCCTCTCACACTGAGCTGGCTAGAGGAGTCATTTTAAACACTCCTTCAGTCTCACCGCACAGTGGGCCAGGAGCTGCTGCCAGAACCCCCGGGTTGGGAGTCGGGCCTCTAGGAAATGTGCATCAGAATATCTGTGGCAGATTTAAGTTTTTTGGCTGTATTTGTCTTCTATGTCATATGTTGTGTCTATGTTTTAGCCACACTAGCAGCATTGTTTCAAGGGTGGCAATCTACTTTACCAGTCTGTCCAGCAGACTTGGTACAGACTGAAATATTTCAATAATTATGTGATAAATTGCCATGAAACTTGATGCAGACATCCATAGTCCACAGACGATGAATCATACTGGTCTGGTGATCTTCTGACTTTTCCTCAAGCACCACCAGGAGGTTTATTCCTCACAAATATAGTAAGATATCTCAACAATCTCAATCTCACAATATCTTGATGGATTAGCACACATTTTGAACAGACACTTATAGTTGCAGAATTATGAATCACAATGACACTCATTCCTTTTTTTTTCATCACACACCATCATCAGGTCAAATTTCTAATAATAATACCTGTGAACAAGTGGCATTTCCATCACCATCCATTGTGGCTGTAGACTTGCTTTGTTTCATATGATCTTGAAGAATCAGCTTATCATGCTGGGTGAGTGTAAAGTATTGTTCTGTTTCCATCTAAATCTACGCACAGGGCTTTTTTTCTCTCCAGCATCCTCTAGAAATCCCAGAAATAAGTTGCTGATGCCACTGTGTGTATGTGTGTGCATGCATGCGTGTCTTTCCAGCCGGACCACCATAGCAGCAGATTATGTCTCTAATCACTGGCTCTCAGGTATAAAGACTTTCTGTGTGGAAGCAGCAGTTTCTCCCTGCCTTGCCTGACTTTACCAGTTAATCTGCCCCATGGAGACTAAACACTCTGACACCAGGCTCTGTACAGGAGGCCAAAGGTCAAGCGCCATTAAGTGTCAAAACACGGCTGTTTCACTGATCTTTAGATGGGGCCGAGGCAGGAAGGAGAGCTGGAGAAAGGGACACATTCACATCATCGGAAGATTAGCAGACACGCTCACTTTTATTGGTTTGTAAGCTCATGAGCGGATGCAGTGTTTAGCAGAGAAAGTTGGTTTGTCTTCCTCTCACAAAGTTTATTTCTGTTTTCACCACAAATGTGCATTGTGTACTTTATTTGACAGCTGAAAGTACACAGTTGTGATAAATGATAATGTTTTGTTATGCAAAAATGATCCAGAATATTGCATGAAGGTAATTAAGGTTTATTTCAGTCATTTCCAGTGTCACCATGCCTTCTGTTGTGCACGGCTGTGAAGTGTCTAAATAAACTCATAATAGGCCTCTTCAAAGTAAGTCTGGCTGCTCAAGGGGCTCTCGAAGTAAGTGACACAAACCAATTCATCTTGGTGATGGAGATACATTATCATTTGTAGAACCATGAGTGGATTCCAGTTTTAGGGTCAAGAGTCAGTATCTATGTGCTACTGCAGCTGGTTTTGTCAGGAGCTGCAAAGTAAGAAAGGTATTCCGAAACTCCCTCGAGGTAGATTATGGTAAAGACCAGATGCTCTCGTCTTCTCCTGCCATCTCTACCGTCCACCAGTTGTGGATTTTATACCAGAGGTAGAAGACTACTCTGTTCCAAAAGTACCAATGTAAACACAGCAATGTAAAAATTCTTACAATTTAATTAATCACAATCAAAGTCTTGCATGGAAAATGCTTCTCAGGTGAAAGGATATAAATATAGGCAGCAAAATGTAATTGAACTATATCCAGTATGTTGTGTGTGAGCAGCATCTTACTGTTGTAGCTGCTTGAGGCAAAGCTAGTTCCAACTATGTTATATACACTTAGCTCGTTATAGTCCAGTGGTTCCCACCCTAGGGGTTGGGCCCCTCCAAGGGGTCAGCAGATAAATCTCAGAGGTCATGAGATGAATTACTGGAGAGGAAAGAAAAAAAATCTGATATACATCTGTTTTCACTTTTTGGAAGTTTTTCTTTTTTCCAATTTTTTGTTAATCAAGTATGTCATGTGTGACCATTTTCTTGGAATTAAATCAAAGCAACAACAACATTGTATACACCACACAACATACTTGAGACAAAGCCTACATTCCTGTATAAAAATTGATGTGATTACTGATAATTATTTTGGCAGACTTTTACAAAAGTTTAACAAGTTGCCAAACCTCCTACATCGACCAAAATACAGGCAATGACCCCAGAGACCTCAATGGTAGTTTCAGCATATTTGACTTTTTGTGACATTTTTTTGCATTTTTGTATATTGCTTGAGCCTTGCCAGACACACTGCCAGAAAAAATTGTGTTACCTGGAGCACAAAATGAAATATTGGTCCCACTATTGCTCCAGAAGTATTGTATGTAGAAAACCATTATATATCTGCTGCTTGAAACCACACAGAAGGAAAGTTCTACTGGCTGGCTCCTCATCAGCTAAATAAAAGATGTACTGTAATATAACCTAAATTAAGTTGTACTTTGAGACGCTGGTGTTAAATTGAAGCAGGGGTTAAGCTGCAGGAGGTTGTAAAGACCTAATGAATGGCTTCAGCCACCTCTGAAGTGGCACGCGCTAAGTGATGAAGCGATCCAAACTTGCCAGATTAATGGGTTTTGAGCTGTGGTCTCACACCACTTAGGCCCACACACAGTGTTATGCTGCTAGTGTGAAGAGAAATTTCTATTCGAGATCGATGAGCTTCCTCACTTTCTATTTCATTTATCCACAGATGATTAGTGAACCAGGACGACCTGGCTGCAACCATGACCAAGTGACTAACATCCACATAGTTTGTCTTCAGAGAGAATTTATTCCCTGATAGTGGCTGACTGCTTGATTGACTTTTTTTAGCACACTTTTAGTCTTTGATAGGCCATGAGAGAAGCTCAGAATATGCTTTTTGCTGAACGGGAGAAGGGTTTAAGAAGTTGGGTGGAGAGAAATGGTTTGGAATTACACTGACCTCATGAGAAACGTGGCGAACATTTGGGATTAATTCCACCTTGGACTTTGTATAACAATATGGAGCTCAAGTCCGAGGTCGAAATCTCAGAGCCAGTTAAAGCAAAGAAACTTTAGGGCACAGTAGAACTTTCCTGCCGTATCCCTTAATATAATAAATGAATGTATCAGTTAATACCAACTTAATCCGCAGCAGTGTTAGGGTTTACTGTGCAAACATGGAAAGTAATCAAACTAAATATATGTTTTGAATAAGCGTCTACACAGCTAAGACTACCTGGCTGAATTGCCTCTGACCTGCGGTACCAGGGACCACTTACTCAGTTTGCCATAACTTTCCATGACATACAGTGGTGTAGCATGCCTGGAGAGCAAGGTGGTTGTGTTTGGCTCTTCAGGAGAAAACCCAGTTTGTTCCAGTGTGTGTCTCTAAGAAACATCCAATCATCGCAAACATGTTAATTTGGCTTTTGGTTGGTCTTACGGCTGTCAGGCTAACAGCTGTTGGGCTCATGCAGTCAGGATCCATGTGCATAGGCTGTCAGGTCAACTGACCTTCACTTATTCAGGTTTAGATTTTAAATTTCACACCTGCATCACCTTCACTGCATTGAGTTCCCATGAGTGCCAGATCTGATCTGAGCAAAGAACAGACCTGCAGAGCAAGAGTTGTAGCCAAATTCACTTTATCATAATTAGTTGTCTCTGTTTCTCTGTCTGAGCAAATGTGATTCCTCCAAATGTCAAGTTTAAATTAAAGTGCATGTTTTGTGTCCGCTACAGCTGAACATCTGTTCTGTAAATCTTGATTCCTGTGCTCCCCTTCATGATGTTGCTCACTATATTTTCATTTGGTTATTTGGAAATCTGTTTTCTGTCTACATACTGAAGATGGAGAGCCTTGATGTGATGTACCAGCAAAGATATGTGCAGTATCATATTGGGCTGTAAGATGGATAGGCAAATCTTAGAAGCGAATGTAACTTTTTATCAGTTTAGATGGTGCAACTAAAATACTCATCGGAAGGTTGAACCACATCTGAACCCCACCAGAATTGTATAACCTTGAAATTGTAAGGTCATTTCCAGGAATTTCAGTCTCCGAAACCATCAATTTGACACTGCACAGTAATTGGCCACATGTTGGCTACTTGTGTCATTTTTTTTGTGCACAAACGAGTGCGGCACCATGAATGTCTTCCAGGAGAGACTGTCTGAGAGAGTGCGCCGTTATTTCCATATTTAAACGATTATCACGTCTCCCTCCTCTCTTCAACGGAAAGCTTTTCAGCGAGTCGGAACAGTAAAAACACTTCCGCTAGTTTGTGTAAATCACATTCCCACCTACAAAGACTGTTTACTTTGTCTTGGCTGCTGCTCCTCCAGAGGATGACATAAAAAGGAACATTTCTAAAAGTTCCCCCTCTTTTCTTTGCACATCAAGGCGAAGAGTAAGTGCATTAATAAGAGTCTCCATCAATGTAAGAAACCTAATTATAGGGCAAATTATAGAGAGTTTGGCTGCTATCCCTGTATGGGGTCCACTCCTCAATTTGTACTAATACATCACCAGCCTACACTGGAAAATACAACTTCCCATGAAGCTTATCTAATACTGGTGAATTACACTCTGGTTTATAGCTTTTAAGCAAATCTGGAGTTGTCTTAGGAAACAATTCATGCAGCATATGTTAGACAAGTTGGCAATAATTTCAAATTGTCTGTAATGGCTTCTCCATGGATTTCCTTTTGCATTAGAAGAACCTAAAGTTATAGGAACATAGCTGCCAATGCTTCTTCTAAAGTGTTAACTTTAACTGGCTGCAGCTTTCATGTCTTCCTTGACGAACTGTGGTACAACCGTGAAATTCAGGGAGGGGGTGGTGAGTTAAAAACAATGCCCTATGGAATCGCCTTATGTTTGCAAAGGTTCGGCCACTTCCACCACTTTGTCCTTATATGCTCTGTATGTTTTAACAATGTTTTCTTTTCCCCACAATTACTGCTGTGGGGGCCCGACAAACCCACAAAAACCACGAATTGAAATGAAGCTATATCATTTCTTTATTACACCTGTCAAGGCTGAAATGTTAGAGGTGGCTTCTCAATAGCTATTGTAGGAGGTTTGCCAACGTCTCGGCAGTCATTTCACACCACTGACCTGCTGTGGCCCCATTCCTCTGTGACTCGTAAACAGCCAGATGGGCGTGTGTGATGTAATACAGAGCATGCATTCAATGCATATGTATGAGGGGTATGGAGAGTTGCACACAATATCACACACGCACAAGCTGTCAGAGGTTGGACCTGGGTCATGTGTGGACAGATTTGTGGCTGCAGCTGAATATAGCACCATCATTACCAGAAGTATTAATAGTAGTGGTTATTGAAGATTTAAGTTTGAGTTTAGCGTAACTTAGAGACACAAAATCCATCAGTGGATGCGTAATAATTTCCTGCCGAATGCACACAAGACCTAACTGTTGCTTGTTGATCCAGCCAGATTGATGTCACTTTTTTTTCCAGATTTTTCCATTCTTTTTCAGTGGCTGCAATTTCTCAGACCCATTCAGTTAAGAATCTGGCAATGGTGTTCGATCCACAAGCTAACTTCCTTCTTCCTCCTGCATAAAATATAAAATATGCCCAATTTTATCAAATTTAGACACTGAAATTATCATACATGCATTCCTAGCACCTGTAATAGTCTACTGGAATGCCATACTTGTTTTCTCGGTCCTATCTTCAATGGCAACAAAAGGTCTCCATTTGGTCCAGAATTGGCTTTTGGCTACCAGCTCAAGGGCTGATTTCAAAACCTTCTTACTTAGAAGGCTTTAATTTGACTACTGTAGCTCCTCCATATATCTTCAACCTTATTGCTTCATGTACTTATCTGCTCCTTGATTTTAAAAGAACTCTTTAGGTGGTCCAGCCTTTGCCCACTGAGCTCCACTCCCTTTTAATAATCCACCTATGCACATTTAGGAGGCACTTTCTGTTTTCAAATCCAGACTGAAAACATCTTTGTTTCTTAATCATCACCTTTCCTCATTCCCTCGGCTGGGAGACCAAATCATTGACAATGTTCCCTCCTTAAGTAGTAGTAGTTGCCCCAGCCCTGTTCCAATTATATGATATGAGTTTTCTTTAATTACTATCCTCAACGTCTTTGACACAGCAACATTACCATCTATGTATATTTATGTGTGAGAACTCAAGTTATCATAACCTTAGTCAAAGAGCTTTCCTGTCATAAAGAATCCAATTCCATTCCTGTCTTCGACTGGAACTATTTTCACAGAAGTTGAAGGAAACAAAAGAATTGAAAAATTCCATGAATAACAAAACTGACATTAGGTTCAGCAAATACTGCTGCCAGCTGTAGTTTAATATATGTTAAAATGGATTCTCACAGCTCACATTTTTTACCAAAGGAATGATGCGCATAAAAGGTATTGACAAAGTTGAGTTAAAAACTGATGGCAAAGAGGTCACATTTAGAGTGGAAAATCCAGTATTACATCAGAGGTGTACACACACACACACACACACACACACACACACACACACACAGACTGCTACCGTCATGCACGGAAAAGTGCCTCAGTTACAGTAAATCCAGCTTTGGTTCCCCTTAGATTGAATGGAAACCAAAAATTCCCTCAGTCACAGTCCAGCCTTATTGGCACATTGTCATCTGTAATATCTGGTGTTCATTTTCTCTGTTGAATGGGTAGTAAAACACTATAACAGCATGATACAAATATAGTGAAAAAGGCATCAGCAGCCCTATCAGATGCAAACTGCTGCCACCATGTAATTTCAGTGATGGCATGATGGAGCTGTTTGGACCGTGTGGATTAGTGAAGATGATGAAGCTTGACAGTTTACGGCCAATGAGCCCGACTGCCCACCTGATTTATTCTGTCTGTTTTTCCAGGTGTGGCACTTCAAGCCTTTGTTCCACATGCAACTCTTTTATGGTGGCAAGGATTAATATGGGAGCCAAACACAGAGCAAGTGACACTTCACATTAGATGAAAATGTGATGTTATTTAATGCAGGGGTAATTTACATAAGGGGCATGCAGTTGTTAGCTTTCCTCTACACTAAGAATTTAGCATGAGCCAGGAGTTGATTTGCTTCGTTTAGAAAAAAATGGAAAGAGGGGAAACAACTAATCTGTCTCTGTCTAAAGTAAAATATATATTTATATATATATTTTTTCATGTTAAAGTTGTCTAACCACACAGACAGGGATTCTCATCTGTCACTTGGGAATAAAAGCTAAAGTCTAACTATAAACCTAGTTGTTAGTAACTGTTTCTTTTAACCTCCAATTTTTGCTTAATGTGAATAAAGTCAATTCAGTGCCTTAATTTAACTAACTATAGTGGTGGAAGATCACCAAATTAGTGAATGGGTTATTGTAGAGGTGATTGTATCTTTTTGTTGGGCGGTCGTTTCGCCTGTGGGGAAATTTTGTAGTCTTCAAGAACAATTTCTTTAAAAAAAAAAGCCATTAACTAATTACATAGCGGCAAGATCTATTCAGCAGTTAAACTCTGAAACAGGGTCAGCCTCTTATTGATGTAGAACACCCACTCACTGCTGATAACAGCTAAGTCAACATCCACAGGCACCACTTCAATATCTGCAAGTAGATAGATAGCGTAGTTCCTACACTGTCTGACACTAATATTGCTTAATGGGTCTGCTCCATCAGATCACTGAGAACACTTGTAGACCTGCCATGCATTTGACCTGAGGTTGAAAACTGATCATGTACAGATATTCATCCGCACTAACAGTCTGAATCAATCAAAATTCCACTTGTAACTGATACAATAAACAATAATTAAGATGTGTGATATTAGAGTCGCCTTTAATAGATGAACAAACTCAGTGTTGATCTCTAGCAGAGACCGGACCTGTTCTGTTGAATAGTTTATTGCCTTTATTCAGTGGCATGTCGTCTCTCTTGGAGAATGCACGCAAATTAGCTGCCCTCTGTGACCTGTGTTTGTCAGTTCTTCTGATCTAGTGCTTATATTAGAGAGTGTTGTATATCCTCAGTTAAAGCACAGCAATGCATGTAATTGGTGGAAAGTCAGCAGATAAAGCAGATAACTTTAGTAGCTTGTGTGTGCAGGCAGCTTCACCCGACTCTGGATGTGATACAGGGGAACAACATGAAAGATGATTAAGTACCTTAAGCAGCCAATACTTCTAACAAACTTTAGTACTACTTAAAAAAAAAATAGTTATAACTTGGGTCTGCTAATTCTAAAGACAATCTCCTATAAAGGCTACCAGCCACTACTGTCCATAGTAGTAGCAGTAGTGTGTGTATATATACATTATATTTCCCATTTAAAAGAAAAGATGCCTAAATAATTTGCTATACACGTTTGCATTTTCAAATTATTAATGGCTAATCAAATAAGATTTTCACACCTTTGTGAATCTACTTCTGCCAAATGAGTGTACCCCCACAAGATGATGTTTTTGCCGCAATGACATCATTCCTTTACTGCAAAGAGCCTATGCTCACACGGTGCTGATCATCTCTGTTTGACAAACAGAGAGTGACAAACCGATTTTTAACATGGTTGTTTTGGAGAGGAGGAACTCTCTCTGGGGAATTTGGCTCGAGTTAAAATCCTCTAACCATGATGAACCCTGTAGGAATCCCAAGCGGGAGAAGCCGTCCAAAGAAGACAACAACTCCCATGATCCCACACTACTTCGTGACCTCAGCAAACTACATTTTTTGTTATTGTTATAGAAAATTTCACATGATGCAACAGCAATTTTTTCAGCACAGCTCCTTTCATGTTGTCATATTTTATGATATGCTTAGAACCTGTTGGGCATTGTCAATGGGTCCTGTGTCTTTTTTTCATGAAAGGATGTATTTTTTTTTGTTTTAGAGGGCATACAGTTTTCCTGTGTTTTCACTGTTGCCAATAAAGCTACAACTGCTCTTTGTGCAATTGCTTGCTGAGACTAAACCGATTTCTTTTATTCAAAAGTGAGTTTGCATGTGCCGAATGATGTTGACGTGTGTGTAGAGGCGAATGAGTGGAAAAGCATGTTGCAGAGGGCTGAAACTCATCTAATAACCAGCTGTGTTCATCAGGCCTGTGGCTCTGATTCATTTAGCAGGGTCTTTGCTCTGGAACCGGGTTCTTCCTGCTGCATTTCGCCCCTGAGTTATGTAAAGCTGGCGGATACAACAACTGCACAACAACTGCACATCCTCAGCAGTCCACCTGAACAGCTACAGTAGACGGCAGGCTTTGAATCCTAGAATCTCACACTGTCTGGTCTTCGCTACTGGCAGTAAGCCAAAAATCAAAGATTCCATGCCTTTTTATGTTATGCCACAGCATGTTACTAAAAGTGACAAAAGGACATTCAGATTGGCCAAATTAGTCCTGAATCCCTCAGAATAACTGGTCTCCTTATAGTCTGGAAAGGCTTCATGGGAGAGGATTAGTTGCTGTGCTGTGTGGAAGCCCAGGCTGATTTCAGTGGGCTGCAGTGGAATGAGGTGGGGGCGATTTTCCGAGGCCAAATACGGGAACTGGTTCTCACTTGTGTGTAAAGAGAGTGGGTGAGCCAGGCATCGGGTCGAATATTTGTATTTTGATGGCATCGCGTCAAAGCCTGCGCGTGCCATGGAGAGTAGGAGGCAGAAGAAGGGGAAGAGTGCATTGTCCTTGGAGGGTCATCAAGGAGGGGGGAGGAGGGTGTGAAGGGAAAGAAAACAACTAATTGGAAAGAAACCCCTGGCCCATCGATGAGTCCAAGTGACGCAAGGGCTTTGTGGGACAAAAGTTACCGGGTTGCTTCTCGCTGCTATGATAAATTGCTTAAATGAATACAGAAAGAACACAGCGCACATGCAGACATCCTCCAGAAGTGTTTGTTTTTTTCCTGACTGAACAATCACATCGTAGCTTACATAGCAAGAAGCCTAAGGACAGAGAGCTGGATTAGGGGCTGGGTAATTAAGGTAAGGTAAGGTAAGGTGACTTTATTGATACGCAGAAGGGTAGATTTGGTTGCAGGTAAAAAAGTGCAGGCTCACAACACACAAAACAATGGCAAAAAATGACATAGCAGAAGACAAAAGGATAAAACAACAAACAAACAAACAAACAAACAGCAGACAACGGCGGCAAATAACACCAACAAGATAAAACAACAAACAAACAGTACTGACAGCTGGACAGACAGACAGATGCTCCTGACTTGATGTTTTCTAAAATGAATAAATAAGTAACTAAAATAGATAGAAAGGGGGGGGGTGAGAAGATAGATAATAAGCTAAAAGAGAGACAATCAAAGAAGGTAATCATAATGTGGTTTTCAGGGCCTTAGTGGCTGATGGGATGAAGCTGCACCGATATCTTTTGGTTTTGCATATGGGCATTTTGAACCTATGACCAGAGGGAAGAAGCTGGAATTCACTGTGCAGTGGATGGGACACATCGTGTGAGATGGACCCAGCAAGTCTGTGTAGGTGCCCGTTATATAAAGTGTCTAAATTGTGCTGTTGCTCTCCAATGACCTTACTGGCCCACCTCACAATCTGATTAAGTGTATTTTTATTTTTTAGAGGTACATTTCCAAACCAGGACACCAGGCTAAAAGAAATTATGGATTCAATAAAACATCTGTAAAACATAGTAAGCAGCTTTTTTTCTCAACATGGAAGGATGAAAGCTTCCTAAGACAGTGAAGGCGCTGGTTTGCCTTTTTAAAGACAGACTCACAGTTTGCCACAAATGTAGGTTTGCTGTCACTAATGGTCCCAAGGTGTTTGTAGCTGTCAACACATTCCACTGCCTGGCCTTTTATACTGGTTATGTCCTTGTCACCTATGTGTCTTCTGAAGTCCACATACATATTTTTAGTTTTTGAAATGTTCAGTTGTAGAAAGGACTGCTCACGCCAATCTACAAACTCCTGCACGAATTCACCATGACCTGTTTCATTGTCTCTCAGCAGGCTGACAATAACAGAGTCATCTGCGTACTTTAGGAGGAATCTATCATCTCTGCTACTGCGGCACATATTGGTGTAAAGAATAAACAAAAGAGGAGACAAAACACAACCTTGCGGCGAGCCAGTTGAGGAACGGATCTGGTCAGACAGTACTCCATTTACCCCAACTCTTTGTGTCCTGTCAGTCAAGAAGTGTAGCACCCAGCCTACAAGGTTTTTGCTCAAATTAAATTGCTCTAAAAGTCTTTCTATTATAAATTATTATTATTATTATAAATAATTGCAAATAACACATTAAAAGTACGGAAGAAAGGCTTCCGGTTTTGGTCATGCAATGATGAGACACAAAGTAAATTTCTCTGTCGACAATACGACTCCCAGAGGGATGGTAACCGAACACTTGGGAGTCCAACAAAAAACAAATTGAGCGAGGAGCCGGGACAGGCCAGGTGACACCTTCATACGGACACACTATAGATTGTTTAGCATGATCCTATGTTTTCAAGGATTACACAATTAGTAATATTTTATGAGTGAACTGTTGAAAATAATTCATTTCATGAATGTTAAGGGTACAAACTCAGCTATAAAAAGGAGGAAGATTCAAACTGAAAAATGTATATTTAACTTTCTTGCAAGAGACCCACCTTGAGGGAAAAAGAATCATTATTATTGCAAAGGGAAGTCCTTTATAGTGCTGGATCCTCCATTCAGAGGGGAGTAGCCATCTTGATTAGGAAGAATGTTAAGATTAAAATACTTAGGCAACAAGCAGATGAAGAAGACAGGTGGATAGCAATCAGTGACATGTGGTGAGGTTCATGGTTGGTGAGGCATGGACTCCGTTAGAGTCAGATTTACAAATATATAAACCCATAAGCGTAACAGCATTCTTCTCACTCTCTCTCTCTCTCTCTTTGTATGTATTAAAAGTACGTAAAGATAAAAAAAACGTGACAATGTATGATACAACATGCCACCATAGCAGTTCTGTCATGTTTGACCTACTAGCTTTTCAACACAGCCATATTTCTCCAACACTCAAAGACATACGTAGCTACAGCAGGAGCTGTGTATCATCACTCACGTCATCAAATCCCAGCCTCCTTCACTTCACATTCCACTTCACTTCACTTTTAGCCACATAGCATAAAAAATAACAGAGATCTGTGCTTTGTTTGTGACATCCGTTGTCTCTTCTACCTCTACAGCAACAAATGGGGCGGCATTAATCTTAATTTATTATCATTTCTAATCACATCAACCACTTCTTCAATTAGATCGTTCTGTATTCGACTTAAAAAACTAAAAAACACAGTGGATGTCTCCAAGTGTCTAGCTAACCTTTCATCTTTTTCAGCAAAAACATGTGAAAGTTCTACATAGTTGCCACTATTAGAGGAGTTTGCCCTCTCAAAGCCAAGTCGATCATTGAGCTTCCAAAAGTTTTAAAGCGATTTGACTGGTGTAGCACTCTGTTTGAAGGTAGAGGTGGGGAAATTATAAGTTTGCAGGGATTCGGTCAAAAACTGAATATTGGACAAATCGTGCAAAAAGAATCCAAATATAAATAAAGAGTGTAAAGGCCATTCAGTTTTTTCACTTTGGATTCCCAGCATGCTTTTAAATCATATTAAAGGTCCTGAAGAGATAACAATTTTTAGTATGTCGCAGGAAAACAACAAGATTATTCACAAATCTGCAGAAATAAGATAGAAGGGATGTGCCTTCAAATTTTAAACACATTAGATAAATGATGTGAGGTTGTTATTTACGGACGTTAAATGGCATAGTTTGAGATTTTGAAATTTAAATATGAAATTTAAAAACATGAAAATCATTGCAGCAGCAATAAACAGCATAAAGTTGATTGTACATCTAAAGAACAGAATCACGTTCTCTATAAGAAAGCTACAGTGGTTCCAGTTACTAATTAAAGAAAAGTAGACATTGATATCTGTTTGATTAAAAGAAGCTTCTAGCTGTAGAATAGAATAGTTTCTGGCAACTGACGTATGTCTCAAATCTGATGTTAGTCTATTGTGACAATGTCACCGTGGTGGACAGAATGTAGCTTGGGATGGTGCAGAGCTTTCTTTTATCACTCTCGCAGAGTTTGGTGAGTGTGCAACCTTTATAGCAAAAGTTATTAAGGAAAAACCAACATTAAATATGCTCTCAGTCTGTCGTGCTGCAAGAGCTGGGGCCGTTGCTACGGTTACTCAGACAACAACTCCAGCACTTTGATGTAGAGGAGACCATTAATGATCTCAACTGACACCCGTCTATCAATGTGTGTGGAACAACGGCTGATTCCTGCTTGATTAGCAAATAAATGACAGTGTCTCTATTTTGAGTAAGCTACTCAAAGAATACTTTGACGGAGATAGACGACTAAAGTCTATCTGGTGGCCGCAGCAGACTGTGGGGAAGTTGTCTTGTTATTAGATATTGTCTTGACGTTTGGTTTATCTGTGCTTTTAATCAGAAACCAAGGCAGTGTCCAGATAAATAAGAAGTGGAGAATATAACATCATCATCATACTGTGATGATATATAACACAGACAGCAGATGACAGTAGATTGGTTGATGTGAAGGCACTGTTTTCTGCTAAAACGTCATGAGGAAAGCTGACAGTAATATTATAGTAAATGGAAAAAATCCTGTCAGGTGGTGTAACCCTTAAAACCTGGTACCAGATAGTTTAACTTTGTCAAAATGGAAGTAAAAAATTAAAAACATATGCCATCGACTAGTTTTATCTTCTAGGTGGATTAAATATTTAAAATTCTCATGATTTAATACACTGAAGAACTGTTTTGCCCCTCCTGATTGCTCCAGCCACTTTTTTACTACTAATTGGGTCCTTTATGATCTCTTTTTTTAAAGTTTTGGTCTTGCTTTAAGATTTAAATGCACAATTTTTATCTGTAATAAAAACACAATTTTAGATGTACCCCGAATATTCCCACTATATATGCACTGTATCTCAAGAATAAATTGATTCTGACACTTGTGGTTGTACAGATATTCCATAATTATTATTATCATTTATAGTAGGAAAACGGTGTGCCTTTGAGCTTGAGTAGTTATCTCGAATCAGAAAACAATAAATATTTTTTAGAGTAGTTTTGACTGTTAAACTGTTGTTGTCCATAGTTATAGTATAACATATTGTGTCTATAAATAATGAATGAATTAATAAAATATGTTAAATGGCCTTTAAAAACAAATCAAGAACACATTTTTAGCCATCTGAGAGGTCAGTGGTGATAATGGGGTATGATATATACGCGTATGTTTTAAAACAACAACAACAACATCTGTTTCTGACAAGAACTTAAGTGATGAATTCACACTGGATCCAATGGAGAACTCACCCTGATATTGCTGCACTTCATTAAAAACACGTTTGTTTAATTTTAAGGATAAGACGCATGTAGAAAGTAGACACTTTTTTTACTACGTTTTGGTGAGTAAACTCTAACTTCTGGCCTTGAAAGTTGATGTTTTTTAAAATGTGAACAGCAATTGCAAAAAAAAGAAAAAAGTACAAATAACCTAACAATGCTGAATCAATGTGAAAAAAAAGTACACGCTACAACCTGTTTAAACTACAAATTAAGATTCTATTTGAATGTATGCCTGATCTAGAAGAGCTTGAAGAACAACACAATGTCCAAACAAACCAAGAAGTTTGAATCAGTTTGAAATAGAATTAGACCCTAAATATGTGAAATATTCACACTATTATGAAGCTTAATAAAGTCTGTAGCTTAAAGAATAAATGAGTAGTGATGAATTGCAAGAGTGAAATTGTGTTTTTTTGTCTTTTTTCTTGGGTTGCTGTTGTGATGTGTAGTGTAAACGGCTTTGGCCTGCAACTGGTCTGAATATCAGAATTAGCATTTGCTATCCCCCTTAATGTAATGTTTGATAGGTAATTGCATAATACTTTCAATAGTCCATTTTAAACAAATGAACTAAAACAGACAAGTCCAGTATGCAATGTTGGTGACATCACTGAGGTATGACATTACTGAGCTATGACATCACAGAGGCTCAGTTGCAATGTTGGTGACATCACTGAGGTATGACATTACTGAGCTATGACATCACAGAGGCTCAGTTGCAGTGTTGATGACATCACTGAGAAATGATACAGTGGATTGGATGTAATGCTGATGACATCACTGAGACATGACATCAAAGTTTTTTTTAATGCTTTAAGTTTTCTATATAAGTAGCTGCTTTCTAGCTGATTTCAGTAGTGTAGGATATCTGACATATGAACACAAATTTCTGCCGATCTCAGTTGAACTGATTATTCTCATCGAAGAATATATACAGGAAGTTTTTCTGCTCATATTTCAGATAGGATTTAAAAAGCAAGATGCCGTTCTGTGGTCTGAGTCAACTCTTCAAGTCGTGCTTCACATGCACAGGAGGTATTGACATTTCTGACGAGGAGGATGCAGGTGCTGGTCTCTCTGTCCAAAACCCAGCTGATACAACAACCAAGGCCAGGACCAGGACAAGGACCAGAACCAGGAACAGGACCAGAACCAGAACCAGAAACAAGACATTTGATATGACCCCAAAAACCTCAATAGACAAGGAGAAAACATCTATGCTTTATGAGATACAGAAGCATGATGTACTCTCTGGCACGTCTTCCCGCTATGAGGTATTGGACTTTATTGGTGAAGGAACGTTTGGCAAAGTTGTCAAGTGTGTTGATTTAAAAACTGACAACTTAGTGGCGATCAAGTTTGACAAAGAGAATGACGATTCCTCTGTTGAAAATGAAGCCAAAATACTGGAGTCCATCAGGAAACTTGACTCAGAAAAGGAAAACCTTGTGACGTACCTGGACGATTTCAATTTTCACGGTATTCGCTGCCTTGCCTTTGAGATGCTGGACATGGACCTATTTCACCTCTTGAAAGAAAGAGATTGGATGCCATTGGCACTTGATGAAATTCGGCTTGTCACACAGCAGCTACTTGTGGCACTTAATGCCCTGAAACGTATTGGCATTGTCCATACAGACATTAAAACGGACAACATTATGCTTGTCAATCACAAGGCTCAGCCGTTCGTGGTCAAATTGATTGACTTTGGTGTGGCCCTTAAGGTGTCTGAACTAGAGGATGGAGATATTATGCAGCCTTATGGACACAGAGCACCAGAGGTGACCTTGGGACTCCCTCTATCTGAAGCCATGGATATGTGGGGACTTGGATGCGTGATTGCATGTCTGTACTTTGGGAGAGACTTCTTCCCTGGAGAGTCCGACTATGAAGACATGAAATACATTTGCAAGATGCTTGGTCAACCAGGAGACAACCTGATAAGTGCTGGGACAAATGCCAGATGCTACTTCAGCCGACACCAGGGCTGGAACTATTCAGGTTGGAAACTTAACTCTCCTGAGATGTACAAAGAGGCAACAGGTTCGGAGTTGCAAATTTCAGAGTGGTGGCTGGATGACTACATGGATTTGGAAGATGCAGTGACTACTCACAGAGTAAGTCAAAGCACTCTTGAGGATGTGGACAAGAAAGCATTTTTATGCCTCTTTGAACAGTTCCTCAATGTTGACGCTGGAAGAAGAATCACTCCCAAGCAAGCCCTACAACACACTTTTATTACAATGGCTCATCTTGCAGATACAATTGACACAAACAGGTATGCAGCTGAAGCCAAGCTGACCAGGACCATATCAGTTACATCTGATATGACCCCAAAAACCTCAATAGACAAGGAGAAAACATCTATGCTTTATGAGATACAGAAGCATGATGTACTCTCTGGCACGTCTTCCCGCTATGAGGTATTGGACTTTATTGGTGAAGGAACGTTTGGCAAAGTTGTTAAGTGTGTTGATTTAAAAACTGACAAATTAGTGGCGATCAAGTTTGACAAAGAGAATGACGATTCCTCTGTTGAAAATGAAGCCAAAATACTGGAGTCCATCAGGAAACTTGACTCAGAAAAGGAAAACCTTGTGACGTACCTGGACGATTTCAATTTTCACGGTATTCGCTGCCTTGCCTTTGAGATGCTGGACATGGACCTTTTTCACCTCTTGAAAGAAAGAGATTGGATGCCGTTGGCACTTGATGAAATTCGGCTTGTCACACAGCAGCTACTTGTGGCACTTAATGCCCTGAAACGTATTGGCATTGTCCATACAGACATTAAAACGGACAACATTATGCTTGTCAATCACAAGGCTCAGCCGTTCGTGGTCAAATTGATTGACTTTGGTGTGGCCCTTAAGGTATCTGAACTAGAGGATGGAGATATTATGCAGCCTTATGGACACAGGGCACCAGAGGTGACCTTGGGACTCCCTCTATCTGAAGCCATGGATATGTGGGGACTTGGATGCGTGATTGCATGTCTGTACTTTGGGAGAGACTTCTTCCCTGGAGAGTCCGACTATGAAGACATGAAATACATTTGCAAGATGCTTGGTCAACCAGGAGACAACCTGATAAGTGCTGGGACAAATGCCAGATGCTATTTCAGCCGACACCAGGGCTGGAAGTATTCAGGTTGGAAACTTAACTCTCCTGAGATGTACAAAAAGGCAACAGGTTCGGAGTTGCAAATTTCAGAGTGGTGGCTGGATGACTACATGGATTTGGAAGATGCAGTGACTACTTACAGAGTAAGCCAAAACACTCTTGAGGATGTGGACAAGAAAGCATTTTCATGCCTCCTTGAACAGTTCCTCAATGTCGACGCTGGAAGAAGAATCACTCCCAAGCAGGCCCTAGAACACACTTTTATTGCAAGAGATCACCGACTTTGATTCTGTAATGCAATACGTGTTAGGGCCATAGATCAGCCATCAATTCCATATTTGAATGAAATCTAAACTTTGACAATCACTCTCTGTAATTAGCCTCATTGCTCCTACTTCATGGGAGCATACCCCTCCCGCTGTCAGTCTGCCCCTTTATGATGACTCCAGTTGTGTGAAAGCATCAAGCCCCCCACGCCCATCTCTGTTTGTCGTGCCTGGGCTTATTTCTTCTTGTTATTATTATTTCAATCGCTTCCTTAATCTAGCGTTGGTATTGGTTGTTTTCTTGGACTGGAACATCACCAGAATCCTACAAACTAAAAACTACAGATACTACCGTTGGATTGAGGAGGCGATTGAGATAAAGTGCAGCCCAGGGACGATGAACCGAGACGAGAGGGGGCTACTGACTTCTTCAGAGTCAGATTTACAAATATATAAACCCAAAAGGGTAACAGCACCTGGAGCTGTCATAAAGGAGTTAGACTGACAGCAGGAGGTGTATGCTCCCATGAAGTGGGAGCAGCGAAGATGATTACAGAGAGTAAATGTCTGATCGGTGCGCAGGGATTGAAGCACTTGAAATGTAACCTGTGCCACCAAATAAAATCTCTTAGGAGGAGGAAGAAGCCAAGAAGCAGTGAAGGACATAAGTGGAATATAGAGTATAAAGCAGGGGTTCCCAATTTGGGTGCAGGCTTTTGTTCTAACCAGGCAGTAACACACCTGATTCCACTCTCTAACCTCTAGAGCTCTTCCTAAGAACCTTTAGTAGTAGAATCAGGTGTGTTACTGTCTGGTTGGAACAAAAGCCTGCACCTACACCAGCCCATCATTTAAATGAAATTTAAATTGCCCCAGCTCATTCTTTTCAAGATGAAAAGAACAAGCTTAAAGTGTTAGCGTTCCCCTATATCGCAGAAGGATATGTTATTTACTTAAATATTTTTCAACAGTAAACCATTATCTCATCTCTGTTTGTCATCCCTGGGCTGTGCTTTCTTCGCCAGAGTCCTACCACCAGAAAACTACTAATACTACAGTTGGATTAAGAAGGCCCTTGAGATAGGAAAGTGCAGCCCAAGGACGATGAACAGAGGTGTATGCTCCCATAAAGTGGGAGCAGTGAAGCTGATTACAGAGAGTAAATGTCAGTTTTCTGATCGGTGCGCAGGGTTTGGGAAAATGATGCACTTTAGTTATAACCTGTGGCACCAAATAAAATATCTTAGGAGGAGGAAGAAGCCAAGAAGCAGTGAAGGACATAAGTGGAATATAGAGTATAAAAGGGGTGTCCAATTCCGGTCTTGGAGGGCCGGTTTGGGTGCAGGCTTTTGTTCCAACCAGGCAGTAACACACCTGATTCCACTCTCTAACCTCTAGAGCTCTTCCTAAGAACCTTTATTAGTAGAATCAGGTGTGTTACTGCCTGTTTGGAACAAAAGCCTGCACCTACACCAGCCCATCATTTAAATGAAATTTAAATTGCCCCAGCTCATTCTTTCAAGATGAAAAGAACAAGCTTAAAGTGTTAGCGTTCCCCTATATCGCAGAAGGATATGTTATTTACTTAGATATTTTTCAACAGTAAACCATTATCTCATCTCTGTTTGTCCTCCCTGGGCTGTGCTTTCTTCGCCAGAGTCCTACCACCAGAAAACTACTAATACTACAGTTGGATTAAGAAGGCCCTTGAGATAGGAAAGTGCAGCTCATGGACGATGAACAGAGGTGTATGCTCCCATAAAAGGGGGAGCAGTGAAGCTGATTACAGAGAGTAAATGTCAGTTATCTGATCGGTGCGCAGGGTTTGGGAAATTAAAGCACTTTAGTTATAACCTGTGGCACCAAATAAAATATCTTAGGAGGAGGAAGAAGCCAAGAAGCAGTGAAGGACATAAGTGGAATATAGAGTATAAAGCAGGGGTGTCCAATTCCGGTCTTGGAGGGCCGGTTTGGGTGCAGGCTTTTGTTCCAACCAGGCAGTAACACACCTGATTCCACTCTCTAACCTCTAGAGCTCTTCCTAGGAACCTTTATTAGTAGAATCAGGTGTGTTACTGTCTGGTTGGAACAAAAGCCTGCACCTACACCAGCCCATCATTTAAATGAAATTTAAATTGCCCCAGCTCATTCTTTCAAGATGAAAAGAATGAGCTTAAAGTGTTAGTGTTCCCCTAGGAAAATATCATCAATGATGGAAAACCACCTCCACCCCATGCAGGACACACTGTCTGGACTGACGAGCTCCCTCAGCAACAGACTAATCCATCCAAAGTGTCTGAGGGAGCGATATCGGAAGTCCTTCCTTCCTACAGCTGTCAGACTGTACAACAAGTACAGCTCTCAGTAACCCCCCCCCACCAACAGAAAAAATGGACAGTGCAACACATCTATAATCATATTTATATATACCTGTATATACCTGTATATATCTGTATATTGTTTTTTAATTTAATTTTTAAATTTTTTTTTTTCCTTTTTAAATTTTTAAAAACACTTTTCTAACTGCTGCTGTAGCACTGTAAATTTCCCCACTGTGGGACAATAAAGGAGCTATCTAATCTAATCTAAATATCGCAGAAGGATATGTTATTTACTTGGATATTTTTCAACAGTAAACCATCATCTCATCTCTGTTTGTCGTCCCTGGGCTGTGCTTTTTTCGCCAGAGTCCTACCACCAGAAAACTACTAATACTACAGTTGGATTAAGAAGGCGATTGAGATAGGAAAGTGCAGCCCAGGGACGATGAACAGAGGTGTATGCTCCCATAAAGTGGGAGCAGTGAAGCTGATTACAGAGAGTAAATGTCAGTTATCCGATCAGTGCGCAGGGTTTGGGAAATTGAAGAACTTTAATTATAACTTGGCACCAAATAAAATGTCTTAGGAGGAGGAAGAACCTTATTGTTGTTCCAAGAAACAGTGAGGGACATTAGTGGAATATAAAGTATAAAGCAGGGGGGGTCCAATTCCGGTCTTGGATGCTATGCAAATGCTATGTCAATTCTGAACCATTCACAATATAACATAATAATATAAATTGGTGTCTCCTTCAAGATGAATTGAAAGAGCTTAAAGTGTCAGTATGTTGTAATGTTTTTCCAACAAAAAAAGGTAAGGTAAGGTAAGGTGACTTTATTGATACCCAGAAGGGTAGATTTGGTTGCAGGTAAAAAAGTGCAGGCTCACAACACACAAAACAATGGCAAAAAATGACATAGCAGAAGACAACAGGATAAAACAACAAACAGCAGACAACAGCAGCAAATAACACCAACAAGATAAAACAACAAACAAACAGTACTGACAGCTGGACAGACAGACAGATGCTCCTGACTTGATGTTTTCTAAAATGAATAAATAAGTAACTAAAATAGATAAAAAAGGGGGGGGGGGGCTAAGAAGATAGATAATAAGCTAAAAGAGAGACAATCAAAGAAGGTAATCATAATGTGGTGTTCAGGGCCTTAGTGGCTGATGGGATGAAGCTGCACCGATATCTTTTGGTTTTGCATATGGGCATTTTGAATCTACGACCAGAGGGAAGAAGCTGGAATTCACTGTGCAGTGGATGGGACACATCGTGTGAGATGGACCCAGCAAGTCTGTGTAGGTGCCCGTTATATAAAGTGTCTAAATTGTGCTGTTGCTCTCCAATGACCTTACTGGCCCACCTCACAATCTGATTAAGTGTATTTTTATTTTTTAGAGGTACATTTCCAAACCAGGACACCAGGCTAAAAGAAATTATGGATTCAATAAAACATCTGTAAAACATAGTAAGCAGCTTTTTTCTCAACATGGAAGGATGAAAGCTTCCTAAGACAGTGAAGGCGCTGGTTTGCCTTTTTATAGACAGACTCACAGTTTGCCACAAATGTAGGTTTGCTGTCAATAATGGTCCCAAGGTGTTTGTAGCTGTCAACACATTCCACTGCCTGGCCTTTTATACTGGTTATGTCCTTGTCACCTATGTGTCTTCTGAAGTCCACATACATATTTTTAGTTTTTGAAATGTTCAGTTGTAGAAAGGACTGCTCACGCCAATCTACAAACCCCTGCACGATTTCACCACGACCTGTCTCATTGTCTCTCAGCAGGCTGACAATAACAGAGTCATCTGCGTACTTTAGGATGAATCTATCATCTCTGCTACTGCGGCACATATTGGTGTAAAGAATAAACAAAAGAGGAGACAAAACACAACCTTGCGGCGAGCCAGTTGAGCAACGGATCTGGTCAGACAGTACTCCATTTACCCGAACTCTTTGTGTCCTGTCAGTCAAGAAGTGTAGCACCCAGCCTACAAGGTTTTTGCTCAAATTAAATTGCTCTAAAAGTCTTTCTATTATAAATTATTATTATTATAAATAATTGCAAATAACACATTAAAAGTACGGAAGAAAGGCTTCCGGTTTTGGTCATGCAATGATGAGACACAAAGTAAATTTCTCTGTCGACAATACGACTCCCAGAGGGATGGTAACCGAACACTTGGGAGTCCAACAAAAAACAAATTGAGCGAGGAGCCGGGACAGGCCAGGTGACACCTTCATACGGACGCACTATAGATTGTTTAGCATGATCCTATGTTTTCAAGGATTACACAACTAGTAATAGTTTATGAGTGAACTGTTGAAAATAATTAATTTCATGAATGTTAAGGGTACAAACTCAGCTATAAAAAGGAGGAAGATTCAAACTGAAAAATCTATATTTACCTTTCTTGCAAGAGACCCACCTAGAGGGAAAAAGAATCATTATTTTTGCAAAGGGAAGTCCTTTATAGTGCTGGATCCTCCATTCAGAGGGGAGTAGCCATCTTGATTAGGAAGAATGTTAAGATTAAAATACTTAGACAACAAGCAGATGAGGAAGACAGGTGGATAGCAATCAGTGACATGTGGTGAGGTTCATGGTTGGTGAGGCATGGACTCCGTTAGAGTCAGATTTACAAATATATAAACCCATAAGCGTAACAGCATTCTTCTCTCTCTCTCTCTCTCTCTCTTTGTATGTATTAAAAGTACGTAAAGATAAAAAAAACGTGACAATGTATGATACAACATGCCACCATAGCAGTTCTGTCATGTTTGACCTACTAGCTTTTCAACACAGCCATATTTCTCCAACACTCAAAGACATACGTAGCTACAGCAGGAGCTGTGTATCATCACTCACGTCATCAAGTCCCAGCCTCCTTCACTTCACATTCCACTTCACTTCACTTTTAGCCACATAGCATAGAAAATAACAGAGATCTGTGCTTTGTTTGTGACATCCGTTGTCTCTTCTACCTCTACAGCAACAAATGGGGCGGCATTAATCTTAATTTATTATCATTTCTAATCACATCAACGACTTCTTCAATTAGATCGTTCTGTATTCGACTTAAAAAACTAAAAAACACAGTGGATGTCTCCAAGTGTCTAGCTAACCTTTCATCTTTTTCAGCAAAAACATGTGAAAGTTCTACATAGTTGCCACTATTAGAAGAGTTTGCCCTCTCAAAGCCAAGTCGATCATTGAGCTTCCAAAAGTTTTAAAGCGATCTGACTGGTGTAGCACTCTGTTTGAATGTAGAGATGGGGTCACAAACTGAATATTGGACAAATCGTGCAAAAAGAATCCAAATATAAATAAGAGTGTAAAGGCCATTCAGTTTTTTCACTTTGGATTCCCAGCATGCTTTTAAATCATATTAAAGGTCCTGAAGAGATAACAATTTTTAGTATGTCGCAGGAAAACAACAAGATTATTCACAAATCTGCAGAAATAAGATAGAAGGGATGTGCCTTCAAATTTTAAACACATTAGATTAATGATGTGAGGTTGTTATTTACGGACGTTAAATGGCATAGTTTGAGATTTTGAAATTTAAATATGAAATTTAAAAACATGAAAATCATTGCAGCAGCAATAAACAGCATAAAGTTGATTGTACATCTAAAGAACAGAATCACGTTCTCTATAAGAAAGCTACAGTGGTTCCAGTTACTAATTAAAGAAAAGTAGACATTGATATCTGTTTGATTAAAAGAAGTTTCTAGCTGTAGAATAGAATAGTTTCTGGCAACTGACTTATGTCTTAAATCTGATGTTAGTCTATTGTGACTATGTCGCCGTGGTGGACAGAATGTAGCTTGGGATGGTGCAGAGCTTTCTTTTATCACTCTCGCAAAGTTTGAGTGAGTGTGCAACCTTAATAGCAAAAGTTATTAAGGAAAAACCAACATTAAATATGCTCTCAGTCTGTCGTGCTGCAAGAGCTGGGGCCGTTGCTACGGTTACTCAGACAACAACTCCAGCACTTTGATGTAGAGGAGACCATTAATGATCTCAACTGACACCCGTCTATCAATGTGTGTGGAACAACGGCTGATTCCTGCTTGATTAGCAAATAAATGACAGTGTCTCTATTTTGAGTAAGCTACTCAAAGAATACTTTGACGGAGATAGACGACTAAAGTCTATCTGGTGGCCGCAGCAGACTGTGGGGAAGTTGTCTTGTTATTAGATATTGTCTTGACGTTTGGTTTATCTGTGCTTTTAATCAGAAACCAAGGCAGTGTCCAGATAAATAAGAAGTGGAGAATATAACATCATCATCATACTGTGATGATGATGATATATAACACAGACCACAGCAGATGACAGTAGATTGGTTGATGTGAAGGCACTGTTTTCTGCTAAAACTTCATGAGGAAAGCTGACAGTAATATTATAGTAAATGGAAAAAATCCTGTCAGGTGGTGTAACCCTTAAAACCTGGTACCAGATAGTTTAACTTTGTCAAAATGGAAGTAAAAAATTAAAAACATATGCCATCGACTAGTTTTATCTTCTAGGTGGATTACATATTTAAAATTCTCATGATTTAATACACTGAAGAACTGTTTTGCCCCTCCTGATTGCTCCAGCCACTTTTTTACTACTAATTGGGTCCTTTATGATCTCTTTTTTTAAAGTTTTGGTCTTGCTTTAAGATTTAAATGCACAATTTTTATCTGTAATAAGAACACATTTTTAGATGTTTTCCCCGAATATTCTCACTATATATGCACTGTATCTCAAGAATAAATTGATTCTGACACTTGTGGTTGTACAGATATTCCATAATTATTATTATCATTTATAGTAGGAAAACGGTGTGCCTTTGAGCTTGAGTAGTTATCTCGAATCAGAAAACAATAAATATTTTTTAGAGTAGTTTTGACTGTTAAACTGTTGTTGTCCATAGTTATAGTATAACATATTGTGTCTATAAATAATGAATTAATTAATTAAAATATGTTAAATGGCCTTTAAAAACAAATCAAGAACACATTTTTAGCCATCTGAGAGGTCAGTGGTGATAATGGGGTATGATATGTACGCGTATGTTTTAAAACAACAACAACATCTGTTTCTGACAAGAACTTAAGTGATGAATTTACACTGGATCCAATGGAGAACTCACCCTGATATTGCTGCACTTCATTAAAAACACGTTTGTTTAATTTTAAGGATAAGACGCATGTAGAAAGTAGACACTTTTTTTACTACGTTTTGGTGAGTAAACTCTAACTTCTGGCCTTGAAAGTTGATGTTTTTTAAAATGTGAACAGCAATTGCAAAAAAAAAAGAAAAAAGTACAAATAATATAACAATGCTGAATCAATGTAAAAAAAAAGTACACGTTACAACCTGTTTAAACTACAAATTAAGATTCTATTTGAATGTATGCCTGATCTAGAAGAGCTTGAAGAACAACACAATGTCCAAACAAACCAAGAAGTTTGAATCAGTTTGAAATAGAATTAGACCCTAAATATGTGAAATATTCACACTATTATGAAGCTTAATAAAGTCTGTAGCTTAAAGAATAAATGAGTAGTGATGAATTGCAAGAGTGAAATTGTGTCTTTTTGTCTTTTTTCTTGGGTTGCTGTTGTGATGTGTAGTGTAAACGGCTTTGGCCTGCAACTGGTCTGAATATCAGAATTAGCATTTGCTATCCCCATTAATGTAATGTTTGATAGGTAATTGCATAATACTTTCAATAGTCCATTGTAAACAAATGAACTAAAACAGACAAGTCCAGTATGCAATGTTGGTGACATCACTGAGGTATGACATTACTGAGCTATGACATCACAGAGGCTCAGTTGCAATGTTGGTGACGTCACTGAGGTATGACATTACTGAGCTATGACATCACAGAGGCTCAGTTGCAGTGTTGATGACATCACTGAGAAATGATACAGTGGATTGGATGTAATGCTGATGACATCACTGAGACATGACATCAAAGTTTTTTTTAATGCTTTAAGTTTTCTATATAAGTAGCTGCTTTCTAGCTGATTTCAGTAGTGTAGGATATCTGACATATGAACACAAATTTCTGCCGATCTCAGTTGAACTGATTATTCTCATCGAAGAATATATACAGGAAGTTTTTCTGCTCATATTTCAGATAGGATTTAAAAAGCAAGATGCCGTTCTGTGGTCTGAGTCAACTCTTCAAGTCGTGCTTCACATGCACAGGAGGTATTGACATTTCTGACGAGGAGGATGCAGGTGCTGGTCTCTCTGTCCAAAACCCAGCTGATACAACAACCAAGGCCAGGACCAGGACAAGGACCAGAACCAGGAACAGGACCAGAACCAGAACCAGAAACAAGACATTTGATATGACCCCAAAAACCTCAATAGAAAAGGAGAAAACATCTATGCTTTATGAGATACAGAAGCATGATGTACTCTCTGGCACGTCTTCCCGCTATGAGGTATTGGACTTTATTGGTGAAGGAACTTTTGGCAAAGTTGTCAAGTGTGTTGATTTAAAAACTGACAACTTAGTGGCGATCAAGTTTGACAAAGAGAATGACGATTCCTCTGTTGAAAATGAAGCCAAAATACTGGAGTCCATCAGGAAACTTGACTCAGAAAAGGAAAACCTTGTGACGTACCTGGACGATTTCAATTTTCACGGTATTCGCTGCCTTGCCTTTGAGATGCTGGACATGGACCTTTTTCACCTCTTGAAAGAAAGAGATTGGATGCCATTGGCACTTGATGAAATTCGGCTTGTCACACAGCAGCTACTTGTGGCACTTAATGCCCTGAAACGTATTGGCATTGTCCATACAGACATTAAAACGGACAACATTATGCTTGTCAATCACAAGGCTCAGCCGTTCGTGGTCAAATTGATTGACTTTGGTGTGGCCCTTAAGGTGTCTGAACTAGAGGATGGAGATATTTTGCAGCCTTATGGACACAGAGCACCAGAGGTGACCTTGGGACTCCCTCTATCTGAAGCCATGGATATGTGGGGACTTGGATGCGTGATTGCATGTCTGTACTTTGGGAGAGACTTCTTCCCTGGAGAGTCCGACTATGAAGACATGAAATACATTTGCAAGATGCTTGGTCAACCAGGAGACAACCTGATAAGTGCTGGGACAAATGCCAGATGCTACTTCAGCCGACACCAGGGCTGGAACTATTCAGGTTGGAAACTTAACTCTCCTGAGATGTACAAAGAGGCAACAGGTTCGGAGTTGCAAATTTCAGAGTGGTGGCTGGATGACTACATGGATTTGGAAGATGCAGTGACTACTTACAGAGTAAGTCAAAGCACTCTTGAGGATGTGGACAAGAAAGCATTTGTATGCCTCCTTGAACAGTTCCTCAATGTCGACGCTGGAAGAAGAATCACTCCCAAGCAAGCCCTACAACACACTTTTATTACAATGGCTCATCTTGCAGATACAATTGACACAAACAGGTATGCAGCTGAAGCCAAGCTGACCAGGACCATATCAGTTACATCTGATATGACCCCAAAAACCTCAATAGACAAGGAGAAAACATCTATGCTTTATGAGATACAGAAGCATGATGTACTCTCTGGCACGTCTTCCCGCTATGAGGTATTGGACTTTATTGGTGAAGGAACGTTTGGCAAAGTTGTCAAGTGTGTTGATTTAAAAACTGACAACTTAGTGGCGATCAAGTTTGACAAAGAGAATGACGATTCCTCTGTTGAAAATGAAGCCAAAATACTGGAGTCAATCAGGAAACTTGACTCAGAAAAGGAAAACCTTGTGACGTACCTGGACGATTTCAATTTTCACGGTATTCGCTGCCTTGCCTTTGAGATGCTGGACATGGACCTTTTTCACCTCTTGAAAGAAAGAGATTGGATGCCATTGGCACTTGATGAAATTCGGCTTGTCACACAGCAGCTACTTGTGGCACTTAATGCCCTGAAACGTATTGGCATTGTCCATACAGACATTAAAACGGACAACATTATGCTTGTCAATCACAAGGCTCAGCCGTTCGTGGTCAAATTGATTGACTTTGGTGTGGCCCTTAAGGTGTCTGAACTAGAGGATGGAGATATTATGCAGCCTTATGGACACAGGGCACCAGAGGTGACCTTGGGACTCCCTCTATCTGAAGCCATGGATATGTGGGGACTTGGATGCGTGATTGCATGTCTGTACTTTGGGAGAGACTTCTTCCCTGGAGAGTCCGACTATGAAGACATGAAATACATTTGCAAGATGCTTGGTCAACCAGGAGACAACCTGATAAGTGCTGGGACAAATGCCAGATGCTACTTCAGCCGACACCGGGGCTGGAACTATTCAGGTTGGAAACTTAACTCTCCTGAGATGTACAAAAAGGCAACAGGTTCGGAGTTGCAAATTTCAGAGTGGTGGCTGGATGACTACATGGATTTGGAAGATGCAGTGACTACTTACAGAGTAAGCCAAAACACTCTTGAGGATGTGGACAAGAAAGCATTTTCATGCCTCCTTGAACAGTTCCTCAATGTCGACGCTGGAAGAAGAATCACTCCCAAGCAGGCCCTAGAACACACTTTTATTGCAAGAGATCACCGACTTTGATTCTGTAATGCAATACGTGTTAGGGCCATAGATCAGCCATCAATTCCATATTTGAATGAAATCTAAACTTTGACAATCACTCTCTGTAATTAGCCTCATTGCTCCTACTTCATGGGAGCATACACCTCCCGCTGTCAGTCTGCCCCTTTATGATGACTCCAGTTGTGTGAAAGCATCAAGCCCCCCACGCCCATCTCTGTTTGTCGTCCCTGGGCTTATTTCTTCTTGTTATTATTATTTCAATCGCTTCCTTAATCTAGCGTTGGTATTGGTTGTTTTCTTGGACTGGAACATCGCCAGAATCCTACAAACTAAAAACTACAGATACTACCGTTGGATTGAGGAGGCGATTGAGATAAAGTGCAGCCCAGGGACGATGAACCGAGACGAGAGGGGGCTACTGACTTCTTCAGAGTCAGATTTACAAATATATAAACCCAAAAGGGTAACAACACCTGGAGCTGTCATAAAGGAGTTAGACTGACAGCAGGAGGTGTATGCTCCCATGAAGTGGGAGCAGTAAAGATGATTACAGAGAGTAAATGTCTGATCGGTGCGCAGGGATTGAAGCACTTGAAATGTAACCTGTGCCACCAAATAAAATGTCTTAGGAGGAGGAAGAAGCCAAGAAGCAGTGAAGGACATAAGTGGAATATAGAGTATAAAGCAGGGGTTCCCAATTTGGGTGCAGGCTTTTGTTCTAACCAGGCAGTAACACACCTGATTCCACTCTCTAACCTCTAGAGCTCTTCCTAAGAACCTTTAGTAGTAGAATCAGGTGTGTTACTGTCTGGTTGGAACAAAAGCCTGCACCTACACCAGCCCATCATTTAAATGAAATTTAAATTGCCCCAGCTCATTCTTTTCAAGATGAAAAGAACAAGCTTAAAGTGTTAGCGTTCCCCTATATCGCAGAAGGATATGTTATTTACTTAGATATTTTTCAACAGTAAACCATCATCTCATCTCTGTTTGTCGTCCCTGGGCTGTGCTTTCTTTGCCAGAGTCCTACCAACAGAAAACTACTAATACTACAGTTGGATTAAGAAGGCGATTGAGATAGGAAAGTGCAGCCCAGGGACGATGAACAGAGGTGTATGCTCCCATAAAGTGGGAGCAGTGAAGCTGATTACAGAGAGTAAATGTCAGTTATCTGATCGGTGCGCAGGGTTTGGGAAATTGAAGCACTTTAGTTGTAACATGTGGCACCAAATAAAATATCTTAGGAGGAGGAAGAAGCCAAGAAGCAGTGAAGGACATAAGTGGAATATAGAGTATAAAGCAGGGGTGTCCAATTCCGGTCTTGGAGGGCCGGTTTGGGTGCAGGCTTTTGTTCCAACCAGGCAGTAACACACCTGATTCCACTCTCTTACCTCTAGAGCTCTTCCTAAGAACCTTTAGTAGTAGAATCAGGTGTGTTACTGTCTGGTTGGAACAAAAGCCTGCACCTACACCAGCCCATCATTTAAATGAAATTTAAATTGCCCCAGCTCATTCTTTCAAGATGAAAAGAACAAGCTTAAAGTGTTAGTGTTCCCCTATATCGCAGAAGGATATGTTATTTACTTAGATATTTTTCAACAGTAAACCATTATCTCATCTCTGTTTGTCGTCCCTGGGCTGTGCTTTCTTCGCCAGAGTCCTACCACCAGAAAACAACTAATACTACAGTTGGATTAAGAAGGCCCTTGAGATAGGAAAGTGCAGCCCAAGGACGATGAACAGAGGTGTATGCTCCCATAAAAGTGGGAGCAGTGAAGCTGATTACAGAGAGTAAATGTCAGTTATCTGATCGGTGCGCAGGGTTTGGGAAATTAAAGCACTTTAGTTATAACCTGTGGCACCAAATAAAATATCTTAGGAGGAGGAAGAAGCCAAGAAGCAGTGAAGGACATAAGTGGAATATAGAGTATAAAGCAGGGGTGTCCAATTCCGGTCTTGGAGGGCCGGTTTGGGTGCAGGCTTTTGTTCCAACCAGGCAGTAACACACCTGATTCCACTCTCTAACCTCTAGAGCTCTTCCTAAGAACCTTTATTAGTAGAATCAGGTGTGTTACTGCCTGTTTGGAACAAAAGCCTGCACCTACACCAGCCCATCATTTAAATGAAATTTAAATTGCCCCAGCTCATTCTTTCAAGATGAAAAGAACAAGCTTAAAGTGTTAGCGTTCCCCTATATCGCAGAAGGATATGTTATTTACTTAGATATTTTTCAACAGTAAACCATCATCTCATCTCTGTTTGTCGTCCCTGGGCTGTGCTTTCTTCGCCAGAGTCCTACCACCAGAAAACTACTAATACTACAGTTGGATTAAGAAGGCAATTTAGATAGGAAAGTGCAGCCCAGGGACGATGAACAGAGGTGTATGCTCCCATAAAGTGGGAGCAGTCAAGCTGATTACAGAGAGTAAATCTCAGTTATCCGATCAGTGCGCAGGGTTTGGGAAATTGAAGAACTTTAATTATAACTTGGCACCAAATAAAATGTCTTAGGAGGAGGAAGAACCTTATTGTTGTTCCAAGAAACAGTGAGGGACATTAGTGGAATATAAAGTATAAAGCAGGGGGGGTCCAATTCCAGTCTTGGAGGGCCGGTGTGGGTGCAGGCTTTTGTTCCAACCAGGCAGTAACACACCTGACCTCCACTCTCTAACCTCTAGAGCTCTTCCTAAGAACCTTTATTAGTAGAATCAGATGTGTTACTGCCTGTTTGGAACAAAACCTTGCACCTAGACCAGCCTATCATTTAAATGAAATCTGAAATTGCTGCAGCTGTCTCCTTCAAGATGAACTGAAAGAGCTTATAGTGTAAGTAAATGTTTTTCATAATACGAATAAAAATAAATTAAAAAAATGTCTCAAGAGGAGGAAAAAGAATTACAGTTCTTCCAAGAACCAGTGGAGGACATAAGTGGAATGTAGAGTATAAAGCAGGGTGTCCGAAGGTGAGTTTGTTAAACGATGCACGAGGAAAGCAGCTGAACTTGTGTGTCCCGAGAAGCAACAAGCTTTAGCCAATACTAGCCTGACCAGGAATACTATAGCGGAGAGGATTTCAGATCTATGTATGAAGTTTACACATTCACAGGACATGTGAATGCCTTCTTCTTGACACATTCAATTGCACTCTTCTTAGTTTGTAAGGTGTAGGCAGGGATTAAAGTTATACTTTATATGCACATGTGTAAATGTTTGAAAAATTCCTTTCTTTATAAATCTCATTTAACCTTAAAGTGCATTACAGTACAATCAGTGGGATCAGTTGCAATATAGTTGCATATATGTAAATGATGAAGTAAATTGCACATTTGCCTGAGGAAATCTAAGGAGTTTCCTGAAATTTTTCGTAAAAGATATGGTCATTAGACTTCAACATTTTAGAAATGATCTTGTGCTTCTAAACAAAAGGAAGACATCCTATTTTAGTTAATTATAGCAGAGTATGGAATATTTTTAATAGACCAGTTGACATCTCCTGAGACTGTATGTGTCCAACAATATGAAATGAGTTTGACACTCCTCATAGAGTTATAGAGTAATTGTTCTATGAAAGTATTCAGATTGTAGTTTTTCCTCTTCACATGACAAATAAAAGAAGTCCTTATTTTTACAGGAGGTTATATTGGATCAGTTTTACTGATCCTGCCTATGTAAAATCATATCAGTCTTTATGTGGCCTTTGAACTAAAATGAGTTTGACACCCCTGGCTTAAAGTGTTGGTAATTTTTTTCCAATAAAAAATGTAAATAATTGTAAAGTACGCATCAAAAGGACCAAAACAAATGCTATGTCAATTCTGAACAATTCACAATATAACATAATAATATAAATTGGTGTCTCCTTCAAGATGAATTGAAAGAGCTTAAAGTGTCAGTATGTTGTAATGTTTTTCCAACAAAAAAAGGTAAGGTAAGGTAAGGTGACTTTATTGATACCCAGAAGGGTAGATTTGGTTGCAGGTAAAAAAGTGCAGGCTCACAACACACAAAACAATGGCAAAAAATGACATAGCAGAAGACAACAGGATAAAACAACAAACAGCAGACAACAGCAGCAAATAACACCAACAAGATAAAACAACAAACAAACAGTACTGACAGCTGGACAGACAGACAGATGCTCCTGACTTGATGTTTTCTAAAATGAATAAATAAGTAACTAAAATAGATTAAAAAAAAGGGGGGGGGGGGTAAGAAGATAGATAATAAGCTAAAAGAGAGACAATCAAAGAAGGTAATCATAATGTGGTGTTCAGGGCCTTAGTGGCTGATGGGATGAAGCTGCACCGATATCTTTTGGTTTTGCATATGGGCATTTTGAACCTACGACCAGAGGGAAGAAACTGGAATTCACTGTGCAGTGGATGGGACACATCGTGTGAGATGGACCCAGCAAGTCTGTGTAGGTGCCCGTTATATAAAGTGTCTAAATTGTGCTGTTGCTCTCCAATTACCTTACTGGCCCACCTCACAATCTGATTAAGTGTATTTTTATTTTTTAGAGGTACATTTCCAAACCAGGACACCAGGCTAAAAGAAATTATGGATTCAATAAAACATCTGTAAAACATAGTAAGCAGCTTTTTTCTCAACATGGAAGGATGAAAGCTTCCTAAGACAGTGAAGGCGCTGGTTTGCCTTTTTATAGACAGACTCACAGTTTGCCACAAATGTAGGTTTGCTGTCAATAATGGTCCCAAGGTGTTTGTAGCTGTCAACACATTCCACTGCCTGGCCTTTTATACTGGTTATGTCCTTGTCACCTGTGTCTTCTGAAGTCCACATACATATTTTTAGTTTTTGATAATTACGTAATTATCGTGGAGCTGATACCAAATTATTCACCCGCATTTTAGGATTCCATTGTCGTTGCTATTTCCTTTTTTTTTTGTATTTTCTGAGCACTTTGTCCTTTTCCCAGAGCTCTGTCGCATATTTAGTTTCTTTGACGATCATCTTTTCCATTGCAATTAGTTATTTTTAAACTGGGCAAGCTTTGCCTCGGCTCAGGCTGCGGCATGAACATGGCTATTGATTGGCACTGCCAGACCCCCCTGTTCTCACTGCGTTGTCTTCTTCTCCTCTATTGGTTTAGTCAGCTGCTTGGCTGATTCATGCAGATGCTGCAGCATGAGTGTGTTGCTTGTGATTCCAACAGCGTTGGCTTCACTTGTACAAATGCCTTGGAAATGACTAGTATGAACAAAACCAAGGGTACAAGCTAAGTAATAAAACTGACACCACTCTCCTATTATATGGATACTTCCAGCTAACTTACAGCTTGTGCATTAAATGAAAATCACTTAAAATATGTATAAGATCAAGTCATGGCAGTGAAAGGGATTCTTGTCTCTCTGGAATATAATTTACACAGACAGTTTCTTTCCATGGAAAGCCATTAATGTATTAAATACCACTCAGGAAAGGAAGCAAGAGAGTTGAAACCAGTGGTCTCATTGCTTAAATATTGTGCTGTCAGTCTTTTCTGCAGCTTGTGGTCAGATACCACATCCAGTCATAGAAACGACCGTGTCTTGTCCTGTGTACTGTTTGTGTGTGTGTGCGTGGGCTGGTGAGCTGTCTCACGCTGTGGTCGTCATTATGGTCAGACCAGATCAGCACATATCAATACTTTAGCAAAAATTCATGGCTCTGCCCCATTTCTGTGTATAAAAAAAAATTGGATCTTACGTCAATACAGTTTCATAGGTTGGGAGATTGTCACAGCCGACACAAGATTAAAATACAGTATTGTGTGAAATTACAGGTCATAAATGTCCAAATGGTTTGGATGTATTAGTTATTGGTTTATATTTAAAAGTTCTGCAACTTTAAATGAAGAACAGCCATCATGGCCCTTCAGCCCATAAACTCCCTCTATTGAAATGGATCAATGATGCGACAAAATGGCCAGATGTTGCTTATCCAGACATCTACACATATTTGATTGAGTCACCAGGCAGCATTAGGGCTAAGACTTGTCTGGATCCATGTGTTTATTCCTTTTACAAGCAGCAACACAACTAGCCTAGCTAACACCACACTTCATCTCAATGTAGATAGAGATGAGGTCTGGGAACCATCTGTTCATTTGTTGGTATTGGAATCGTTGTTTATGAAAGTCCAGAGACATTTTTTAGGGGCTACGAATGTCTATCAAATGCGTCTGTAGGTAGCTTATAACCAGTTGTGTCAAACATACCCAATGAGGTACCTGATCCCCGATGACAAAGAAATAACTTGGTGTCCAGACTGAACTGCAGAGGGGAGTGAAGTTCAATGAAGGCTACAACAAAACAGCTTTTCATCGTTTTCCCTTTTTCTCTCATGTGAAGGTGATTCTTTCCCTCCAAGGGGACTAGACCTTGGTTCTTAGAGCTTGATTACACAATGCTGGTTTGCTCTATACCCCACTCACCTGACAGGAAGATGGGCCAATTAGTTTTCTGGATATTGAGAGGGAAAGTGTGTTACTGATTTTTTTTTAAAAGTGTACTTGTATCAGGGAAAGAGGTGAAATGTTTGATTTACCTTGATAGTGGTTTGTCCAAATTGTTTATGCATTCTGCTCAATGCATCCAGGACTCCCTGAAATCACTTCATGTCTCTATTTGTCCCTCCTTTGGTTGCTGGGAAACTGAAATGGAAATATAGTGTTTATGATTGCTCTGCATGGTAGTAAGTATATGTGCACATGCTCTATCACAACAAATATACTGTATCTAACATGAAAAAGAACTAAAAGTGAAGGACATCAAAGGTTAGTGCTGATATATTGCATAAGATTCTGACCCAGTTTCTCCTCTCAAGGAAGAGGAAAGATCAGCTCATGTCAGCAAAGCAGGGAGTAGATTGACGATAATAAGTTTAAGCTGATGAAATCCTCAAAATATAAAAGCTGTTTAAATAATCTCTCCCTATGTGATCCAACATGCATTCTGGTTTGAATGCATGGTTTATTGTATTTGTTGTATCTTAAATTCATTCAGACATTTTGTTTTGGAGAAAAGTTTGGAATGTTTTGGTTGGAAGTCAAGTTGACCTCGTCCATCCATATTTCTGCTTGTCTGTACAGTATCTCTAGGAGACTAAGTGTTTACTCAGAGCAGATGTGTTGTTGAACTGGGTAAAGCTACAACGCATCGATGCATTTGTTTAAATCCATTGATTGGCTGCCACATCACATGATTAGTAGATTTCATCGTACTTTATTTAATCATCGATTTGAATGTGTCTCATTTTTATTTATTTAAAAAAAATGTATTTAAAATGTTTGATGATTTTGAAACTTAACTTCTGTCAATCTGCATCAACAAAGCCTTGTCTCAAGCTGTCATTTTTATACAGTTTACGAAAGGCAGACAGAAGATATTTATTGGTAACAAATGGCAGCATCCAAATTGCTGTTTTTTTGTGTGTGTTCCAAATTCTTTGTTTGGAACCATTTGAACCCCAACCAAGTGGTGAGTTGAGTAATCTATTTTAATGAAATTCTAAATATTAATCTCTTGTTATTGGCAACTAGATGTTTTCGTTTCTGTGAGGGTCAGTTGAACTTTCCAGCTTTAATGAAAGAGTAACTCCGATATCCCAGCAGCTGGCCTGGCCCAAAGATCCAGTGTGTTAATTTTGGAGTGATGCTCCAGTTTGAACCTGTTTTGAAAAGCAATGGATCTCCATGAGGGAGTTCTCCCATTGAATGAATGTGTTTCTCCGTCTTTTGCTGTTATATACAATTAATTTCAAGCGGTGCTAAAAGTTTCCACAGTATAAAGGATATGTATAGATTGGTAACAGTACTAGCTTCTTCTATGCATACACTGATTAAGTGAGTGTGTATTACTACAAGAACCAGCAGGTGAGATGTCATTACATCACTGAGAGCTCATGATCTTGCTGTGTCGGTGACTGTTGGTGTACGTTTACTGTCATACCTCCGTCTGAGAGACAAACTTAAGTGTTAAGACTTGCGTAACCCTTCTCGTTGCATAATCTCTAAAGATACAGTACAATATGTAAACGAGGTCGAGCCGCTCTAAGTTTATGAGAAAGTAATGATTCCAACAGCAACAGTTCTGTGGGTCCAGACTCAGCTCCAGCTGGGTGATGGCTGGAACAGGCACAGAGATGGATAAACTATATGTTTTAAAGCTGTCTCCGTCTACAGCACGGTTTATCGGAAAAAGTCTGAGAATTTGAGGTTGTATAAGATCTGAATATACAGTGTTGTATGAGAAATAACCCCTGCAAATGGAGGTTATGTTAAACGTTTGACATTGGCAAAATCAAACAGAAGTATCTATCTATGAAAGCCTGTAGTGTCTGTGTGTCTGTGAGAACAGCTTTTGGATATAACTTGCACATTGCACAATGTTGCATATCCTTTTTTGTGGATTTTTTTTGGTGGGATATTTGAAACATTATTTTTATTAAAAATCCCTGGCGCGCTGTGGTGGTGTTGGGGTAGAGCGCTCGCCGCATTTTCTTAAGCAGCCGACCCCAGTTCGTCCTTTTTCTCCATGTCTCTCTTCTCTCTCTCCTTCAATACTTACTATACTGTGTAATCATAGCATTTATGCCACAAGCAAATCTTAAAAAAAAAAATTCAAAAGGTGAAGTCTGGTAGATTTACGTATCACAGCAGTATCCTGCAGCAGCGTGTATGCTGCTACAGAATAAAGCTCTATATCACGGCTCCTCCTCATGCTGCTCTCCAGCTCTTTAGTTACAATTCAATGCTCCCATTTCCTGTTTCTTCCTGCACTGATCATGCAGCCAGTTTTACATAAGTATTGTAACTTCTCACAAAAATCACAAGCTAAGACATCAGGCGGTTTAGCTGCTACTATTCCTCACGCTATCACCTAATAGAACAGAATCTGGGCCTAAACTCATTTATTAAGTACATACCACAGTAACATGCCCAGGTTGTTACACTATACAGGAAAAAGTACAACGATTTATTATAAGTCCGGTTTTACTTGGCCTATCAATACAACTTAAAAACTGATGTGCATTGACATCTGAACTCAAAGTAAATTATTGCCTTTTTCCTTACAATAACTATTTGCATGTCTTACCTTATTTAAGTGCACTAGTACGGTATTAAAAAAATTGTGTTTTTTACTCTGTGGCGTGTTTTAAAAAGTTCCATGAGGCTTTATGAACTAGTTGTAAAAATGAATTGATTAACTGTCTGTGGAGCTTTTCTGGTGCTTTTGATCACACCACATGACTTTCACTCAGGAAATAGACTCTGCTCGGTTGTGGAATCGTATACGTACTAATGCCCTGGCAAGTCATGGTCTCCTCGTTCTTTCTGCCAAGCTAAGCTAACTATCTGCTGCTGGGAGCTTTTCGTAGCATGCAGACACGAGAGGGACCTCATTGGGCGTAGAAAAACAGAAAACTCACTGCAATAATGCTCTAAACTCAGATTGAACTTTTATTTAACACAAACCTTAATGGGGTATATGGTAAATGTGTATATATATATATATATATACAGTATATACTCCATTAACATGTCTTAATATACTGTATATATATATATATATATATATTACTCTGTATACAGTATATTTGTAAAAGCCATTCCTCAATCTAAGAATGCATCTTGAGAAAGAGCACTCAACTACTCTAATGTTAAAGTTAGAACCAGCGAGTAACAGCATTCCAGTCTGCTGTTTAGAAAATACAGAACATTAATTACTGTAAATCCCGTACAGAGCTGCTTTTAAATCAAAGACTTTACACATGTACCATTCCAGGTAGCTACAGCTCTTTAATAAACATGGAAAGATCTGAAATACGACAAGAAAATAACTCATCCAACATAACATATTTTTAAATTCCAGGTCACTGGATTATGCTCATGTGGAGGATGTTATTGGTGAGAATCCTCTTGACGCTTAAGATTTTGTTCAAATAATTTAAGTTGAAAACATCCAAAAATGAAGTCTAGCTGTCATCAGCACTGGCAGGATGAGCAGCGTGTGTCACAGGCTTCTACCTGCTGGGTGGGAGCTCTACACTGTGACTTTAACACTGTGAGCCTCACCTGTCCTGTCCTGTAATAGACCCAAGAGATGTTCTTTGAATACTTTTACTAGTGAAATACAGGGGTGAAAGAAGTACTGAAGTTTAGTACTTAAGTAAAAGTACCGATACCCTGCAGTATTGAGTATTAAATACTACTTACTTCAGTAAAAGTAAAACACTGATTACTTACTTGGGTTGTGAGTCTCTGGCTGTGCAAATATGACATTCCATGTAGAAATAGGTTTTTACTATCGTAATTTATTATTAAGATGTGGTATATTTCTAAATTCATTTTTTAATTCAAGTAATTTAAATGCCAACATATTTACTACACTGTGCTCTGTTAAGAGAAGTAAACGAAAAACACACACACGATTGCTATATTTTTCAATTTTTAATCAACACAACATCCTATTCAACCAAATCTGCTCTCCATTTACACTAGACAGCATGTGCAACAAATGTAGACTAATGTTTGTTGAAGTTGAGGCACCATCTATACTGTGTCCTGCGCTTGTGAATCTTTCTTGGCGTGTTTAAACTAAAGTAATTTATCCCAGTATGGCCATGGTCTGTCTCTGTGTAACATTGTTGACTGTTCATGGAGTTTTCATGCAATGCTTTCCACCTGCTTGCTCACTTAACTGGAAGTATTCTGTATGGCAGGTACTGCCCTGATTGGATGGAAGTTGGAGGAATTTTTTTTTGCAATATTTTAAAGAAAAGATGTTAATGTAACGAGTAACAATGTCAATTTCTGAAAAGTAAGGAGTCGAAAGTGCAGTTAAATCCCACAAAATGTAGTGGAGTAGAAGTATGCACTTATATTTTTACTTTAGTGAATTAATACTTACTTACATTCTACCACTGGTTAAATGTTTCTTTTTATGTAGGAGGGTGGTAGTAGATGAAATGCTTCCTCCATTCTAACAGTAGCTAATGTGCAGCAAACTGAAAAGGGGAAAAACTTAAAAACAGAAGGTGTTCTGCCAACTGAAGCCACAAAAAATGTGTGTGATAAGAGGTGGATTTTTATGTCAAATGCATCCCAAAAAGAGCACAAAAACTGCACTGGGATGTCTGATCTGCATAAACACAGCCTCTCCTCCCACATTTCCATACCATAGGAACTACTTTACTTCTCAACAATTGCATCTCAGGCATCGATATATCAAGCAAACATGTTAATCACAGTACCGAAACAGAAATTGTCTGTCAACATGGCAACTGACATTTACCTCCTCCCTCTGGGCAGACTCACACTGCAAGATGTTGGCTCCATTCAGAGGACAGACCCACCATAAAAAAAACATGTCTGTCGTGGCAGATTTGGAGCTTAATTAGTTGCAGAATGTCATAGAGCGTGACTGTGACCTTTTTACGCTATTTTATTTTTATAGACTTCTCTCCATGATTTGTGTCCATTGTGTCAGTTGAACCTTATGTGGCTTGCTAAATGAGGGTCTCCAGCACAGCGAAGATGGAGGTTATGCAATGGGGGTGAAGAGCGGTGACTGGTGGTGTTTTGTGCGGACACGGGTCAGCGTGTGTTTTGGGGTCACGGTGTGGAAAGCAGCTTCTCCTCCTGGCCCCCCCCGCAGCCTTTCCACAGTCTCCGGGGTGTGTTTTGTGTTGGGCTGCAGGTCAGTGCTGGTGCTGGTGCTGTTTCAGGCCATCAGGTTGTTTTCTTTACCCTCTCTGCTTCTAGCAGCACTCTCACACAGGAGGAGCCAGACATGGCTGCTCGCTGCTTTGTGGCTCTCCTCTCATCTAGAAAATGAGGCCACTGCTATTTCATCGGCAGCAGCAGCCTGAAATGCACACAAACGCACACACACACACACACACACACCTTTCACCTATCAAAAGCAGGGGAAATACTGTATGTTGACGTACAGTAATTTCTAACAGGAGGTACCTGGTGGTACATGGCCTGGAGCCCAAATAATTTAAAATAATAGATATAAAGATTTAAAATATAAATATATCCACGTGTTGAGTCAGTTATAACTCCTGAACATAAAGAGTCCATCCAAAAATTCTCATTTTTATGTATTTTCATTAGAATCACAGAAAAAAGATATTATTGTACTTACGTTCTATTTATATTAAATCAACCAATGACATTAAAATAAACCAATTAACTAAACTACACTTCAATTTCCAATGCTCCCACATTTATAGAAAGGAGACAGGCTTGTGCTTCAGTTTCTGATGACGCCTTATGCTCGAGGTAGATCATATCTATCTTGCTGTTTGAATAAAGCAGCAACTTGTGTTCTTCTGACTAACTCTAAAAAACATTTTTCAAAATGTTAAAAACTTAAAGTATAGATAATGAGTTAAAATAATCAACTGAAAAGAAATTTATTGGTTGAATACAATTATAAAAGTATGGATAGATAGATCACGTAGTTAGCTAAACCCAGTGGATTTACGCAGGAATTCTAAAAGAAGCTAAAGGAAATGGATAAGATGCTGAGTTAGGCAGGATGAATCCTTATAGATAAATGGTTAAATGCTTTTGAAAATGTAGATGGAGATGCAGGGATTTTTTATAACATCTAACAAAAGAGGTTACTTCCGAACATGAATGAATGTCAATTTCTCTGTTTACCACAGTCTATAAACCAGGAATTATGCGCTGCGTGTTGTGGGTTTCATTTTAACAACCCTGAAAGTACTAAGTGGCAGAAATTTCTATTAACATTCAGTCAAATCCTGACCCTAAACTATCTCTAAACCTTCCAAGAAGTAGTCAGGCCAAACTGACTTCATTTCCCAAAAATGTTCTCACAGCAAATATACAAAAGACATCTATTTCTCTCTCTCTCTCTCTCTCACACACACACACACACACACTCTCTTTCTCACTCTCTCCATCTTTTATCTTTAATTTCTCTATGGATTTCAAACAAAAACCTTTCATATAATACACGTCCCCATGACAGCTGCTGTAAAATGTCCATGAGCCATTATGTAAAATCCCTTGCTCTGAAATTACAGCTAATTATCTACCAGAGGTGATGATGGATTTAAAACAGCACGACTCCTGACATCATGAGATACTGTAGATCTCTGGTCTCTGCTCTGGGTAGTGTACACATGAGTTGGAGGTTTCTGTGAGGAGTTGTTTTTTTTGCATGTTTTCTGAATTATAAAACAATTTCCCCATTAGCTCAACTACAGAGTGGTTGATGGGGTTAAAGGTCAGGAGGTCAACAGGTCCACTGATGGCACAGAGTTGGAAATGAAAATTAGAGGAGGAGGAGAGGGAGAAATGGCACGCTGAACAAGAAATGTTTTTGGTAACATTCATGTTGAGTAAGATTAGAATTAGCGCCAGCCTGCCTGTCTGCTTTGATCCATCTCATAAAGTTGTTTTGCAGCAGTCATATTGCGGGGTCAATCCTTCAATCCCAAAGTTGCTTTTTTCCTCCCAAAATTACATGTAATGCTGTTACTGGCAGAGGCTCATGTCCTCCTGGCTCCACATAAACACACACGGAAGGCCACACATAATGTTACAAAGGTTAGGAACAGTTATGTTCTTGTAAAGCACCAATGCATCTTGTTTGGGATTTAACACAAAGTATGATTAAGATAAGTAAGTAAGATTAAGGGGCATTTTGAGTTAAAATAAGAGCTTACTGAAGAATTTGGCAAAACTAGTATGCACCCCATGAAAAATAAGAGGAATGTAATGTGTGTCACCAGTGCATCTTTTCAAACAGCAGTCTGCTAATTCTGCTGAGGCTTAACACACATTGTTGGGATTTTAGCACACCTTATTTACCAAATACCTGCAGTCCTAGTCCAGATCAATTCAAGTTAATAGGCTTATACTTTAGTATTGATATGATGTGAATTCAAGGATAACTGGGAGATTCAGATTCCTGAAACTGACAAAGAACTACAAAAAACTTTGGTAAAGTCCACCAGCTCACAGAGAAAATACAAACCAGACAGCAGCAAAGTTTTATTGTCCCCTAATAATAACATTTACACTCTATTGTCACAAGGATATATTATGAGCATTGCTTACAATGGTGCATATTAAGCATCTTCTATTATGTCAAGTCAATTTTCTTTGTATAGCACAAAATCACAATACACAGCTTCATCTCAATGGGAATTACAGTTACAGTAACAGAACGTCCCCTGTCCTTAGACCCTCACATGGTACAAAGAAAATCTCCCTAAAATAAACCTTTAACAGGGATAAAAAAAAAAAAAAAGAAAGAAACCTTATGATGAATAATTATTAATGTGCAAAGAACTCCAAAAGCTGATACTGGCTGTTTCCAGGACTATTATCTTACTGTATGAGGTTTACAGAATAAACTCAAATGGCTGAGAAGGCACAGTCAAATTAAAAAAGGGTGTTAATGCAGATTTATTGATTATAGAGCAGACAAGAATTAGAACTAGAAGCAGTATTTACCTTTGCAAAACAAATATACATTTTCAGAGCCCTGGAGACATATAGTCTGTGTTGCTGTGTGTGTGTGTGCTCCTCTACCGCCTAACTGAAAATTAAATAGAGTTCATAACTTTTTTATACTGTGGTTATTAGTGTTAAAGTTGAAACCCAAAACATTTTTATGTGACCTTAATGTTTTTTTTTCCAAGAGTGATATTCCTAGCCTTGTTTAATCCCCCCCTGGCATTGACCTGGTGTGGGGTTTTCTAAAACTGACTCTTTTTTACTGTCACTGGAGGAGATGCTGCCCTCATCCTTTAACCAGATGGATTTGCTGGGAAGGAAAAATGCTGCTGCTGGACCCCACGCATAGAGATTATCTCTTTATCCCAGGATTGTCCCAGAGCAAAGGACATTGATGCCAGGGAGTAAGAAAAGGAAAAAAGGCAGGGGAGTGATAGCGAGATGAATGAATATTTGAGGAGCCTCAAGGGTCCTAAGCAAACTCCCTGCTGAGGCCCTGGGCTCTGGGCTCAACATTAAAATCCTCGGTGCCATCAGTATTCAATAAATTCTTTGTTAGAAAAAGAAAGGCAGAGAAGAAATAACAGCCTAACGTCAAACAGCCTCTGAGGTAGAGATTAAATATGTTTTTCCTCCAAATCATAGTTTAAGTAACTAAGTAAGTGTTCATGAGTTGAATTCTTGGATTGCCACTGTTTTTGCTATGAACACTGTGCTTCTGTGACATTTTGCTCTATCACAAGTGATAATAGAGTGATTCAAATCTTAAAAACCTGTGGTCTGATTAATTTAATTATTTATTGTTTTTTCCTATTTTTCCAGGGGACTGTTCATCACTATTCATGACCGCGGCCACATTGCTTCACTGCTTCAGAACTGGCCCGAAAAGGATGTCAGGGTAAACTCAAACTGTTGAATAATAATAATAATATGACATTCATGTTGCTGCAGCACTCCCACATTACAAACCCGCTGGATGTGACAGAATCAATATAACAGAACTTAGCAATATTTATCTGCGCAGAGTCACAAGTTCAGTATGAGAGAATGAGACTTGTCTCTCAAGGACACTGGAGAACCTCTTGACTTCATATGTCAGAGTTAATTTAGATGAATCTCTAAAGCAAAAGAAGGCAGGAAGCAGCAAACCTGTCCCCACATGTTTCACATAGAAATAATGTGCTCTAACAACAGAAGCTGTTAGCAGCTCCTAAATGTGCAAGATTCAACTGCATTTCGTAGCATGAAAGCGTTGTCAGAAATTGAATATAATATCGCTCAGTATAATTTCATTAGTATATAATTCAATCAAAGTAAGAATTGAAAGACTATGGGATAAAAGCAATACCCTGGGTAGCTTTATTGGTTTATAATAGCTTCATAATATCAACCAAATTGGGAGGATTTTGGTATTGCCTCTCATCCCTGGGATGGTTAAATTGACCTGACGTATTGGCCAATTTCCCAAAAAGCCTGAAATATTCCTTTAATCTCGTGTATCTGGAGCAAGTATGTGCAAGTCATAATCTAGTCATATGCAGAATGACGAAACCGGCAGGCATTCCTGACATGTCAGATATACCTGCAGCCTCAGCCACCTGCTCACGGCTGTCAACAGCAGGGCATTTACCTGAGCACTGACAAGCTGCCTCTCATTGGCAGGGTGGTCTTATCATAAACTCACCTAATATGCCCTCGTTTTAACATTTCAATAGAGAGGGGGCAAACGGGAGCCCAGGTAGCCTTCTGTCACACATTAGCACAGCGATGGTAGAAAATGCTTTAATTGGTGTTAAATTATGGTGATGATTCATTTGCGACCTTTAAACCTGTCAGATTGCGGCGAGGAGCCAGAGTTTTCTGCGTCACACCAATCTCGGGAAAAAAGAAAACAAATTAAACACTTCTGGTATTAAATGTTAGACAATTGATTTGTTTCATGCTGCGGATTCAAGAGGAATTTATTTATTGCTAGTGAGTGGAAACTCAATAGTGTGTAGGAGGGTCTGGCTTAGTCTGAAGGAAAAAAATATGTTTCTGGGTAGTGGGGTGGATTTGTTTTGGTAAAGTTGTGAGTTAATGGGACATGGAGACAGCGCTGGACTGTTGCTTTATTTATTTCATGTGTAAAAGAATCTAATCTAATTATTCAGAATGTGATATCCAAATACTGAACTACTTTAATTTGCTCCAATTCACATAGTTACACAGTCAATTAATAATTTTGGTGGTTAGTGTAGCTTCTGAACTTCATGGCTGACAGTTTTGTTGATTGACAGGCTGTGTGCATGACGGATGGAGAGAGGATCCTGGGACTGGGAGACCTGGGCTGCTATGGAATGGGAATCCCAGTGGGCAAGCTGGCCCTCTACACAGCCTGTGGGGGTATGCCACCTCAGCAGTGCCTGCCCGTCATGCTGGACGTGGGCACAGACAATGAGGTAAGAGCTGAAGTCTAAACACTAGAGGCAGGGTACTATCTTGTTTGTTTTTTTATATTTCATCCATTATACATGAAAAAGTAAAATTTACTCTTCTACTGAACTTACAGCGATTATTTATTTCTTATTTATATACAGCATGTTCTTTTTAATAATCATTCTATGAATTTCCATTCAGTAATTATCTCCCTGTGGATTAGTCTTGGTAAGTCCCATAATTCACATTTCATCACCCGCACCTCTAAAGCTCACTCACCACCCCCCTCGGTTGTTGGACGCAAGAAATACTTTATTAAGAAGACATTAAAACAGCAGGGAGCAAACTACTTGTTTGTTTTTTAACAGATACGCTCTGTGCTTAATTTCCATCACAAAAATATGTGTGATATGTGCTTTTTGTTCCAGAGATTCTTCTTGCAACAGCAGCCAGTTGACAAACAGTGCTGTGTACAGAGCGACTTGAGCTAATTACTTTTCTGGCCAAGAAATAGTCTGCTCCATATCCCACTGTAAAACTGTAACTTCATTTTTACACGTGGGATTTTATTAGTGAGCTTTTATAGGTGCTTTATAGGCATATTTTGTTACTTTTTGACAAAGCCAGGCTAGCTGTCCTCTTTTCAGTATGCTATAAGTTAAGGAAACTGTCTGGTAATATAATGGTTGAATATTCTCAGAGAAGCAGAACCATCAACACAAGATGGGTTACATTAAATTAAATAGAATTTAACTTATTATGAATGTATACCTGGTTCATTGCTGCCCCAGGCAGACATGGTTAGCTGACTTTATCTTCCTGTTCACCTCTCAGCTCCACTGCCCCAGCCCCTAAAACTCAAAATATTTTCCCAAGTCAATTCCCATGCCACGAGTACCCCATATGCCAGAAATAATCCAGTGTTGCCAGGTGAGAAATCAGCCAAGAAAAATAAAACAAATCTCACACTTTACAACCAGGAAACACCCTTCACATAAGTGAGGTAAGCACCTCCGTCGATGGACGCCAGCTGGGAAAGCACCTCTCCCTGTGCCAGCGGAGCTGCAGCGATCCACCTATGGCCCGTGTTCGCCGTGTCTGGGAAAGATGATCCAAACTGAGGGCAGGGCAGCACGTGTGTCTGCAGCCTTAACCGGACTAAGAATAGCCTGCCTGTACTTCTATATACAACTCTCCCATGTGTCGTTGGCCTCAACCAAGGGCGTGGCGGCCTCAGATGCCTGCGCACACGACACATGCCTGTCAGAAGCTCTATTTTCCGAGACGGCCTCCGGGTGACTCAGATTCTGGAGTTTAGTTTCAATTCAAGTCATGTCTCACATGGATTAAGGATGAGTGATGTTTTTTGAAACCAGATTTGTAAGGTGCAGAAAAAAAATATGGAAAAGTAGTTAGACTGGACCGAGACCAATATTAGGTTCGTGCAGGTTTCTGGATGGCTTGACGTCACTCTCACACACTTCATCAACGTTGTTTAAGGTCACAGCAGAAATGTCTTGCAGTATAACAACAGAGTTACTGCACTCATTTTGGAAAGCCCATGAATTATGGTACATTCCTACAATAGTCCTCTTTTTGCCAATCAAACTGGATTTAGAAAGTGGCGAATGGTCTCTTACTCAGCCAAGCTGCCACCTCAGCTCTTTATCTTTAAAGCCACATTTACTGCGGCTCTACATTTGACCTCTTTGTGCAGTGGCATCGTAAAGTATGTTGAGTGCTAAGTTTCCATACGGGGTCTCCTGCTCTGTCTGAATGAAAGCTGGTTTAGGATGATGATATCTGCAGAGATGCAGATTGTACTCTCAGATACACGGCAAACATTTAAAACATTTATGGCCATCACAATACAAACTCTAACAAGCTGCCTCAGAGCTTTTGATCCATACTTGACTGTGTACTCAATCTGATTTATATCTGCTGCCAAAGGGGAAGGAAGAGAAACATGTGTGTGTGTGTGTGTGTGTGTGTGTGAGATTTTTGGCCGTTTGCTTGCAGTTTGTGGTTTTAGGAGAGGTTATTTGCTATCATTACACTGTGGCTAGGGACACTGCACAGGCTCACATGGATAAACTGTTTCACATCAAGAAGCACAAAACTCCACCTACAACCACAATTATTTTGTTTTTATTTCTGTTCCGTCATCATGAAACAAACAAGATGCAGTTTTGTAAACAAAAGATGGGGTGGTTGGGGTGGGGGAGGTCTGAGCTTAATGTATTAGAGGGACGATTGTAGCCCGGATCTTTTCCCTTGTCAGACGGATGTCAGGAACATGACCAAACATAACCATCCCAACCACTGAAAGCAGCAAGTACTAGCCAATCAGAGGCAAAGAAGGGCACATCATGACTTTGACATTTTAGGGGGGAAAAGCTTGAGAGAGCCACACTAGCTGAAATGATGGTTATTTGCCTCCTGGCTATAGCCACATACTTAATGCACAGATTCTGATGGTATTGCCTCTTGGGAGGAAAGCATGTGTGTTGAGCTCTTTAACATTCTGTTCGATATAAGCATTAAAGATCCATCACAACAGGATGGGACAGAAATCACAGCACCTGTCAAAAGCCTTAATCCACAATCCCATTCCCATAAATGTCAGAATGCAAACTTTTGGCTGATATTGTCTATACATACTCTCCATTCGAAGGGACAAATGTGCCTGCAAGAATGTGCATGCTATTTTTCTTATGCAACTTTAAAGGAACGAGCTCTAAAAGAGACTTTACTGTAGTCCGCCTGGCTGTGGCTGACTTTTCCATTTTTCTATTATTCTAAAGAGATGACAGGCTAAATGAGATGTAATTGGATAAATGGACCGGCTCTGTGTGTGTGTGTGTGTGTGTGTGTGTGTGTGCATGTGTCTTAAGCCATGTGGAGTTCTTGTGGACCGGCTTCATATGGGAGGCAGCGTAGCCCGCTGCCCCTCCGTATGCCGCCTCACTCTGCACCCCCAGCTGTGAAGGCATGATGGGAGCAGATGGGGGTGGGAGGCTAAGAGGAGGTAGTAGTAGCTCAGGATAATTATAAAAATGACTGTTATTATGGGATTATATTTGTCCTTGAGTGGATCTGGGGCTAAAGAGGGAGGCAGGCAGACATCCAAACAGTCAAGAAGGCAGACCCTGCAAGATTAGATCATTACTGGATTACACTATAGTGGGTGTTTAGGTGCCTGCATCATTTGATAGTATATGTAATCAAATTATGACTGCAAAGAGTTGAAGTCCATTTTTACATATGTAGTATGTCATACAGTTTATTATTGTGAAATTTGTGAATATGATGGATAACACCCTCATGTCTGTACAGTAAATAAGTAGCAAGTGCTGAGTCATCTTAGTTTAGCATAAGGACTGAAAGCATAGGGAAACAGTTAGATCAGTCCTACCCAAAAGTAACAAAATCCACCAATCATCATATTTAAACCTCGCCCATTTAACAAACATTTTATTTGTTTATCTCTGCATCACATAAATAGGAACCCTGTTGTTTTATTAGGTGTTATGTGCCTGTTTCTAGCTATGTATTGTACAGTCACACCAGTGGTATGTGAAATATTTGGCTTAAGATGTTTAGGAAGTCAGCGTCTATGTAGTTGTTATCTTTTTCGACAGAGGAATGTGGTAGCTAATCTCATGTGAGAAGCAGCGATAAACTCCCTGGACAGCTTTTATCTCCCTCACATACATTGCATACAAAACATACAGACGTATCTGCGGGGAGAGAGAGGTACGGCTTATATAAAAACATTCTTCATTTCAACAAGTTTGCAGAGTCTGGTTTTTACTGTAACATCATCGTAATCTTCCTGGACCGTATCGATCTTTGTATCCATGCATCAATCTCATAACACAAATACTTATGCTGAAATAAAAGCATGTGTGTGTCAGTGTGTGTGTGTGTGTGTGTGAGTGCGTGCACGTGTGTGTGTGCACGTGCAAATACACTGGATAAGATTCCAAAGGTCCAGGCTAGTATTTTATCTCTGATCTTGCTCTGCTTCTTTAATTAGTATTTCAAAAAGGCTGCTGTTATATTCTCAAAGTGGACATATTTTTTTTTTTGCTTCAATTTAACATTATGACAAAAAAATGTTAATTGCACAATGTAATTGTCATAGAATAATATTGTTAAAGTCAAATATGACCCACAGGCAGGAAAAATGTTAATCTCTTTTCATTTATTTAACGTGATGTACATTTTCAGGCAGCCAGATGTTTCAGCTCCTACATTCCTTGATACCACCTTTGAGCTATAGTTTGCAACTTTTGTGCAACTCATGTGAATGACCATTATAATGGCCATTATATTCTTTGCCAAACATATATCAATAATGTTTTTGTAAATACCTTTACAGCCAGACAAAGAGACGGAAGTTCAGCATTATAGCGTTAACATTTGTTATGTGTGAAAATTGTCTCATCAAAGTTCTAACACCACAAACACAATTTATATATTCTTTTTTCCTGAACTCTAAACAGTCATCAGTTTTGAAAAAATAAACAGTAGATCATCTGGAACAGAACAACTTGTATCAACAAGGTCAGCTTGTATCTTGCTCACGACTGACCGATTCACATCCAGTGCAGCTCTGGAGGCAGTTCAGTCCCACAGTCTCCAAACGAAGACACGTAAGCAGCAGGAGATGAAACTCCACCACAGGCAGAGCTGGGGAACTTCTCATGACACTTGCAGCTGTTTTGATCCTTCTCGTCTATTGCATCATTTTGTGAAATTACCACTAAGCCCTCTCTCTGATATCTGCGGCATCAAGTGAAAATGGTTTGCTTGTTTTTGTTTGTTATATCTGGCATGTCCTGCCCATTACTGTCCACTGAACGCCTGCCAGGAAAAGACATGCCAGCTTCAAATAAATATTGCTTTAAATAAACATTTTCGAACAGGTCTTGGACCTCGCAGCTCTTGACTCTTGCCATGGAAAGGCTGCTGCTGCCTTCTCCAAAGTGCGCTCATCTTAGTGGCATCCTGTAATTAGTTAAGGTTGCCCGTCTCAATGAGGCGTGATTGAAAACTCCCCATCCTTTTGGATCACAATTCTGTGGAAGTTTGCCATAGATTAAGGTTACAAGTTCATCCAAAAATATATATTTCCATAGGAATCTAATGCTTGTTGTAAGAGTAGACACACCCATGGCAGGTGTACCATGCCAGACATCGGATGAAATTTACTGGATAGGTCTGTTGGAGCCAATCCCAGCACATTAGAGGTGGGAGGCAGGAAAACACCCCAGACAGGTCACCAGCTTAACAGGATACACACACACACACTATTCACTCACACATTCACACCTATAGGCAATTTAGAACCTCAGCATGTTTTGTGGACTGCGAAAGGAAGTTAGAGAACCTGGAGAGAACCCACACAGTCACAGGGAGTACATGCAAACTCGACAGAAAAGGATCCAGACCAAGGACTTGAACCCATGAGGCAACAGTGCTACCCACTGCTCCACCACGTCGCCCCCTTAAACATAATATATGTATAAACGTGATATATTGCAATGTTTGTAAGCAGTCCATCAATACTGGGAGGCTTTTGTCTTATTCATCACAGTCTTGCCCCGACTGTGTGTCACACACACATTCGCATCGACCTCTGTTCTTAATTTTCTCACTTCCCAGCTGCATCCCTCCCTCTCCTTCTTCAAAATACTGTGTTGGGGAGGTCACAGTTCGCCGCTGCTCCTCCTTCATCTTCTTCTGGGTGTTAGTTTTCCCTTTGAAAGACTGCTTTGTAGACATGAAATACAGATCCCCAAACCTCCTGCATTCTCCTCCGTCCACCTGTAATTCAACATTCTTCTGTTACAGCTGATGCAGTTTGAATGATTTTGATGAATAGCATTTGAATGAAACAGATTCCTTTTGGTGTTTTCTAGGAATGCATAAGCTGTGAGTGTTGTAAGATAAATTTTTCTTACATAATATATTTTTTTTATCAAATCATGTGGTAACACACACATTCACTGTAAGGGTGAACTCTCCTATACATAATGTGAAAGTGAAAATGACAACATTTGCAACAAGTTAATGGTCTGGAGAACGTGTCTGCAGATGGTGTGTGAACAGACAAAAACAGTCGGCTCACACACGTGTTTCACATTATACTCGAGCAGAGGTCTAGGATCTAGGGAGACACAGGTGTGTGTGTGTGTGTGTGTGTATAAATCTCTCCTCTCTTCATATGTCCAACAAATGTCAAACTTGACACAAAGTGCAGAAACAGACTATTTCTATATGAGCAGGCAGGATACAGGACACACCTTATAATAAAAATAAAATATTGATCGACCAACTTCCATTAAATTACATGATGCTCTGATGTAATCGACCCATAAACTGAAGTGAGAGGACAGGGATAAATCAATCTTAAGGATAGATGTTGTTTCAAAATGAAACTATAAAACCATACACTGGTTCCACTAGGCCTGGGTTTTGCAGGGTTTTTTTATACCAATCTGTGAAAGTATCTTTGCACACAAGATATTTACCATGCACAAACAAAACAATCCTAAAGTCCTTTTGCATGAGTCAGAATCATGACCATGGTGTTTATTTTTATTAGTTAAATGTGTTTTAATTAATGTGAAAGGAAATTATGTCATGTTGTCACAGCTTGCATTTTATAAATCTGGTGAAACAGGCCTCTGAATATATATCAGGTTTAAAAAAAGATACTTATGAATATTATATACAATTTACACTAAGTCTGTTACCCTACATGCTGCCAAAAATTTCAGATTGTACCGTTAAAGGTTAATTTTTTACATATATATATATATATATATATAAAAGCACAGATTGGCACTTTCAGTATTTTGTTTGAAGTTCATTTGCATCACAGACTTCCGACAGTAAGATTTAATTTCATTCATAGAAACATGGAGTCTTTCATCTACCATTCTTCCCTCTGCCTCACTATGTTTTTCCAGGTGCTGCTGAAAGATCCTCTCTACATTGGGCTGCGGCACAAGAGAGTGCGGGGCCAGGCCTACGATGACCTGCTAGATGAATTCATGAAGGCCGTGTCAGACAGGTATGATCATATGAGCAATTCATCATTTGCCCACTTCCTTCAGACAGTCTGGTAATGTGATTTCAGTACAGACACCAGATGGAGCTCTTAAAAGAAAATGTTAAGCAGTTTAGCATTGCTATGCATGCAATGCGATGCAGCCAAATGAGGTGGGATCCAGGGGCCTGGAACTTAAGTCACCAGTGATTCAGTTTTACCTTTAGTGAAGAAAGTTATTCTTGCCAAGCAAAATCAGTCATTTGATTGAAATATATTCTTTAATTCATTGAAAAGACATCAGAAATTCATTGTAGTCAATATCTCTATACAGATGTTTATTTGATTGTTGAACTGTCAACAGCTGTACCAGTTGTAAGAGTTTGACTTTTGGCAGCATAACATTATGTATTCGGATTATCTATTTTCAACAGTGATCCAACAATGGTCTGACTTGCTTATTTGTTCACAGAAGTTGACATTCTTGAGGGATGAAATGATAAAAGAGGGATGTAATACTTGGTCAAGCTTTGAGACTACGAACGAACATGTAAACTGAAATTCTTGGAGGAGTAAGAGGTGGTTTGTGGTTTGTTTGTTGCGTGGACTCCAATGGTCCCAGTCCTCAAAAACAGAAGATTCTGAATTGTGATGTCATTCTGACATGCTAAACCCTGGCTCACATTGAGGTTAGCTTTGTTTGAATTGGAGGCACAGCAAGGCCTTCAAGTGTAGTATTGGGTATCGACTCTCCTTCGGTTTGCATACTCTGATGTTATCTTTTCCTTCTTCTCTGGGATAAAATTAGATGAGTCATGCATTGTACTGTCGCTCGACGCTTGTACCTTATATGTTCATTACAGCCCTGTTTTTGATGAAACTTCTTCTTCTACCTTTTACTCTTTCATGCTGACATGTCTGTGTGTGCCTCTTTGCCATTGAGCTACCACAGCCACACACACATGGGCCTGATTCAAGCCTCAGCCGAACCCGACGAGGCCGGAGTCCAGCGAGAGAGACCTAGGTCTGGGTGCCCTCCAGCTGGCTGCAGGAAGCTTCGACTCTAATAACCGGGTGGCTTCTCAACTACAGGGAACAGCGTTGTTTTTTTCCCCAAAGAAGCCATATTGGCGGAAAATGAATAATTATGGGCTCAGAGGTTGAATGAATGATTACAGCTCTATGGTCTTTTATGTAATATTTGCATTTGGTTTTCTAAGAAACTAAACATGAACTCAAATATTCCAGATTGACTCATCATCAATAAGAATAAGCCTGGAAGCCATTCTAATCCACCATTTCAGATGAAGCAGCATGCCGCTTAATGCAACTGAGTGTTTGATTCCAGCTCAGACTCCATTCTCCAGTAAAGAATAGTCAACAGGTGCTGTCTGCTGCTTTTGTCTTTAGACAGAATTGGATTATCTCATGATCTTATACCTCCCAAACACATCCAAGATACTTTGAAGGGGATGAAACAAGGCTCAACATTTCATCACCTTTAATTCAAAAATGCAATTTTGTTGGATTTATCTGGAAAGGTGATGATGAAGAAATTTAAGGGATATGCTGGAATGGAAAAACTCCACTCAAGTGGTAATTTTCAGATCAGTAATGCTTTTAGTCACTAAGCAAGAACACATTTAACACGCAAACATTTTTGTGTTCTGACTCTCCTCTGTATTTTTCTAATGTGGCTTAGCTACACACTTTTAATACTAAACATTGGGGCACCGCAGTTCCATTTCATGCTTTGCATTTCTCTAGTATCTTGAATCTGTTCTCAATGCATAATTTACCCGGGAAAGAATCTCCAACACATGCAAAATGTTTTTCAGTTTTTGTTGCAGAGATTTCCCAGCTGATCTGATTTAAACCAATTACTGAAGCTAAAGGAACGGTTCCATGTTGTGTGAAAAAATACATCTTCCTTTCCTTGCAGAGAGTTACATGTAGATGACAAACTACCGTCAACTGTCTGTTGAATATGTGTAACAGCCAGTAGCTTGGTAGTATATTGGATTATCTTAGCACAAGGCCTGGAAGCAAGGCCTGCAGTAGCCTGTCTCTGTCCAAATGTGACATCAGTTGCCCTCCAGCACTTCCACAGCTCATTAATGAACGTGTTCTATCTAGTTTGTTTTTTTCCAAAAAAAACAAACAACTAAAACTTCACAATGATGTGGAACTTTTTTTTCAGAAGAATATTGCTTCATGAATTCTTGTCACCATGAGGTTAAGGTATCTCAATAGCTTCAGAATCTTTATTCCAAGATTAGATAACAGGCTTTTGACTGCTGGTAATATTTAATAGATGTAAATAAGAGTCCTGTCAGGCTCTTTGCTTCTTACTTTCAGCAAGAAAGAGAACAAATATATTTCGAAAACATGTCAAATCATTACTTTGAAGGCGAGAACATTATTTTTTACTGTTTATATTGCCAACAGGTTTGTTCATTCACTTTTTTCTGTGTCACTCTACACCAGGTGTGTTTTCTACTGACCATTTAGAGCAATGAGTGTATAATAAAAGGTCAGAAGTACTGCTCATATAATAATTCATAAACACAGCTAAGTCTTTTAGTCTTAGGGGTAGGTTTTGTTAAAAGCTATAGGTTTTAGGCCCCATTATTGGAGGACTAGTCTCTGCTGTGGATTAATGAAATTTGGTCCTCTACATTTATAGACAAAAAAACTACTATATGTATAAGACTCAAAATAAACAGTTCCCATGCTTGTTGTACTGAGGGAACATGTGTATTGATGTGGCTGAGGAGCTTTATGAAGCAATATTGGACTTTGGCTACCAAAACAATACTTGTTGGTTCTCGTTTGTGCTTAGATTGTCAGCATTATTGTTTAATAGAAGTACACTTAAAGTATTTGTAAACCTTAGGCTGATAAAATCCATCAAAAGTATTGTTTTGGATAGCAGATGCTCAGCTCAGGCCCTTCCAAAACTCTGCTTTAGGATTTCACAACCATTTATATTAGAAATTGTTGATCTGTATATCTATCCAGTACTTGACACAAAGAGTGTGTCCCAAACAAATCTCAGTAGTAAAGACTACAGGAACGCCATCCACTGTTTTAAACTCTTGGAATAGAGGGATTAAGGATGGATGGACAGGCAGACCAACGGATAGATGGATTGATGGATCAAAGGTGCAACTGAGGAGAGGAGAAAGAATGCAGAATGCATCTTTGTCTTCAGCGACGGCTCAGGGATTTGGGAAATAATGTGTGCTGAGAGATGCTTGCCCTCGAGAGCTCACGAGGGGGCTGGGGATTTATTAAGGCCTCAGCAACAGAGCCCTGTGGGGACGGTGGGTGTAACAGACGGCCTGTATGTGTACACAAACACGTATATGCACACAGGTTCGACAGCTGTGTTTGGACAGAGCACCCTTGTCTGTGACCTTCCTTGCAGAGGTCCTCCCTGGCTTGTGTGGCACTCAGACTAAAGGAACACTTCACTCCTCCTCTCCATCCAGTCTCCATATCGGTGCTGGAAGTATATATGACTTCCACCGACTTCCGACTAGATTCAATGTTCAGATTTCATTAAGTATCAGATGAAGTGATTATGTTTCCTAAAGGAGCTGGATCCCTCATTAGTTACAGATCGGTCCAGACATTGCACCAAACGGCTGAGTGATTCACCACGTGGGACAGCACCTGTCATCTCATTCTTTTTTTATACTATCAAACATTAATAATACAGCCCAGGCCATTCGCACTCAATATACTGGTCTGGTTGGCAGTACGCCCTGAAAACACACGATAAGTACTGCTCCATAAAACAATAAGTCAAAGTACTTATCTTTCATTCTATTGCCCATATTATTGTGGCACTTTATAAATCACAGAAAAATAAAAGTTATAAGCACAAAGGAGCTCTGTGTTGTTACTGGAGGCTCAGATCGTTTTAACAGCCCCATGGCAGAAAACGTTTCAATAGTCTCTTTTCTTTCTTTTATGGAATGTAATACCATGCATCCACACTGCAGGATTAGTGGCATACATCATCTTGTGATGCACCTTGACCGACAATCCGTCATGCCATGTGGGGTTGGTGGGTGTTTTAGGTCTTTTAGCAATCAGACTCCCTCAGCCAGTCGCGGTAGATCAAGACTCAGTTTGTGTCCAAGTATCACTACCCCACCTGTAGCTCTCCTGTCCTGGTGCACCTAAAAGCAACTTCTGCTGCCTCAGTGGCCAGCTTCATGGCCCTTGGCCTACTGGCCCCTGTAATACCCAGTAAACCTTGCAGCGAGGCTGGTCTGGCAACCATCTGCATCCCACCTCAATGGGCTCCCTTCAAACTACCATCCTCCCAGGTAACAGAGAGTTCCAAGAGATTGACCTGCTCAGAGGCTTCTGTGGCCTTAGCCTTACAAATAGGTTTAGCTAATTAATTAAGAAGCATGTGAGTGAGCTGCTTGCTAATTCTGCTCACAGCTGGTTCAGACCTTAGACTGCATTTAATCCCAACGGAGCATTACATTATGGTTGTGATACTCAGAAGTAGAGTGAGTTGTAAATGGTAAATGGAAGTTGGCCACTGGTTGGAGTGTCAGTGGTTTGATTTCTGTGCCTCCTTTTTTGTATACTTAGGCAGGATACTTAACCCCAGATTGATAGTTACGTGATACTTGTGTTTCAGTGATTAGACTCCTGTGCTATATAAATGCAGTCCATTTACCGTCTTGTATGTAATCAGTTATACATCGCGGTCCGTGCCTCGGTCTGGTTTTCATGGCCTCTAGTCCTCCTCCTCATTCATTCCTCATGTACCTCAGACTTTTTCTAAACTCCAAAAAAGCTCAAATGTTTGCATTTGACAAGATAATAAAACTTTAGGGTTCCTGCTATAACCTGTTCTCTCAATGGAACTCTTTATCAGAGTTGGGAGTTTTCACTGTCACTTTTACATCCCTAAGCAGGTGTAGGGATCATTTTTATTGCCTGTTTTTTTCTCATCCAAATGCCAGATATGAGTGCCTTCCTCACCAGGCGCTTTTCAGTCTCGCATCTCAAAGAACAGATAATGCTGTTGACAAAGCACTAAACAAAGAGATGAAAAGTGATCTCCCTGCCAAATCTACACAGCAGGGCCAGAGATTGTCTTTCCTTTTTTTTGTAAAGGCATGTGATGAGTGACAATCAATGTTAATATTTAATAGTTACAAGTAATTGGATCACATGCACTTAAAAAAAACTGTTTAATGCAAACTATGGAACAGTTTATGTGAGTGGAATCACTCTCTGTATCATTTGTTCTTGTTCTCTGAGGTTTTTCTGCTCTTTCTCTTGCACTGTTTGGATATTAATGCATTGCTGACAGCACAGTCAGGAATAAGGTCTGGGTTTTTTATATTTTGGGTGTGCCCCGTCTTGCTTAGGTTTCTGCCCTTGATTGACCCCTCGTCCAGTGTGTATTTATTTTTTTCATTCAGCTGGCCAGAGGTGTGTTTTTGGCGTTTCCCTTCAGAAGGTTGTCAAGGAAAGACATTAGACTTTTCAGGCAGAATAGGGATGACTAAAACAAATGACCTCGAAGAGGAGCTTTGTTCTAGGCCATGCACATACACATAAACACACATTGTCAAAAAACACTCCCCCTAGCTTCATTGGACCAAAGAGATTTCTACATTGGGAAGAGGCACCTTTCCCTCTGCAACCATACAACCACATATAGTCACTGTGTAGTTTATGGTCAGTGGGAGCCCATAAATCCATATATTCACAGCTCAGTCATTCTAAGAATCTTCACAAAAAGAGTTTCTCTCAGCTGTGATTTTGTTTTAATAATATATCTATGAATTCAGCATCTCACAGTCCACATTTAGAAATCCTGTTTTTACTGTACAATGAGAATAGTTGCAACATGTGAGTTCGGATGGACTCACACCTCTTTGGACTTTACGCATGACAAGGATTGTTTAAAAAGAACTGGTGTGACCTCTCCAGGCGCAAGCTGCACCAAGTCATATCAGACAATGCTGCACTGGCAAAAAAGCAAGACCACATCTATTCTCACACCAACACAATGAAAAGTTTATAGGTCCCGTCTTTGCCTCATTATTCTTCCTTCTTCGCACAGGCCCCCAGTGCTTTAGTGCTGTTTTCCTCTTGATAGAAAACACATTGCTCTCCAACACCAGTGTTGTGTTGGCAGTAATTCAGGGTGTCAGTGCCCGGTGTCTGTGTCTCTCAGTGTGGCAGAGGATGGACAAACAGTGACACACTCTCTCATCAGGGCGAAAAGTTTTACTGCAGCTGAGCCCAGGTCGTTTTTTATCCAGCGTCTCTTTTCTTCCCCCGCATCCTCTCAACTTAATCATGCTGCAGTTGAAGATTTAAGCAGTTTAGCAGCCACTGTAAGAATGGGAAACAGCTTTAGAGAGTTGTAAATTAACAGCAAAAGCAAAGACCCTTTTCCCTTATTAGGTAGAATTTTATAAAAAGACTGGAATTGTAACATTTCATCATAAGTAAATTGAAGAAAGCATAATAGAGAGCGAGCAACCTCTGAAAATGAATGGGATGAAGAAGGATTTCACCTCTCTCTGCATTCAGTTAGCTGACCAGGCTGCAGGTGTTTGGGGGTTTGGGGGGGCAGCTCGCTGTGTTTGCTTGGCCTGTGCCCAATTTCCTCTGAAATGTGAGCTCTTGTGTTTTAAGACAGAATTCAACGAACCTCGCCCTTTCCTCCGATTGTTTCTAGCTGAGAAAAGACTAATAAAACTCATACCACATGTTAGAGTGTCACATCCTACACATCATTGGTGGTCATCCTACATATATATTGCTTATAATGTCGTCTTTCAAATTGCTTTTAATGCAGTTTGTTAAATAATTTCCTAAATAAAACATATCACAGTTGTTTGCTCAAGCTCTAAACCCCTCCCTCTAACAGCATTCATCCAATCAGAGCTTAGCAACCGTAGCTAGGCACAGCATGCCAGCCATGTGAATGGCTTTTTATTAGCCTACCAGAAAATATACAGAGTATGAGGAGTAGATTTTATTTTTTTATACATAATAAATAGAACAAACTCTGTTGTCTGCCTAATGCAAACTGAAGTCGTTAGCATGTTCAGCTCCAAACAGGCAGAACATGCTTCCAAGGCCAAGAGTTAGCATGTGTACTAAGTGTTTGAAGGCCTGCTATCAGGGTTCAGGGTTACGCTATCAGTTCCGCCTCACTCTTTATTGGATTTGGGGAAGTTTACATTCCAACAACCCCTGCTAAAGGCATTACCTGTGATGCATGCCAAACACATTGGTTAGTCCTAAAAGTCTTTTCTCTTTTAAGTTTTTTACTTCTCTTGCGAACAGTAAAGTAATGTAACCTCTGTCTTGCCTCTGTCCAAGTATGTAAGCTAGGCAGCCAAGAAAGGGCTACCCTACATTAAAACCAAAAGTCTGATCTTATTTCTTTATCACGCTCATACCATTCTATGCATACTGCAATACAAAAACACTGTGGCGTTTCTATTTAAAACGCCCTCCACATGAATCCTCAACCAGTGACAATGCAGATTGATGGTACCTTGTATGTAGCCATGAAATAAGGATTTGGGATTCTCGTCAGCGTGACGTTTTTAATTTCTGAGTAAAAAACGTCCATCACTGGCTAGAAATGAGAAGCCTGCTGTCGTTTAAGTGAAACAAATGACCCATTGTTTGAAAAGTTGTTATTAATTAGACAATGCTAGATGTGGCAGGGTGGCCTCACAGCTGCCAAAGACTGTGTGGTTCAAAGATCGCTGCCACCTCACAGTCTCAGTACCAATAAATGGCTGATGTCATTTCATGACATTGTGCAGCTTGAGATATCTACTGCCAGACGCATTATTAAAACCAAAATGTGGTCACTTGTGGCAGCATAAATGAATAATAGGCTCCTTGGTTATGAACAGAGGAGCATTAGGCTAGAAGTTGCATCTCTCTGGGATAAATTTATACAGCTATACAAATAAGTTTATTTTATCCCAAATAAAGTTTGTATAGCCCAAAATCACAAATCACAGATTCGCTCAAATCTGGGCTTTACAGTTTCTACACAACATCCTAGTCTTACAACCTTACATTGTACAAGATTAAATATCCTAAAGAAAAAAATATATATTGAAATGTGATGTATGTGGAGGATGAGGTGAGAGGATCCATTCAGCTTCCAGGTGAACCAGGAGAGCAACAGACCCTCCAAAAACAGAAGATCCTTCAGTGGCTGCACTGCAGCATGTTCTGAGAATGAGAAAACACAGAAAACACCAGCCAGGAGTTTTTATAGATTTAAAAAGTACATCAGGGAGCCATGATTGTTAGATATGACTGTATAGAGTGACTGTATTATGTTGCCAGGGGAGGGATATGAGGGGGGAGGGAAGGCATTTGCATGTACAGGAAAAATGCAGTTTTATTTTATTGAAAATGTAAATAATACGTTTTTTTATTGCTATGAATTTTTATGATGGATCATTGTAAACAGCATGCTGTGAGAGAACAGAAAGCTTGACGCAGCCGTACTAACAGTAACTATAGAGGTGAGGCTTAGCGGGGGGTTGATAAGTTGAGAAAAGTCTTGACATGAGCTGATTTTAATTGGAGTTAAATTTCAGATTGGATTATAATATTGACTAGTCAGAAGATTTGCAGTATGCAATAGTAGTTACTATATATTATATATAATAACCAATGTAAAGCAGTAACTCTGCACACATCCACTAAAGTCCAGAACTACAGTTTCATCTGTTGAATGGCATGGGAAGTGGGGATTCCTCTTTGCCGCTGCAAAATCTAATTTACAGACTCATAACGCTGAGCTTATTTTTGTTGCTTGATGTTTTTGTAGGGCTGGTTATTGGCACAGCTCCCGTGTTGCTGCATTGACACCATGTGAAAGGTGGTCTTAGCAGCATCTTGTAAAATTGAAAGCTGCTGGTTTACTGGGAGACTGGGTGGCCCCTGGGTTCTTTTCTCTCAAATTGTGATTTTCTCCTTTGTGGAGGTCTGACCTCTCTCACTGGATCTCACTGTGAGGTGCTGCCTTAAAGCTGGGAAACAGGTGTCAGCTGGTTAAATGTCTATTTAACTTAACTGTGTTCTTTTTCACTTTCCTTGAAAATCCAAAGACTATTTCATATGAAATTACAGTATGTACAAAGACATACCAGCAATAGCTCTTTTCATTTCTTAACCTGCACCCTGTGCTGCTTTGTGCAATGGGAGAGTGCCCTCCTCAGGACAGAGATAAAGACTTTAAAAGCTCTTAGCATGAGTTTATGTGCATCAGTTTGTGCAGTTTATCACATTATCTACCTCTGTATCTTTAAGATAATGAGGCTCATTATCTCTTTTATTTATCTGAAGTTTAAGCTTTCCTCTAGTTCAGTCAGATTAAATGCAACTCTTCTGTTTACAGGTATGGAATGGATTGCCTCATTCAGTTTGAAGACTTTGCAAACATTAATGCGTTCCGTCTGCTGAGCAAGTACCGCAACACGTACTGCACATTCAATGATGACATCCAAGGTAACCCAGCAGACACACGCACACACAAAATCCTCTCCACATGATCAGTAGAAAGATCATAGTATTCGCTGTATAACTTTTGGTGTCTCAGATGATGAGATGGGTAATGAGCATTAAAGCGATGTGTGATGTCGACCTATTGCTTCATTCAACAACTTCAAACCAGTGCTTATCTCCTAGGATGGATTCATTGGAGGATTACAAGCTCTATACCTTAGAATTAGTATCAGTTGTACTATGGATTTAAAACACTCCACATGACGATTAGTGTATTGTAAGTGTGTAAGTGGGACTCTGCAGCCTGAAAACATGAGCTGAAGAGACTACTTGAGGCTCAAAGTTCCAAAGCTTGGGCTTCAACTCAAGTTGCCACTTTATTCACTCTCACTCCCCGACATACTCCCCTCACTTTAACATAAATACTACTCCCCCTTATTAATATTCATGACAGTGTACTTAGGTTGCTTTCTTATTGTTATGCTGCCACCGCTGTCATTGATAGTGAATGCTAGCTTCTTGTGTCATGCGCTGTCGAGGTAGGTATCAAGGTTATGTGTCAGAAAGGATGTGTTTGATATTTTTGGCTCACCAGCTTTCTGTTTCAGCTGCCTTTTGACGTTGCTGTGTAACTTCCCTCAGGTACCGCCGCGGTGGCGGTAGCCGGACTCCTGGCCGCCCTCCGCATCACCCAGAGCAAAATGTGTGACCATACTATAGTGTTCCAAGGTGCAGGCGAGGTAGGTGTAGCTCTCTCCAAGGGAGGTTATATAACTTCTGCTGTGTAATTTTGAAGTATAAAGGAACATTTTAATACTTTTATGAGTCCCTTGCTTTTATCACATGTTTATATTTAGCCTAAACACAGAGGAGCGTGACCATCTGATCTGCCTCACTTTCAACTTCAAAGATTTGTGGATTCACAAATATAAAATTAAAATTATGTGATGTGGGATCAAAGATCCTTTTGTGCTTATACTGTCACTAGAATGCTTGAGGTGAGTTATCAATGAACAGATCCTCTCTCTTCTGCCAGGCTGCGATGGGCATCGCCGAGCTGATCACCATGGCCATGCAGAAGGAGGGACTCCCTAAGGACGAGTGTTTGAAAAAGATCTGGATGGTTGACTCCAAAGGCCTCATTGTTAAGGTATTTCAATAAAATGAAGCACGCACACAAGCATAAACACGTGTTCACATGCGAGCATTAACACATTAATCTCATGTGATGTGAACATCACAAACAATCCGATAATGTTGCCATTATGTGTCGAGGAATCCTAAAAAACAAATGCACAAAACATCACAGGTTGGATTGTCCTGAGTAGTTGGCCATCAAAACTCATCCCTCATGGTTTGTTTATTTATATGGCGTGTGGACTTTCTTTGGAATCACAGCGAAAGGCTCTCTGGAGGGTGAACCTTAGCATCTGTTATACTGGTTTGTTCATGTTACCCATGTTATTCAAGAAACAAATGTCTTTCTCATCCTTCATTCCTCCTCCTCACTCTCCTCACCTCCTCTTCCTAAGTCCTCTTATGTTACTTTTGGTGATTAAGGAGCCAATTTAAACATTCACAAGGAATGCAACTCCACATGTTAAACTTGTGCTTCCGCTCTAATATTTCCACAGATGGTTTTTAATATCCTCCTCATCCCCTCTGTGTCCTTAGGGTCGAGACCACCTGACTCACGAGAAGGAGAGATTTGCTCACGAGCACCCGCAGATGCAGAACCTGGAGGATGTGGTTCAGAAACTGAAACCTACGGCTATCATTGGTAAGACAACGCACGTTACTGTGTTCACTGCACTTTTACACAGTTTAGTTTTTATAAAATAGATGCAGCTTTTACACTTTGCAATTCGATGGTGGCATGGAAGACAAATTATATGAATATGGGCCCCTTTTTCTACAATAATGATATAAAATCCCTAACCTACAGTTGTTGTTTATCACATGTAAGGCAAAATTTCACATATGCACTTATCCAAAAAAAAAGTAATGAGGTTTTTGGACTGAAAAATGTTGTAAGGAAAAAGTTAATAATTAAGTAATATATTGCATATTGATGGCTTTCTGTTTCAGGTGTGGCAGCTGTTGCTGGAGCTTTTTCCAAGCAGATTATCATGGACATGGCATCTTTCAACAACCGGCCAATCATCTTTGCTCTCAGCAACCCGACGAGCAAGGCCGAATGCACGGCTGAGCAGTGTTACACATTAACAGAGGTGCTCAGAGGACAGTCTGGAGTCGTCTTATGAAGCCGTACCCGGCTGCTTTTGGAAAAAAAAAATTAATGACACCTTTCTACATCACTCTACCACTTTGTGCTGCAGGGGAGGGGCATCTTTGCCAGTGGAAGCCCGTTTGACCCCGTGGTCCTGCCTGATGGGAGGACATTCTACCCGGGTCAGGGAAACAATGCCTACATCTTCCCTGGCGTGGGCCTCGGCGTCACCGCTTGCACCGTCCGACACATCACTGAAGAGATATTCCTCACTGCAGCAGAGGTACCTTACTGGCATTTACACCATAGATGCATGAACATTACATCCGTCAATAGTGTTATTGAGCTGTAGATTTTTGATTTAATACTGTGTAAATGGCTATATGTAATAGTGTATTTTTTCACCTATATCCCTTAATGCTCTTCTGAGGTAAAATGTGAATAGAAATTCTCACTTTGATCCACCAGATCCCGTCTATCATAACTCTGTCTTTACCGTTTTACAGGCTCTAGCTCAGCTGGTGACTGATAAGGACCTCGCGGAGGGAAGACTGTATCCCCCTCTCAGCTCTATCAGGGAGGTGTCCCTCACACTGGCAGTCAAGGTGAGCTCAGCGGAAACACAGGAAATATTAGCTTTCCTTCATCGTGTCAGTTTGACTCCATTCTAGCAGATTAGAATAAAGGTTTTACCAAATGAAACTGCAAAAAAAAAATACACACAATATGATATTACCTGCATTACAGATTATGGAGTACGCCTATGAGCACAACATGGCGACACTCTACCCGGAACCGTCCGACAAAGAAGCATATGTCCGCTCGCTCACCTACAGCACTGACTATGACCAGTTTTGCGTGGACTCGTACAGCTGGCCAGAGGACTGCATGACTGTTCAGTCATGCAAACTTTAATTTACTTGACAGAGACAGAACATGGCCTCGAGGGGCGAGGTAACTACTGACGTCCAGTATCATCACAATACGTGATGTTGGCATAAGAGAGAGGATGTGTGTAGAAATTTCTCTTTAATATATTATACTGTATATTTTATATTTAAAGAGCCAATAGGGTTTCATGCTTCTGGTGGGCCTTATGAAAGAGGTATTGAGCTTTATTTCTTATAATTAACCTCCTCCCCAAAGAATAGCAATGTAGGCTACTTCACTAAATTAAGCTATTACAGATTTCATATTATATAAAGTATAGACAAAAGGGAAAATAAAGAAATGTAAAACAAATAGCAGTTTGCAGAACTTACGAAATATTCCACTAATGGCATTTGTCACATTACAGGGAAAATCCTTCACAGTTTACTTTTAATTGTACTGTAATAGGAGTTGCTTTTTTTTTGACTGTGTCAGGAAATATCCAAAAACTCATTGTGAAAATAAAAATGTTTTTAATTAATGCCGTCCATGTCTGATTCTGACATTAAGTTGTGTTTCCTCTTACAAATGGACCATTTTGACGCCTGTATGTTGTTTTTTTGTCATTTGTGTGAGATATACCTTATAGACAATATTTAGTCTATCAGGGACACTATTTACTGTGACACATTTCATATTTCTGTCTTAAAAAACAAATCAGAAGGTAGGTGTCTCTGAAATGCATTATATGGTGCTCTAGCTCCCTACAGAGGTCAGATTATATAATTGCAATAGAATAGACATTTTTTGAGCATGGTGGCTTCTGTCTTTATCATGTCAATAAATTTACCCCAAAACTTTCAGGTGAAGTCACCGCTGTGAACCCTTTACATAAAAATGTTCTTTCTAAAGATTCCTAATATTCATCGTTTTACTTTGAAGCTCTTCTCATTTCAACAAATTTGCAGGTCTGTGCAGAAGAGCGACCTCAGACTAAAAGCCCAGCAGAGGGTGCTCTAATAAATAGTGTGAGCTGGGACGATCAAAGGTCAACCAGTGCAATTGAAACACATTATGCATATTGCATGTCTTTGGTATTATATTCATTTATACAGTTGATTGTCATCATCAAATTTAAAACACTGAGACGTATCACTCTACAACTGAAAATACTAAATAATCAGGAATTTGACCTGAAAACATATTATGTGTGTGTGTGTTAGTGTGTGTGTGTGTGTGTGTGTGTGTGTGTGTGTGTGTGTGTGTGTGTGTGTGTGTGTGTGTGTGTGTGTGTGTGTGTGTTGCTCATATGCAAGGAAGCCACAATAAAAGCAGCAGGTGAATGGAACCAGTATGCTCCAACAGTGTTTTTGTGTGTGTCTGGTACTGTCTCTATTAAACTGAGGATAATTTAAGTAATCGATTACTGGCCAGACAGCGAGTACCAGAGGCCTGTCAGTCCCAGTCTGAAATCAATAGAGAAGAAACCAGACCAGTCAGTGTCCAGCGTTCAGCGTCCCGCCCCGGGCAGAAGTCTGAGAGAAAAACATTTGTTTCTCCCACTTTCTTTGCCTCGCGCTCCCTTTAAAACTGCCCTGGGCAACAACTGCTCGGACAACGATGATCAATATGTCCCAATGTCAACACCATACAGTTGTCAGTTGGATGCCTATCATCTGTAAATGCTTTTATCAGTATTAAATACTTCAGCCTGTGCCTGCATGTATGAATGTATCAATATGTTTTAGAAATACTTCTGCTGGTCAGTGTGAGACATGAAAGAATTGTGAGAAAGGCTGACAAGCTGGATTTATATGAAGTCTAAGATTTTTCTTTAGTTCGCTTGTCAATGTGTGTGTCTTTTCTGCTGCTGAGTTCCAGTATATAGAAGGCAGGTGAAGTGGCCACGCTTTGTATTCTTCGCTCCTATCTAGAGTTGAACCCTCACCCTGAAGCCCGGCTCAGCACCTTGCTGGTCAGAGACAGGCTCAGTGACCCCGGCAGCTGGAACTCGGCATCATCCTGACCTTGTTTACAGTCTCACATTAAATGCCACCTTACCGAGACCTTGTGATCAGCCCCGATCAGTAAAATCCCTGAGGGAATGTCGACTGTCTGACATTTATATATAAAAACATGTCCATCTGCAACACCAACCTATATACAGCTTGTACTGCTGGCGTCCTACAATAGCAGCATTTCCATTCATCTCAGGAACCACAATTTCTTTCTTTACTTTACATTTGTGTACATACTTACATGTCCGCTTTTACAATTCTGCTCAAGCGTGAACTTTTAATGCCATTTAGGTTTTTGTTAATATGGAGGGTATAGGTGTTCTATAAATACTGTCCTGTGTTTCTGAACATTCAATCCACAGAGGAATGCACACAGTCTGTGTTCAGTGTCATATTTAGAACTGTGCCTTAAAACAAGCCCTCAGCACTCTTGTGATATTGTAATGCCACAACTATAAAGTCTGTTGTGAGGCATATCAGCAATTCAAATGAAACCCAAGACTGTGTTCATGACTAGTCTTTATTCAACATTGTTAATAGATCCAGCCCAAAATATTTCAGATGCAGCTGTTTATTACACACATTATATGAAGCTACAGAGTCCCAGTGTCTTTATAGAGGTAGGTCAAATATTGACTGTGTACACTGTGATTGACTACTTAATGCTTCTCTCATACGATGGAGATTGTTGAGTTTGCAGGTCTGTGCAGAAGAGAAGCCTCAGATCAACAGACCAGCAGAGGGTGCTCTGATATACTACAGCATGCACAGAGATCACAAAAGGCCTGAGAGAGCACCAGTGCAACCACCAATGCATACATGTGTCTATTATTATCATTACCCTTCCCCAAACATTGTCTACTAAAACCTCCTTTTCCTAGAAGTATACATAAAACGTGTGTTGCCACTGAATCAATATAATGATGATAAATAATGGATACTATGAATGCAATAATATCCCTATCTGAAAATTACTCGCTAATCATTTAAACTCTTGTATTATTGTGATTTTTATGTCAGGGCCAGTGAATGGCGATGATGAAAGGCTCGACTGTGGATAACATAATTGTCTGTAATAAGCTCGATGGCACAAATGTAATTATGAGAATGTTACATTCCCATTAGTTGGTGTACTATTCTCTCAAGATACCAACTTAAGAACACTTTAAAATTCATTAATTTAAGGCTTAATAAAGTCCCATTTATAAGAAAAAAATAATTAAATTAAAAATAAAAAAACTATAGAGCTCAGCACAGTTGTATCACTGTCGCAGCCACTTTAGTAATTAGTCCATTAGGAGCACGCGCTGCCAGTCGTGGGACGTGTTGGTCTCGTTGCTAGGCAACGGTGAGTTTGAAAGTGACGTCAGGTGCACGCTGCCAAAAAGTGAGTGGAATGGCGGAAGTAAGACTCTGAAATACCCGAAAAGTTGTCGTGTGAGTTTTATTGTTTTTTGTTTGTTATAGTAGTATAAAAAAGTAAGTATCCGCTAAAGACTAGCATCCTAATGCTAGCCCTGAGAGACAACCCGCGGGTTGGACAGCTGGGTCAGCGCGTGCCCTGGTACCGGAACTGCGAGCTGGTGAGGAGTGAATGAGGTAATCCTGGGCCACATCAGCGTTCTGGTTTCCCCCAAAACGCCGATTGCAAAAAATCTATAAATGTATGTACGTGTGATTACACATTTGCCTCTCAATTCAAAATAGAAATTTAAAGCCGGTGTAGAATAAAATGTTATATTGTCATTTTCTACTTATTATTAAATTGTTTAAAGTATTGCAGATATCTAGAGACTTGTACAATAATAAGCTGATAACCTCTAAAAACAATGTTATGGCTTTGGATTTCTATGTGAATAGTATGCGGTTGTGAGAACAAGAAAGTAATGACAGATCTATTTCAACAAAGGGAAATAAGGAAAAATGGAAACTTTCCTCTTTTTAACAACCTTCATGGCCAATGGAGAACATATTTCAGGGTTATTGAGGTGAGCCTGAACGCACCTTGAAGTAGAAATTACCATGTTGTCTCAATGAAGGTTCAACATTTATTCATTTTTTTTTATCCAGATTTGGCCCATGGGCCTTGGGTTTGACACATGTGTAGTACATTTTACTGTTAGATCTCAGTTAAAATATGAACGAGAAGTCGAGTGGGTCATTATAAAGTACAGCAAGTATTACAGGCTGGTTCTTGTAGACGTCTTATGGAAGACCTATGCTGTCCTCCAAAAAGCATGCATTGTATTCTATTTATCTTTTTGCCCACACACAAACACATATTTGTAATATAAGTATTGTAGGATTTGATATATACCTCTTTTCCTGTTCTATAATTTACTATAAGGTGTCCAGGGACAAATAAATAACAAGAAAAACAAACAAATATTCTTTTGTATTTGAAAAACCTTGGAGCATTTATAAGAAAAAAATCTATAATTTAATGCACAGAGCCACAAGCCTTGGCACTTTATTTTGTATATTGTAATAGTTAACTAATTGGAAGTGCTTTTAAAGTGTGTCCAATATCTGCTTCTTTAATTGTAAAGAGTTTAGGCCTCAAAGATTTTATGCGCAGACCACAGGTACACAACACTGTGGCACTCTTTTGTCTGTGCCGAGGTGGGTATATGAGGCAGTGGAACTCGCTAAGTGCAGAAAACAACCAGTAAATGTCAATGGAATTTACCCAACATGCAACTTTTGTATGCCTTTGAAAATAAAGCCATGATCGCTGGCTGTATTCTAGAGCGAAAAGATCACTTTACAAAAGCCCCCTGAAAGAACAAACAATGAGTAATGATTGTGTTGCTCTGCTGAATAGAAATGACCTTGTAAAAGTAGCCACCATGTCAGTAAAACAGACATGACTGAGATCTATAACGCCTCACGCATCTTGCTGGTACCATATAGTCAAGCTTGTGCTTAGCTCTCTTAATTGCCAACATTTCCTTATGTGCAGAAACCAAATCTCAGAACAGTTGAGTTCTGTGTCGTAATTCCTCTACCTCCTCATATTTAAAATAAAAGTCCTGTGGAATATTCACAAAGGAATCTTCTTAAAAGACACTGTTGTGTTAAGTGTAATATTTGATATTATTATATAGTTTTTCCTTCAAATGTACTTTAAATGATGGACAGATCAAACGTTGGTAGTTGCTTTCCAAGTTCATTGTTGCAGCTTCAAGCTCGATTAACTTTACAGGTTATTGATTGTTTTGTAGATCTTAGGGGAGGAGACCAAATTATATTACTACTTTAGATGTATTGAAACCCAGGAAGAGTGTAACATAAAAAATAAACTTTTAGTCAACATTTTCTTAAATTTTAATTTCATGATTCCTGAATCTCTGTGTGAATTCTTTAGCTTCAAACTGGATGCTTATTGTCAGCATTTTTACAAAACCTTTCGTAGTATTTTTGACATTTGTGCCGCTAAACCGAGCCGCCATTATTTTCTCAGCAATTTCATCAAATTCAGCCTGGCTGGTGGTGGACTGAATGAGGACTATCATCACGAAAACCACCTCTGCTCAGCAGCTTCGTACCATTCCGCTGTTCTTGTGTATGTAATTCAGAGAGACGTCTCCGTTTCGCAGACAGTTCGTGGGGCCTGCACGTCGCACAGGTTTTAGCCTGAGAGGCAGTGGTGGGCGCAGGTTTCCGACAGCCTGTTGTTTCTCGGGCGGGTACCACGTGCAGATACCAAGCGGGAACGCCAACGCCTTGACAACTTTTCCGTAATTAGATGAGGCCTTGCGCTTAGTGTGGGATTTTTGCACTGAAACCTAAAGTGACGTGTGATCATGACCCAAAGTCGTGTTTAATTAATTCCTGTTGCAACACAGGGGACACAGACATTATTCCCTGCAGCTCCCTGCATGAAGAAAACAACTGTGACTTGACTAAAATAGGCCACTTTAGCATTTGGGAGTGATCAGATGTAGGTTTTACAAGAGTTGAACCTGTATTTTAGGCAAAATTCAACAAGTGAGAGAGGTCCAGGTTTATAGTCTGTTCACCTACTGCCTTTTAATAATACATAACATGTCATTTGTTTTAGCCTATTTTAGTCAAGGGGGCTAGTACATTGCCTTTAGCTGTCAAGCATGTCTTTGCCGCCTTTTGAATGTCGGCACATGCTAGACAGACTTGTGCTTATTATTCTGCTGCAAGCTCCAGATGGATCAGCACATGCTGAAAATATTACTAGCAAGACATTTGCATCTGACCTAAATCCCTCACTTCTGCTCCACCGTGCAAACAGTCATTCCAACGACATTATTTAATGACGCTGGATTAGAACATTCGTACAATCCGCTAATTGCCCAATGATTTTAGCTGTAATTTATATTAAGTTATAATAACATGGATTGTGCAAGTGTTCATTTGAATTTGAGCCATGTCCTTGTTGTACATGGCTCCAGTAAACTAATAAAAGCAGCAGAAAAAAGCTGAATTAATAAAGATTACAATTACACTGAAACAGATTCATAAGATAATGTAGCTTTACTGCTTTAAAGAGAAATACTCATGTAACATGCATTGTTTTTATTACAAGAAGAAAGTCAGGATTTTATCATTGGATCACTCTACCACTTGTGTTAAAATAAGGAATGCCGAGCGTCTTGTGAACTATCCTCATGACAGACAGACAGAGAGAGGCAGAGATGGAGAAAGAGACAAATAAAGAGAGAGAGTGAGAAGTATTATTGACATTATTTTCTAATCGTGTATATAGGCTGCTCTTTATTGTATATAAAAAGAGACTACATGAGTATGCTGAGCCACCACTGCATTAAAATGTAACATGAATGGGAGTGTTATGTAGTGATTTTAAACTGCTTTGGCAGCCCATTTTTCTTTGTTCATGCCAGGAAAGCTGCTTGACTTGAATTGAATTGACTCTCAGTCTCAGTTCCATCCCCCAAATATGGGGAGCTGGAGGAGTTGATGTCTGGAAATGGAACTTGGTCTATCAAAGCCTTTTTCTCATACAGTAATTGTTTCATAAAAGTATGCCCTTATTCTCACTATCAACAAATAACATCTTCTAATAATATAATATCTACTATCTAGCAGATGAAAAAATAATCAGTGGGGAGAAAAACAAAAAATGTGATATTCTATCATTTTATCAACAGTAATGAGATTGGAGTGATTAAATAGCTTCTGTTGCATTAAAACAATATTTGGGCCTCGGGTAGTGTAGAGGAGTATGTTAACAGTTTGATTCCACATTTAACTTTGATGCAATCCCACAATCACTCTGTATAATCAAGCCTTCTGCTCCAGCAGCTACATTGACAGTGTGGTTTACACATTTGTGTAACCATGGTAGCCCTCCAGGACCAGGGTTGGTGACCCCTGATGTAGAGGTAGGTGGTTGGGCTACAGGTACCTGGCATGCTCGGCCTCCAGTTGGACCCAGTGTCAGTCAGACACTGACCCATGCTGTTGGTGCATCACCAAGGCAACAGCTTGGCAACCTCTTTACATTAGTGTCATTTTGGCATTTCTCTGTGGAGTTTTGTGGTTCGAAACACAAGACTGTATTTATGGAACACTTAGACTTTTCTAGAAACAAAAAGCAAATCTCACCTTCTGTGGGACTATCCTTAGTTTAGAGTGCATAGATACCACCATGACAAGTGTAGAAACTTATTTAAGATGAAAATGTCAGACAAAAGAGTCTGACAGTTATATTACTAGAGCCGCCCTGTAAGCTGTATGTGAGCTTTTTTTTTTTTTTAAACCAATCAAAGAGGACAGATTATCTTTACCAACAGGAATTGATTGATTGAAAAGAGTAGCCATCCCACTTGATGCACTCTAGACCAGTAAGCGAGCACTGATATCAGGCCTGAATATATTCGGAGGCACACTGTTTGCTGAAATCACATTTAACATGCATGTACTTTAAGATATTAACATGCATGTATTTGTCACAATAGCCTTTGCTATTGTTTTCTGGATCTTCATTAATTCTGTAATTGCTTGCTGCCAGTGATTTACTGCCAAGTTTTGTGAACATCAAAGCATTTCCCCTTTTTCGCTGAAACCAGACATAACCCATTAAATTAACATGCATATTGAATCTTGAGCTCAATAAGTTGCCTAATTAATTGTGAGAGGCCACAAACAGCTTCTGGTTGTTATGGGTATAGAAAGTAGTTTTTCCCTTTTAGCTTGTGTGACTATATGTGTGTGTGCGTGTTTGTGTGTGTCCTGCTAGACGTATGTTCAATGTGTGTGTTGCTGATTATAAATGAGGGCAGTGTATGTGATGGTAATGCAGCCTCCAGTGCTCTCCTTGTCCATTAATAACCAGGTTCCCTTTGATGTGGCCATGACGAGCAAGGTGGCCTCTTTTACTACAGCAGTTGCGGCATGTAAATCCGCTCGCTGTGTTATCTCCTTAACTGCTCAAGGACCAACCCGAGTTTGTCCACAAGCAAAATAAAGGACACACAAATGGTGTGTTTTTTTCTTTTCGATCAAATCATCACATTGCTTTAGAACCATCCTGGTTTCATGCACAGTCAATAATGGAAATATACCATTCATTTAAATGACATGAATGCGTTGAGTTCGAGGGAAAAATTATTTCCATCTAGTAATGTGCATTTTTAATTTCAGAACTTTTGTGCAGTGTTTGATGAAAATTCGCGTGCATTGAAAAACATGTTTGGAGAGTCAATTATTCTGAATCCTTTTGTGTTTAATCTCCAGTGGACCACGCTTCATGCAGTAGAATGGGTTTCCCAATATGTGTGATACAGCTAGCAAATTCTCCAAATATGATGTGCAAATATACAGCCTGTAGTGAAGGTGGAGGTTGTTCCAAATGTACACGTTTTATTCGTCATTGAATGTCTCACAGCACCTGGTTAGGCTTTTGACCTTGTGTTGAATGCTCCCTGCTGTCCTCCACTACAAACCCAGATCTCCACAAAGATGCTCAGAAGATGTAACTCGAAATTCATGGAAAAAAAAAAGAAGAATAGATTGATCGACAACAGATACGGAGGGCATCATTGTGTGAGTGTTTGTTACCGTGAGTGTGTGCGCACGCCTGTCTTCTGCTGTCTGCATATGGGCGGATAGCTCATTATCTATTGTCGGCAGGCACAATGGCCTGGAGGCCAGGCTACGCTTGCCCAGCATCCCCGAGCACAATACCTGTAAACAGCGGGCAACCCAATTGAAAACACAGTCTAGCATCACCATGTTTTCTCACAATGAATAGGGAGATGGGCTTAAAAAAAAAAAAAAAAGCTTTATCTGTTGAAAGGTGGGAGTGTGTAACAAATGAAAGGTTGCAGCAATGATTGTATTGTAGTGTAACCTCAAACATGTTTTTAATTTATTTATTTTGGGACTGGTTCTCAAATTGCAGGTTCTTTTATCAATATTGTTTTCAAAGTAGATGTTGGATGGATGCAATTAATGCAATTATGCAATATATATATATATATATATATTTTAAAAAACCAAATAGAACCAACAGATTTCGACAACTGTGCATTTGCGAATAAATCAACATGACTCAGATGACGCACAGCATTGATCTGCTAGAGTAGCTTTTAAAATGTTCATGCATCAACTCACTAATGCATTTAACCCCCATGTTGATTGGTACCGATGTGCCCCTCACATCATCAGCCTTGAGGCACTAAAATCTGAGATATAATAGTCCTGTATGTTTCAAATGAGGCCTATATTTTCTTGAAATGGCGAACGTGGACATGCCCTTCATAAAGGTCATTAAGTTTACATCCGTCCATCACCTCCACCCACCAGGGTCTTACACAAAAACAAGGCGAGGGAGGAAGTCGATATAAAAAAAGAACTTTGCATTGTTTACACTTGACTGCATGTGGACTAAGTAACAGTAATCCAATCAGATAAAGGACTAGTCACCATACAAGTTTTGCCGGATATCTCAGCCGCTGAATGCCTACCACAAATTCACTAGTTTTCTGTCAACTTGTTGGCTTCCATTACACTGAGCCCTGATGTAATGGAACTAATTCTTTTGATGCTGTTCTTTAAGTGGGTTTTGCGATTAGGCTCAGATATCTGCCTCTGTTTCCTCTCATGCAAAAAGAATAACCTCAGCTGTGTCTTCTTCTGTCTCTCTTTCCTTCTCTGTCTCCATACTCTTTCGATACATCATTTTTTTTCTCTCATCAAGTGGCTCCCCCACAACATGCAGCATGCTTGTTGCATGTTGATATATTACACAGTAATGCCAAAGATAGTTAGGCAGATGTTGAATCGTTAATGAATCATGTATGACTGTGGATTCGTCCTATTTTGTGTAAAGCCAGAGGATGAAATTCATAAGAAATATAAAAGCTCTTGATAAGTGTTGCGGTATGAGACATACGGATTTCCAACTGGTCTTTAAACTCTTTTCTATTTCCTGTTTCCATTAACATTTTACATGCAATTTGAATTTACACCAGAAAATGTTGGAGAAATGGAAAATTCTGAAAAAAGAGCTTTTACATAAGGTTTCATCAAATTACCCTCCACATACCTACTATTTCATGTCCATATGGCTGCTGAGAAAAAAGAGATAACATAAAAGAACAATTACTACTTTCCTAATCAAAAGAAATTTCCGAAGACTTCTCTCAATTTTTCTCTAGTAGACGGCCAGGACAACTGGTTTTGTTTTCAGCTTGTAACCTCTACTTCTACTTTGTTTATTACAGCCATGAGTAACATAGCAATGGACTCCATAAATAATGGACGTAGCCACTGTATCACCCATTGGTTTGTGGAGTCATGTTTGGCCTTTCGATCATTGCCTATTTCTCTCTCTTCACTTGGTCCTTACAGCGATGCCCTCCAGATGTTCTTTAGGCAGAATCTTTGTCTGCTGAAAACAGGGAGGGGTCATTATGTGACCATCATGTGTGACCATGCTGGTCTTTCTGGGTCGGTCAGCCTCTGTGCTGCTGCTCTTTCAGTTCCCCGAGGGTGCCAAGGCTGGTCACTATGGCCACATGACCCGAGGCTATGGGTAAACTCGGGCAGGTCCTGGACCAAGAGGTGCCGCCTCGGATTTGCAGTTAGTTGGTATGAAGGGCCTCGGTGACGGGCCTGGATGTGATCGGATCCGAGTAGCACTAATCCAGTGGACTGGTTGGCGCGGGTTGGGACTCTGGTGTCCCATTAAGTTTAGCCTGGAGGATCATAAGGTTACAATTTCAAGAGTCTGGGCTAGCTTTGGGTAATGTGAACCGAAGGTCCCCGGCGTAGAGATCTTCGTCGGACTACCAGGAAAGAGAAGAGCTATTAGGCTATCAGAGTGACAGACACAGAGAGAGGGTGGGGAGATGAGAAGGCTCTTCATGAAGCCCAGTAGAAAAACATGTATGAAAGCTTGCTTCACGCTACATCCAAGTGGGTGGTATACTCTCACACATCATCGTATTTTGAGATCGATTCAGGTGTCTCCAACCCTGGTCCTTGAGAGCCACTGTTGCAGACTTTCCGCCAACATATCAAATTTTACAAATAAAAGCCCTGAGAAGGGGCTCCAGTGGTTGATTGGTAGAATCTTGTGTTTAACTGCTTTGTTTGAACAGAATCGGCACCCTCAGTGTTTCGTCTGGACCAGGGTTGGACCCCGGCTAATAAGTAGCATATTACACGGACATGCATGTGTTTCAGTCTTTATCCAGTGAGTGTGGGGTTTGTGTTTACTGCCTGTGTTTGCACAAATACCGTTTTTTCTGAGTGGTCTTATCAGATCTCATGTGTATTATGTGCAGTGTATTCGTCATTTGTGTGATCTGGCCCATTAGATTTCTTATATTTACATTTGAATGTTTTATTGGTTTGAAGTTTCCCTGTTAAATATGTCACATAAATAGATATTTGAATAGAACACTTTCCAATGTACCGCAAGCTTTTTAAAATGATAGCCTGATCTGCCAGTTGAGGTAATAGTAAGCCACATCCTAATAGATAATGGACATTTGCAGGTGAGTAATGTAGGATAAGAGCATGTTCACAAATTTAGGACATCTACCTTCAAGACAAACGTAGAGCCTCAGGGCAGCACTGATGTAATCAGATTCAATTACATCCTCAGGATATGTCCCCGTTAGGCTCACTTCTTTTCTCTTTGAGGGTTCAGCTCATGTTATTAATTGGGTCCCATCCCAGTCCTTTTTATTGAACATGACACTCATAACAGGCCCTGTCTTTATATCTAACAATATGGAGGAATGCGAAGGAATACGACGAGGAAAAAGAAAAAAAAAACTGAATAATTAAAATTAAATTACTGACCAGATAATTTGGCAATTATGGTCAATTATCCAGCCTGTGGTGAAGTGTGAAATAATACCAGGCCTCAAATGAGCATTTAGGCACTGCAACCTGTTTTTGCCTTCAGGGGGCAAATTAATGTTTAGGATTAGCAGTTCGTGGTGTGGGGGAAGAATGTTCACCGTCTCACAATACACAATAATTAAATAGCTTTAACTACAAACATGTTTATTAAAAATCCAAAGACACTACAAAATGTTGTTTTTACTTCATTGGAAACTCTCCATTTTCAAAACTGTGTGCTTGAGAAATCCAAACGGTGTGAAATTTAATTGAATTGAATTTACAGTCATTCAAGTCAGCCAATAATAAATATTAATGAGACACAACAACCTGTTTTTTGTATAGCTCTAAAGGGGAGCTCGAGTAAAGACCTTTGGTACTTAAAGCAACATAAACCATTCAAATACATCCCAGGAGATGGGCATGATATGGGCCCTTTTAAGAGGCATTTACACTTCTCTGATTATGAATACGTAAATAATAAAAGCTGCACAGCGTGGATTTATACATTTAGAGGGAAGGTTAGCTCTATTGAATAAGCCTTTTTGGAGAATAATAGGGACTGCTGGGGTGCAACCCTGTTCTTCCAGAGAAAGAAAAGATTTCTCAGTCTCCATAGATATTTATTCATCTTACCTTGGTGCATACATCAAATACACACACTGTGGGCCGGAATAATCTTGGCAATCATTAAAAAAATAATAGAATAACCTTGAAGTAATAGTCCGTTTTGGAGTGGCTGTAATGTGTTGTATGTATGACTGCAATGTATGGCGTGCCCCACACTCCACCCTTCAAGAGCAGGACCATTCAACGGTTGTATAGATTATGTCAAAAACATGCATTTAACAGCCATGTTTGAATTAGGTTTACACACAGTTACACGGAAGGGGCGACAAGGTGGAGCAGTGGGTAGCGCTGTTGCCTCGCAGCGAGACGCTCACAGGTTGAAGTTCATCATTCTTCAAAACGTTTGGGCTTCAAAATGCTCCAAATCAATGTCTCCGCATTATCTCTTCCTGCTGGAGCAGCAGAGTAAACAACCTGCCGTGAGACGGCGTAGTGGCGCTCGTGCTGTGCTCTGTTCCAAACATAACAACTTTCGTATGGCTCAGGGGTTACTGAAGGGATGAACGCTCTATGCTTCAGTTCCCCACAGTAATAAGCAATGTGAAACAGTCACAGCCAAGCCGTTGATCCGCGTGAAAGTCTGTCAAAAAAAAAAAAAAAAAGGGGGGCGGTGTATTAAATTATGCTGGTGATTTGTATATAGCCATTTCAGTTTTTCTTTGCACGCACGTTGATGAGATATGCAACCAGACTAATAAAGTCCTCACACAGTGTTTCCTTATCCACATCCAAAGTGAGGCACCCATATAAAAATAAATTCTGTCTCTTTCTTCCGCCTTGGTGACAAGACCTGGAGGAGAATGAAGTCAACCATAGCTGTGCGTCGTGTTAGGGCACAGCCAGCACTGTCTGCTGAGCGGAGATCTGAGGGCGCGGGGAAACTCAGCATGACACCAGCAACGCACAGAAGAAGATAAATGCTTAAAAGCCTTTTGTTCTCCTATTTACACTGGTTTACCAGTTTCCTCCCTCCTCCACATTCAAAGGTTCGGGGATGCACAGTATATCAATTAAAGAGCGTGGTTCTGTCGCTGGAGGGGATGTTGGGAGTTCAGGTCTAAATATTTGGAGAGAGGAGTGATTTGGCGTGGCAGAGAGGCTATTAGCAGGGCAAGACTCCCAGAGAGCGAAATACAAACCCTTCACAATCATCTCTCACCTATATGATGCCTATAAACTCAATTTGTTATAATCCTACCTGGATAATCAATAAAATCCTGTTTTAAAAGGCCTATTGCTATTTTCTTTATGCTGTGTATGTATGTTGTCATTGCTATAGCAATGAATGAAAGTTGTGTTACTAATAATTCAATTCGTAACTAATAAGCTAAAATCTTTGGCTATGATCAAAAGTATCTGCATATGCCCTTGTATTTTTCTCCTGTAGGAATTTTGTAGTGTGACACAAACCTTGAAGAGGTGGTGTGCTTTATTTGCCGTTAGATAAAGGAGGACTTGTATCCCAAGACCACAAAATGACCTCCTTCCTTCATAGCTCACAAATTGATTTTATTCAGAAGTGAAGAATTAGCAAGGCCAGCATCTTTCAATTGTTGGAAAAGTTCTTTGGGATGGAAGGAAAATAATCAAAATAGCCTATTTATGTTGCAATTCCTTAATCATGGGGGCGATCTGTCTATGTTGTACAATAGCTCACATTTTCCCATTGTTAAAGTCTGGCTTCTTTTAAACACAGGAAAAGCTTGGTCAAGTTAAGGAAATGAGCAAAGAAAAGAATGATAAATTATATATATATATATATAATGCACTTTTAAATAACATGAAACCAAAATGAACACAAAATCTACTTTTTGAGAAACCTAATGAATGCTTATTAAAACTGTGTTTGAAAAACTTTCAAACTTTCAAAATTCATACCTCAATCACACAACATTGTGGCAGCAGATTTGGTATTCTCTATTTATTGAACAATATATAATTCACTGAAAGGTTTGATCAAAGAGTACATATAAATAGTTTTAATAAATATGAAAAACATAACATATCCAAATATCTAAGTGTAATGCATTTGTTTTCTGAGTCAGGACAAAAGAGAACCAGGTAAAAAGCATTCAGAATGATTATTACAATCTGTTAGAAGAAGGAGGAATAAAATAAAATTGGAGTCTGTGGACATTCATATGGACAAAGTACTGTTGATTTATCACCAGTTAAAACTGTCATCCAGTCAGAATAACTAGACAATTAGTAATGATAGGACACAGGTCGCAATGCTGGTTAAACTTAGTTTGAGTTGTGAAGCATTCCCTTGTTTTAAAAATTCATGCCAAAAACAACAACAAGAACCAATTATAATAACAAGAATACTTCCTCAGGAAGTAGCAATGGAAATAATGAAAGTCTTTCCATAGCTTTATTCTGCTTGATTTGGTTGGTTGGGGCCAAGATATTTAAAAACAGCACTTATAGCCTTAAGCAGGATTATTAATACATAGTAAAAAAAAAAAAAGAAAAGAAAAAGGGAGAGAACACGAGGTACATAACAACAGGAAGATTGTTCCTTGAACATGCACTTGATGTTCAGTCCACTGCGCTTTTGCACAGTGCGGTATGCCTGTCTGAGTTCACAAGCCAATCCTCCCTCCAGGTTTGGAAACCGCACTGGCCTCTCAACAAACCCCAAGGCAAGGCATTCATATGGCGGGCAAACCACATATTAGACACATATGGTGCCGAAACAGATTTAAGAAATAAGCTGTCATCAAATAATCAAATCATGCATGTTTCAGAGAGCAATAATGGAGGTATGTGAGCAGATCTGCCCGGGACCTTTCCTAGTGGGATGCCTTTGTGTGTGCTTGGTGTGCCTGTGGACAAAAGGCTTGTTACTGTCTCCTCTCCTCTTTTCTTCATGGTCACGCATGGAGGAGCTCAAACCAAAGATCGTCAGGAATTACAGCAAACAAGCTTGATTCTGATAACAATGCCCGTTTGATCAAATTTAGATCTGTATTGTTGCCACATTAGGTCAATTTCTAATTACAACTAGTATCGGAGGACAATTTGTTTAACAGTATAAAGCACGTATGTATCTGTCAAAACAACAAACCAAAGCATGTTCAAAACTCCAGGATATTTAACTAACATTTGGCCTTCCTCAATGTGCCAGAAACGGTGCAACAAGAGAATTGAGCTGCTTCAATTTTAAATGCATTTACAAAAGCTAAAATCACATATAAAATCATGGTTTTATTCCATTTTCAACCACAAAGAATGACTGTCAACAGCTTCCATCGTGTTTGACTCCACGTGGAGCTGTAAGGGCTGGACGGATGTTTTTTTCCTCTAGTGGAAAGTAGCTCACACTTTTGTCACTGATAAAGACGACTGCTGATCAATTCCCACTGGTCCAGATAGGCACTTCAATTAATTAATTAGAGCCTGGGCCAAGCTGCGGCTGGATGTGATGCACACTAAAGCACTAGAAAAGACAAGCCGCGCTCCCTGTACCCTGTCTGCACTCATCCCATCAACGTCAACAGATCGCAGTGTCCTCGCTGAGAAAACAAGCCAGCAAAGAGGAAAAGGGGGGAAAAAACATGCACCACTCCGCCCACCAAACCTCAGGCTCTGCTTTTTTTAACCCGCGCCTTTTCCTCAGCCCGCCGCCACAGCAGCCCCCCCCCCATCTACACCCACCCTCCACTTGCAACCCAAGGCCATTCGTCCAGGCTGTGCATGACAGCTCGCAACATCCCCTGCCACAAATGTTTTCCCAAAGCATCCACTTCCGTGACCCTTTCAGCAGATAAAAACCTCCCCACAACCCCTGATGGAGTGTGCCTCTCACTTTTTTGAATGTGTCAACAATTTCTGGCTGGCTGGCCAGACACTGCATCCTGGCGATGTCTGCTATGTCTGTCTGTGTGTGCGTGTGGGTGTCTGTGTGTGTGTGTGTGCGTGCATGCGATTGTGCACATGTATATCCGTCTGTGGGAGTGTGTTTGTACTGATCCCTACATATATGTTTGAATATATTTATGTCTTTGTGGTTTTTTTCTACATAAAGCAGGAGGGGGAAAAAAAAAGGTCCATGTCATTCTTCCACAACTTAATCAGGAGCTACACACAGGAGAGGGCTGCTGCAGCATGGACCTCCCTGATCATGTTAATGAGGTCCCCTGGCTATGCAGTCATTGAAGTATAATTGACTTGTTCGTCTCTTATCTTCCTAATAGACACTCTGACCCAGAGCACGTTTATTTCGCTATGAGAAATGTCAAGAAGGATTGGAAGTTTCCTCAGTGTGCCCATTAAAACTGAAGGCATGCCACCCTGTCTCCGGCCAGCCAGGGCTGCCATTGGCTCCCGGCCTCATTATGCAGATGCCAAATGTAAATAAATGATTTGCAGATCACTGCTGCCCCCGCCACTACCCACCCCCTCACCCTGTCCCTTCTACCAAACTGTGGTTCTCCTCTCCTCTGCCGGGACTAGGAAAGGAGGACAAGAAGGAGGGAGGGAGGAAAGGAGAGGAAAACACGAAACCATCCGGGGATCACCATGACAATTTGTCTCTGTGGAGCAAAATAAATAATACATAGGTAGTAATTATAACAAGACATGTCCCTGACTTGAAAACCTGGCGAAGCGCATTGATGTTGTTACAGCTACGTATGTCTCCTGGCTTTCAGGAGCCATCAGAATCAAACGTGGCCGTGTGTAATGTGGAGGGACCAAGAGGCAAGCTGCGTATAAGCGGGCGCCAGGCGAGGGCGGACCAGTGGCCGTGGTCACGCGTCTGCGGATATGAGGGGGAACATCTGTGCAGATCAGCGGCATTCCCTCCTTGCGTGTCCACCACGTCTTCTCGGGCCGAAAGCTACAAAGGGAGCACTTTTCCTCACAAATGCCTGTTTTCTGATTACTCCTCCACAGAGAAACCATGTTGCATTTTCCATATCCGTACCCTCCGGGGTACAGATATGGAGGGTTCTCTAAAAGGTGAAGGCTCTTTTAGATCACACCAAATACTTTCATTGGATTTACATAGCAACAGAGTAAATGGCAGTAGTAGCAAAGATCAATTAAATGCAAACAGAACATATTAGCATACTATTATTATACAGATTTCTTATAATACAATATAATACTATAAAACCTTTAATGAAGTGACAATGCTAAGACTTCTGCAGAAAAATAACATTATATTACAGATTATCCCTAAATTATTATGATCTAACTCCTTCAATAAACTTCAAAAATCACCTTTAAAAAAACGGTCAAATAACTGGTAGCAACAGCTGCCAAATTAAAGCTGTAATATTAAGACCTATGTACCTGTATGACCTATCCTATGTATAACTATCATGTTAAAATTCATAAATAAAATTTGAACAATAAAAATTATATATTCCAAATAAATTCCATAATCCATTTATCTATTGTAACAGCACCAGTGCACACAAAACACAGAGGGAAGTGTTCATATAGCTACTGTTATTTAGCACTAACATTATACTTATAAGCTAAAATCTATAGAATAATAAATGTTTGAATGTAACAGAACGAGAGCCACACTGCTTTTGTACTGTAGTAACATTAGGCTGAAATGAGAGTATCGTCCATCTTACAAGTATAGCTAATGTTAGCCACTTGAGATAAAATGTCAATTTCTTAAAATATTCTTGGAGCTTTTTCTACCTTACCATGTATTAAATTTTTGATTTTTGGTGACCTGCCTGCCTAATATATAACACAATTTTACTTTTCATTCTATTCTCCCAATATGTTTAAATGCTATGCTATTATTACTTAATACATGTAATTATAGTTTTATTTTAGTGCCTAAAACATAAAAAAAAAAAAAACTAAGCAATTTAGTCTTCAAAGGTCTAAGAATATAATATAATAATGTGTAAGTGTGAAATATATAAGTTTATTTGTTGAAAACACAACTTAAGATAAATCAAGAGATGAATTCACAGCTTGTACAAGTGACTTCAATAAAAATAAATCTATATAATTTTAAGAATATTTACAACAATGTTGCTGTCTCCCTGTCTTCATAGCTATTTGTGAAAGGCCAAACAGCATGTTTATACCATTTCTGTATACTAAGCTTGCATTATTAGGATGACTGTGGCTGCCTTGTGTGCCCCCTGAAATTTTATTTTATTTTCTGAACAGCTTCTGTGTGATCACTGGCTCTGCCTTGACTTGGAGACATCATTATAGTAATTACCACAAGCTCTAGTAGTTGCAAGCAAATAATTCCCCCACCCTCTTTTTTTTTTTTGAGCTGCGGCCCCACAGAGGAGAGGAGGGGGAAATTACATTTTTCCCCAAGCCTTTCTGTTGTCTGTATTTTGACAGCGGTCATACTCCATCACACAGCTCCTCTCTCAGCTATGAGGATCCTACAATCGGAGTAATGGTGAAAAAATTCACAGCAGAGGAAACCGCCTATTTAGGGTCCCGTACCACCTTTAGCTCATGAATCGAGGACTAGTTCAATGACTATGTTTCATTTATCTCATTGTAGTGGAGCATGATTTTTAATTAAATGATTCTGGATTTAGGGAGTCCAGTTATTCTTCCGCAGCATTGTTGTTACCACAAGGTGATAATCTCTTTTTCGATTCCTCCTGCCAAGGCAAATTTCTGAATCTTTTATTAGATGATTTATATTCAATAGTGAAAGGGGAAAAAAAAGTCTGACTTGTGCTGTGCATTACCAGTATCCATTTATTTCATGACCTGTGAGAACTATGTTTAACCCTGAGAAGACCAAAGAAGAAGCCAAAGAGAAAAAGCCTTCAGTAACATAATGAGTGAAGTCCTTCATTTTTTGCCCAAAAATTATTTATATGGAAACAGGCGTAAAAAAAACCTTTTGTAATGTACGCTGGCCTCCAAAACCTTGCCAAATCATCTCTGCAGCTGCAGACGTCTTGACCTTTGGAGATGATGTGCTGCAACAATGCATGAACAGTTTGAGGAGCTACAGGTCCAGTGAGTTCAGAAAAGTTGTTTTTCCTTTCTTGTCTGCACAATTCAGTGGCTTCAGTGTGACCACATGGTTCCTTCTTCACAACCTCAAGGTGATCTAAAACAAAGAAACCCAACCCCCATGAGTGTGGCAGCGGAGAGAGGTTTTAATGTTACTTCCCATTGTCGTGTTTTCACTTACTGAATACTCCGTACTTCCCCTTTTCAGAGACCAGCATGTCTAAATCAACTGTTTAGCATGTAATAACAAACATCATTAGCATAACTTTTATTTTTTAAATGATTTTTTAATTAAGCACTAAAAACTGCACGTTGTCAATGTGCTGAAGTGTACTTGAGCATTAGCTTGTGTGCAACATTTCTGAAGTGCCATTGTTGTCCCTCACTTGTTGTGCATCATGGTAACTCTCTATTTAACAGAGGAACAATTAAAAGAGACACAATTAATGCAAAATAGATAAAGGAGAACTGGTGAAAAGAAAGGCACAAAGAAAATGAGGACAATAGTGGGATGATGGTTGGCTGAAAAACATGTTTTATGGGCCGGCCACTTTTCACACACGCATACGGATACAGAAGCACAGGCAGGATTGAAGTGTATACAGCAACATAAAATATACAAATTAATAGTCTGCCTAGATGATGGAAAGAGAGCTGTCTTTATTAAACCTGATTAGAATTTTGGAGAGAAAGCTGGATAAATTGTCCACTTTGTAATTAGGTATTCAAACCAAGGCCAGCCTGGTCACCGTCTATCTTCTGATCTAATTACCCCAAATTGAACAATTTGTTTTTCCTTTTAAATCCCAAATCATCCTCTAATGTAATAGTCATTTGCAGAAGAGCAGTAACTGCAAGTGACACTGATAGACCTCCTACTGCAGCATATTGAAATGAACTAACAAAGAGCTACTCATCCTCCCAAGGCAATTAAGAATTAAAGGTGCTCTGTGTTTATTATTATTATTTTTAGAAATATTTTTAGCATTTTCCATGTATGCTCTTATTTGCCGCACCCAACTTCTGTTTACAGTTTTGTGTCTGTCTCTGACTATAAAAAGCAATTAAACAACGATTTAATATTCTTCTTTCAGTTGTATTTACAGTATTGGGTAATTAACTATAAAAAATCAATTCAATGCTGTTATTTCAGTTGTAGTTACAGTTTTCTGTGTTTACCTGTATTATAATACAGTGACTCTTTGGAAAATGTGAATTTCTACAGTAATATTTTGATTGTACCGTAATTTATTTTAAAATATACAGCCATACAGTCATAATCATTCACAGAACATTACTGTGTTAAACACAGTATATAACTCCAGATTTCACAATTTCAGAAAGAGAAAGAGTGTTTCACCAGAACTCAAACATGCCATCCTACCTCTAATTCAGAGAAATCTAATGATGATGCTATAAGGAAACACATTAGTGACTGGTTGCAACTAATATTTTTGAATCTGTGCAAACAGTAAAAACAATGTGCAAACATTGAACTGATTTGAGAAAAAAAATGAAAAAATGTGTGTGTGTGTGACAATCACCTTTGCCCTTTCATTGTTACTCACAGAAAATTACCACTGGTGTTGGTAATCAGTGCTCGGACCCTCTGCGTGTGTGTGTCTGTTTCTTTTTGTGCATCTGTGTTGGTGTGTTTTCATTTGTGTATGAATAGATTATGGCTATGGGGTTGCACGTGTCCTTGAGTGTGTGTGCGTGTGTGTGTGGAGGCTGTGTGCCCGTGTGTGAGCGGCAGCACGTGTTGAACATGTGCTGGCGTTCTCAGAGGAACAGCAGGGCTCTAATAGGGACTAGTCCTGGATGGCAGCTGGTAAACTCTGTTGTCAGAATAGGTGTCCTTTATTCATGCACAAAGGAATGCAAATTAGTCCCAGTGCCGAGTGGACACTGAGAACGGATCCACATGGTACACACACTCGCTCTCAAACACGCATTGAGAGTTGCACCGCAATGCAACTTCCACCAATCAAAAGAAAAACAAGCAGGACTAATGACAAGGCCCACCCACACAGCTGTGTGTGTGTGTCTGTTTGTGTGCGTGTGTGTGTGTGTGTGTGTGTTTTTGTGTATGTGTGCACATGCGCATGTACGCGCAATCACGAAGGGTCCACTATGACAGGAAAAACTCAGGTAGAAGTCTCAAGAACTCCCTTTCTCTCACACACACAGACATACAATCAAAGCACTTCATTTTAAAACCCCACCTGAGATCGAAGTATATATATGAAGTACCTACTGGTGACCTCATCATGCTCTTGTCTGTATGGCTTTCTTTCTCTTTTTTTTTCAAATACCTCTCAAGATTTTTTCTTACAGCAACAGTAAGATGGCAGATACATATCTTTTAGTGGTTTAAACAATAAAGTTTTAGCCCTTCAGCTTGATTGTCAAGTTCATATAAATATGAAGTGTGCTTCATTCCTGAAGGGTCAAATTATTCCATTCTCAATGCACCATTCATATTTTCTTATTTTTCTTATCAGAATGTTCGCACATTGATTTAATAATGGCATTCTTAATCTGTTTAAGAACCCAAGGCCTTGAAAAGCAGTCTCGTTGAGTGGGAATTCATATTCATGAAAGAAAATGAGCTCCTCACAACATTCAGTATAGGTGTATGGCTCAGGACTCTTTATGGAAATATATAGGATTTATCAGTTGGCTTCAGTACTGTAATCATAAAATGAAGGCCAGAAACTGCATATAAAATATGTTTTTGTAATACTAATAATAAGGCGCACTTATGTATAACTATGGAAAGTTTTTCAGCTCATTGTATTGGTTTCATCCTTTTTATGGCTCAGCACCAGTACACAGCAATATACCTGTGCTACTGCCTAGTCGTTTGAAATGGGGATTAAATGTTGACTGTACCCTTGTCATTAGAGACAAAATCTAAGATGTAAGAGAGTGTTATTGGCTTTACAGTAATTGCACTTAAACATACTGAATTTTACCAGATGGTCTATGATGACATTGGACATTTGGAACTGATATACAGTAACTTTCTGGATAATTGCTAGTTAGTGACTATAAATTATAGTTATTGGTTTTACAGCTACAGTAATGATTTGCATAGTATCCAAAGCTACAATATTAATAATTCTTAATGGAAAACAAAGGGGCTGCAATGAAGAGCTGTATAGTTGAGTTTGGCCTTTTCGACCTCGCCCTAAGTGAGATGCAGCAGATGCAGAACAAAGTGCCCAGTGGACCAAACGTCAAAGCTTTGTAATGTTCTGGTCCCAGGGTTAGAGTTATCAATGTCTAGGTGTCAGGAGGGGGGGCAGGAAACTTGTGATAGTTATTTGTAGCATGGTGCCATATAGAAAATGATTTCAACGCCCTGAGAACAGCGTGAATAGATGCCCTGTCAGTTGCAGCAGTGGAGGTGACCCACTGCGAGGCCAGGCAGACATCAAAGGGTGCCAGCTGTTTTCTCAAACTGAGAGGGAGGGGGGCGCCAGGGGGACGGGAAGGAAGGGGGGCGGACGGGGGGTGGGGGGGTGGCGAGTAGAGCTGAAGAGGAAGATTGAGATGACAAGCCGGATCTCCAGGAGTGTCACTTTGTGTAATAGGTGAGTGGCGGGTATTCATCTGCCTTGGGAGAGAGAGGGAGAATACTCTACATGGACTTCAATGAGACTTCAGTAATTACTTATTACTGCACATATGGATGAGATGGGCAATGAGGGGACTTGAGGCGTGCACGGCTCTTCCTCCATCTGAAAACCACCTCCGGGGTAACTTCAAGAACATCCCTATAATGCTCCAAGACAAAAGTCTCATTACAGGTAATTATGGACTGCCTACATTGCCCCTTCCACCCTCCCCTTTCTCTTCCTCACCCTCACTACTTTTATCCTCTCATTCAACAGGAGGAGCCGCCTGGGAGAGGGAAGCAAGGATGGAAGGGGGGGGAAGGGGGCTATTACCTGGGAGCAGACACTGATCATGGCCGCTGATGCTTTACTGCACTTCCATTCATGTGGAGTGGCTCACTTGTGGGCAGCAATTACCGACCAAATGATCCAAACTGGGCCTTGTGATGAAGTAGCTGGACTGACTGAGTGACTAGCGCCACTATTCTTCTTTGCTTGTGTGCACAGTATTGTCCTATATGCTTTTAAACAGAGTATGGATGCTGGGTAAGTGTGTGTGTGTGTGTGTGTGTGCGCGCACGTGTGAATGCACTCTGCATGTGTGTGCGAGTATGCTTTGCATGGACTAGTGATGCTGGGGACTAGTGTGGCAAACAGCAGAGTTTCTTTTGCATTTTCAAGCATCACATTATAAAGTTTGACGAAAATGGCAAAATTTGCAAAAAGGTCTTTATGCTTGCTTAAGGTTTTTTTGGCAGGTGTGGCACCTTTTTGAGAAAGAGCTAATGTGCTAAGTTGCACTGTATGAGCCCATAATATGCTTTTCTTTGTCTTTTTCTCTGGACAGCATTTAACATCCTCAATCAATCAATTTTTTGTTTGTCACAGTGTGATCACAGTGAAACATTATTTCTTCAGCTCCTTCAATTTGTCCAACAAACAGCCCAAATAAGTAACAATTAATAATAAGTGGTAGGGTAAAGGCTTCTCCCCGAAGCCCATGTGGCTTGGACTGCAGGTGGCGTTCAGTTCTTCTTCTGCAGACGAGGAATGCATGACTTTGACTACAATTGTCGCCCTGTTGATAGTGATGTCAGACTCCAATGTGTATGATTTTTGGGGAAATGTGTGTATAAAACCCATAAATCTCCCAAATAGCTATTTGAGTGGATGTTTCTATACGTCACACCATCCATTATGTCCCTTCAATTTATTATGTGAACACCCTATATTGTAATCTGGTTGCAAGGTTGCAACCAGTGATTTGAGGTTTGATTAACTTTGCTTCACTCTTAGCCCATCATGGCTCATCTGCTGATCTGGTTGCTACCTCTTTTATATGGTGAAAATTTACAAAAAAAAATAAGTTCACACACAAATATGCATTAGTAACATAACAGCACCCAAGCAGCGCCGAGACACTATGTAAATTGGTTGTAAAATGTTCTATTTATCCATTCATGTCTTAATTAATAGTAAATCTGAAAAATGTTAAATTATTGGTCTTGGATTTATAATAACTATATATAACTATATAATAAATAATATAACAACCAGACATATGGAATACAGCATGCTGCTATTGTTTTCTGTTTCTTTAGCTGATGTAAGCTTTTGTGGGAAACTTGTTGTTGTTTTCTTATCATTAGACAGGTATTGTAGCTCATCTGAAGCTAATATCGGTCAACGCGTAGCGTACACGTCGCTGCACGCTCGCCCTGGTCCCCTCTCACCATGAGACTGCCAGTGTGGAGCTGGTGCAACAGGCAGGGCTGTCATCTACAGATCAGAGGCAACAATGGCGCCTTCCTCAGCCGCCTTTGAATATGTCACTGTGGGAACAGCATAATCAACCCCATGTCACCACCAGCTGCTCCATCCGGACCACATTAGAATAAACAGGCGAGGAAGAAGCAGAGGTATAAAGAGACGAGACAAGTGGGTAGGAAAGACAGCAATACACTTGTCTTGTCTGCGACCAATGGAAAGATGATATTGTTCTTGGTTACTTGGCCTATTGTCAACACCGTGCTCCATCTGTGGCCACTGGTGAATGAGGCATGAAGCACAACTTGAGCCAGAAACTGAAAGGGAGGCATGAAGAACCTCCTGAATTCATGTGTGAGATACACAGCATTTATGCAAAACCCTCGGCAGAAATAGGTTCAGGGACAAACCCTTTTCTGCATTTCTTATAGCCTGTATGCACATAAATGTGTGCAAACAAGCTTTGGTTAATACAGCGCCAAAGATTTACCAGCGTCTCCTCGGTTCGACGATAACGGAGGAGCCAAAAGAAAGAAGGACGAAAACTGAAGTAGCCCAAGTACTGTGACCACAAGAGCTGCCATTGTTCTTTATAATGAAAGATTTCAGGACACGGATGTGTTTGACGACAATAGGCTGTCCTTGGGAGAACTCAGACAGAATGTGAATAGAGGTTTTGTCATCATCTTTGACAAAGGACCAGTACTACCTGTACAGAAGAGCCTATGCTTCCAATTTCTCCAAGGTGAAACACAGGTCCCCCTCAGACAGGCCCAAATGTAACATTTTGAAGCAAGCAGGGCTGCAAAAACTCCACAAGTCAAAACGTGTCGAAGTCACAGCGAATACCTGGAAACATTGACTGGAAAAGGGAAAAAAAAAACCCTGCCACCGTTTCTCATATGTACTAATTAAATTAAATATAGGTTGTGTAATGCATATTGCACTTCTATTCATCCTGTTTGAAGTGCCCTCTCACTAGCCAAGATCTCTTCTCATCTCCAGTACCTGTGAATTATACAAAATGATGCGTTCGCCATTGATTTCATCAGTCCAGTGTAGTCGCTAGTAATCCCATTATAACATGTCTGTAAGTACAATAGCCAGATATGGTCTGAATAAAGGCAGCCTTTCTTTGCCTTGTCAAAGGTAGGCAGTCTTCCAAATTACTTCTTCAGAAGTTAAAAGGCCCACTGCCTAATCAGTCTATTATACCAGACTAATAGACGACCAGTAATTGCAACTAATAACTTATTACTCAACTACACAAATATTCTAATAGCTTGTATTTAGAAGCCAATTTTTTCAATGGACATAGTGAAGGGGGGGGGGTCCTTTTCACAAGCCAGACAGGCAGCAACACAAAGAAATACTCCCACAAAAGAAGCTTAGAAAGCAACCTGTAGCATGTTTTTTTTCTTCTCTTAGCTGGATTCATATCTGACCTTATTCATGGGGATGTGAAACCTCAGCCTCGTCTTCATCTCCAGAGCTGTCTAGCAGCAGTGCTTTGTTTGGTACCCGGGCCCCTTTTGAGAGAGAGACAGTGCAGGGAATTACAGATAATGTCCTCCATCCTCTCCCCCTGCTAGCCCGCCAGGCCGCAGACACAGAGCTCAGTGGGGACCGGAGAGGTGGACACACTGTACATGATTTTAGCTACAGCAGCCATTGTAGTCACGACAGGGCTCACAGGTGGAAACGCATTCAGTCACAGCCAGGCGGCGAGGAATTACCTCCAAGATGAAATAATGAGCCCCTCTGGTGGTTGTGTGCCATGCAAGTTTTAGATGATGATGAATCATCGATTCATTGAACATTTCTGAACAGCGAGAGAAATCAGTTACTTTTTTTTATTAATCACTTTACTTTTTTTTTCGCAGCACAACTCCATCAATGCAAAATTCTCTTCACCCACATTTCACATAATCTCCCTCTAGTTTAAAGGAGAGGGTTGGCTCTGTCTTAATCTACCTTCAGTCTCTGTAAGAGTTTCCATCTCTACACGGACCCTGAAGTTTTTCCTTCAGAATACAACTATGCCTTAATAAATGAGGGACAAAAACTGAAAATAATAGGTATCTTTTTGCAGTTTGAGTTTAATCAGGTTTTTTAAAGATTCAGCCTGCATTGTTTAAAATTTCCTCTTTTTGCTCCTTGCCAAACTCAGTGGTGGGAAGCTGTGATTAGTTATTGTAATGTTATTACTGTATTTTTAAATTTTTGCACAATGCAGGAATTAAACAAACTATTCATTTGACATTAACCTAATTTAAATATATACATTTTATAATGTTACGCTAATTCAATTTCTATTGTTTTTTTTTTTTAATCACTACTTCAGAATAAATATGTATGTGTTCATCTGGCTCAACATAATGTGTTGAATTATGTGTTTCTTTTTTTGCAGTTTAAAGAAAATTACATGTTGGAAATTTGCTTTAAATACACATAAAAAGATGTATTATTTCAATGACAATAGAAACAATTTTGCCTTATTTGAGTAGCAATCAGCCGATGAAGAATTACCAAATCTAAATCCACTGAACAAAGACATTCATATTTTTTAAGTTGAACCAAAAAGTTAAATTTTGCTCTTATTACTGCTAACCACCCGGCATCATGTTTAATGTACGTCATACTCCACACTCAGTAAACATGCTTTGCACTGAATCTACAAATGTGAGGAAAGCATCATTAACAAATATGTTTATTGACCGCAGTGAATTGAGGATTGAATGAGCGGAGGACAATGGGCATAGTTAAAGGGGCAGGACACACAAAAAACCCACTGAGAGTATACAGCCCCCGCTGATCAATGACCTCATCTAGAGTCAGTTTCTCTTTCAAAGGCGGCGAGACCAAAGAGCAGTGGGGCCTTTTCAGCCCCGCAGATAACAAACCAACACCAGACACCCAATAAAGAGACTTCCACTTCATTTAAAAGCAATTAATATTCTTGGCTGGCCGGCATGATCCCTTTGGTGTGGCAGGTCTGTACACGCCCCCTGCACTGTAATGGAGTTGACTGGTTAACTTTGAGTCTGTGGCCAGCGTCGCTGCCTGGGTGAGAGCGCTGATGCGCAGTGGGACACAGTGTTTAGATCAGAGTGAATGGACCTGTCTCACAGCCCACTGCACCCCAAAAGAGCCTCCTCTTCTCCATCTCCCTGTCTATACGTGTCTCGCTCTTTCCGTCTCTCCCTCTCTCTGTATTTTCCCGTCCTCTTTTTTTCCTACTCCACGTCCTCTTAGAGTCTATCTCGCCTTTTGTTTCCTTTTTTTTCCTCCCTTTCTTTCTTTTTTAACTTCACTCTTCTTCAGTCAGTGTGAATTGGCTTTCAGTAGGAGCAAGGGTTTAAATAGTTTGCCTTTGTACTGTTTGGTAATGATTGTCCCCTGAGGATGTGAAAGATGGGCTGGAGGGGAAAAAAATAGTTGCTTAAAGCACACACCCTTGCCCACTTAGAGTCCATGCATTTTATTTTAACTATCTGTACGTTGAGCCTATATAGGTAAATCTATTGCATATGATTATGAGGCATAAACTGTGGATTTTTTCTCGTTCAGATCAACGATAAGCATAGACTTGCTTAAGTGTCACAATTTTTTAATTGTGTTCTCCAGCTGCTGTTTGTATGCGATAGCCTGCTCAACTTGAGGATGTGTATATATATATATATATATAAAAGTGTGGTTCGTGTATGTTCCAAGACACAGTGTTGGTCTCACTTTATCTCAAGTTATGTCTGTGCTCTTGTTACTTTTGGTACCTTTTGCAGCTTTACAAGTGATTTAAGTGAATCCGCATAGAACCATCTGTATTTTTGAATCACTATACGGCATTGCACTGTGCATGTTAAAAATTGTATTTTATGCAGGTATTTAAAATGTATTGAGCATAAATGGGTTGATATCACAGGCTTTTAGGAAGATCACGTACATGTGGAGGTCTTTGTGTAGCCTGAGGCATTTTTTTGGTCGATCAACATGTAGAAGGAGTTTTTTTTTTTTAACTGGCAGATGAAAAATAGGGTGACTAGATTTGGGTAGTTGAAAAAGAGGACACCACTTTTGTACCATCGCTCTGTTAAAGACACACTGCAAAAGAAGGGAATCTTTTCCAAAGGAAATGCAATGCAGTGTGTCTTCAACAGAGCAATTCTTTTTTAAATACCCAAATCTGGTCACCCTAGATGAAAATATCTAGTTAAAAAATTCCAGACTAGTGTAGCTGGAGCTTAACACTTGGGACTCCGGCCAGAAACTACTCAATGTAACTCTAAACCAATTAATTGTAACACTTTCATTTAAAGCTAGGTGTATTGAGTCCACCTAACCTCTAAGAGCTTTTTCAAACCTACCTTGTTTGATCCATGTGAATCGGACTCAGGGTGAGTTTAGTCTAGATTTTTGTCCTGTAAGTAATGACTAGTGCATTAGCAGTCGCCTGGTTGTTTAGTAGGCTGAACGTAATGAGGAAATCAATAGGCCACGTTCAACTCATCTTTAGCCATACACACACAACTGAAACATAAAGAGCTTTTCCAGCTAATTCACCCTGAGAGCTGGTAACATCTTCCTTGCAGTCACCTACCAGACACTCGACACAGAATGACTCCAGTCTGAATGCCGTGGTCACACCTCAGCAACAATGAGGCTAAATTGACCAGTTAACAGTTTCTCTCTGTTCAATAGCAGCTTGTAGCTGCCTGTGGGCTTCAATGAATTCCAACTTTTAATCCGCTGATTTGTCGATGAGAGCTGGATCCGCTACGTTTACCATCTCATACAAGTTCCTATCACATTTAAGAATTTCATATAGTCTAATATTACAGCTCAGCAGAAAGCATTTTTTTTCCCAAAAGACAACTCTATTCAAAGGTTAAAAACCACCCATAACACAAAATCTGCCTACAAGCATGTACAAATTTTCAGCAATGAACACACATTTCTCTCCTTTTTATTGTATTTGGTTACTTGGCAACCATATGATGAACTTCAGCAAGCTGTTGTACCGAGCCCTAAAATAGTTGTGCACCTAACTCCCATAAGTCCTGATTAGAAAACTATCAGGTTTCTCAAATACACTTTTTATGAAAACCTTGTTTCCTTGTTATATGTCCATAAATGAACTGGGTGCAGGAAAAGACACTTTGTTGTCCTTGCATGTGAAATATGGGCTTTATGCCATTTTTTTATTTGAAATCTACAATATCTCTAATAAGTGTGCATGCTGTGTTGGCGTTTGTGTGATTTGTACCTGGTGGGACCACAAGCTGAACTACTAAATGTAACAAATCCTTAGGAGGCCACTGTTTATTAGCCTCGGCACTGTGCAGTCTAATGTAGCCACAGTATCTGTGTTCAGACTGGCTATTCATTTTACAAAATCGTTCTGTTAATGCGCAGGTTTTGAATTGAATGCGTCTGTAACTTGGACATGAATAGACTCCTGAGCTCACAGACCTGACTGCTTGATGTGACGGGTCCCAACAATGAGCATTATGGTTTTCAGAAACCTGCGCAAATGAAAATTCATCCTCATTATTCATGACATCAAACGTGGCTGGGGCCCGACGCTGGCTCATTTGCAGCTGAATGTGTGAGGCTGTGGAGACACTGGGCTGTTTAGCATGTGTTTGTGTTGCAGAGGTGGTGGAGGGATGGAGGAGGAAAAGGGTACCAGTGGGCCACAGCTGGTGTGTCTCAACCTTCTACCTGCTGCCATCACGACCGACAGGCTGGAGCCCGACCAGGAACTAATAGTCTCTTTCTGACTGAAGTTGAGGCTATGGCCTCTCTGCACACAGCAGCCCTGTCCACTTGTTTGTCCATCAGAGCCAAACACAGTCCGCTTGTTTCCTCTGCAGTTGTCAGCCTGCCTGCTCACTTGTCTGCCACTGTTAGTGGAAAAAAAAAGCTCTAAACATTCCAGTACATCGTCCACAGCTATGGTTTAAATCGTTACCTTTGAAATAAACCCTGCTCCTTTAAACTTTAGGATTTTATGCAGCAAAGAAAGTAACAAAGGAATTAAACAGTAGATATGTATGCATCTATTCAAATGCACAGCTGTCCATCTCTATTTCTGATTTCAGCTTGTGTCCTTCCGCTTGCCTCCTTGTGTAACTCCCTGCAGTTGTTTGCCTGCATGCCAGCATTCGTCATGGTTTCCCTTATCTTTCTTGTCATTCATGCTTTTTTTTCCCCCGCTCATGTGTGTTTCCTTCCCTCTCTGCAGCTCCGTGCAACCAGCTGTGTGTGTTTACTCTACCTGGTTTACCTGCTCCAGGAGAGCAGGCTGCCAGCAGTAGCACCGCCGCTTCACATCCGCTCTGTCAGACCCCCTTCCATCGCCCGCAGGACTGCGTGGATGTGTGTGTGTGTGTGCGTGCTTGTGTGTATGTGTATGCTACGTGTGTGATGCAATTTGTTCCATCTCTTTCAGGCTCTGTCTGACCAGTTGTGTGTATTGACTCTACCTGCATTCATCTCCCGGTCTACCTGCAGCAGAGCAGTCGCTCGACATCAGCGCTGTCAAACCAGAGACGGGCTGAGAAACTGAGACAAGCACTCGCTGCCTGTTTGTCAGAGAAATGCTTTTGCTTTAAGCCAAGTCAATCTTATTTGTATAGCCCAAAATTACAAATCACAAATTCTCCCCCAATGGATTTACAATTTGTACAAAATCAACACAACACCACTTGTCCTTAGACCCTCACATTATACAAGGGAAAAACACCTTTACCATGGAAAAAAGAGGAAGAAACCTCAGTAGGAGTAACAGAGGGGGGGGGATCCCTCCTCCAGGACAACAACAGCAACATATGATGGAAACAATGCAATCAAACTTTAAAAGTTGAGCAACAGACCCTCCAACAACAGAATATCCTTCAGTGGCTGCACTGCAGCATGTTCTGAGAATGAGAAAACACCATGTTTGCCAACCATGCTTCTACTAGAAAACGGACAAGGTCAGTCATGTAGCAAAGCAAGTAGGAAATCCTTTCCGGGTTGGTTCACTTCTGGTGGTGGTTTTGCTTTTATTTGAGCTCCCGGTCTCTCCGATTATTGCTTCTATCTCAATATTCTTACAGTGAAAGGGGTTTGATAAGTGCTGGGTGATAATCTCAAAGCATCTAAAACAGCAACATGGCTTTCACCTGATACTCCACAGAATTCGTGATCAGCAGCTTTTGTAAGTTTTTCTTCAGCAGGAGATCTATTATATAAAGGGAAAACTGTGAGGAAAAAGATAAAATTTCTCTCACCTCCACTCATATTGTGGGGTGACGGCAAACTAATATCTGAAATCCTGGATAAAAACAAAGCTAAGAGCATATGAGTAAGAAACTATATTTTTCTGTAATTTGCATCAAATGGCTGTTTAATCTGGGTATGTTTACTCCAGTACATAATAAAACACTCTCAGTTTAATGCCCAACACACTGAAAGGAAAAAATATGAGTAATTCCTTTTGTTCCGGGAAAGCAGCCAAGGTCTTGTGTGAAGAAACTCATCAAATAAACAACCATGGCTTTAATAACCTGGCACAATCTCACAGTTCCCTATTATTTACTCACAGTAAATAGTGGTGAAAGGGCCAACTGGAGTTTAGAGAGGCTCCGTGTGATATGGATCTAGATGTCAACTTTTGATATTTGGTTGTTGTTTTTTATGTCATCATAACTTTGCAGGTGTTTAGCCCAGTAAACCACTCGATATATAAAAGGCATGAGAAAGAAGAGATGTCTTTATTTGTGCCAGAAACCTAGACTGTACGGTTGGTGTGTCCACTTGCAAGTGAATCAAGCCTTAGAAAAACAATTTTACATCCACACTTACTACCTATTTGCCATAAACAGAGGTTTTTAAATGAAGACAATCTCAGTGCACACAAGGCTTTTCATAAATAATATCTCTCCATATTAAAGTGGCTAAAATGGTGGCATTATTATCTAAAAGTCTCCATTTGTGCCGCTCGGGCTACAACGCAATCCCTGCGTGACTGATTTGAATTTATGAATGGCTTGACTTTGTTTTTGGTGATGATTTCCCCTTCCCTGCAGGAATTTTAATATTGAAGTTCTAAAACAAGCGCACCCACAAACATGGTTTCTTTCTGTCACTCAGCTGAAGGGCTTTATCAGTGCCAAAGGACAGTAAGCAACTTTGTCTGAAATATTTACTTTTACCTTATGAGAAAACTTAGACCTGATCTTTCCTGGTGATGGAGATCGGTCAAAGGTCAGGGTTCACTAATTAATTATAATTAAGGTGGACATGAATGTGTAGAAAATTACAATCCATAATGCTACAGTGGGGGGAAATAAGTATTTGATACCTTGCTCATTTTGTGGGTTTGACCACTAATAAAGACTTGATCATTCTGTAGGCAAAGTCTAACATGCTGAGACAGAATAAAAGAAGAAAATCAAGAACTTGACTTTAAAGAATTTGTATTAATTTATTTGCATTTTATTGAAGAAAATAAGTATTTGATCCCGTAGTAACCATCAAGAGTTCTTGTCAATGCAGACAAGTTAGACTCTCCAAATTACCTTGTCAACTAAATTGAAGACATCTGATATCACTTCTATAAAAGCCACCTGTCCCCAGAACCAATCAGTGTGTCAGACTCCAAACTCTCCAACATGATAAAGACTAAAGTGCTTTCTGTGGATTTAAGGGAGAAGATTGTAGACCTGCATCAGACCGGTATAGGCTACACAACCATTAGCAAGAAGCTGGGCATCAAGATGACAACCGTTGATGCAATTGTGCACAAGTACAAGACTCACAACATGATCATCAATTGACTTAGGTCTGGGGCTCCAATCAAGCTCTCACCTCATAGGGTTTCCAGGATCATGAGAATGATTATAAGATGGGATCACAGCAGTGCTCGCAATGTAACCCTGCTTAAGAAAACACATGTACAGGCCCACCTGAACTTTGTCAATGAACATCTGAATGACTTGAGGAACGCAAGAACGCCATTTCCACTGTCAAGCATGGAGGTGGTAACATTATGCTTTGGGGCTGTTTTTCTGCACAGGGCACAGGGCTACTTCACCGTATCCGTGGGAGGATGGATGGAGCCATGTACCGACAAATTCTGAGTGAGAACCTCCTTCCCTCTACCAGGAAGCCTAAAATGGGTTGTGGATGAGTCTTCCAGCAGGATAATGACCCTAAGCATACAGCCAAGGCAACCAAGGAATGGCTAAAGAAGAAACATATCAAGGTCATGGAGTGGCCCAGCCAGTCTCCAAACCTGAATCCTATAGAAAATCTATAGAGAGAGCTGAAGTGCAGAGTTGCCAAGCGACAGCCTCAAAATCTTGATGATTGCGAGGTCATTTGCAAAAAAGAATGGACCAAAATTCCGCCTAATATGTGCAAAAACCTGTTCATCAACTACAAAAAATGTCTGACCTCTGTGTTTGCTAATAAGGGATTTTCCACAAAGTACTAAGTCCTTTTGGCAAGAGGGTTCAAATATTTATATTTTACCATTATTATTACCATTATCAAGTCTTTATTAGTGGCCAAACCAACAGAATGAGCAAATCAAATACTTATTTTCCTCACTGTATGTTGCCAACAAGGCATAGCAACTTAATTTTTGGTGTTCTTAGGTATTAACTTTCTGTAACCACATTAAGTAGTACTAAATAAAAAACGTTCATATCACTACTGACTGTTGAGAGGTGGGGAAAAGAAACTGTAACGGTATTTATGATAGTAGTAGTACTAATAATAATGCAACAAAACATTGTTCAAAATTAATCTCCACATTTTCATTTGAACAAAGTCCAAAAATGTACATCACCTTTCTCAGCTCACATCAAAATTTCATTGCATGTCGTATTTAGCGGTTAGTCTAACAAGAATACATGACTGAATAAATGGAGCCACACCACTGACCCACAGTTTTTCATCCCTGTCACTCCTTTGATTCAGTATATTCAGTCCAGCTTCATTTTTTTCTGTAAATGCTCTGTCCTTGCTGTAATCATACTCTTTTTAGTGTGTGCACAAGAACTATTGATTGGGTTTCATTTGGTGCTCTATTAAAATAGCTTTGTATTCATCCCTTATGCATTGAAAGCCACAAAGGATTTGTTTTTATTTTCTTTTTAAGTGGTTTAAGACCAAATTGATTCCTTAAAAATTGTACAGATAACCAGAGACCCTATGCCCTTAAATGAAGTGAATTACTAAATTAATTTGGAGTTTAAAACTTCAACATGAGTGAAATGTCTGCTATCTTTATCATTTCTCATGCATTGCCTGGACAGTTGAGGCTGAAAAGGATTTCTGTGATCAAGGATACCGGCAACAAGCTTTAGAGGGAACTGAATCGTGGGCTGAAAACAAGTTGGCCTTGGTGTGGTGGTTGTTGTGCCGGTGAAGTCTGGTATTGAATCAAATTCTAGGCTGGAAGTCAAACTCTCTCAATCAAACTCTTTTTTTTCCCAATGTCCCTACTAATGAACATCGCTAATTGATTGAAAACGCTGGTGGGAGGGGATGAGCAAGCAGAGTGTTTAGTGTGAGAGAGCCAAGGGAGTTTGGACACAGTAGCGTCTGGATCTGGTCCAGACTGATGAGTGTGTGTGTGTGTGTGTGTATTTGTGCATGTGAGTGTGTGTGGTTGGGGGCATTGTACATAGAGGAGAGGATATAATACAGGGTACAGTGAACACAAGAGAGCAGACACATGAAGAGACAGCTCGGACCCTCTGAAGCTGCTCCCCCGCTGAGAGTGAAAACACTCGTGGTTAATTACAATAATTCCTGTGGGTTGAATCATGGTGTGCATTTGTGGCCAATGATAATCAGACTGCGTGTTTGGCATGTATTTTTGCTTGATCGCTCTTACGTGCACCACTCTGGCCTTTTCTTCTTTTTGTCTAACACTATATGCAAGAGAATATATTTAACCTAACCCCTCGGGAAAGCGAATTCATCACGTTACATTCAATTGCAAAGCACCACATCTTTTTTTTTCCAGGTCATTCCTTGCACTCAAGCCAACTTTCAATTCTTGAAAGCCCTCGATCAGAGGATTGAGGTCATCAACCTTGTTGAACAATATTATTTGATCATTTCTACCGACATTCTGCCCAACACTTGCAAGCAGAAGTAGCTTTGACGAACAAGCAAATCACAAAAATGTAACTTTTTGTCCAACTTGTTACATAGTCCTGCCATTTCCTAACAAATACTAGTACTCGGAGTGTAGTTCTAAAAGGTACATGTAGTCTAATTTATGATTGATTTGCACAGAGCATGGCAGGACCTGGTGGAAATGCTGTATAACTTGAGCACATGAATTTTCACAGCAGTTATGTTCTAAAGCAACAGTCCAGCAAACATTGTGCGGTAGCCATCTACTGCACTTATTTGGATACAAATTATACTGAAATTATACTATTCTCTAACAATAAAACATTTGGGGATAATGGAAATATACACCTCAACATAGTTAACAGGTCTAGTCAGTTTTAGAATTTTTAATTCAGAGAGGATATTGGGTCTTTGATGAATCATATTTTAGGTTAGGTTCCCAAGATTGATTGTCATGATTAGTATGTCATAGTTCAAAATAAAAATTATAAGCGTGTACACTGAAATGCATAATTCTATGAAAGGCTACAAGTGTACTGGCAAATTATTTTAAGCAAATTCAAGCGTTGCTAACATAACTAAACAGAAGAAGTGATGTGGTTGTTACCACAGTGTTACTGTAGCTGCACAGTAAACTCCTCCCCATGACTCATCATGGCTCATCTGATCTCTCAGACCCCAATGTTTCCCTCACATCACATCACACATGCCTCAAGCATGCACCAATAAAACGCATTACATGTAACGCACAGCAACAGTGGACCTGCACATTAGACAGACACAATGGATTCAATGGACAATCATTAGTCTTTATAATAGGACCCGAACATGACAACAATAAATTTTCTACTATATATATATTTCTATATATGCATATTTATATATATGATATTATTATTCAAATTGTATTTACCAGAAGTGACAAGTGTCAGTTGCCCCAAAGATGATTCACAACATATGGGATGCATTCAAATCTCAGTTTAATATGCTCTGGATGCATGTATGACCCAAATAGTCTGAATACCACATAAAGTGTTTATGTGTATCCTTCTATGCATCTTTGTGTTTGAGTATTTCTCCACTTCACCATTATAATGTATGAAATAAAGTGGCTGAAAATTGTGTAGTGCAGTATGGGCAGATTCTTTAAGATGTTCTCGAATGGATTCAGTTTGCTACATCAAGGTTACGTCCTGCATGTACATATTGTGAAAATGAGTCATTTATTTGAAGCATTAAACTGCCAGCAACTGCCATTGTAGAGATTTAGCTCCTTATTTTACTGTTACTTCTACACTATCAGGGGTTAAAGGAACTTGGCAACAGCTCACATTCATAAAATATGACATATGAGACAAACACCACAAACATTGAGCAAGTTTGTGAAATGACAGGTCACCTCCATTTAAAAATGCAGTGTTTGAATAAATAAACTAAACTTCAAAAGACTTGATTAACTCACTTATAATAATAATAAAAAAAACATGTCGACATTTATAAATATACAAATTCCTTTGAGTAAATTAGATTTTCATTATGAATTAGTACAGATTGACCTGTGTTTTTCAATTAAGACAAGATGCTATGAATCTGTAATCCTGCTTTGTTGGCATGATATTTAATGTTTCTCCTTTGCCAAATCACCTTGAGGCTTTTAATAGATGTGCAGGTGCTGCAAAAATCTCTTTTAATCAAAATGAGCTTTGTTCATTTGTAAAACTACTGTTTACCCATTTAACAGAGCAGAGGCCAGTGGTGGAATGTAAGCAAGTACCTTTACTCCAGTACTGTACACTGTACTGCTGCAGTTTCTGTCTCTGACAACATAGATCACACTTATATCTCTTTATACTTCTTGGCCTCTCATCATTTAGGGCAGAAATATTGCACTTTTTATTTTAATTATTTAACAGCTTCTTTACAAAATAATATAATTGACATACATACCATATTATGGGTTTATTAATTATTATACATGAATGTGAATTAAATCACAGTTAAATATAAAATAGTTAAAGTGAGCTCCTGCTTGACAACAGTAAAATGCTAATTACACATTTCTCCAACACGAGCGACCTTATAATATTATAATAACATAACACTGTAGGGGTCAGTTTAGTGTTTAGAGCTATGCTCTAATACGAGATAGACTAAATCATTTTATTTTAGTAACAGCAATGCGGGACTATTTATTTTTCACTTGTAAATAATTTTTTTGTATTCATTCCTAATGTAAATAATGTAATTCTTCCTCTATCACTGACAGAGGCATCTCGACACATTTCCACTTTAACATCGGGAAAACTCGCACAGAATTAACCAGCATTTGCTTTTCTATTAGAATAATATATTATTGTTTAGCATTAATATTAATATTACTATTATAATGATGATGATAATTGAATAGGGAGAAGAAGCATTAAGCGAAAAGCGCATATTGGTTTTTCCTCGATGGCAACAGGCCCGGCTGAAGCTGATTTTATCCAACATGCTCACTAAATGCAATAAATAAAATATCACGGCAGATAAATACATTATTAGATGATATACAATACTGAATTTGTTTTAGGGTTAAAGCGTTATTATTTATTTCATTCAAAACAAAAAAGAGAAATAGAGAGAACACTTCAAAAGCACGTTTTGATATTTTGAATTTAATTTATTCAAAAAACAAAATAAAAACAACCACTTATTGGACAGGAGTAAAATATTGCCTCTGTGGACAATATCACTTATAAACAAACGTATACAACACTTCTCCACTGAAATGCGAAATATCATACTTTACACTTCTTTACATAACTGCAATCAATACATTTTCTCTCTCTCTCTCTCTCTCTCTCTAGAAATCATTCCTTAAATAAACAAGAAAAGTGCAAATTTAAGTACAGCGTGTTGCTCTTCAGGAGTCAGGTCTTTGACGACAGAATGGAAACGAATCGATTATCATGATGCAGCTGTAGAAATGAAATGCCCATTGCTGTGTTTTATTTCTCTTTTTTTTTTTAAAGTGCAACTGACAGTTTGGAGAGGAAAGTGGAACCATTGTGAATGTCATATATATATTAACAATACAAAAAAAAAACGGAGCGAAATTAAAAACGATAATATTCTTTTGCAGCTCGTGGCCTGCTCACAAATGTGTCCACATCCAGTCTGTTGAAACATAGTGCTCTTTTTAATTCAGTAACGTGAAGTAGGAAGGGGGAAACATATAACAAAAGAGAACGTCCTCAGAAGGGAAATGTACTAAAGAGCTTATTTAGTCTCACTTTCTGCCTTTTCTCTATTAAAAACTACTGAATATATCTGACTGCTTTGATTACTCCGGTTTTATAGAAATGTCAGTCAGAGGAGGAAAGGCAGATCTCTCCACCGGTGACACAAAAAAACGGAAACAATGGCGGTGATTTGCATTTATAAAATAAGGAGGGAAAAAAGGAAGTGTCTGATTGCACCTCGGTTAAGAAACCTGCGTCCTTGAGCAAGATATTGAATAAGTAATCTGCGACATTTTTTTATCATTTGTCCAAATCTTAAAATATCAATATGAAAAAAACACCCCTCCGGGTCAAAAAGAGAAATGTTAAATAGTGGATTAATCGTTAACGCTGTAATCCAAAAGCTCAGTGTTAAAATACAGGACTAGACGACGTGTGAGTCCACGTGGGTCTGGGAGCGGCTCAGTCATTGTTTTTGCTCGACTCCTGGTCGCTCTGGTCGTCGGTGAAGCACACGTCCACGTCGCTGTCGTTGTCGCTCTTCGCCTCCGCGTCCTCGAACAGGCCGCCCGGCTTGTCCTCCAGCTTCTTGACGGACTGGCCCGGGTGTCTGGACTTCACGTGCCTCTCCAGGTCGCGCCTGCGCACCAGCACCTTGCCGCAGAAGTCGCACCTGTACGGCGTGTTGCCCTCGGCGTGCAGCCGGATGTGTTTGTTGAGGTTACTGGGGTCCCCGAAGGGCCTGAAGCACACCTTGCACTTGAGCGGCTTGTAGCCCGTGTGAGTCCTCATGTGGATTTTCAGGCCGTACTTCCGGGAGTACAGCTTGCCGCAGTACAGACACAGGTGTCCCTTTTTCGGTTTGCCGGAGCCGGCGTTGCTGGCGCTGCCTGCGGGCAGCGAGTCCAGCCGCGTCCGGTTCTTCTCCGCCGCGATCTCGGACAGCTGCTGCGTGTGCATGGCGATCTCCCGGTCGATGTTGGTGATGGAGCCCAGGTCTTGGCTCAGCGAGGGCGCGCCGAAGTAGGACATGGACTCCGGGTACTTGAGCAGGTTGCTGAAGTGGAACTTGAGCGGGTAGTACGGCGAGCTGTACAGGAGCTCCCCGTTATACACCGTGAAGGGCATCAGTGGGATGTTGCAGTCCCCGCCGTACGCCTTCACGCCGTCGAAGTGCGGGAGAGAGAACCTTTCGAAATGCAGTCCGGGGGCCATCTGGGGGTAACGGGACGGGGACAGGCCCGCGTGCATGCGGCTCTCCACGTGTTTAAAAGCCGAGGTCTCCTCCATGTGAGGCAGCAGCGGGAAACCCCGGATAGCGTTTGTGCACGGCACCAACGGAGCCGCGGAGTCCATGATCGCGGGCGCGCACTTGGGCGCGTGGTTCCCGCCGCCGTTCAGTGTCTCCCCGAGGTTGCGCATCGGCTTCATGCTCCCGAGGAGTTTGCCGAAGCCCAGGCCGCTCAGCTTCCCGTTGGCCTCCTCTCTGGACGCCTCGGCGCCCGCCAGCTTGGAGACGCTGGTGGGTTTGAACGCGGAGCGCACGCCCGGGTGGAAGCCCATGCTGCTCAGCACCGACGATGTGGCGCCGAGGCCGAGAAGGTGTCCTTGGTTTCTGGCAGACGTCACGCTCATGTCGAGCGCCCTGTCCTGCTCCTCGGAGCCGCCTTTCTTCGCTTTGTTCAGAAACGGCGAGGAGGAGGACGAAGAGGAGGAGGACACCGCTCTCCGGCCGGAGTCCGAGATGGAGGAGTTGCTGTGGCTGTTCCTCGGAGACGTGGCGGTGTTCGGGATGTCCCCGGACTTCGGTGACCTGCTGAAGGCCTCCGTGCCTCGGGCCTGCTCGCTGCTCACAAAACCCCGCCCGTTGCTCAGGGCGCAGTGGAAGTGGACGTGGGCCTTGAGCGTGTTCGGGTATTTGAATATTCTCCAGCAGTACCAGCAGATGTAACGCTCCTCACCTGCACAACACAACAGCACAAATGACACTACTAATGAGATGGTGCTGAGATGATGCTGAAACGTGCAAATAATTCCCGTGCGTAAAGGCAAATGACAGGTGTGGCAAACTGTGGAGAAAATACCTGTGAACCTGCACAGACAAATGACCTCCTCTACACTCAGCACACGAGAGTGGAGTGTGCGTAAAATGCGTCAATTTGGAACATTGATTGTCACATTAAATTATTACTGCCCAGACTTCCCTTAAAATATCCCTTCAACATCCCCATCGCTCACTGCTATTTTAGCTGATATTTGAATTGAGGGCCTAATGGATGTAATTCCGTTTCTAAGATCCGGTGCCAATTGGAACTGGAGCCAGCGAGCCTTCTTAATGGCCCCCGGTCGAGCGCTCAGGGGTTAATATAGATGTAATGATTTTGTAATCCTCATACGGGCCATTGTTTATGATCGCCATCAAAAGAGCAAAACGCCCTGCCCAATCTGGCGCTCAGAAACCGATGCTTCTGCGCCCTTTCCCGTGGAAGTGACAGCAGCTGTTGCTTGAAATCGCAAGTCTCCAGAAAACAATGGCGCAGGCCCATCTGTTGACGCCTCATAATGGGAGAGCGCGTATGTCCAGGAGCGCACACGGTGTGTAGGGCCGGAGAATCAGGGCAATATACACCCCACATAAAAGTTAGCATTCATTAGGCCACAATACCTTAACGCACCCACCTAATTCACCGTGAAGCACTTGTTTTTGAATTTATTTCCTTTTGAATACATGCATATTAATGACGCGGTGACATTTGTTAACCTCCGTCTTGCAGCCTCCTCTTCTCCTTCTATGGCCGCGGAGACGCGTCAATTCCTGCTTTTTAATTGCGTTTTTTTTTATTCTGAGTTCAAGCACAGCCTAATTAGTTTTCCAGACTCAAATTTGATATGAAGCTTCGCCATTTTGTGTTTTTTTTTTTATTCAATTCGTTAAGAGCCCCCACCCCCTCGACGAGAAATAAGTCTAATAATAAGTATGAACTCATATAACGAAATTTATTGAAGGAATTTCCCTGCTCTTTATAATAATCTTTTCTTCTTCTTCTTCTTTTTTAAACGGATTAGTTTCTGATGATGAGCTGGTGTTCTGACAACACGAGAAGGATTTAGATTAATAATCACCCAAGCGCAAACACAGCTAAATCCTGATCACAGCCCAAACAAACACAAGTGAGAGGACGCCCCCCTCTCCAAAAAAATAGAATGAAGCAAATTTTTAAAAAATTGGTAAATTAAATGCGACTTCTTTTTTGGGACATTTATATATTTATTTTTTAAATGAATTTGCTTTTTTAATGAAATCAATGGTTCTTTTCTTATTAAATGTAAATAGGATTTTTTGGGGATACTCTATATTAACATAACTTCAAAAAAATGAGTAAAGATAAACGAATAAATCAAATAGGCTGCCGGAGGGAGGGAGGGGGGGAACATCAACAAAAACAACACGCAATTGATTTCCATCTCTCAGCGATAGAGGAGGGACATGATGGGTATTGGCAGCCATTTAACCGGCAGTGATGGCCCCTTCAGCAGGTCGATGTGTGCGTCAGGCCTGTCTGCGCTTTACAGCCGAGGGCGCGCGCACAACTTTTCCACTGTTGCTGCGTGACGCCAATCGTTAAAAAAATAAATTGGCACTTAAAAAGTCATTGCAAATATGAGAATCCTTTTTTTTAAATGTCTAATACCCTTTCACCCACTAAGACAGTCGTGATATTTATTGATATTCATATTATTAGGCTTTTATTAGTGCTGCTGAATTACCTTTCTCGTCGTGCGTAGGAGTAGCAGTGGTGGGGATGTCGTACCACTGAGCCAGAGAGTTGGAGTACCAAACACTGAGCTCCTCTCCTGCAGGGATTTCTCTCAGCACGCGGTAGAAAATCTTTTTTTTTTTTTAAATGGAAGAAGAGAGGAGAAGAGAATTAATCGAGGCCTGACTTTCCAGAAATCCCAGTATAAAGGACCTAAACTTTTGCGCGGATGAATATTCACCTGTCCTCCAGGTAAATCCGACACAGCCTCCAGGTTTTGCTCCTGGCTGTTCCTGGCGGCTCGGATGAATCCGATCCAGTCCGGCACGGGACATCCCGATTCATCCACAAATTCTCCCCGTACTAGGTGGATCTGAGACCGAAAGAGGAGACGCGTAAACATACATGAAATGATGGAATTTGGACAATAAAAAGGCCCTTTATTACTAAACACACATTTTCAAGTTTTATTTCCTAACTTATTTATTATATCGACGTATCTATTTTTCTGTCGATATTTTACTGAACGAATTTTACCATCAGGTGTCGCGTCTCGCGCGTGTGAGCAAAAAAAAAAAAAAGAAAAAACGCTCTTAATGCGTCTTCATCCGCTCTGCTGATAATTTACTAAAGAGAATGACACCGCGACCTAATTGAGTTGATATGGGAAACGAATTTGAGGAGTGTCAGAGCGTTTCTAAACTGTTCAAGGACATTAAAGATCGAAGCGTGACATTTGACACAGAGATTGCACCTGATGATCGCCGCCGGCCCGCGGGCCACGCATTTAAACGCATCAATCACAGCCGCTGACAGCTGCAACAATAACAGGGTGCGGCCTGTAAAAATAAACATTTATAAAAGTAAATTTGATTCGTTTAAAAGTTTTTATTTGACATTTTTAATGTAGCCTATATATATATAGCCTATATGTTAATATTTTTTTCCTTTTATAATATTCTTTAACACCTCAGCTGGTGATTTGAATAATCCCAGATCATTTATTACTATTTTATTATTGGGCTATTTATTTGCTGTTCAATCTTTTATCACTGTTTTTATAAATATATATGTTTTTCTTGGCCCCAGGCTGCGGCCCGGACCTCCGTGGCATCTTTCCGTGGCCGGATTACATTAACATTAAACGGCTCATGTGGAGAACAGGCCCGCCAGGCAGTGCCATGTGAGGCGGCTGGGGGCATGGAAACCCCACACCGCGGAGCCGCTCGCCCATTAGGCCGGTTAAGTAGGAGTACAGACTGACAAGTCGGCCACTAATGGAGCTCAATTATTCCCAACTTGACAGGCCAAACCAATTAATAAGCGAAGGCCCGATGGAGTTTGACAGTGCAGCTTAACAATCCAAACCCAGTTCGCCTTTTTTTTTTATTGGTAATAATTCAATTGACACGATTTACAATCAAAACAAGTAGGACTTCTTTTACTCTTAATGCAGTTTTTTAAATAACTGAATTAGTGCTATATAAATATATAAAAGTTGATTTAATAATATTCAAAGCTCTTTAATCAACTTGCACCACTTTCATATATTTCAAAACATTATTAGGGCTGCAGTTAAAAAATGTTTGTTTTTTTATTAAAAGAAATATAAATAAATCAATTACATCCTATTAAAATATTTTTTTTTAATTTTGTAAAAACTTACCTTTTTCTTGGGTCCAACTTCCTTTCGGTCCGACACGTACTTCCCCAGTTTAAAGATGCCCGGTACCGGTCCTATCCGGAGCCCGGCCTGGATGCTGCAGTCCGCTAGCACGCTGACGGTAGTGGGCGCCCGGGTGGCTTGCATGGCGTGGTGGGGTGAGATCAGAACCATGAAGGCTGATGGAGACAGAGTGTGGGGAGAGTGTGCAGGGAAGAGGAGGAAGAGGAGGAGGAGGAGGAGGAGAGAGGATGAGGACCGGCCGATATCCGCCCTCAAAGTGACGCGGTGGCGTTATGCTCTCCGGCTTTTCTAGTGATGGTGTAGGCAAGGTAGTCCCCCCCAACACACACCCCCCTCACACACACACACACACACACACACACACACAGCCTCCATCCCTACCTCCCCCCCTACCCCCTCCAGTGTGTGTGTGTGTGTGAACGGAAAGGGGGTGTGCAGAGAGGTGATGCTGTGCTATAAGGTAGAGTTCAGATGGGGAAGGAGTGTGTGCGTGTGTGTGTGTGTGTGTGAGTGTGAGAGAGTTGAGCTCTCCCAGCAGCTGTGCGTAAAGGGAAAACGGGCCGGCCTGGTCACATGGAGACTTTCCCTTCACCCCGCCGCATAATGAATTGCTCCAAAACGGTCAAGAGACACAAAGAGCCGGGCGACCTTCCCATCCCCAAAATCCAATTTGTCAAGGGCAGAGAAAAGAGGGTGCAGAATCAAAGGTCCAGAGCGACCATTAATCCTCAGCATGTGGCTTTGTCCTGCAGACAGTTCCGATATTTTAACTGACAAATCCACTGTATAATTTATCCATAAATCCTCACCCTTTTCCATTATTCCCTTTCAGGCCAGGTTTTGGAGATCAGTGGCTACTTTAAATCTACTTGGCTGGCATTCTTTGAGTTTTTATATACTTCAAAGCGCTTCATTCTCCTCCTCCTTTGTGTCCTTGGTTTGACAAAAGGAGCAGGAAAGTTTAGAGGACTTGTTAACTTCTATTGACTCTCGGCGTGTGCCGGGTTGAGATCAGGCAGGTACTGAAAAGAGAGAACCACCACCAGCAGGAAGAGAGGAGAGGGGGAAAAAACAACTTGAAAATAACTATCTTCCCAATACGCACGCACGCGCGCACACACATACACACACACATTCGCTCACTCATGTGGTTTTTTGTCTTTCCTTTCACACATTCTGAAAAATTAGTGTACACAACTATAATAAGAGAAAAATATGCATTTATCATATATCATCAATGAATATGTTCTCCTATTATTGTCGATCATTAAACATATGTAAATTTATGTTTATTCTGAATTAAAACTTTAAATAATGAGACAAAAATAGGACAAGTATTATCATAATTAGTAAGAGTGAATATTTCCATATTGACTATTCAATTATAGTCGAGAAGATTAAAATAACCCAGATAATAATGGGAATTAGATATTTCAATATACATTCTTTACGATAGGGTGCTGTATATCCAGTAACACCCAAAGTCATTATAGAGAATTATCATATAAATGATTGTGATTAAAGGATTTATTATTTTTGTAATAAAGCAAATGAGAAAAAATTCAGATGTTATGTGAAAACCATGTATCTCTAACTCCTTTTATGAAGGAAAAACTATTATTTTCCAGCATTTGTGAAACTTTTCAGATCATGCAACAAAACGTAGGTTTTCTCAGCCATAATAAAAATCAGTGAATCCTTCAGATTTTTTCCTCCAGATTTTGACAGACAATAATAAAAAAATAACAACAAATAATTCCAAACCCATCAGCTCAACTGTAACAAAATGATCATCAACACATTTTACACAGTTTTACTTCAGACCACGTGACAATGACCGTAACAATAAAAACCCAAAAGGCAGGCTGACATGCTGGTTCCATAGATAAAACCTCTTTTTGTGGCTGGAGGTTAGAGGAGGAGAGGGAGGCTCCAACATGTGGCAGCAGGTTGAGTTGGTCCCTTTGATGCCGTGGTGATGAGATCAGGACAGAGAAGAACAAGAACCTGTGGGCGATCAGCTCAGACCGTGAACATGTTGACCTTTGACCTGTTTGCTGAGTACTCCTTCTCTGTCTGAATCAGAGTCAGGATTGTAACAAGTAGCACTGCACCTGTGGCGTGATTTTACTCTGACAGGTTGCTTCAAAACACATTATATGAAACATACGTGAAACGTTTAAATCTGTACCTGATTGCAATCGAATATGATACAGAGATCAGAGATCATGAATAAATAAATCCATTAATAATAATAAAGAAACAAAAATGCCACTTTAAATTCAATAATTTGAATTTCATGCAACTGTCCAGGTAATATAATGAACAATATTCTCGCTCTGTCTGTGTCTCTGCAGGCATCCTCTCTCTCCCTCTCTCTCTTTCTCTCTCCCTCTCTCTCTCTCTCCTCCCTGCGCTCCTGCACACTCAAAAGAGCTTGAACGACACGCGAACAATCTCATCAATAGGCGCAATGTTTGCGCCTGGCTGTGCGGAGGGGTTATTTATTAACGCTTTCGCCATTTGCGGGGCTGGTTCCCATCCACCCCGCGCGCCGCCGCCCTTGCAGCTTTCTCCTGCTTTAAAGTCCAGCACTTTCTCCACAGCGGAATTAATTATTCGCCCTTTTCTGTTTGCGGAGCCGCATAGTATAGCAAACGTCGCTGGGGCGAGCAGTCAAAAGGCTGCGGTGACAGAGTGAAAGCATGTGTTGGAAGCAAATGGGATGGAAAATTAAATGAAATTAAATGGCTTGACCGGCGGCATTGTCCGCCTTCTTTTTTCTGTAAGAAAAAGACACATTAATTACATGGTCGGACCTTTATTCTTGAACAATATTGCGGAGTCAATCACCAGCATTCCGCAAGTGATGCGCTCCGCATCTCTTTAATGAAGGGAAATAAACGACTTGAGAAGAATCGGGAGGTTTTCAGAGGACGGGAGAGTTTTTTTTTCTTTTAATGGGCGCCTCTGCTTGGCTCTTGCCAGGCTTTTGGGGGATTTTAACTGTCTAAACGGTGGGGCTTTGATTTAACTGGTTGGCCATTAATGAGCCATGAATATAGAGGAACAACCTGTCTGCAAAGCAACGCGGTAAATACGGAGAGCAATGCCCCACCAGGGATCTCCATTCATGCGCCCTGACTATACTTCAGGGTGCCAAGGGTTCATCACCACCTCTCCTGGACTGGTTTCAATGGCCCGACCATTTAAGACCCCTCTGAGCTCAGAAGAAAACACATTTTTTATGTCGACCCATAAAACTTTGCCTGGGTCTATTCAAGAGAACCCAATCATTGTCCCACTTAGTGATGTGGCCTATTTCTCAAAGATTCCCACGTTTTTTTTTTCTTTTGTTTTTTTTTTAAGAAGTAACTTTTTTTGTTCTTGTGTTTATCCAAATTAATTATTTCTCCTCTTGTCCTCCTCACTTCTTTCTCTCTCACACACACACACAGAAAGAAAAGAATAAGGGAATCCTCATGCTGCTTATAGGGTTTTCTGAGCTGCCTAAACCATCCGGCAAAAAGAACCAGAATGTATTTTTTTTTCCTTTTCACATTTGAAACCCCCCCAAAAAAAGCTCTCGACAGGCGTGTTTATCTTGTTCTTCTGCTTTTCTTTCCTCTGTTTGCAGCGGACCCCGGTCCCATGGAAGGTGCGCTCCTTTCTCAGAAACCTGCGGGAAAGACGCAAGCTGCAGCCAGGCCGAACCAGCTGCCTTGATGCGGGTGGGACATTAGCGACGCGTTTGAATAGTAATTATGCTTGTATGGGACTCCCACCAGATGACATGATTGGGATTTTAACCCAGACTAATATTCAAAATCGCATTAGAGAGGAGCCGAATAAACGGCACCTGATTCAGCGCAGTTCATGCGTGATTTCTTTCAGAATCCCTCTTTTTCTTTCCACCCCAGAAGTGGGCTGCACCGTTTCGGTATTCAAAGTCTCTCCGGAGTTTTTTTTTTTTCTTCTTCTTCTTCTTCTTCAGCCACATTTCCCTGACTTAAACTCACTTTGTCTCGCATGAGCGGACGCGGATAAAGGCGTGTGAAGTTGCGTGAATTGATATGTTTCGGTGTACCTTATAAATTCATACCTTTTCTCACTCGACCGCCTCAGAAAGAAAGTGTCACTCAGGCCGATTCTCTCTGCTGTCCGACGCATTTAGCAGGAGATCTATTTGAGGAGTTCATTCCTAGGCAAATGTATGCAAGCGGGGCTCCGCCTGAATAGAGCAGCGTGTCAGCCGACCCTAATTGGGATTTAGCCACCCAAAGCATATGCACAAAGTGACGGAGAATCACAGGTTTTTCAAAGAGAGTCACAACTTTTGCCCTTCTCGGTGAATGCACGGAGCTCTTTTCCTTCCAACCCCTGCAGAAGACCGCGTTTTTCCTATAGGATGGAGGTTAGTGACCCACTTGGCTGTTTGTGCAAACTAAACGTGTGCAAAACAACCAAAGGCAAAGAGCATGTTCGAAGTCATGCAACCCTGACCGGCCTATGTGTGCCTGAACAAGACGCGATATTTTAGTACAAGTCGCGCTCGTTAAGTCAACAACATATAGTATAACAACATATATGAATCATTTTACAGCTTCGTTTCTTATCTTTTATTTTCTTTTCTGTTTTTTTTCGTTATTTGGAATGTGTACACAGGAAATACCGCTTAATAAAAAATATTACAATAATTCTTCATCATTAAACATCAGTGTAGATGTAATTTTTATTGAATAAAATAAAAGGAAATACTGTCGCTCCTGAATAATACATACATAAATTAAAAAAAAAATGCATAAATATATGCTGTTCTTGTGCGTCTGTGTTTGCGCTCCGGAGATTAGAGCACCATGGAGAGCTCCGCTTTCGGCACACACACACACACACGCACGCACATCATAAAGACGCATGGACACATGACTCTTTTCTCTGTTAATTATATTGATGATAAATTCTTTCCCATCATTTTGATGAGAATGTTCATTCCCCCCCCTGATCTCAAACCGAATAACCTATAAGCTCACATACATTCTTTTGGGTGGATGCACATTAGTAATTCGCTCTAATTACATGTAATGAAATGATATGAGCGTCAAGCAGCTCCTCGTTATTGCTTCGGTTCTTGGTTCAAGCTAATTGACTTCTGCATGTTCGGGTGGGACGAGCTTGTGCAAATGATGATACTGATTGGGCTGTATTGCCAGTAGTCCCCATTCATCGTAAATGTGAATGTCAGGTATAGCAATGACAGGAATTTTAAATCTGATGATGATTGAGGCGGTTCAGTAGCGTTTTTTTTCTAATTGAGTTTAATTATGTTGAGTTATATGTCTGTTGTGCTTGTATTGAAGTATGAGGAAACCTATTTCTATTTACTATTTATCAATTTAATCATATTTAGCCACAAATTTTGCAATAAAAATTCTGTAAATTACATAGTATGAAAAATATCTGGTCCAAGGTGTAGCCTAGCACTGCATTTGAAGCAATATACATTAAGATGTCAGCATGTGTCATTACTTTTTCCTTATGTACAAAAAGCAAATTGTGTAAAGGTTCCACTGTAATGCAGAAGCATGTCACAATGAAATCATGTTAGATTTTCAGTAGTAATAATGATAGTGGCACAGTATTCTCATCGCTGCCATATTAAACAGTGTTTTCCCCCTGATCTTTGTTGCAATTTGTGTCAGAGGATTGCTGTGTTGCATGTATTCGCTCTCGGCTCCCCCGCGCTGGACACTGAGTGTGTTTGGCATCTGCTGGCCAGATCCGATCGCTCCCAATCAGCAGCAGCAGGAAAAGGTGTGGATGTGGATGGAATGAGGACAGGAAACGGCTGTGTGCCGTCGCTTTGCTGCAGGACCAAATCTGACAGATGGATTCTTTAGCCCTTCAGAAAGTGTCAGAGCAACTTCCTTAACCCTCAGGTGACTGCATCTCCTTCTCTCTTCCTTTCTCTTTACTTCCTTTTCCTTTATCTTACCCAGCCAATGAGAACAAGCAAGATTTTTTCCAGTCACCTTTACTAGAGTGATGATATTCATATGGTGCCTTAATCCAGAACCCAACAAAGACATCAAATAAAAGCAAGACAAGCTAATTGAATGCTGATAGCTTTATTTGCGGCAAGTTGAAAAAAAGGGAGTGTAAGACACACAAAGGTGTAGAGACCATGTTGAATGTTTTCTAGTGAGGCATATTTAAAACCTATGGGTGAGGTTTGAGTCTGTAGCAAAGGGTCAGTCATGGTCTTCTTGTCCAGGGCAAAGGGCAAAGGTCAGTGCCCAGACATGGGGTTTGGTCAGTGCAAAGCTCAGAGGGGCGTGGAGGTTTAGGGGTGAGAGGAGGTCACTTGGGAATCTGTGCTGCTCATTCTTCTTCAGAGTCATCGGCGGCACCGGTGATGGTGTAGGTTTGTTCCTGACGGTCCACCTCCACCACGTCATCCTCATTTTTAACCGTTCTGTAGGGGAGGTAAGGAGAGCAGAAGCAGAAGTCTGTGAAACCTCTTTAACAGACTGTGCTTCAATTCCTAATGCTATCATGAAGCATTTTAAGACATTTCACATCAAGGCTTCCTAATCAAGGTTATGTCTGAATGCTGAAATAAAAATGAAGCTCTGTTTAGAAGAAGTAGAAAAATACCTGCTGGTACCTTTACCTAATGAGCACCGTCCTCCGCTCTGTCAGCTCCACTGCCTGATCATCGTAGGGCTCAAGGTTACCTCCGTCAGACCCCACACCTCCGCCAGGCTTCCCTGTTCCACCAACTCCTGACAGTGCAACACCTGCATCGTCTCCAGCCATAGCATGACCCATTCCACTACCTGGGCCTCCACCAATTCCACCAGCACCTCCAGCACCACCGCCCACACCTCCAGCTCTACCACCCATACCTCCAGCACCACCACCCATACCACCAGCACCACCACCCATACCTCCAGCGCCACCGCCCATACCCCTGGCGCCACCACCCATACCACCAGCTCTACCACCCATACCTCCAGCACCACCACCCATACCTCCGGCGCCACCACCCATTCCTCCGGCGCCACCACCCATACCTCCAACACCACCACCCACACCTCCAACACCTCCAGCTCTACCACCAGAACCGACGCCACCCCCCATTGTCGCAAAGCCGCCACCACCACTGCCTCCAATCAAGCTGCCACCCATTCCCCCTGCGCCACCCATGCCTCCTCCACTGGTGCTCATCCCAGAACCAATGGCGTTCATGCCACAGCTGCCAAGAGACAAGGTTTGCATCATATCAGAGAGTCGCAGGTTCTCTCCTTCAATTAGTTTTCTGTAAGAAAAAACAAACATATAAAAGTTACAGTTGCATGGATTTATTTAAATATATTTCAAAGCACTAAATCTCAGGTTATTCTCCTTTCACCTGTAAGTGGTAATCTCAATCTCCAGGGACATCTTGATATTCAGGAGATCCTGGTATTCGCGCAGGTGCAGCCCAATTTTCTCCTTGGTGGATTTCAGCTCAAGCTGCAGGGCCTCAATTCGAGCCTTTCAGGTTAACAGAGCCATAAAATTACCACACAAACAAACTAATGTGGCAGTTTGTGTCTCCATATATAAAAGGGATTGTGTGTATTGATAATAGTGGTGTGACCGGTTGGGTTTTACCTGCAGGTCTTCCAGTTCTTTTCTATACTTTTCTTGCAATTCTCGGATCTGGGCCTCAAGAGCGTCGTTCTTGGTCTTTAGGGTATCCGCCTCTCGTTCGAAGTTTTGGATCTGGACACATTTGTTTTTTTATATTAATTCAATATTAATTCCTAATAAATTACCATTCTTTCCTTTTAACCTTCTGGTACTCACATCCTTTCTGGCATTGGCGATTTCTTCTCTGCCGCTTCGAACCATATCCACATGCTTTGTTGACTTGTTGGTTAGATCATCAAATTTTGTTTTATACCACGAATCCATCTCCTAAAATTAAAAGGATGACAATTTTTAAACGTTGATTTAAAGTTTAATCTGAAATCTCAAAAAAGACTGCACATGTTTTATCTTCAGACAGGATCTTACCTCGAGATTTTTAGCTGCGATGTCATCATATTGGTTCTGGATTTGTTTCAGAGCAGCAGCGAGATCGGGCAGGTCGTAGGCACCCGACACCGAGGCATGAGCTGCATACACCTGCTTCAGAAGCTCTTCAATTTCCTTGAGAGAAAAAAAGTATTATTAGTAGTCATCAAAATAAAGGCAAAGTCTTTTCATAATTCTTGGACAAAAGTGCTATCTACCTGCTGATGGACCCGTTTAAGGAATTCAATCTCAACTGTCAGCTGCTCCAGCTTCTTCTCCAAGGCAATACGCTCAGAGGTTGCCTTGTCAACATCCTGTCAGCGCACACAACCTGTTATTATAATTTATGATCCCAAAATCATTTGGTGAGTGAAAGGTGTTGTATGTGTATGTATGTCCATCATTACATACTGGGCGGAAGGCTTCAATTTCCGCCTCAACTTTCTTCCTCTGCTCTAATGCCTCCTCATATTTGATTTTGACAGCTGCTAGTTGAGCAGCTGTGGAATCCTTAGCTGCCAAGGAAATGTCCTGAAAACCAAGAAGCCAGAAGTAATACAGTCAGTGAAGTAGATTTGGAGGTATGTGCAAGCAAGGAAGTGTGCAAAATCAGAGACTTTTGCATGTTGTGTATTAACATCATTCATGTGTGTGTATGAATAATCATGCATAATCAAGCCATCTCATCTGTGCATAAATCATTGCAGAGGACAGCTGTACTCTATGACACCTTAACATGCAGAGGCACCTCACCATTTGCCTGCCAGAAATAAGCCTGTTACCAGGTGAGGAACCTTGAAAACACCAAGTTGACGTCTTGTATGGGTCTTCTACAGCAGCTCAGTGAGGTGGAAACCTCACCGGAAACAAAGAAATCATTTCTCATGCTCTATTGAGCATCTGAATTGAAGAAGAAGGGAAAAGAAGTGTGACTTGGATGGTTCCATCTTACCCGCTGAACTCGCATCTGGTCAGCAATTTTTTTCAGCTCCCTCAGCTGTTCCTCATACAGGATGCGCAGACCTGATGGCCTCTCAAACCTATTCTGGTAGGCCTCAATCTCTGTCTCCAATAGCTTGTTCTGTTGCTCAAGGGCTCGAACCTGAAAGCACAAGAATACATCTGCTGAGATATTTCAAACATGCGCCTGAACAGTGCTCATAGAGTTCAGAATAAAACGCTATGCTGACAAATATGTTCATCTGTATGTGGGGAAAGTAACATGTGGTAGGTATGAAAGCTAAGGTACCTTGTCAATGTATATAGCCAGTCTGTCATTGAGGACTATCATCTCCTGTCTCTCACTGCTGCGGGTGCTGAGAAATTCTTGGTTCTCAGCTGCAGCCGCATCCAGGTCCATGGCAGGTTCTCCAGTAGGGCCAACACAAACCATGGCTCCTGCACCCACGCTGCAAATGCATACCAGTACAAATGAATCAAACCGCTACAGGCAGAAACTTTATAGATGGAACCTCATGAGTAAATGTTACTAAGAGCACAAACATTCAAATATAAATGAAAGACATCTAAACTTGATTTGATAATACTTTATTAGTTTTACTCTTGAAAGTAAGTTTTAGCATTGTCTCTTATTAAATATATTTTCATGAGGTTAAACAAATCTGTTAAAAGAACAGGTTTCCAAATCCTCTTTTGAGTTCTACATCTGTCCACATATGTAACTACTGTAGCGACACACAGCTTACCTTGCTCCAATCATGCGAGACCTGCGTGCAGCTGAGATGTTCCTTCGTCCCACTGACTCCACACGCATGCTGCTGGGCCCAGATCTGCAGTAGCCGGCGGACCCATAACGGGCATCCCTCCTGGTGGGGGACGGGCTGGCCACCCTGACCTGGTAGGACGAGCTGCCGCCTTCCTCGAAGTGACGGCGGTAGGACGAGATCCTCTCTGGGCTGTGGCTCATGGTGGCAGCAGACACTGTGTGGCCTTTGGTTCTCTAAGGAGGAAAAACCCAGGGAAGAAACACTCAAGCAGGGCCTCTCTGTGGTTTTACTCTCTGCTGCTCTGCTTTGCTTGCACTGCCCGAATATCAACCTGCTCTCAGGTTTTATACTCCCCACTGCCAGCATTGTCCCTGCCCTGTCCAGGAGTACCCATGAGCCAACACATGTGGAATCTTGAACCTCGGCACCAACGCAGGCTTGACCTGCTGCTCAGATATCTGTCAGCAGCTTGTGAGGAGCGGAGCTGGGCTGGGACAACGGACGACAATATTATGTACCATGTATGCAATGTTCACCCTTTATTCCTTCTGGATAATAAAGAGAGTGATCATGTATCAGCTTGCCTTTATTAACACCATATCAGACTTCACTAGAGTCTGCAGCAGATCCACCACCTCAGTGTCTGTACTGCAGCACTGGGCAGCAGACAGAAAAGCAGGCAGGCAGGGTCCGGCCAGTCATAGCAGCCAGTAGGTGCAGCTATGATGTGATCTGCTCTGATGGGGCAGAGGCCTTTAATTGAATGCCGAGCAGAAGCTGGAGGGTGACCTGATGAGGGCTGTGGAGGAACAAAGAGCCCTGGCAAGATTTGACATAAATTAGTACTTATTAGTCTGGTCTGTTTTCAGCATATTTAAATCGGAGGAAAAGAAAATGGAATTAACTGCTTTTGAGGTTAAATAAGGAGGCAGAAGAAGAGGAGGGGGTTTGTTTTTCATGCTTGACATGGCACAGTGATCTAAGGGGAGAAAACAGGACGATTGACCCCTATGGTCACTTGGTCAGGGGTCAGTTAAAAATGTATAATACAATACCTCCTTTTGAAAACAATAGGTCCCAGAAGCATAAAATACCCCACATTTATAAAATACCACGTTCACCCATAAACATACACAGAAAAACAAAAACGATTCAAAGTTGTCCAAAACCATCCACATGCTTGTATATATATTTTTCTGTGAAACTTGGATTAGGTGCTGCATCTATTTCTTTTCATTGACTTCAGATCTTACAGCTGTGTGGGACTTTTGGGAAGAGGTGGAATCTTTCTGTCATGTGAACCGTCTGTCATTGAGTATTTATTAGTCGTCACTACAAATACCAACACAACCCCACCCCCAGTGTTTCATTTTACTATTATAACCCGTAAGTTTGTTGGAATTGACCTCCATATAATATGTTCTTCTATTTACACTTTCTCATTGTTTTCCCTCAATAATTTTTTTCCATAATTATGAACTCCTAAAAAGAAGTATTTTACGTTATAATTGTCAATAAATTAAAATATATTTGTTCCTATTGCTATTCTCAGACACCAACATGTAAAGTCTGTTATCCTTCACTGTGATGTTTCTTGTGTTTTGGGTCACTCAATTAAATAAAAAAATACCTCTATTAAACCTCTAACAGAAATACAAATAGACTAAATGTTTTTGGAATAGTTAAGGAGGGTTTAGGATCATAATTAAAGAAGAATAGGAATTCTTAAATGTCCCATATTGTAATATTTTATTTGAAGTTGTGATATATGACAGCATATAGGTGTGGTTTAAGTATCAAATCTCATCTTAAAATATACTGTATTTACTAAATCTCCTCTCTGGAGCTCTGGAGACAACAGGCCTATTTAGTGTCTATCTCATTTATGTCAGTGGACCTCACCTCTGAATGACTGTGAATGGGGCATTGACTGTATAAGTTTGACATCACAACTTCAGAGAAGTCCTGATAGAAATAAAGAGGGTATATATCTATAACACCTAGCCGTTCCTATGAATAAAGTAAGGAAAATCTCTCTTTAACATTTTAACCTTTAACACTTCTGAGTGATGTTTTTTTTACTTATGTCTTGCTCCTATGCCAGCTTCCATTTATCAACTGTGACTCAGTATCATCAAGCTGATTACATTTACGAAATGTTTGATTAAATTTAACAAGACTGTGATAGAATTATTCATGAATTCTTTTGTTTTAGACTTTCATTTTAACCTGTAAGTTAGTTAGTTTAGAGAGATAAAAGGGACCAAGGTCCGTGGTCGAGGAGCTGTCGAGGCGTTCTTGGAACACAAATGGACAGCGAGGTTGAAAAACAAACACATTCATTATCATGCATGATGATGGAACCTGTTAAAGTGGCCTGGAGGGTTGGTGGCAAATTCATACTGAGACACGGTGGATATTAGACATGACGCTTCAATGCTGTAAATCATCTCAGTCCCAGCATTACGTCACCTCGGCAAACTCCTCTGTGTCCATTTATATATCAAGCTTGTCAAATAGTTTTTGATAAACCACCAGGTTGTTTAAAATAAAAATAAACACAAACCAAATATCACTTAAATAAAAACAATAATTTTATTCATTGAGTAATGTTGGCAATAATTGCACGGCCTGCTGCATCTTTGTCTTATTTACAATACATCAACTTCAAATGTTGAACATGTTATCCAATGGAAGACACAATTTACTTGGAGTGATACACAGTTGTAGCAGTCATTTGCATAGATAAATCTGGAAGCAAAAAATACAATGTAAAATACATTGTGGATTTATATTTGCAGTAAGGTTTACAGCTGTCACCTGTTGAAAGTTCAGAGGCTGTAAAGGATGTGTAAATGGTTCCATACTGAAACATATTTGTAAATAACATCAGAAAATATTGCAGAAAGTTTCATTTTGACGGGCCATTTTTGTAGTGCTAAGCCCTTGGTCTGAAAGTTATTTATGATTCATAGGAGCAGAAAACAAGTTAAATCTCTGGATCATGGAACAGAATAGTGTTTACTTTTCACAAGACTTCTTATTACACATTCCCTCTTTTGTTCTGTTCTGTTAACCCTGGATCAATTGTGTTTTTCATTTTTCACCCAGTCTTGCCATCCACCCGGGTAATGCTGAACACTGAAACGAGAGAAAAGGAAGACTGTAAGTTGAAAGAACTTGTCTTAGAGTTGCATCAAAAATGACAAAACAGTTGTTAGCCTCTTATGTATAGCAATCCATTTTAACATTTAAAGGCTAATTTTGACTATTCAGAATTAACTTTGTCAACATCAACAATGTTGTTCCGACTAGTCCTAATTACATTTTAAATAGTTGCATTATTCAGTCAAGATAACTGTAACTAGTCAAACTCATCTGTAATTTAACTTTAACTAGGCACAATGGGATTACAGATATCTGTAATGACATTATTGAAGTATCCTACAAACCATCACACATCTTAAATAATGAACTGCAGATAGCTGTAATTCACTTTTGCTTAGGCATAGAGTTATAGATCTCTCAAATATCATGCATATTATTTTAGATATCCAGAAATATGTCACTTCTTTCTGTTATAATCCAAAAGGTCAGTTGAGAAAGAAGAAGCAGCAACAGCAGTAATGGCATAGGCTGTAAATGAGTCAAACTGTAATTTAGGATATCTGTAATTATATTCTGACTCAGTGAAATAAAAGTTACAGACATCTTTCATTTCATTCATCATTTCATCTAGTCAAAACCTAATTTAAAAAGGGAAAGATTTTTTTTATTTGTGGTGAATAAAAGATATCCTGAACTGGAATTAATTTGTAGATATGCCAAACTGGAATTACTACTATTTATAAACCTTTTCATCACATACAGTGGGTATGGAAAGTATTCAGACCACTTTAAATTTTTCACTTTGTTAAATTGCAGCTATTTGCTAAAATCATTCAAGATAATTTCTTTACCCTTAATAACCCTTTATATTATGTTAAGGGTCAATTTGACCTCTTTAAAGTTTATGTGTTGACCAAAGTACTAGTTATCATGTCTGCCAAATCCAGGTATCACAAACTCGTTGCATCGTTTTCAAAAAAGACTAATGGCTCCATTATCTCAAATACTGAGCATTGAGGCTACATACTTATGACCATGTAATATTTCAGTTTTTCCTTATTATTGTTATCCTGCCAGTATGGGGTGCTGTGTGTACAATTATATAGAAAAAATATTTTAGGAAATAGCTGCAATATAAAGAGTAAAAAATTGTAGGGGATCTGAAAACTTTCCATGCCCACTGTGTACTAGATAGGTGATGTGCTTGCATGATATCTGAACTATGAACAAAAAGTCAATGACCTCATATTGATAAAACTTAATTGCGTTTTGTGATCACATATAAAAGTTAAGTGTAAGACAAACCATGAAAAGCATATGGCTAATCTGACCTTTGTCCACATAAGATAAGAAATCATATTCAACATTTACTGTAAATCACTGCAATCAAACAATCCCATGAAGTGTGGACTTAGTGATGAAGTGAGAACCCATGACGTTGACAAAGTGAACATGTCTTACTCTTTGTATCCCAGCGAGGCAGCCACGTCCAGAGCCGTTTTGCTCCTGATTCCTGCCAGGCAGGTGAACACCACATTGTCTGTCTGCCGGGGCATTTCACATCCGTACATTTCTTTGAACTCTTCCTCACTCAGCTGAAGGGCCGTGTTCACCTGTCCCACTGCAAAGGACGCACAGACAGAGTCATTAGTGACAAGTCGATAAACCAAATGTGTATCAGATAGATAGAAACATATAGGTGTTATGCGTTTGTAGTGTCAACAGGTGTCCGGTAGCCTGCAGGAGATTGGATACTGCCAATGGTAGAGGAAGTATTCTTGTACTTCAGTAAAAACAATAACCACAATGTCAAAACAATGTGAAAGCCCTGTATTCATGTAAAAGTGTGTAATCAATACACACAAAATCCAGTTAGTATCAAAAGTACAAGAGGGAAAGCCATGACGTTTATTAAAGTTAATAATACTGCTGCATTAAGCTATAATGACGTTTTTAGCAGTCGCAGTCACAGGTGTCATTTTACACTTCTGAGGAAGACTGCAGGCGTCAGTCAAAACTGTCACGTGTCACAGATACTACTTTAATGTCTGATGAAAAGTAACATGACTATCATCTGGAATAAGAAAACAGAATTAACTTAAGTAGAATTTTGAGATACTTCAACTTAGTAGTATAATGATGTAATAATACTGTCATTCAGTATCCATTTACATCACGAATACCCCTAATAAAACACCTGTCATCGTTTGACCATATTGGTTTATTATTAGTTTGCTGCAATAAATAGCTTTTTTTAATTGCCATTTGGTGTCCTTCCCCATAGCCTCTGATATGACTTGGCAGACATCTGTTGTTCTGTCAATTTTCATCATGCTATTTTACAGAAATAAAAACGGAATTTCTTAGTTTGAAATGCTAAAAGTATAAATAAAAGTATTTGGGTGTGTTTATGTGATTTTGTGCAAGAGATACTGAAATGTAAGGTCTTGTAATTTGCAACTTGTTGACCATTTGCAAACATCCAACTCTAAACCACTAATCATCGCTGGTTACCACGCGTCCCTGCAGCCCAGCTCCGTGTGTGTGTGTGTGTGTGTGTGTGTGTGTGTGTGTGTGTTTTGGTGAAGGGAATCAACGTTACTCACAGGGAACATTGATGGCTCCCGGGATGAAGCCGTACTCCCTCAGCTCCCAGGGCTCTCTGACATCTATCACCGCAGCCCTGCGAGCAGCCAGCAGCTGCTTCAGCTGCTCGTAACTCACGTCCGTGCTCGGCGGCGACGACGAGCTGAACCTGCGCAGCGGCGACGGTGCGGCTGAAAGAGAAACACGCAAACGAACGCATATTATTACGCAGTTGCATATACATTGGCGTCACTGGAAGCGTAAGAGCACATAACTCCGCTGACGTCGTTAAGAGTATCAGGTGCGCGTGAACTCACTGGAACAGCCCGGGTGAGCGGTGACCAGGCTGCGCGCGGAGCTTCGTCCTACCGGGTCGGACGCAGCCACGGGGCGGGCGGTGCCGTTCCACGCCACACGCGGGACGAGCCCCGCAAACCTCCAGCACCTCCTGAGAGCCATACGTGATTAGTTACGATGTGTATGTCCGCGTCTTCGACACAAACTTGCTATATTTAGACCGCTTGCGCTCTCCCTGCTAAGCAATGACCTGCGGGTGAGCCTACGGGTCCCGTAAAGGACAAAACAGACCGTTTGGCTTCTTCTCGAACAGGAAGGATAACAATGAACCTGTTAGTTCAAAGGTCGAACTATTATCACAACATAACCGTGGTGTGTGTTCCTTGCTTATCAAACTAACACTCTCCAGGTTTCATACCTGGTTACACGAGGCGTCCATGCTCATGGGAAACTATTTTTGAAAATGTAAATTACCTCTGATCACGAATTTATAAAGAGCTCTGATATTATATCCATTCTATTTTATTTTGTATTTATTCAAAACATAAATGACGTTATTATTATAATGCTATTCCTCTGACCCATATCCCCCTTTTAAAGCTTTCTGAGCATTCAACAGAAAAATAAAATAAAATTAATAAACAATATCAATAAGACTCTAACTCTGTCAAGTTTTCTGTTTATACTAAAACAAAAAGCTACACTATCTAATTCATCACAGAATTGAATTTTAAAATGTTTCTCATTATTCCAGGCAGAATCACCTGAAACACTTTAGACACCCTCACTTACAACAAATGTAGTTTTCAAATAGGATGTTTTTTCTTCTTAGAAATGTTAAAACCAGTATAATAGGTTAAATTTAAAAATCACATACAAATATAAACTATATTAATTAATAGTAACTGTTTGCTTCATAATAATAAAGCAAAGTCAAATTACAAAGCCATGAGAAACGCTTTGTTTTGTTCTACAAACAGTCTAAAACCAAAGAGCTTTACATTTACTATAACATTGTCAAACGTTTTAAGATTCATGCGCAAATAGTTTAGTTTTAAAAGATTATGAAAGATCTTTCTCAGTCTTGCACTGAAGCTCTGTATGTTTCTGTATTTACCGAAAATCCATGAACTCAGCATTTGGACAACCTAAGCTGCCGTAGTTTCCCCAAATGCGTCACATGCGTCACATGTTGACGCTGCAGCTAGTTTATGCTAACCGAAAGCAACATTTAGTACGTCAAATAAAAAAACGAAGTCTGTTAAAGGAACGTGTTCTGTTACCATCACTCTGTTACCATTCCGCTTTATTTCGGGTTGAAATGCCTCTTTATCTTAGCGCGTTGTGCGAATAAAAACTGCTGTTAATGTTGTAACGTTATTTCATGTTAGCTCGTCTGCTAGTCAGGAAGAGTTGGCATCTTACTTTTGGCTCCCGGTTAGCACAGTCAACATCGGAGCTAACATAAAGAGGTGAGTTCATGCAGCATTTCCTTCAATCTAACATGCTGTAGATATATTAAGACTATAAAACTGACACATCTGATCAGCGAGCAAAATGGCTTCCCCTTATTAATTTAACTTAAGGAGGAGCGCCTGGCTAATTGAGGCCTCTTAACCGTGTTGTTGCTCTTAATTAAATATTTATCATTAACATGTTATAACCTTCTCATCTGACTGAGCGCACGTATTCTCAATAACAAACCAAGTGGCACATTTAGTGTTGTATTCGCTCTGAACTATGCATTTGCAATGCTGTACTGACAGCTGAAAGTGCTGACTTGAAGCTGTCAGTATGCTCCAGCGTGGTCAAATTTCTATTTGGCGGACTGTGTGGAAGTCAGCAACATCACAGGTCACAGCATATAGGGACAATGCACAATCATAATAAACCTAAATGTACAATAAACAAATGACGCGCAGTAGTGCAATTGTTCTTACTGATCTTGTCAGTCAATCGTCTAACCCCAGTTCACCTGAACAGGTGTTTAACCACAGTTTAACCTCAGGGAGGGAAACTTTAGTGAAGAAAATAGAAGTCTGCAGGCATGCGTGGTCTTTAGGCATGTTGTAAATAAAACCTATTTTGATTCATTGAAACCGATCACTAAATATGTATAGGTCACATCATTTTGGACAGTTATAATAATGATTTTGCACAAAACATTAGTAATAGCTAGAGCGATAATAAAACCTAATAATGTCTATCCTCAATCTTCACCTCTAGAGCTCCAGATGCGGCTTAAGGACCCCTTCTCTTTGAAAGCCGCGGATATGACTAAGCGGACAAATAAACCAAGGAAGCCTCGAGATGAGGAGTCATCCGATGAAGTCAGTGGTAAGTTGCTGAAGCAGTCTAGAGCATTAGCCTGCTAAAGATAGGGCTGTGACTTTGAGGGCAGCATTGATTTTGTACTGTTCTGTATAACATTGAGGATACCAAACAGGATCAGCTAACCCTTGAGGCTCACTAGGCCCAAAATAGTTATTTATTACATTCTTTACTTATAGTATTGTACACTCCTACACCTTAAAATGTCCACCTTTTTTAGATCTGTACCTATTAGTAGACTCATGTGCTGCTATTTGTAGCATTTGAAATTTAATATTTTCAACTGAATAATGACCGTATATGTTTTCTGTGGCTCTCTGAGGATGTGTACACTATAACCTAGCACAATAACAAAAGCAGAATATCCACTACTGTGAATCTGTCTCAAATTAGTAGAAGACACAACCCACTTCCCAACTGGTTTAAACACATTATTGAAAGATACATTCATCAATACAGATTTTTTTTTAATCAGGTTTGACGTGCCAGCATGTGAGTAAGGCAGTGGACCTGAGCTCAGTGAAGAAATCATTGTTGTCCAACGTGTGGTTGGTGTGTTCCGAGTGCCTAAAGGAACGGACCTTGATCGACTGGGAGCCTTCAGCATCACATGACATCTTGGTCTGCCTCAAGTGTGGTTTCCAGGTAAAAATTATTTTAGGCCCACACAGACACTGGGTCTCAGCAATATAGTGAATAACTACAATATATTTGATGTATTTTTGGAGGGTATTTTGCAGTACACAGAAAGGCATCATCAATAATAACCTAGAATAATACTCTTGTGGGTATCGCTGCAGTTTAATTCTTTAATTTGTATTTAGGTCTAAGAAAGTAAGTACAGTTCAATACAGCAAGGCATGTAGTGCAAATGTGCCCTGAAGTAAAAAATAAATGTGTTATTTTACAGGGCTGTAACCAGTCAGGAGTCCATCACGCTGAGAGGCACCACCAGACTTTCCATTCCGAGTCTCACTGCATCACCATTAGCTTAAGCACATGGAAGGCCTGGTGAGAAACGTACCAACTGCATGGCCAAGTATTCTGTTTTCAAGTAATAATTGATTAGTTTCTGGAAAGTGGTTGAACTCTGCTCTAAATTGAAATGTTTCTAACAGGTGCTTTGAATGTAATGAGGAGCTGTCCACTCACTGTAACAAAAAGGCCTTGGCTCAGACCCTGGACTTTCTGCAAAAGCACTCTGTCAAGGCAACATCAGGTAAGGTCTTCGGCAGCATCCTGGATGTCTAGTCACCTTTACATAGTTCAATAAAGCTTTAATTAGAAATGTACACCCAAAAAAATTTCATCAAGGCTGAATTCACTGGAGTTTAAGGTCTTATCAAGCAATCATGTGAAGTGGAAAAGGACTGGCCTTTAACACAGACGATTTGTAATATTATTCAAGGTATTAGTGATATTAACGGTATTGGTAATCATGTTAAATAATCTGTATTAGTGAACCCCAACCTTCACCTACACACCTGTAATGGAGTGTAGTACACCTGCTCCCCCTGGTGGCTGTGGTCGTCCAGATCCCCTGATTTTACCTGTTGTCCTCAATGTTAACGCAGCCTTTCTTAGCATTCACTCACAGCAAAACCATGCACTTTTAATGTTTGTCAGTTGAAAGCCTTAAAAATATATCACCAGTAAACCCATGAAGGAGAATGTGATTTGCATAGCAGCAGGTTGTCTTCATACTAATGACAATCTGATTGATTGCTTTCAGTCTTTTCACCTTACTCTAACCACCTGAGCCCTCATTTCCGAGTCTGTCAACCATACAGATATTACCCCACCCTCTTTCTGCACTTACCCACAAATACACCGTCTGTTCTCTAGAGCTCCTATACATAATGTTGGCATGCTGAGAGGCATCTCAACCAGCTGTAGATGATCGGGGTGGTGGGAATCAGCACTGATGGTCTCACTGGCTACCTCTGCTTAGCCCCCTGCCCGGTATTTATTTGGCAGTGGCCATAGGCCAGCCGCCCAGGCCTGGTCAGGCTGGTCTCCTATCAGTCTCTTATCCACGACTGCAGTCACGGGGTTGATGCTGCAGCAGTCCTCCACCCTCACCCTACACATCGCATGACTGCACACATTAGAGGAATTAGGCGGTTGAGTGATGCTTCGCGGCTGGGTTCCCTGAAGAACAAGAGCAGCTGCGTGGGGTTCAGCCTCTGCTCTGTTGTTCTTTGTCTGTTCCATCGCTATCTGTTTCTGTCCTATGTTTCCTCCATCGAGCCGTTGTATGTCTCACCACCTCTGGGCCTGTGTGCTGCACTAGTGGGAGCCAGGATCCTCAACAAGTCGGAGCGACAGGATCCTAACAGCTGGAGTGCACTAACTCTCAGTGGACACATACAGATACACATACACAGAATGTTGAAAATATTGTTCTACTTAAGCATATACCCTATTTGTAACTATTTATTTTTTATTTAAATCTGTCTTGCACATTAGTTGGCCATAACATCACACATTTGATTAAAAAAATTCAGCAATGAACTTAGTTGAGTTCTCTTGGCACAATGTCATATTTCCAACAGAGCGAAAGGGGCACCTTCTGGAGTTTTAATGGATTTGGAGAGTAGCGACAATGTTTCACTTTTTCCACATTTTTGTATGTTACAGCGTAATCGCAAATGGATTAAATACATTCATTTTTCTCAAAATTCTACACCCATAATGACAAAATTACAATTTTTTTGTAAATTTATTTAAATTTATTTCCACTTAGTAAACTTATTTCATTGAATATGATTTGAAAAGGCACGCAACTCTTCCTAGAGCTGAGTGATCAAGGAGAAGGGCCTTAGTCAGAGGGTCACTCAGTCACTCTGACAGATCTCAAGCATTTCTTCTCTGTAGAATAAGGAGAACATTATGCTTTAACAGTGCACAGAAGGCTTCATAGAATGGGTTTCCAGACTAAGAAGCTGCATTCGAGCCATACATCGCCAAGTGCAATGCAAAGTGTCGGATGCAGTGGTGTAAAGCTGGACAGCAGGGCAGAGGAGGCTGGAGTTCTATGGAGTGATGAATAATGTTTCTCCATTTGGCAATCTGATGGATGGGTCTGGATTTGCGTTTTCTAGGAGAACAATACCTTGCTATACTTTGATTGGGATGTCCCTTCAATTCAAATGAGTCAAGGCAGGTAAGCAAATACTTTCGACAACATAGTATATTTTCTTTCTTTATTTTAAATTAATTTGCAAAATTCAAAACTTTTTTCCTTCACTTATTTATTAAGGGGTATTGTGTGTGAAATTTTGAAATAACGAATTAAATCAATTTTGGAATAAGGCTGTGACATAACAATATATTAAAAAAGTGAAGCGCTGTAAATACTTTATGCATGGATTGTAAAATAGTACCTGACAAGTTCATCCAAAAACTTTCAGTCAAGAAACTGATGAGCAATATTGTATGTTTTTTTTATGTCTGGATGTTTGTGGAGCAGTCCTTTAGTGGTCATGGAGCCAACCATAAACCTGCTGTGGGTAGGGAACAATCTGCTGATGTGGAGAGTTGCTTACTTTTCTCCTTTGCATCTATAAATTAACAAAGGAGAAAGCTTTTCTGCCACCAAATTGTTCCCAACAGGTTGGCCAATAAGGTACAGAGGCAGGCAGCCATTGTTGTAGCAAAATAGGCAGTTGTTGTCTGTTGAGGAGCTTGTGAAATTGCATTTCAGTGTGAAGGCCAGGTTTTCAGAAGAAGCTTCTGTTGTACTGTTTCCCTATAGAGTCCAGGCACAAAGGAGCCCCAGCAAGGATTTTTTTTCAGAATCTATAATCATTTCGTACAACAGCTCAGAGAAGAAAGAAAGTCGATTAACTGTGCTCTCTCACCAAGGCCTTCAGCTCAAGTACCAGAGACCCAGTAAAAAGCAAATTGACTTCAGGAAGCTGGAGTCCAGTTTACAACACAGCTGGGGAGCCTTTGTTGACCAATATAAAATGTTGGTAAACAAAAATGTTCAGTCGAAATAGACATCAAAACTTGTTCCTCAATTCATGATTGTCATTAAATGCTGTAATATATATTATATTTATATTCTAATAGTGTGTGTGCATGTGTGCCTTTAACTTAATGCTTGATTGTAGGTAGTTTATAAAACCATTGCAAAGAGTAATTTTTAATTAATTAAATTTGATTTACTTTTTATTTTTTTGTTTGGTTGTAGCAAGAAGTCTTGGGGGAAAAATATTTTAAATATTTCTTGTGCAAAATGTTACTTGTAAACTGTTATATTTGTATATGGTATTTTAGTCCTTTTGATAATGTCAAGTTGTAAATATCAGGGTTTTTTTAAAGAACTGAAAATTTTCAAGTACAACATTGGGTCTTATGCAGAAAGTGATATAACATGTTTCCACAATTTTCCTAAGTTAAGGGAACATTTTACAAGTAGTCAAGAACACCCTTATTACCAAGATAAGAGAAAATGTATGAATATCATATGATGAAATTTGTAATATTAGGTTTTCACGTAAGTATATCTGAATTAATAGATTTGTGGGGTAAAGAAAAACTATATCTATTTATTCCAATTAAGGCTATGAAGTAGAGACGGAACAGGTTAGCAAAAGGCTGGGCGGCTGGGATTCAAACCAGAGACCTTCTTACTGTTGAGAAACAGTGCTACCCACTGAACCACAGCACTGGAAGTTAAGTGCTGCATAACTTTATTCACCTGGTTGCCTTTGGTCAATTGCGTTAATAGTTTACTGGCAGTTGTGCTTAGCCGAGTCAGTAGCCAGTAAAATGCTTGTCCCCTGGTGGTGCCTTCATGGAGGAAATCAAGGGTGATTCTGTCTTTATTCCCACCACCGCACATGAAAGTAGGCCAGATAGTGGGTAGTGAAAGCTGTGTGTATGTGCAACGTGGCACTGGGTTCTCTTGGCCTCAGATGGCAAGGAAACAGGCTTTTCATGCCCTGCAGTCACAACAAATTAGCAAATTAATAAGACATTTGGTGTTGCCTGGCCTTCCTCTTGACTGCGTGCTCTGCATGAAGGGAGCTGGCCTTGGCCCTCCACACTGCAGCCCACTGGCCATACGATTCAACTGTCTCTCAGCCCAACTGTGGACCACGTTAGGAATGCTGTTTAAAAAAAGAAAGGGGGGAAAAAAGGCAACACAAGGCCTTATGGACTTATACAGACTCTTGTTTTTAAAAAGATTATATATGTAGCTGTGTGATAAAACACAACTCATTGTATTTGAAAAGAAAACATTGTGTGCGTGGTACGGTTTCATGTGCTTGAATTTTCTGGTTCGTTTGGAGTTGGCCTTGGTTGATTCGACTCGACAGAATGCCAACAAAACATGTGCATGGCAAATCATTCAGCTTTTCTTTCAAGATCGCTGTTGGCCTTGTATGTTGTTTTTCTTCTTTCTTTTGCAAGTACTCTAGTACTGTTTCCTGCAAAAGTCTCATCCTTCTTTGTGTATCTCTTGTGTGAAAAAGAGCAGGGAGTACAGGAGGTGTTGGTGTACATGCATGTGGATGAGCCTGAGCACTGCGATGCTTTCCTCCACCCTGGGGAGAGGCTCCACAGTGTCACTGCTGCCCATACTCGGTGGCTGAGCAAGGAGGGCCAGGTGGTGGTGCCGAGTGCAGTACAGTCAAGCGTGGACACAGCGCATGCTGACATTTGCCTTCGTTGACTGCTGCAGGGAGAGGAAAAATCTGCTTTTCCATATGCTTGTGCTCGTTGCAACCCTTTCCTCCACCCACTGCCCTCTTCTGCCCCCCCCCCTTCTCCGGTCCCAACCAGATGGCTCCCTGAACATTGTTTACCTTGGGTGACGGTCCCAGATGCAGACTGTGTCCATAGGCATCCCCATTCCGCCCAGTTAGTTCCCCTCATTCCTCTGCTCACTTAACTGAAGAGCCAGTCGCAGCTCTTACACTCAAGTTGCTTTAAGTCTGTCGCCAATCACACACAGACACACTCATGTAAACAGTCTTTTCTCTCTCTTAATTATTTTCACTTTTGCTCAGTCATTCACACTTGCATAAACACACATTTTCACACCTTCATAGTCTCACACCAAATCCAAAAGTACAGTTTGTTTTTCTCGATTGGGGCTGCAATCTTTCCCCATCTCCACTTGTTTTCCATGCATTGTGTTTGTTGACATATGGGAGCTCCCTTATGGCTTCATAGAAGAGATAAAAACCCCAGATGTTGCCAGCACAGGGGACCAGATGCATTTAACACCACTGGGTGGAGTGCCACAACAGCCTGTCATCCCAACAAGCTGAACCTTCTTAATCCCACAACTACAGGATGAGCCTCCGTGTGAACAATTCTCAGTTAAAGTGACGTACAATATATTTAAAGATACTGTGTGTGTGTGTGTGTGTGTGTGTGTTTGTGTGTGTAACTGAAAATTCCTTTTGACTTTATACTCTTGAGTTTAATGCAGGCTAAGAAAAAAAAAACAAGGTCCATACTTCAGTGACTGTGACCCCAGCACTCTTGCTAATAACTTTGGCCTTGCAAAGGGAAAGCCTATAGTGGGTAGCAGCCAGTAAGCTGACCTGGGCTGTAGGTTGAGTAGCTTTTATAATAAATGAGTAATGCAAGGATCAGGTTTATATAAACTGAATATCTGCTAAAGGGATGCTATTCCTAAGAGTAAAAGTGCAAGTTGTTATGATGATCATAGTGGTTAACAGTTCAAATGAAATCCTTTGGTGTGGGCAAAAACAAGCTGAGGCCAGTGACCCAAGGGCTCAAGGACTACCAGCATTCACTTGATTTCTCTACAGCCTGCATCCATTCAGGATCAGTCATTCCAATAATTTGGTCTGTATTTATTTATTTATTGTATTGGTCTGTGGCAGACTAAACGATTTACACCAACTCCCATGCAAGATTCATGTTTCACTTTTACTTCTGTACTACTTTCTACTGTATTTCATTTATTAGTATTATTGGCTTGACTACCCCCCTTACACACATTGTGCGGATTATAAATATTCTCAGAGAAAATCCGAAATATTGTGAATTGTTTGTGTTATTGTTTTGTCTAACCCTATGTGTATTTGTGTTGTGAGCATTTGTTTATGTATGTGTGTGTATTTACCTATCTAGAACTTGTCATTTTGCACTGACTTTCACTAATAACTTTACAACAGAGGAACTTCTAGGTCGTTTTTCGCTTCATACCTCATTGAAATCATAGAAACACTAAAAGCACATGATCAGTCATTGGAAGTGTAGAGCAAATATTTTGGTTTTTATCATTATTTACCTGAAACCCATTCTTTCTCTTGTATGTTTCTGTGTTAATTGAATAACTGTTCAACCACTTTCATTGTTGTGTGGTCATGCAGCCATATTGGAGCACACCGCTCTTTTGTGTATTCAAAACTGCTCCAACACCAGCGATTTGAAACTCTGCTTCTGGCAGAAACCCTTTCTGCAGTGTAAACATGGATGTTGGGTATTGCATTTATACGTTTGCCATTTAGGAACCTGGTCTGATATATCAGCCCTACCTTAAATACACTGCGAAAAATGCATTACTGGTAAACACAAGTAATTATGCAAGAATTTATTTATTTTTTTAAAGATTTTGCATTCCTACCGATAAGGAAAAATATTTGTCATCATTTGTCATGTTTTTCCAAGACACTCTTATATCTATCTTTTGGAATTTAGCTAGTGGTGCAGAAATAATTGAAGAGACTACAGGTGTGTGTGTGTGTGTGTGTGTGTGTGAGTGTGTGTGTGTGTGTGTGTGTATGTGGGTGGGGGGTGGTAGGAGCTTCAGGATCTTCCAGTTTCTTGGAGCATGAAAAAAATGCAAAAAGTGTAAAATCAGTAATGTATGCAGAAGGGGGGAAAGACAGACTCCTCCTTTCTCTGTAGAGCCTTTGGGACTTCTCACTTGTTTTCTCATTAATGCCTAATGTGATTTATTTTTCCACTTACCAAACAGATTAATGCCAGCTGAGTTACAAGTGATCTGGGTATTGGTAGTTGTTTTATTTCCTGTGCACAATATAAGCTAGTTACATTACATACAGTGATACATTCAGTGTTTGAGCTGTCAACTTGAAAAATTAGGAGGTGAATTTTTCATGAAAACATGTCAACAGGACATCGCAATGTTTTTTTATTTTTATTTTTATTTTCATCTCTGTAAAGTTCTGTTGTTCCATGTTAGAAGAACAATGCATTTAGTAACCATCCACTATAGCATATTAAATCCAGCTTGCAATCTTAACTTTTCTTTGGATCTTTTCTCTTCCCTTCTATCACTTCAAGTAAACACCTCTTTCTCACTCAGCACATAGAGCAACACATCTTCCACTGATGGAAAAATTCATATCATTTCCTTTACTTAAAATCCATTAGCACCACCTCAAATTTGTTCATATTTCATTTGAACATAGTGTTATATTGTGTTCACACAGTTCCCTTTTCCCCAAAATGAAACTACCAATTTTATAAAGAAAGCAATGGGTTGTGGCTTTGTGAAAATTAGAGTGATCCATATTTTTGATGAAAGATAGATGGGCTTCCTTTTTTTTGAGTATATTAGGTTCTACACTACAACTGTATACCTATGCCTTACACCTTTTAGTCTGAAATAATTGCAGACTATTACGGTATGGAACTTGGATTTTATACCAACAACCAGAGTCAAGTGTTTTTCAACTTCCAGCCATTATGCTAGGTAATGCAAAGATTAGGAAAAAGTGAAGTGGGTATCTGAGCCAATAGTAACAGAAGTTTTTATTCTCATCAAAAGGTTTGGCTTAAACTGGGTCCTCTTTGATCCTAAATTCCATAATGAGGATTCCTCAGTAGTTAGGCTTTGCAAACACACAGCTTGTAAGATGTAGAGCTAAGCATTATTGATATTGAAGTAATTGTCAAAAAATACCAGGATATTTAATTCTGTCCATATCACTCAGGCCTAGTAACATGTATCAGTAACATTATTGGTATTAAGTCATGTCATGGTGTCAGCTTTGTTGTTAGTTGTTGGCACGGCATCGGCTCATGTAGCTGCAGCACTTTCCTCCTCTGTCCCCAACAGACTATCTGCATGTCACTGTCAGATTCTGACCATCTGTGTCTTAGTTGCTGTTTAAGGTTAGTTTTCATCGATGATCGGGAGTAACAGCTGGCTCTGGAGAACCATCTCTCAAACCCCACCCCCCCACCCCTCACTAACCAGCGTACACTTCTACAGCTGTCATCTGCTTTCCCAAATGACCCAGCTTTCCTTCCAGCTGCCATCCCTGCACCGTGTGCTTAGCCCCTGTTATACATCAGGGCTGAGTCCAACTTTCTTCATGTATCGTGCTCAAATGTCCAGATTTAGGGGAAATCTAAATGTTGTAGCTGCAAGGCCAGAATCTCCTCTCAATCCCACACTGAGTTGCCATCCCAACCCCTATCACAGCTGTAGCCCAAAAATAGTTTTATTATTTCACATTGTTTTGATTTTCTACTAATTCAAATCACCAACCTACTTTTTGTTTTGCTGTTCCAGCAACATCGCCCAAGATCATCAAGCTACGAGAGGAACCATCGGATTATACTGACCCTCCCAGAGGCAAGAGTCCAGTAAACAGCACCTTGGTTCCTGTCAAAGGAATCAACAACCTTGGCAACACCTGCTTCTTCAATGCTGTTATGCAGGTTGGTACTATGGAGTCTGTATTCTCTGTATTGAGTCACTGAATGTTTGAATCTTTTCCTTTAGGAGATGACAAAAACAATGGCCAAAAATGGAAAATATGTGATCGTACTGTGGTTTGTAAAATATGGTGTAGTAAATTTGTACATTAGAAATACCTTATGAAATACTATCATGTGAAAGCTATCTTCCTATTGCTCTTATATGAAAAGTTTGGGCACCCCTGATAATTTTCAACATTTTCCTTTATAAATCATTGGTTGTTTGTATTAGCGATTTTAGTTAATATATCATATAGCAATGAACAGAGTGAGATTCGAGAAGTGAAATTAAGTTTATAGTATTTACAGATGTAGGGTTTATTTAATGATATGCCCTGAAATCAAAGATTTTTTAACATTGTTTAGGGGAAGCTACCTCAGAGATTTCAGCTGAAGGTTTCCACTGGTAGGAACATAATAAGGAAATGGAAGACCACAGGCACAGTTCTAGTGAAGGTCTGGAATGGCTGGCCAAGAAAGATCTCAGATTAGCAGAGGCTAAGGATGGCGAGAAGAGTCCAACTCAACCCACAGACCAGTTTAAAACACCTACAACATAATCCAGCTGTGAATGGTGTCACTGTACATTATTCAACTATTCAGCCCACTTTGTACAAGGGGAGGCTGTATGGTAGAGTAATGCAGAAGAAGCTTTTTCTGCACAAAAGGCACAAACGGAGTCGCTTGAGCTGGACAAACCAGCTTCGAATTGAGTAATTTGGATATAACTAGGGGTGGTATGCATGGTGAATGAAAAACACAGCATTCCATGTTTAAATAATTACTGAAAACTTTCTATAAATCATATTAACTTCATTTAACTTCTCAAATATCACTGCTTGTCTGCTACATGATATATTTAACTAAAATTACTTATATGAACACCCAATGACTTATAAAGGAAAATGTTGAAACCTGCACCTTTCACAACTATCACACCTATAACCCTTTTTGAGTCTGATGTCTAGAGGATATTCAAGCATGTGTTCACCAAGAAAAGGCACAACCAGATGGTGTCAGTCGAAAGTGATTAAATGGCTACCATCCTATGTGGACACCTTAGAACGCATCTTCTATACTAGTCAGTCTCACCTGGGAAAAAAGGGAGCTATATGCGATTGTTGTTGAGTAACATAACATCATAGTCATGTCACAAAGTTTAAGGATCTGGGATTAAGCACCTAACCGTACATCTGGATTTGACTTCCTGACCTGCAAAGAGTGGTTTAGAAGTTCAGATGATTATAGGTAGGGCTCTAACATGTCTATAAGGTATTTATATAAAGCACGGCAAGAATGAAGAAAAAGTGGATCAATAAGGATTCCAACCAACTAGATATCAGCCTTTTTTTCCTTGTTGCAGCCAGGAAGAAGATACCTAATACACCAGGCCAGCATTGACTGCTCCCAAATCATGCACATACACATATACTATTTTTTTTTTATCATTACTTATTTAAACTAATTTATTTAACAAATTATGGGAACTGATGGGATTCGTTTTCTCTGTTATTGTACCTGATTGCTTACACTTGACAAATAAATTGATAATTGGACACGATCGCTTAACCACCCTTAATTGGTGGTTCTTTAGACTCTGGTTTTACAATGAGTCCTGAATCAAAATATGGTCCCCAAGGATGGTAAATGCAGTGTTGCAACTAAGTGACATTTAGTTGTTCACTCTACACCCCAGCTATAGGTCCTTCCAAGTATTTCTCTGGTCACAATCACTGCAAACTGACTCATTAACAATGGACCTACTTTTTTTGTATCATTTTCACCCTAAGGTGATGTACATGCTTTTCTTGCTTCCAAGTGTCTGTTTGTTATCTCCTTGATATTAGAATTTTTGTTGTGAATACACATGATTGTCAGCGGATGAGGTGTGTCTTTGTACATAAGGCCAGCTTCATTTTATGTTTTCTATAGCAACTGTCTTCACTGCCAGGATGTGACAAAACAAAAGGGAAAGAAAAGATAATTCTGTTACATGAAAGAAAATTAACTACTTTACCAAAGATCTTTACATTCAAAACTCAGGTCATATAGTTTTGAAAGCATCTTTTACAATACTGAACTCATTACAAGTTTACCTCTAAAATTGAGATAACAACGCACAACAGTATCTCACTTAAAGCTAAGTTTGTTATCTTCAAAGGATCATATTTTGTAAATTATTTTCAAATTTGTTGTTGTTTGATACACTATAAAATATCAGCATTTCAAGAATTTCACCCTCCACTGATATTTATTTCTGTGAAGTAAAAACTGTTCATCTGATTCTTTTTCCACATCTGTATGGCTAAACAAATATTCTCATGTCCACAGGATTTAGGAAATGTTACTAAAACACTGATAAAATAATTGTATTCTGTTTCCACAGAACCTGTCCCAGACACACATGCTCATCGACCTCATCCAAGAATTAAAGGAGAAAGGGTACAAACAGAGGATCTGCCCCAATGTTGACACCCATCTGGTACCGTTTGCTGTCCCACTCTCCTCCTTTACTAAAAGCTTAAGATATCTCTAAACCCGGTCATTAGACTGGACAAATGCAAATTAATTTTGCGTTTGAATTGATGTTTCTAATCCTCAGAATCTGTCTGATCCTTTGTCCTGTAATGTCTGTGGCATTTGTGAGATCAGTGGCAGCTGACAGACAATGATTTGAAAAAACAAGTGAATTAATTAACTGAAAGATGGTCAAAGACGGTCATGTTAAGCACATTCTTTTACAACTTTTATTCTAATTGTAACGCTGCAACTTTTTTAGAACACATGCCACAAAAAACACTTAACTTGTTATAATGGTACACCTGATGCTATTTTGTAAAAGGCACATTTATATGAATGAATAGATTAAATTAACTCTCATTTACATATAACTGGTTACTGGCACACTGTTATAATCTTACATACTTTATTTGGATCCTTTTTTGTCTTTGAACTCCAAAAATCCTCACATAATTACATTTTTTCTTATTGTTGTCTCTTCCTGTTTTAGGGTCCACTGATAGTATCGCTGCCCAGTCCGGAGCCCTTGACTGCAGCCATGTTTCTCTTCCTCCAGAGCATGAAAGAACCAGGAAAAGGCCCAGTCAATCCCAAGATCCTCTTTAACCAGCTTTGCCAGAAGTAAGGCAACACTCTTAATATAATATAATCTTCATATTAGGGTTAATATTTTTCACTTTTCCTGTGTTTTATTCAAAGTTGTGAATTCGCTAACAAGATATACTTATGAAAGAACCCCAAATTATCTCAACATAGTTTTCTCGTCTCATACTTCTTCTTCTTTCCTAATTTTGGGGTTTTGATAAGCCTCTCCTCTAATTGGCTAATTTGAATGACTCTGAATGGGCAGTTGGAGGAGACTGTAGGGCTGTGACATCATAACTTCACAAAAAGTTATTTAGCAATAATTGTGACCATAATGTGTGTTTAATTAAACACTGATCAACTCAACACCCATAGTCAGCATGGTCTAAAACTTACATACATGTGCTGGTTTCAGTGCATTCAGTGTGGCAGCAGAAGAGAAAACTTATCTATGCACATCAGTCATATAACTCTTTGCAGGTTGTAGTCATCAGTTGAGTCATTTGTGACCTTGTATAATCCTGTGGTCATGCAAAGTCATCAAATTATACCGCAAGTGTTTTGGCATTTTAGTTCTCTATCTCTGCCGCAGCTTTCATCTGCTTTGTAGCCGGCACTGTGATGATGGCCATTTTAACCAGCCAGACCCTGTTAGCACCTGGTCCCGTTTGAATCTCCTTCACATACCTCTGAGCATAGCATGTATAAAATCACATTAAAGCTACTGTACCCTATCAAATGCCTCTGAGCACCCACTTCTAGGTCTTCTGCTACTTGCCACCTGTGTCATGTTTGATCCGGGGTAACAGCCGTATGTTTGTCAAATGAACAATTGTTTTGTCCTCTTTTATGAACAGTGTAAATGTTTGGTTGGATGGGTTCTTGTTTGAGCATGGTACACTGCTGGTTGGGTCCACCCTGCATGTGTGTATAGGAGTGGGGGTCTTTCACTGTTTAGTAGTGCAGGTGGGTGACCAGAGCATTTGACATTGGATGAGTGGGTACGCCTCTGGTGTGGCTTTGACAGTTACCCTGGTACCTAGCTTTCATCAGACAGGCCTATACGTGTGTGCATGTATATGTGCTGCCACCTCACCTGGTACCACCTCAGCCCTGCAACACACAAGTAGTCAATTGTGCATTCAGACAGCAGGCATTGCACACACCTTCATGCATTCACACGGATCTAATGTTAAGTAGGGCTAATCTATTCCACTGACATGACTTTAAGCCTGAACACCCATCACCCATATGCTGCACTTCTGCCACAATGAAGTTTCACTCAGGCTAGTATGTCATTTTTGTGTGGATTCAAAAAATAAATATGATTATTCATTGTTTATTCAAAGAATTAAATTACAAAAACATACTAGGAAATGTTGCAAATTTAAATAACTGGTGTTGGAGAATATTGTCTAAACATTACCTTTCTAATAGTGTTGAAATGTTTAGCAGTACTTTTTATCATCTTGCTTTTTTAACAATATGGAAGAGGTCATGATGCATCCATAGATGATCATCATGGGAGTAGGAGGTTTTTCATTAGAGCAGATGTGACAATGCAGGGCTCTGATTGACATGGGTGAACTGAAGATTTTATTGCATTCTCAAGGCCTTACTCATTTACAGCATGTGTTATTCTCTCTAACATTCACAAAGTGTACATGATTGAGGTCGCCCAAGCTTGCACATGCTTCTCTATCAGACTCCTCCACACAGGACCTTGTCTTCATTCAGCCAGATCTGAAGCTTTGAGCTGAAAGGGTGAGGTCAAGAACTGCTCCTGTTTACCAGGACATTTTTTCCATCTGTGAATATAACCTGTTATCCGAATTTGTCACTGCAAGCTCTTGTTTCTCCAAGAGGGTTGGGTCTGCCCTTGACCTGTGGGGACCGGGAAGGCTTTACCATTTCTCTTTTACTGTCTTTATATTTTTGACTTAATAGGTCAGGCAGGTTAATAAGGCTTTCTGGCACTGTTTATTTGCACCACTGGAGTCCCTATTGAGCCAGGGTTTATGTGTCTGCACATGCATTTGACATCAACCAGCTGAGTACCCCACAGCCTGCCTCTTCCTCCTTTTGCCAGAGGAGGGGGGTCTGGCCTTGACTAGGACCAGTGCCAAGTGATGTGGGTTGTATTGTCTGCACCAAACTCTCTACTTGGTGCCAAAGAAGGTCGCAACTTGTCCCCAGACCCTGTTTTTTTTTTATAAAGCTATTCACTTGTAGAAAGACAAGAGACTAAACACAACCTGTCTACTGCTTTTGTCGAAGCATCATAAATATTATTTGTTGAAAATTTGACTTATAACTGTCCAGACTTGGCCAAATCCAAAATTTAATTCACATTGCTTTGCAGTCAATATATCATGATATATGTATAACTATTTTCTTGCATACATATTTATTTTGATCCCTTAGAATGTAGAAAATGCACTTCCTCACACTTGCTGCTCACCTGACTTGGGGAAAAATACTCAAAAATGAATGCTGTAAATTTGCACTTAAAACACATTTCATATCCACAGAGCCAAATAAAAAAAATTAAAGCTGTCATTGTCCAAATATTAATGGAAGTATGCATAAAAATATAAAGGTGGTCAGATATTGTATGGTCTACAGACCGTACCATTGTGTTTGTCTTGGATAAATAGTTTAAGTGAAATAGCCGAATAGGCAAAATACAACAAAGATGACAGCAGTGTCAACAGAAATCACAATCTTACAATGTTTGTGTGTATCAATTAAAGACAAGAAGTTAATTTTTTTTCTATAAGGCCTTTAAAAAACATTCTGAGGGACCAGAAGACAATACAATGCAGTACATTCCACTGCATGTTTCTATTCGCCTACATGCATTTGAGGGCTTGACCTTTGGCTGACAAGCGAGTAGGCCAATAGGTCCTAATCTCTTACCCCATGGTCATCCTTTTACAATTATAACCTTACAACATATTTACAATGAACTCTTACTTTCTTTTGGGTGAAAATAGGTTATAGGCACATTTTATCAATTGACTATGTATTTCTTAAAGATATTTTAACCTTTTGTAGTCTGAACAAACGATGTACGATGTTTTAAAAAATGTTGATACAGTGCAATCAGCCAAAATAATTTGGCACCATGAATTTTGGCACCAGTCAAAAATCTAATGTGTTGCTCAGACAGTCAGACAAAGTCCAACATGAGTACAGCTTCTGTTTTCTAAAGCTCTCTATATTTTGCAATTTTTTATTAAACATATTGTAAAGCATTCAAGTGACATTTCTGGTTTCTATGCCTGCGTGTGAGTAAATGTTGCATGAATTCATTATGTGAACTGTGTGCGGGTGCATTGTGTGGCTCATACCGTATATGTGTGTGTTTGTGGGGGTGAGCTTGTGTGGCCTCGTGTCTGGTACTAACTCATCCGTCTGTTAATTGTGTTAGCACGGCAGCTGTTTGCATTGGCCAGATTGAGAGTACCGCTACAGGGCCCTTCTGCTTCTCTCCACTGGGATGAGCTTCCAGACCAACTCATTCCCACTGATCCCAACCAAGCTTTTCTTTTTTCCTCTGTCTCTCCCTCTCTTTCTATCTCATTCATTTTCCACCCTCCTCTTCTCCCTTCTGCTTCAGTTCTCTCGTTCTCTCTTGCTCTACGGGGAAAGTGACAGACTAGTTAGCGGAACAAGAGGGAGAAATTCCTTCACATGCTGTTTATTTTTAGGGGCTGGCGAATAAATGACATATGTGCTCTCCACCATCCTCACCCCCTTCTCTCACCCTGCCCCATATGTCTGCACGAAAAGGGCATAAGAGACATAACTCGTGACAGTATTTAATGGTGTTGGGGTGACTTTGGGCTCCTCCAGACCTCCTGGTGATGACCTGTGTTCTGAGCAGGTGGTTGGCCATCACTCCCACAGCCATGAGCATCCGTTCTTGGGTCACGCATGTCCAAGAAAGAAGACTCTAAATTTCTCCAATAAGTAGGGTTATGAATTGCCTTAATGTTTGTCTACAGAATACTGTAGCCAGAATGTCTCTCTGAATACAAATAATCGTGATAAATTTACTTATCTAAATTTAAATTTAGAGTGCATCGAGTTTCATGGCTGAGTATGATCTCAGTGTATAAGTAATAATAGATTATTATCAGATGCTACTACCCATCGAAGAATTGGTCTCATCTATACATTTTTAATCCAAGAAGCATACCATTTCTAACTTTTAAAGTGAATTGACATCCTGAAAACTTCTAGTGTAGACACTGACATACTTAACCAACCACCCAAAACCTCTCACCACTCAGAACATCCTCAACATTTGACTGATGGTTTCTCAAACCAGAAACGTTGCCATGCCTGTCAGACCAACCTGTCCTGTGGTTGTGTGGCTGGCTCGGCCCAACAGGTTGCAGTGGCTCCAGCCTTGGCTGCCCATCTGCCCCTGGCATCTGTCCTCACATCTGCTTCACTGTGGACAGCCAGGGGACGGACCCAAGGAGAGGCTCCCCTCTAACTCTCTGCCACTAATTATGGAGGTCTAGCCTGCTATGCCAACTGAATGCTTAGCTGCAAGTTGAGGAAATAAATGATCTGACTGGAAATTCCTCTTATCTTTGTTGTGAATGAAGCACTTGTTGTGTCTTGTTATGGATCTCTGTGAACAAAGAGAACAATAATTTTTTTCTATTTAAATTACTCATTAAATTATTGGTTGTCTCTTGTGTAAGAGCTTCTTGTAGCATAAGTGCTAATATAATAATTTGTTTATTATAAGCAAACATTGTTTATTTTTAGCTGATTGTTTGGGAATTGTAATGTTTAAGTGTAGCATACTTTCATACAATATAATGTTCTTAAACCGATTTGTTGTTGACAATAAATTTTACCCATTGGTGCATATCTGTAGATATAAAATAAGAGATATATTAATTTTTAAACCCATCATCTTCACACTTTTTTTCTTTCTTTCTTTCCATTGGGCACATAGTGGTGGTGTACTGAAACTTGGCTGGTGCTTGGCATTTTCTCTTACATTTCCAATATGGCAGCTGCATTACACTTAAATATATTTCTAAAAACATTTTTAACAAGAAATTAGCAATCCAGTAGCAACCTCTTGATTTACGTTGGATAAACATTGCATATTTAGGCACTGTACATTCTAGGTGTTAAAAATGACCCCTTCCAAGCTGGCATGCCTTGAACAGCCACTGTGTTAGTTAGTACAATAGCAAACTGTGGTGCACCATTTAGAATGATCTACAGAACCAGTGAATGTTCCAGACATTGACTCAGACTCACTGTTTTTCTTTGTTAGCTCTATAACATATGTTGCTATAGTGGCAGGTATATATGAGTTCATAGATTCAACAGTAAAAAGGCCTTGGAAAAAGGATCATTCTTTATGTTTCTATTGATTTCACTTTGCTTGCTCTCTCTTCAATCAATTCAGTTCTGTATGTGTGGCAATTGCAACAGAATTCCAGGTTCTGTGTCGCGTTCCAGGGCACTTCCAGCATATGCACCTGGAAGAGCAGAAGGTTGAATTGCCCAACCTGCAATTTAATTTGTATCGGTACTTTTATTTTGCTGTTTTTTTTTTTTTTTCAGGGCACCACGCTTCAAGGGCTACCAACAACAGGACAGCCAGGAGCTTTTGCACTACTTGCTGGACTCCATACGCGTGGAGGAAACTAAAGTGAGCTATACACCTACGTATGCATCCACATTTGATTCAGACTACCTTCAATGTACTGAGAAGTAATCAACCCACATGTTTCCCTGACATGTGGGTTGCACAGCTTACAGAAAGGTCCTTCAAATGCGCACAAAGTACTCCCTGTACTTATTAGTACTTACTTCCTTTACAAATGCATTCAGACCATTTGATAATAAAAACTGTACGTGTTTTACATCTGGCTGACTATTTTTGTTTTTTGGCCAGTTTAATACTGGACTGTAACATGATACACTATTGCAAACAAACAGACCAAATGGAGTGTGAAAAGAAAAATCTAGACAGTCAGATGCCTATCTGGAATTCCATATTTTTATGTATTGTTAAATTTGAAGGCCATTAATGTAAACACCAGGTAAAATTCTGTAATCACTGTTGAAGCATGTATAGTCCTTTATGTTTGTGTAGTATGACACCTACAGTATGACCTGTATGTTTGTAAGTAGGACCTTCAGCTGTGAGTTTGTGGGTGGCTGTGACCCAATGTCTTAGTTTTACTCGACCAGACAGTTTTTGTGTTTTATCCTTATGGTGCCTTGTTTTTGGCAAGTACAGAGCACTCTCGCCCCCCACCCTTTCACAGGGCAATTAGGAGACCCCACAGCAGCCCTTTGCAGGGCTGAGCCAGCCCCTGTGGCCCCACCAGTGGCTATGTGAACCTAGGAGGAGAAGTTAGCGGGTGTGTTTAGTGGTCAGCCTCGGGCCCAGGAGGGGCCACAGTCTGGGCTCCCCCGCTCCCATTCAAACTTGTGAACACTGACATTTGTGCCACTTAGAGGACTTGCAAGTGGCACGACCGGCATCATTGTGTGATCTTGGGAAACCCACAGCTGCTGAATGGGCTCCAGGGCCACCCCATTGTGCTTGAGGGTCACCCACCGCCCCCTCCCTACACACACTCATCAGCCATCTCCCAATCCAATCAAGGAGGCATAGAGGGAAGAGTATGGCCTCCTCTATTCATCCTCTTAGAAACTCATTTATTCTACCAAGCACATTCATAGATACAGTGGATTTGTTGATATATATATTTTTTAATTAATATAGTTACACATTTCTCTAGTAAATTACTGTACTGTTTATTAAACTCTCTCTTTTAAAAAATCTGTTTATTTTATCCTACAGTGGATGTTTGAGCTTCACTGTGCAGAATGTTGAATGTGTAGAATTTGATAACGAAGGCTGTTTTCACATTAAGTTGCTTACTAAAAGTCCAATTTTAAGTGGTCGGCCTAAAAGCATGATTTGTGATAACACAATTCCAATGTTCAGCTGGTGCGACGTGTAAACTTAAAGCCTCCAGTGCATAAACACTGAGAATGAACTTCGCAGTACTGTCAGAACATCTTGAGCTCAGCAGTTAAACTTTATATATAAACAATATTTTCTTTTTCTAAGGATTAAACAAATAAACAAATTAAAAATTCATCAAACATTTCTGGAGAGGATTTATAACTTGTTAAACAAACATTTGTCTTAAGCAAACAGCACTGAACTCGTACTTGAGCTTATATAAACCCAATGATCCTAAATTGAAACTTACATACGTATAAATACAGACCAGTTACTGTACATAGTGTTTGTGCCTTAGAGGGAGACTGGTATCTTTTGCAGGGGTGTCACCAACCTCTTAGAGGCCCTAAGTGTTTGTGATGATTGGCCATTAGTATCAGAGAACTAAATATGCTAATATAGCCACAGCCAATTATCACCAATTAGCTGAGACAGTAGGTATTACTCTCTCAGGGCATAGACTGTCCTTCTTCGCCCCGTCTTCATTTTTGGTTGTTTCCACCCCTGCGCCTGTGAACCAGCAACCCTCCCCCCTCCCTCCTCCCACTGCCCATCCTGTGTGGGACAGTGCACACTGTTACTTTGGGGAGGGAGAATGGGGGTTACTGGTAATTAATTAGTAGAGCCTCATCCTGGTTTGACTGAGTGGGGTGCAGGCTGGGATTAACAGGGTTTTTTGACCTAAATATCCAGTCCAGGGCATGGGTCCTGGGACAATAGGGAGGGGGGGTGACTGGTCTCGACTGCAGACCATGGCCAATTATATATTGATTGGTGCTTTACTGTGGCTGTGCCTCTTCACAGCTCTCTCAGCAACACACTCACTGACCATGTCACCCTTAATCAGAGGGTCCCGCAAAGAACTTCTATGCACACAAACATGAACAGTTAATGAAGAGACTTGCATGTTAATGGTTTTAGACAAGCACAATGAATTTTTTACACTAATGATGCTTATAATAGATACAACTGTCAAACTGAGCTGTAGCCTAGATAATGATATTTCACTAATGGATGTAATCAAAGAAAAAAACTGGAAAAATAGAAAAATGACTTCATGTCTGCATTCTTTAATTATTTTGTGCTTGATGTTTCCAGAGGGTGAAGGCAGGCATCCTGAAGGCGTTCAACAATCCCACAGAGAAGACAGCAGATGAAGAGACCAAACGTCAAGTCAAAGGTTTGTATGCACGCTGCACTAGACAGACAGCCAAGATCAATAGTCCCATCTTGTGGCAGTTAATGGAAATACAATTACTAATCAGGCATAGAGTAATTTGGAGGAGGAAAGGGAATTTTGTTCTTTGTCAGATTAACCTTTATTAAAATAGCCTTTAGCCCATATCACATATTCATATTTTATGAATCATAGAATATATATGTGTCATAAACTTCTCAAATTAGTAATACCTGATATTAAATATATACATTGCATGTGTAATTAATTGACATTTTTCTTACCCACCAGCGTATGGCAAGGAAGGTGTGAAGATGAACTTTGTTGACCGCATCTTTGTTGGCGAGCTGACCAACACGATTATGTGTGAAGAGTGTGAACATGTAAGTGTGGTTGTTGGTGAACTATAAAAAAGGATCTCATTGGTCAGCATGAACCAATCAGTTTTGTCTTCATAGCCTAGCTCAGTGTGGCACATATGAGGCACCACGAGACGGACACTTTCTCATCATATTCAGATGCAGGTTGCTTCTGATTACACATGTGCACCGAGTTACATATTGTGGTGTCTATAATATGCTGCAGTTTTTTTTTAATTTTTAAATTGGATCAATATTAAAAATTAAACAGCAACACTGGCATCACAAATTGGCATATATAGTATTTGTCTTTCAAAGTGAATGATAACCCAATTGCTACATGCGTGCCGCATTTCCAAAACAAACGTCAACTATAAAACGTCAGATAAGGAAGATGGAATGTAAAAAGAAAAAAAAATTAGAAAATAACTAAAAAAAAAACAGCAACAAATAAATCACACCAAGGACCAACTTAACACCAGCTCTTTGCAGCAAGCATTTTTTCTAACATGTGGGACCTCAGGGTTGTGAACAAAGCAAATGCCATCTTGCAAACCAAACAATATGTTTGAAGGTTGAGAGCACCAGATGTGGAGCTGGAGAGGGAAAGCAGAGAAACAGCCCCATTTCAGATTTTTTTTATCTGCAGCAGTTTGTTATTTTGACTATAAAGGAAGATGGTACACGATAAGCTGGCACTGACCAAAATGCGGATTTCATTTGTTTGCAGATCTCTACAGTGAAAGAGGCTTTCATAGACATCTCTTTACCCATCATTGAGGAGAGGGTAAGCTGCCACTGTTGCTCTTTAGAAAACAAGCATAAATAACATTGGAGATGATGATTTACACTTTCATACGATGAAAACAAGTAATGACTAAGCAATACTACAAGTATTTGTGAAATGGTCTTTTAGGTGCTCCACTGATGATTATTTGTTGTGCTCAGATGTCGAAACCATCCAACCCTGGGAAGCTGGGGAAAGGCAGCCGGGAGCAGGACGGCCTCATGACTCATAGTGAGCAGGGTCTGTCTGCAGCACATTCTGTCAACAGAAATACCAGGAAGCTCAGTGGACAGGTGTGTATGTTGACCCTGTATCGGTACAATAGTTTCTGTGCATTCTGACGAGTTGGGAAGTGGTTCAACTTTTTTTGTTCTTATCCACTCATCATTCTTTTATTTTTTTGTTTCATGCTATTTTGATTTTTCCTCAGTTGTCTTCAAACAGATGCACATATTTATTGCAATTCATTTGCAGTAAAGCATATGTAGCTAATGATATGATGCCAAAAAAAATGGTGGAATTGTTCATAGCTGACAAAGTGCCAATGCATCACATTATAAAAGGTTATTTATAGACATTTGATAAAAAAAAAATGGTCATTATAATTTGAAAGATAATTTGAACCATATGTAATTTACAGTGCAGTTGAGAAATGAATACATTTTTATGTAATGAATGGTAGCACCATATAATCAGCCTTAATTTTAAAGAACTGAGATATTAATGTATCAATGTTATCCTTTCCTAAAGTCTAACAAAAAAAACACATTCTAATATATGTTCATGACCAACATTATGTCAAATTTCAATCTTGAATGTTTTTTATTTATTACTAAACTGTAGCCACAATGCTTACACTAAATCAGGCATCATAGACTGAGATCCTAAATGCAGCCTTTTCATTTCTGTTTCTAGCTTACAAAAGTACTGTCGCCCATTTGGAAAAGTTTCTCAAATCTGCTACTTGACAGTGATCTCTTTGATCAAGCTGCAGCATTTAAAGCAAAACTTTCTATTTTTTCTGAAAGATTTCATACTTGAGAACATTTAAATACCTCTTACATGTTTTTACTGAACATGTTATAGTAACTCTTAACTGTTCTTCTCAAATATAAAACCATCATTTGTCATTTTCTACCTCTAGAAACTGCAGGGCAGGAGAACTTCGAGCTCTGTGGAGGAGAAGGGGGCAGGCTGCGGTGCAGAGCGGCTGGAGGACGAGGGGGTGGCAGGGGGGTCGGCCCGTGGAGTCTCAGTATGCAAAATGGCCGCCGCAGGCAGCCTTTCAGACGGTAGTGAAAGAGACTTGGGTGGTCAGGACAGCAGCAACGATGCCGATAGCGAAGCCTCGGAGAGCGAGTGGGCCCCACGCACGTCCTCCTCCAGCAACGTCCACGGTCCGATGTCGTCCACTCTCACCCCGTCCCCGACATCGATCTCCACCTCCTCACCCTCGTCCTCCTCCTCCTCCACGAGGCAGGGTGGAGCCGTTGAGCAGCTGGTTACTGCGGTGTCTAAGGTCAACCTGGGCTTCCCCTCCGGGGACTGCCCACCTTCCACACACTACTGTCCAGAGGAGCCGGGAGAAACGCAGCAGCGAGATAATCTCCACCATCAACACTACCAGGGGGCATTCCAGTCACTGTCCCACAGTTACACCCCCAGCTCCAAGGAGTGTTCCATCCAGTCCTGCCTGCACCAATTCACCTCTGTGGAGCTGCTGATGGGCAACAACAAGCTGCTCTGTGAGAGCTGCACCGAACGCAGACAGAAGCAGCTGCGCAAGAGCAGCTCAGTCGGTAAGAAGAAAAAAAAGGTCTAATACTACACTGCAAAGAACATGAAGAGAGGAATCGTCTGCAATTGTTTTAAAAGATGCTATTTTGCGGCAAAATTACTCTCAATTATTACCAGATTATTGACTATGTGATTATTACATATTGTTATCTATGAGGAAGTCCATCTTTCGAACATTTCTTTTTGACCCAAACATTGGCTGCAAATCAATGTCCACGAAGCTTGACAACGTGAATTTCTACTAGTTTTTAAAATTTTCAACCGATTCTTTTTTTTTTATCAGTTTTATCAATTTGTTTATTATTTAACAAATCAAAACATCAATAGATACCAAGACAGTTCACCCCTTCACAACTTATGCTTTTAATCCCTGTGTGACTAAGTTCTAACTAATTTCATGAAGGGCCACAAGCCTACTTCATAAAAGCAGTTCTCAAATCTATACACTTGCTATCAGAATGTAATTAATTTTTTGTGCCTTTTTGTGAATCAACTTTTATTTTTTCTTCATTCTACAAAAGATTCACAGATTTTGTTGAATCATATAATCTGTTTTAACAGTTAAAAGCTGACATTGTCTTGATGTGTGTTTCTGTGTCTTTGGTATAGATAAGAAGCTGGAGAAGATTTACACCAGTGCTAGGAAGCAAATGCTGATTTCTGCGCTGCCGCCTGTCATCACATTACATCTCAAACGCTTCCACCAGGTTAGCAGCAGCAGCAACACACTTTGACACACACATTTGTTTGTCCACCATGTTGTCAGGCAGAATGTTAAATCCTTCTGATATATGATTCAGTTGACTGTATGTTTTTACATATCATAAATAGTGATGATCTTTATGTGGTCTACAAGCCTAAATGTTACTGTCCTGTGGTTCTCTTTTTGTATTTTAAGGCAGGGATGAACCTACGAAAGGTCAACCGCCATGTTGACTTTCCGCTGATCCTGGATCTGGCTCCGTTCTGCTCGCTGCTATGCAAGGTTCCATGCTAGTCCAATCTGAAAAAACATTTAATTTACTATCTTTTTTAGCAATACTTGTCTTCGGTTGTTGTTGTATTTGGATACCTCTGTAATAGTATAATAGTAATAATATTTTGCTGTAATTTTTTGCCAGAACCTGGCAGCTGGTGAGCGTGTCCTTTACAGTCTGTATGGGATTGTGGAGCATAGTGGCTCAATGCGGGGGGGCCACTACACGGCATATGTAAAAGTGCGTGCTCCCCAGAGGAAAGCGGAACAGCACCACAGAAACCTTTCAGGTCAGGGTTCGTCTCCATTGAGCTCCTTTATCACCTTTTAACTGTGTTTGTGTGCAGTTCATGAAAAGGTTTGAATTGGTTGAGGTTGTGCACCAAAGGCCACGCGCCTTATAACCTTGAAGAATTCCACAGGCAGGATGACCAGAGGTCCTTGTGTTTGATAGTTTGATGTTTTTTTTTTTCCCTTTTACTTCTCCTCTTCACAAGGAGTGCACAGATTTACAAAATATGGCTGAAAGGTTGTTAAAAAAATCAAGCAAGAAGGTGCAATATCAACATTTCATGATTCTCTTTCATACACTATTGTTCAAAAGTTTGGGGTTACTTACTTCCTTGCTTTTGAAAGAAAAGCACTGCTTTTTCAATAAAGAGAAAATTAAACTAATCAAAATACACTATAAATCGTTAATCTGGTAAATGACTATTCTAGCTGCAAATGTTTGGTTTTTATTACAATATCTACATTGGTGTAGCGGACCATATTTCCAGCAACTATCACTCAGTGTTCTAATGATACATTGTGTTTGTTAATTGCATTAGAAGCTAATGGATAATCAGACAACCATTGTTATAATGATATTACAGCTGAAAACATTTTCGCTGCTTAGATGCAGCATTCTCTGACAGGAGCAAAGTTTGAAGGAGAAAATTATTTTTAAAAAAAATTATTTCTAATTTTGACAATGCCTTGTCTATATTTTCTAATAATTTTGCAACTCATTTGATGAATCAAAGTGTGACCTTTCATGGGAAAAGTTGTCTGTGTGGTCCCAAATCTTTGAACAGTTTTATAATAAATGTGATAGTAGCCTACTTGTTGCTTTACGTTAACTCAATCACTAATAGGACAGTAATAAAACTGCCTTGTGAAGTAACCCTAAAAACTTGGAACTAGATATTTCTCTTAAAAAGGTTTTAAAAATGTTTTAAATACATGCTACCATCTAGTTTTATATTCTAGGTAGGATAAATATGTAAATGTATCATTCTTTTTCGTGTACACCATTTATACTTTGTGGCAAAAATACACAAAATTATGATGTTTGATTATGACAAATGATACAAATTGACTTTTGAATAACATGAAAACAACATGAACACAAAATGTACGATTGAGAGACCTGATGAATGGTTCTTAAAACTATCATTTAAGGAGTTGACTCTCTCATCTTGCCAACCACGCAAAACAAGAAAAACTGCTGCCTTATCAAATGAACCTTTGTGCCTATGATATTAACACTGTGTATATGTATATTTCAGGTGCGAAAGATGCCAGCAGCAGCTCCCAGGGTCAGTGGGTCTACATCAGTGACACCACTGTCCAAACGGTACCAGAGTCAAGGGTACTCAACTCTCAGGCATACCTGCTCTTCTATGAGGAAATGCTGTAATATGACCGGAAGTATTTTATACTAGATATGTTTTGCTGTTTAGCTTTGTATTGTTTTAGGTACAGCCTGTACAACTCCTCTTAATGTATCTGTGGATATAAGAAGAAAAGGGAAAGACTACACACACACACTTTTCTTACACGAGAGGAATAATCATTGTGTCATTTGCACACAAATTCTCAATCTTAAAATTGGCACTTCCAAATCTTTGATAGAAAACAAGTTTTACATCAGAAGGTCAAGTTATTTTCCTGCTTTGATATCGTCCCAATTTCAATTCATCTTTCCTATTTTAAAAAAATCCTACCTTTTTAAAGGGAGGTCAGAAGAAAAGAGTGTTAATGAACCCTAGCTGTTCTAACTTTGTTGTCTATCTCTGTCACGTTCTTGTGTCTGAGATATAAGCTGCATGAAGGAGTTTATTTACTAACAGGATATAAGCAGAATTATCGCATGCTAAACTGCACTCAGCACTGAAAAAGTTGATGTCAAATGTGTGTGTGTACACTGCACATACAAAAATGTGTGAGTGAATAAGTAAGTGAGAGACAGACAGGAGAATGTAGTTTTTAAGGTGCTATCATTTCCACATCAGTAAATGATGGCCACATATAGCTATTATTGTTATTTACATAAAAAATAAGCACAATTAGTACAAGGAACGTTGGATCCTCTGTATGTGTGCTACAACAACGATTGTACATTTCATGGTACTGACAGAAGAAGTCCTTTTGCAATATGGCAATAGCAGATGATAGATGGTAAGAAACACCAATGGATAAATAAATTTGGACACGTTTGTCCTCTTCACTAAAGAGAATGATGTTGAGGATGGTGACAAATCTGATAATCATTTATAAATGGGGTTTATGGGAAATGTGGTCATTGAGCATCTTGATCATTAATAATATCAGAGGTTGAGCTTTGACCATATTTATATATGATCATAATATTACATATTCTGTCACAGCTTGAAAGTAGTTGACATACTGGTTTGCTACATAAAGCACCTTTTAGGTCATTATTTTACAGCCTACTTTGATAAAATAGATTGTTTTCTTTTCTTTCTACATCAGAATGTATAAATGTGAGACTATCAGTAAATTACATTTACCAAAGATGGGTTTTGCAACTGCAAGTCAAAGCAGAAAATCAAAACCAAATACAAGAGGAGATTCTTCATCAGTGAGGTTATTGAGTGGTGATGTGCAAACAACCTACTCAACCTATGTTTATCAGATCAACAAAGCACCTAGTCTGCCTTCATTGTATTTCAGCCCTACTGTAACATCAGGCACACAAAAACCCATTGAGAAGTTCTAAAAAGAGTCAGTGCTGCAATAGACTGACTTCTTAGACGTTACTACTATCAGAAAAGTTTTCTAGTTGCTAGAAAAACTAAACTACAAAAAATCAAATCTTTGCTGTCATGTGCATATAATGAATGTATTGCCTATTTTTGAAATGTCTGTCAAAGGAGCTGTTCATCTTTTTCTATGAAAACATTTTAGATGAAAACATTTTTCCTGCGTGTTTTGCCAAAACAGTAGAAGGGAAAGGGGGTTTAACATCATATGTGTTAGAATAAAGAGATTTATTGTTTGTCTTTTTTTTATTTTATTTTTTTTGAAACATGGACAAATTTAGTGCCTATGCTTCAGGTTAAGAAAACCTGTGCATGGTAAGAAGTGAAACAAATGCAAAGAGGGAAAATGTGTGGCATATTTATGTACAGTATAACCTAGTATAAGCAAAAAAAATAAGTATATGTTATTGTATATACTAAAAGCAAAATCATGGTGCTTCAGGCGTGCAGGGTTTTCCTTGAGATGGATTTTTGTTTTCAGAAAAAAAAGACATTAAATTACAAAATGATGAACGTTTGGAATGACTATAACTGCATACTGTATTAAAAACAAAATAAATCTAATTTATGAAGTGAATATTCCACAAGACTCGTCCCTCTAAATGTTTCACCCTCTCTTGTTCTTTAGCACTAGCAGAAGAGAAATCATGAGAGAAAAGGTTTTGTTGTCTCAGCTTTGGAATTGATGTCATCCTTTTTTACTCTTAAGTGAGATGTTGTCGAGCATCGCTCTCAGCTGTCACCGTGTATCCCGCAGTGCCACATTCAGCCCGTCCTCGCCAGTGATCCGCCCTGACGGGTGCAAAGCAGCACTGCTTCAGAACATGTCGCGAGCTGGTGAAGAGGAGGTGGGTGTGGAATCAGGAAAAGGGCAACGTCCAAAAACATTGCCTCGCACGTCCTCTTGTTCCCACATACTGTGACAGCCGAGTCGCGCTGCTGGAAACGTTAAAGCAGATTGTCAAGCTGCCACCAACAAAAGAGCAAATCTTTTCTGAAACGTATTTGTCTATTTTTAAAAATGGCAGGGGGGTGGCGTTTAGCTCGGGGACATGCTGCTGAAGCATTAGATGTGATTTAATCTCAGTTAATGAAAGGCACCCCCCGCCCTTGTGTGAGAGTGTTATAAGAAACTAATAAGGTGGTGCTGGAATGCTCCTCGCTTGTCTACCTTTCTACCAGCAGCAGAGGTTAAATTTGTCTGCTCTCACCACGCACAGCCATCATCACTGTCAGTCTCACAAAGGTTGACGCCACAACATGGTAAAAACATTTGTTCATGCTTTACACATGCTGCACATGCCTTTAGGCTTTGCACTTCACGGGTCTTACACATAAACGCCACAATCTAACACCAATATAGCACTTTGCTGAGTACTGAACAACACCTGCACGTAACCTTTAAAAAAAGTATATTATAAATACATTTCAGATGTGTTCCAGAGAAATGGTGACGCATTGTTAGAGCTTTATCTAACATGAGTAACAGGCTCTTAATTTTGCCGTTTTTTTTTTTGGCAGAAATCAAAATAATCTCTTATAATGGACTACTAATGACTGCAGTTTGTGTTTTATATTTAGCTTTCAAAAATGTTGCTTTGTTAAAACCTTTATCAATGGAATTGATTCATGAAAGATACAAACACATGCTTATGCTGCCCCTCGAACCCATGTATTTTGCTAAAGTACCAAAGGTGATGACTGGATTGTCAAATTTAAGGTTACTTTATGGTAATTTTATTACTTCTTTAGTACACCTCAGGCAGTTCCGAGATCATACTATAAACACCCATCGTTTAAAGCATTACTTCCCAATTTTCAGTTCAGTTCCCAAATGAACATTGACACATGTTATTCTTGCTGTAATTATTCATACTGGCCATTTATGATGCTAGTGATGGGGGCCAAAGATCACAGGCCGCCTCCTGTGCAAAAGTTAAATGTTTACCTGAAGCTTATAATACCATCATCATTCTAATTAGCTAAATCAAGTAGATGTCGTCCAACATCACAGTCATTTTAGTGCAAAAGTCCCTCTTTTTTTTTGACACTTTTTCCACAGCGACTCAATAGGGAAACTGGGGGAAACAAAGAGTGAACTTGATGCTAAAGAGGCTGTAAATTCTGTGTTTGGGCAGGGTTGTTCCTGTTTCAACAAGGCTAATATTCAAAACCAATGTGGCCAAAGGTACTGATATGCAGTTCAGCTTCACTGGTCTTCAGATTCTTTTGTATTCATTATCCTCAAATGATACCTTTAAATGGCACTCAAACTCTAACAACCATGTAACTCATTATCACTTATGTGGTGATTGGAGACTTCCTAACTAAAAAATTCACAAAAGTAATGAATCCAAATGGGCAACAATATGCACACAGTCTGAATGTAGGAGATGGAATAAACCTGTGGGTCTAAACTAGCTAAATAGGCCACATAAATTTATTGAATTTAGTCTACATGTAAAAGCAGACATAGATTCCAAGGTCAAATGGAGTGAGGGTGCTGCTACAATAAATGTAACCTTAATTAGTTTAATTATCTACTATTTCATGCCAATATGGCTGCTGTGAAAACTAAAACTGAAAGCAATGATTCTGGGTTTTTTTATGCAAATGCAAAGAGATTTTAGTAATTTACATAATTAGTATATATATAATATATATTCTTACAACATTAATATGCATTATAGTTAAATGGAAAGAGTGACAAGGAAAAAAATACACACACACACATATATATATATATATATATATATATATATATATATATATATATATATATATATATATATATATATATATATATATATATATATATATATAATTGGAATCATGAAAGTTTGAATTAATATACCCCTGACCGGAAGTGACGGCAGCAGCCCCTCGGGTCACAGCTCACACTTCCTGCTGCAGCCTCCGCTCACTACACTTCGCTAGTTCACTAGTGCAGCGGTGCAGCCATTTTGGAGCCTCACCGCTGGAGACAAACTGTCTGGAAAAGGTGGGATTACGTTGCTCAAAGCACAGCGAGGACACACATTTACCTTCACACGTTCCAGTTGGTGCAAAACCGCATTGGAATGACGTCACTACGGTTCACTTGAAGTGATATCGGTGCCACTATGTGTTAGCTTAGCCACCGCTAGCTTAGCAGTCGTAAGCTCGGGTTAGCTTCCTTAGCACAAACACACGGCTTGATTACGGCTGGCTTATTTCACCGGCAACACAGTTTTTTTGGGGATCATGAGGCAATCGGCCCACACATAACTCTTGTCAGTTGGAGGAGCTGGAGCTGCTAACACAGCTAGCCGGTCCTCTGCGGCTGCGACATTAGACGAGACCTGACTGAAATATTATAGCACTTCAACCACAGCAGTTGTCGTCGTGTCAGCAAAGCTCGGGCTGCAGATTAACATGTAAAATGGATGTTTCAGGTTGGAATCCCGAGCAGAGGGATGTGGGACCAGGGGGGACAGCCCTGGCCGCAGTGGCCTCTGAGCCAGCAGCAGTGGATGCAGTCTTTCCAGCACCAGCAGGATCCAGGTCAGTCAGTGGGCACTGCACCTGCAGTTCTTTCTGTAGCGGACCCCCTCACTTCACCCGCAGCACCCCAACGTGAGGTTTTCTGGCTTTTGTGCAGGTCAAGTGGACTGGGCTGCCCTGGCACAGGCGTGGATAGCGCAGAAGGAATCGACAGGACCAGAGCACCCGAGCATTCAGCCCAACGGCCAGGACATCCCGGGCCTTGAACCTGTCGCCCAAAGCAACCATGGGACCTTCCAGGGTGACCCAGTGTTTGGCAGAATGTGGCAGCCAGGTACACAATTAACTCCCAAGTGTCTGCATGTCTCACTTTCTATATCCCTCCCCTTTCTACAGCAGTCTTTTTGGTACTAGAAATAACTGGACATCCTCTAACAGTGTTTTGGGAGAGTTGGCATTGGCTTATCATTGAGTAGACTACAGATAATCTGACCTGATGTGATCTTTCATGACCTGTTTTGTTTACTAATTTTTTTTTCAACCACAGAATGGGGAATGCATGGCCAGCCCCCTCCTCCTCCTCCTCCTCCTCCTCCCCCGCCACCCCCTGACCAGGCCTGGATCCCTCCAGGGTCAGGACCGATGGATGTGGTGAACCCCAGCGAGGACAGCAACAGCCAGGACAGTGTGGAGTTCAACTCTGAAGCCCACCACGGGGTTTACCCCCAGAACAGCCATGGGTATGGGGCACAGCCCGACAGCTACGCCTTGGCCCCCATGGCCATGAACCAGTTTGATTATCAGGTATGCAGATGCTACAGTAGAAACTGTTGAAGCGTTTAGGTTTAAGTGTGACAAGAAGGAGCAATCCATAGAATCTGTGCCGGGTCCCAGCATCTAGGTGTAGCAGTCATTGCCTTCTTGATGCGGTGCAGAGGAAAAAATGTTGGCTTGTTGAGGATCCAGCATGGTTTGGTATTATTTTATCAGCTGCTTTCTTGTTTTCTTTTTAAAATGAAGCAAACTTTCTCACCCATTGAGGAGTCATGGATGAATATCAAGACAATAGCAGCCCCACCCTCAATGAATGCCCCTTCATGGCAGTAACAACGGACCTTCTGTACTTTCAACTACCTTTTACTTAGATTTTGTGCTATATTTCTACAGCATGGAGCCGCTTCATCCTTCACACCCACACCCACGGGCTTCCACTCCCCATACTGGCAGGGTCCTCCTCAGAACAGACGTGATACCCGACCGCCTGCTTTCAGGGACAGGCCTCGATCTCCTATCCAGCTTCCTGTCAAACAGGAGGCCCCAGCAACACTAGGTAAGTGAGTTAAGATAATTAACTGTGTGCCTTCACTGTTTGCATTGTGTGAAAGACATGACTTGAGATGGTAGCATACCTTGAAAGCACCATATATGTCTGAAATAATAATAGTGCAACTTCATGGCAGGAAGGTAAAGGTATAGTCTATGATTTTGGTTCAATATACTTTTTGTCAAATTCAGCAAATATTGCTTCATTGCCTGTCCTGTGTGTTTTCTGAAAAAAAAGTCTACTGTTCATAGATTTTCTGCTCTATAAATGGGCTCTCACAACAAAACGCAGGTAGCATTCCAAACTCTAAACTAAAGACTGAGAGCTGCACAGTATTAAAGTATTGTACGTTTCCCTTACAAACTTTTTCAGAAACCCCTTTCAGTGATGAAGTGAGCTGTTATATGCATGTTCTGAAAAAAAATACCAATATTGACCAAAAAGTGTGGGCTGGAGCTTTATCCTATTATAGCTATACAAAAAGAATTTTCAAATTCTTTTTTTGTTTCATACACAAATACAAAATATGAACAACAATTTTCAAAAAATGTTATATACAATACTGATCTTACCTCTGGTTCATATTTACTTTTTCAAATTTATTTATTATTTATTATATTTACTATGTTATTTTTCAGCTATAAGCTTTTTTGTATTTCTATTTTATTTGCAAAGTGAACTACGACTGTAAGGGGGTAAAAATAACTAGACCAAGATGGGTACAATCTAATATGAGCAAACACGAAGCTCAGCAAAGGTGGCAACAAGTATATGAAAAACGTGCCTTGACATCAATTTTCAGATGCAGTCAAAAGGCGCACACTACCTGCATGGATCCGAGAGGGTCTTGAAAAGATGGACAGAGAGAAGCAGAAGAAGCTGGAGCGAGAGCGAATGGAGAAGGAGCGTGCAGAAATGGCGAAAGATGACGTCAAAGAGCATGAGACAGAAGAGGATGGCGATGGGCCGCGAGTACCCCGCAAGAGTAAATTTGTAAGCAAAGCATTTCTGGCCTGTTTCTTTAGAAAAAGTGTCCTAACTTTTTTGTTTTATTGGAAAGGTCATCCAAGGTCACAGCACTATTCTCCCTGGCTGTTGTGTTGTTTGAAGCTCAGTCGCTGTCTGTTGTCTCCATCAGGATAGTGACGATGAGGGCAATGATGAGGATGATAACAATGAAGAAGAAAAGACTACCACGAAGAAAGAATTTTCTGTCCGGAGCCCGTCGCCTTCTGCAGATGACAGCGAACCTGAAATGACTGAGGAGGAAAAGGAATTTCAGATGGTCTGTTTGACTCCATTTTTGCACGTAGCCAACTTTTAGTTGGTTTGACTATGTTTTGGAATACTTAAAAATAATATGATTTCTCTCGTTTTTAGATGGTCATCACAAAAACACTTCTGACAGAGATCCTCCTAGAGGTCACTAATGAAGAGATACGACACGTGGCCAAAGAGACTCATCGGAAAGCCACTCGAGGTCTGCTCTGTTTTTCCAGTTTCTACATCACCTTTGACACAAACATTATGTTAAAGTCTGAGGAGAATCCATGATGTGCATAATAGCCCTTTTAAATAGACTCAAGTATGCCCTATAAACAAGGGTGGTTGAGCAGCAAACAGGAGTATGTATGGTATGCATTTACAACCATTCTCTGCTAATGCATCAGAGGAAGACAGCAGTATTTGAAACCTGTTCTGGTGGTTCATGGTATTGGAGGTCAGCTGAGTGGCAGGGTAACAGTACATGCTCAGCATTGTGTCTGACCAGCACTCACCTATAGATACAAGTGACGTCCTCCATTGAAGTGTGCATTAGTACAGATTGGTTCTTTCCCTTCTGTCCGACTTATTTGACTTGGATTGTGTGAAAGAAGATTGTTTGTTAACCCTGTCTCTTTTCTCCATTTTTTCCTTTTTGTTTTTGTTATTTATTTTCTCTTTGTTTACCAATGGCAGCTCTCGTGAATAGTGCCTTTATCTGTGACCCTCCTTCTCTAGCGACTCTTGCCTTTGAGAAAATGGCAGTATGTGTTTTAACATGTTGTTCCTGTTGTTGATGTGAATCAAAGCTCCTGCAAAACAGCTGGCACAGTCAAGTGCATTGGCTTCTCTGACTGGTCTCAGTGAGTATCCCTTCTTCTGTTACGGGGGGGAGGGATGGAAAATATTTACTTTTGATTCATGGCAGGGTGTTAGGAATGTGGGAAAAGCTGCTAGCACAAGACACATCACCCAAATATTAACTAAGTTTTAATATTTAAGACAGGCGGAATCTTAGTTATTGGTAAAGATTTAGTTCTGCATATTAAGAGCATGCTTTCTAATTTAAGTATATTAGTTTTTTTTAAAGGGTTATATATGTTAACTGTCCCGAAGGACTCTATTGGATTGAAATAAAAACCTTTCGAGGATTAAGTGCCTTTCACTTTGGGTTGAGTTTGAGGGTTTCAAAAGTGGAACCTGATTGTGAGGATGAAAGTTGGTATTTTTCCAACACTCAACATTCTCGGGGCTCTGTTGTGGCAGGCGGGCTTGGTGACTATGGGTCAGATGAGAGTGGGGATGAGGATGATCGCAGCGTCCATGGGTCCGAATCCTCAGACACCGATGAGGAGGAGTTGCACCACCGGATCCGGGAGAAGCAGGACGCCTTCCGCCGCAAAGAGCGTGAGATACTGCAGCTACAGGAAAAACAAACACAAGACGCTCTGCTCGCACGTGGTGAGAAAAACACATGTTTAAAATGATGCTTCAACTCCAAACCACTCTAAATTAATGGTGACCTGAACTTCAAGACCAGTTGAGATAACTGCTATAGTTGTTGTGGAAGTTGTGTAATGTGTTCTTAGTTTAACCAGTGCCTAATTATTCTAAGTTTTAAAATATGATTTTTGTTCTCTCTCTACAGAAGAGGTGGTAAAGGAGAGATTGAGCAGAGAAAGGGGGGAATATGATGAGGGCCAATCAGAGACCCTACACAAACAGGAAGTAAAAGAGAGGGCAGCGGAGCCCTTAGTAGAGAGGCGTAGGTCCCGTAGCGAGATGGAGGTTGGCGAAGGCAGACACTCAGGCAGAGGGAAAGAAAGGTCAGGGCGAGGTGGCAGTGACTCCCCAGCCAATGGCCACAGCAGCAGCTCCCGCTCCTCCTCTAGCCACAGCAGCAGCCGTTCGTCGTCCTCATCTTCCTCCTCGGAATCTTCCCGCAGTTCCTCTCGATCCTCCTCCCCGCGAAGGAAAAGGAGGCGCAGCCGTTCCTCGTCCCGCAAGGCTCGACGGCGCAGCCGCAGCCACAGCTCCCACAGGCAACGCAGTGATCGTAGCGAGAAGGGCAGGGACAGGAGGAGGAGCAGTGCAGAGCGCTCAGGCCACCACAAGAAAGATCGCAGTGACTCCAGAGAGCGCAGGAGCCGCAGGAGTAGATCTAGGTCCAGGGAGAGAGACCGGGGCAGGGCCAGGGCCAGAGAGAGCCGGAGTCGCAGCCGAGACAGAGAGAAGGAAAAGGAACGAGACAAGGAGAGGAAAAGAAGCAGGGAGCGCAGGGACAGCAGCCACAGCCGCAGCAGCAAACACAAGCAGAAGGCCTCTAGCAAAGACCGAGACAGGAGGAGAGAAAGGAGCCGCAGTCACGAGAAAGACAAGAAAAAGAAAGACAAGGACAGGGAGAAAGAGTCAGATAAAAAGAAAGAAAAACCTAAGGCTAAAGAGAAGGAAAGAGAAAAGGGCAGCTCCGTAGTTGCAGAAGAGAACGGTAAATCCAAGAAAAGGAAAGAGAGCGACTCCTATACTGACTCACAGAGCGACAGGCACTCCCGGCAGGACAGCAAAGCCAGCAAAAAGGGCTCCGCCAAAGCTAGCAAGAGACACTCAGACTCTGACTCGAGTAGATCCCCTTCACCTGAAGTTAGTAAGGAAAAAAAATCTAAGAAATCCAAACGTAGTCGCTCACGGTCGACGGAAAAATCTCACAAGTCTGGTAAGAAGGCAAGCCGCAAACACAAGTCTAAGTCTCGATCAAGGTAGTATTCGTTTTTTTCCTCTTTTATTCCTATTACATGTTATCATTGTATGTCTCATTGTGATTTTTCTGGAGTCCTCTTAATAGATTTCAATAACTAAAGGAGGAATGCTGAATTGTTTACTGAATGTATTTGAAACGTTTCTTATGCAGTCACACCTGCTTAACTGTGTTAAGTCAAGTCTGATGCAATAAAGAGTTTTAATGTTTCATCTTGGTTTAATCCAATGTAAATCTGTCATTTTCTGGACTTCTAGCAGTCATGAAGTTTTCTTATTACCTCCTGTTGTCTCAGCTTCTGTATCTGTTGAGTGCCTTATAAAATGTGAATTTGGCTGTTCTAATCATTAGGGGGGGGTGATATGAAATTGAATGGCCCTGCACTGTTCACTTCTGAAGATTACTTTGCTGATCATTATTTGTTTGTGGAGAATAAATATATATATATATATACAGTATTTTATGATCTGGGAGTATGCCGGTTTAGGGGAGGGGGGGTGTTTTGTGCATGTCTGTATTTTATAGTCTACATGGGTGAATGTGATTAGTGCAGTATTAATTTTGTGTCCACGCCTCTCTTTCAGGTCAGCTTCACCCTCCCGTCGTAGCAGACGCTGAGGAGCACAGTTAACTCCTGGATCTGTGCACGTTACCATTTTTAAATTCCATGAGTTGAACAGGCTTGTCTCATTATAGAGGCAGTTGTGTAGGTGAAACCCCCCTCATACATTTTTCATCTTTGTAAATATGTTATTTTTCAAGTGTGACTGAAGAACAAGACATTTTGAATGGTAGGAGTTTTCACTTGTATCATTATGCAATGCTTAATAAGACCTGGTGGACACTAAAAAACTCCAGTTGTATCATTTTAAACCGTAACAGGATTCGCTTTTTTTCCAAACATTATTGTAAGTTGTCAAATAAAACTGTTTGTTCCTTGTCTTGCCTCACTGGTTCCTCTAGTGCCACAATTAACACCAAATAATGTCCTGGAATTATATAAGGACAAAAGTAACTGCTGTATCTGTCTATCTGTGGGCTCATATTGACTCATTCTTTACCTGGTGAAGCTACATGCACAAAACTGTTTCCCCCCATGTGTAGCAGACATGCTTGAGCTGGTGTTCGAAAAAAGAAATGTCTCAAATCTCATAAGTGGGTTGAATGTACACACAATTTGCATGATAGACACTAAAGCAGTGATGATTGTATATGGAAATAAATCTAAATTGTTGTACTTGTCTGAACATCACCGTTCAAATAACTATCAGTAATCAATCGTTAGATAATCCGGATTTTCGATTAGATAAAACAAATGCAGAATAATCATTACATATACATATTTCGCATTTTGAAAAAATCTCTAAATTGTGAGCTATATAACAATAATCCTGTGTTATTTTCTAGCTTGGAAACTATCTAGAGGTGGTCAAAAATGTATTTGGATAATCTGGTTCTGAGCTTTTATGGATCTCGTTATATAATAAATTCCGGGCATGTTGTTATCATCGCTTTAGCATGAATAGTTTCTGTAATTTGTTTGTTCGGGTGCATGTAGCTAAAGTTAAATAATGCTAAACCTCTGTTTACGCTCTATAGTTGAGCTACTTGTTACGCGTCAGGTGTTCCGACCGGTAGGAACTATAGTATGTTGTTCCTACCCGAGCCTTAAAGACTACTGCACTGACGGGGACAGGACCGCAGTCACCGTGTTTTGGTCAAACCTGTTGTTTTATGACGTTAGGATGTACTCGAATAAGCTGAGCCGCCTCTTGGCGGGCCTGCACAGCCGGAAAGCAGCGGCTGTGAGCGGGGTGGCGCTCCGCGGCCACGCGGGTCGCAGCGCGTTCAGCTGGACCGCGGTGCGTCACCGGCGGACACGGTGGCTGCAGGGGGGCGGCGGGCTGGAAGAGCCCGGTCCGGTTCACGGTCCGACTCCCGGTCCAACCAGGTACTGACAGCAAGGACATTAGCTAACTTTGGTGGCCAAGTTGATAAAACAAATAAAGTATGAGGTCACCTAGACAATTTAGTGTTTTACATGAAAGGTCACACTTTTATTTATCAAATGAGTTGGAAGAATTGTATATACAATACACTGTCTTCAAGACATTAACAAGGTTGAAATAATATTTTTTCCTTCAAACTTTGCGTTAGTCAAAGAATGCTCCATATAGGCAGCTAAACATTTTCCAGCTATGCTACATAACTGTACCAGTTATTTTTTAATCATCCATTAGTTTCTAATGCAATTAGCAATGTACAATGTACCATTAGAACACTGGAGTGGAGTAAATGTAGTTATTGCATTAAAAACATTTTCTGCTAGAATAGTCATTTACCACATGATAGATACACACAATGTATAGAGTGCATTTCTAATTAGTTTAATGTTTAACGGTGCAACAATTTGTTATTTTAGTGATACAGTTTACCTGTCCTTTTGGATCATAGCGGTAAATCGTTGCTTAAATATCCCATTTAGACAAGTTAAAGATGGATAATGCTTTGCTTCTTTGTGTCTAATAGGGGTTTTAACAAAAAGCCTCCATAAAAGTAGTATCTCCTCCCTTTCAATGCATTAGCGGAGTCTTGATGCACTGGAGGTTTTAGGTGTTCACATCAAAATTGTGTGAATTGAATTTTGGACCAGAATTGGCTCCATATCAGCTGTATTTTTTTTTTTTTTACAAGTCCTATTTGTAGGCCAGACCCTTAAACTCAGATTCAAGATAAGCCCAGAGAAACTTTCCACTTTCCGCAGCTGAATGAGCAAACAACTTTCTAATATCAAACTCTTCACATTTTTTAAACACAATTTAGCTCGGACATGTAGGAACCAGAAAGAAAAACACAGACTTTAATCTTATTATAAAGGTGGTTTTTTGACTGCAGCAATTTGTTTTATTATTTGAATTTTCAACTTATCATTTCAGCTCTAATTAGAAGATTATTAGATGGTAGAAGCAGGTTTGATTTACCACTTGTCCCAAGACATTTTCCAGTTTTTCTGGCTCTTTTGTCATGTGATGCTTCGGCTCAGTGTTGACATTTCCCCGTTTTTTCCACATGCAGTACTCGGTCAGTCTCCCATACTACAGTGGACCACGATGAGTTGAGAAAATTCCAGTCACTGGCCGGCAAGTGGTGGGATGAACAAGGAGAATTTGGTGCTCTTCATGCCATGAATGACTTGAGGGTGCCTTTCATACGGTATGTGTTTATACAGGATCTGCACTTCACCTTTTTGTACTGCCATGATGGTGCCGTGTCTGAGCCCCCGTCTACAAAGGTGACAGATTTGTTAAGCGAATGTGTCAGAACATAACCTGAGATAGATCCAGCGGTGTGCCATTTGGGAGTCAAGAAAAGGGGAGAAGCTGAAGCAGCAAAAATTGAAAGTGGCAGGATTTCTTCGCACATCAGCACATTTCCAGCCAATAGCGTTCCAGTCGTCCCAGTATGTGCATGTTTTGGTGGCTGACCGGGGCTGTTTTGATTGATAAGATCTGCTGTTGGGGTCACTGCATGAGAAACATCATATTACTCATCTGGCCTAGCCGAGTCCTGCTCTCCCCTCCCCCCCTTGTGGTCCTGTTGGTGGGGATGATGATGAGGATGAAGATGATGGTGATGATGATGTGTGTTTGTGGGGTGACAGTATGACAGATCCGGTGCCAGCGTATGTGTTGAGTGTGGCTGATTTGCCTGATCTGGCTCTGCCCTCAGGCTTCGTCTAAATGAGACGCAGAACCACCGCTGCTGTTGCTGCGGTGTCTTTTAGGACAATTCTCACTTTGATACATTTATTTCTGTTTGTATACCTTCTTTGTTTAGTCTAAGTGCAAAAATGATGTCAACATTTATCAGTGTGTTACAATTCTGAAATGTCTGCATGTTCTTCATGGACTATATTAGTTTGTAATGGTTGCTTTGGTTCAATTTCCTCGAGTTTAATTCTTTATAAATCACAAAAAATCGCTATACTCTTAATAGCTCTAACCTCCAAATCTCACACAAAATGTAATAATTTACATCAAATTAGTTAATATTCCTTAATCATTGATTACTGCCATGTTACTGCCTATCAAATGAAAACATGCAATCAAACTTCATTCAACTTGTTTGTTTACTGCAAATACCTCGAACATTCAAGGAATTGGTCGTTTTAATTAAGGTTTACATCTAAGTTCCTAATATATATATTTTAAACACAGGAATTCTATTTCTTATGTAATTACTTCATTGTGTAGCAATTATTTCACTCGGATTGCCGCTTTGTAGCCTTTGCCAGCACCTTTCTGTGTTGTGTTTTGTAGGTAGTTATGTGCATGCTTGTCAACACATAATCTGTTTTTCTTCACTGTTTGCATGAATGCTCCCACACCCCAGCAGAGCTTTAATGAGGGTGATGCATGCCCAGAACCCTTTCTGATCCTGCGTGTTTCATGCCTGAGGCAGACAGTCCTCAGATAACGTGTGAGGCGGGGATGGAAAGACGGAAGGTAGGGAGGATAGAAGGATAGAAGGCACATAGGAGCGAGGTAAGGATAAATATGTAGCTGTGATTTAGCCGAGGGATAAGTTGAGGTTGTTGGGTTGCACACATGACTCCTCATCATCACCGATTTGACTCTCCTGTGAGGAGCATGACATGTCCTGGTTGTGGGGTTGGGAGCAGTCTTTTGATTTGAAAATGTTGAACCCATGCTTATTTTCCTGTTCAGGGATAATCTGCTGAATGTGCACAGAACACGTCATCCAGGGAAACCACTTGCTGGACTCAGAATACTGGATGTTGGCTGCGGAGGCGGCCTGCTCACAGAGGTAAACACAAATATAATATCGTCTGTCTGTGTTTGGGCTCTTGTGAGAAAGACAATGTTGGTGTTAAAAGGGAACGCAGACAGATATATATATATATATATATATATATATACAGCAGCCGTCCCCCTACACCATCTCTGCCAACTCCAATTGTTGCGATTGCTACCTTTCACGTCAGATTGCCTTTTCTTCTGTTTCAGTGTGAGACTCTGCCTTCATTGAAGGGCCAGTCCTCTCACATGCATACCAGTGCTCAAGAAAGCATTTGAACGTCAGCCCGATTCTTGTTCTCTGTTGATATGACTGGTTTCGGTTTGGTGGAGTGGACAGTCGGTCATTTACAGTTGTTTATCTGTTTGTTTGTGTTGATCGCTGGGCGGTGAGGACCGAGCTCCTGTCTCAGCTTTCACTTGAACTGAGGACACAACCAGCTGTGGTTTGTGATCCGGGGAGACAAAATCAGGTCCTGAATTTCTGCGTTTCTATCACACAGGCTGTCATGTTCCGCCACGGTCACATGAGGCAAACCAAAGCGTGTCTGTTGAGATCGCAGCTATGAAAGCATCTCTGGATGTCGTCCTATCAGAAGGGACCAGATGTGACAGGCTGGAAATCGGCCTCTGGGCACACTGCGCTGGGTTTAGCTTCTGTTCACAAGGGGGCGCTGATAGTCACATCTCACCACTGTTGATGCTTATTGTCAGCAAATGAAATACAGAAAAAAGGCAGCATCCACATGTTGAAATATTTTGTTTGAATACTTTTTGTTTCAACTATATTGGCCCGTCCTCCGGTAAATTGCCAACATGACAAAGAAGTAAAATATAATTAATCAATCAAATTAATTCCACCTCTAACTAACACAATGACAGAATGTAGGACCATTTCTATTGAGGAATAAAAATAAATGACTATCAATTAACTATGGTAGAGCTGTGTAATTATTATTTAATTAGTATGCCTGTTTGGTGCTTGTTGCGGTGGTGAAGCATCTTAAAAAAAAATAAAAAAATAAAACAGACTCGGACTCTTCTCCCTCCCTCAGCCCCTTGGTCGCCTGGGAGCTGATGTGTTGGGTGTAGATCCAGTGGAGGACAGCATCCGCACGGCACAGCTGCACGCATCCTATGACCCTGATCTCCGTGAGCGGCTCTGCTACCGGGCCTGCACCCTGGAGGAGCTCTCAGATGAGGGGGAGGGAGGACAGGAGGAGGGGGAGCAGGGATCAGGCCAGTTTGACGCCATCGTGGCGTCCGAGGTGGTGGAACATCTGGCCGACCGGGAAACGTTTGCCTTCTGCTGCAGCGACGTGCTGAAGGTGTGTCGTGTGTGTGTGTGTGTGTGTTTGTGCGCTTGTGCTTCCTTCCAGCTGTTACCTCATGCCGGGGTGTGTGTCTGCATGCTCATGTGCGCGTATCTATAATGCGCATATGTTGATTTAGAATATGTACTGCACTTTTCCAGTTCCACTTCCATTTATAAATCAAGTATATAATACATCAGTATAAATACATTAATGTATCAATACTTTATACTGCATTCAACCTCAGGGCAGCTTTGAAATCTTTAATTTTGTGGATTTTTCTAAAAGAATTGCACTCTTACTTTTCTTTTCTATCTCATCCTCTTCTCTCCCTCCATCCTTAAATAGTTAATCTTGACCAGGGTTGAACCTTGAGGTTTGGCACTGGTCCTATACTGTCTTGAGATTGTCCACTAAAAGCTCTTAAATGTATCCTATAAATAAATCCCCATCTGCCTCAGGTAGCCGTGTCACATATTTTCTGAAGCAGCATCGCCACCAAAACAAAAAAACTGCAAATATTTCATATTCATATTTAATTTATTGCTTTTTTGTGCTTTTGGTGCAGCCAGGGGGCTCTCTCTTCATCACCACCCTTAACAAAACCAACCTGTCATACGCACTGGGTATTGTTGTAGCTGAGCAGCTGCTGCGCATAGTTCCCAGCGGGACGCACGACTGGGAAAAGTTCATCAGTCCTGAAGAGCTGGAGCGCCTCCTGGAGTCCTGTAAGCCCTTCACTTTCAGAGAATCACCAAGTCTCCCTCATGCACATTAAACAGCATTTACACCTTTTTTAAAATTATTTATTATCTGTTTACCAAGCCTCCACTTCAGGGGCCACACAGGAGGAGTTATAGTTGTTGGCAAATTCATTAACACTTATTATCTGCTTACAACCTCAATTGTGTGTTATTATCCATCGATTAAGTGTTTTAAATGTGCTCAAGTGTTACATAAAAAGCTCAGTAGGACTATAAAAGAATTATGTTAACATCCTTGTCTCAGGGTTTTCTTTTTGTATTTTGAATCCCTTTCATGTTAATCATAAATTGAAACAAATGTCTTTTTAATAAGCACAGAAGTTATAAAATATCTTGATAGTTTGAGCAACATATTATTAGATAATTTTTAGAAAAAAGAAATTTTAGAATTTGCACCAGATGGAAAATTCATTATCCATTGTGTCAGCTGTTGCCAGCTCTCTTATTTGGTTTTAATAAAGCAATGTTTCACCGTCTTCTTACCTAAACAATTTAGGTTAAGTCAAATATGTTCATACACGTATATGCTGATTTTTGCACAAATTGAAGAACAAATAAAGACTGAATGATTATTAATGTGGTTTTATGAATAAGTGAGAGGTAGAAAATACAACTCCCCAATAGAGAAAATTGATCTTCTTCCTGTTCCTTTCATCCTTTTATCAGATGGTTTCTCGGTGCAGTCTGTCCAGGGAATGCGGTACAACCCACTGTCTGGAGCCTGGAGCTGGACTAACAGCACAGCCATCAACTACGCCCTCCATGCTGTCAAAGTGACAGAAGATACTCAGCCAGACCCACACCCAGAGGACCTGGTCCACGCTGCCACTGACGCTGCTGCACACAGCTGAGTCACAAGTCAGAAAAAGAGGGGGAAATGTGATGTTTGGAGTCCCAAACTTTCCTGAGGCCAGCTGTGCTGCAGCATATGAGACTGAGGTTGAACAAGGGTAGAGACGAAGCGTGGTCTGCAGTGGTTGGTGTGCAGGGTTGATGTTCACGGTGCTTGTTTTCAATATATTATATGACAGAAGAATGGAGTTTATTTTGATAAAAATAGTATTTCATATGGTTTTGGCTTTGCGCTTAATAGCATTTTCCGCTTCCAAAGCCTTGGGAGGTTTGTGTCCACACACAAGAGGGCACATTCCCATCCTCTGGGATTATAACTGGTCTCATGTGGAAGTATTACATAATAAAAATAAAGCCTTGTGGCAGAGAATGAATCACGCTTGTATGATGTTCTTAAAGAGACCAGTAATCAAGCCTGAGAGTTGTGCAAAGATGGTGTTTTCCTTTAGTGCAGAAGTGAACAGAATAGACTAATATACAAAGAATATTACTGGATACAATTTATAAAAAATCAGGTGATATGTAACATTGTTGATCTAATGAGGACAGAAGCCACATTTGCATAGTTTAGTTTCTACTGTATTATCAACTCACTGTGAATTTCTTTTTTTATGTAAATTAATATATTTATGGCAGTTGTGACACCAACAAAATATTGTAAAATACATTCAAATGACCGCAAAAAAAGTAATTTTCTGTAATGAACAATTTAGGCTTTGATGCGATTTGTATCTTTTTGCCTATTAGTAAATTTATTTACATCTATAAAATGTCCTATAAAATGTATACACTCCTATATTACAAATAATCAATATACAATACAGATTATTATGGTTACTGAATTAATTTATTCGCATAATTCCATAAATAATATATTGGTATATACTTAAAATAATTAAACACGATTCAACCAATAAAGTATTTCATTTAGATTTATTCTAATTCATTTAAGAGATGCATTAGGGTAATTTTTGTTAATTTACATGACCCATGTTCATTCACAATATGACAATGTTATATTTGACATACAAGAGAAAAAATTAAATTATACAGGGTTGCAAAATTATGTGAGTTTTCAAAACTTTTCAAGACGTGCATGCAAATACTTCTAAATTGACACCTTTTTTTACTTAGGATAAATCACAGGGATAAATCAGCTGTTTACACTAGTCACATGTTGTCCTGAAGGCGGCAGGATTTCACCACCACGGTGACGTCACCTAACGGGAGAGATCTTAACCAAATCTCTTTTTCTCGGTGTTGTCCTCTTCATCCATCTTCAGGCATGCAAAAGATTCCAAGAACAAGATGACTTTCCTCTTACAATTTCACACTTGCTCCAGAGTGAGTAAATATAACAATGTTCCAAACACAGATTCTGTAGTTCACACATTAGTTGGTAACTTACAGTAGTGACTTAATAACTAATGTGTAGGAGTTTAATGCGTTGTTGGCTGCTGATGGTCGCAATTAGCATCTGTATATTGAGATTTATTCTTTAAAGCTTGCAAAGTGAAAGCATTAAAACGCAGGCAGCATCGATCACAAACTCAGCGCGCGCTTCATTACCTTACGCTGACGTCAGGGGGATGACGTCAGTCCGCGTTGTCGCCCAATGGGATCACCTGTGTTTTGGTTACGGTGAGCCCATAGGGTGAGCTACTGGTTTCACTGGGATGCGGGGGCTCGTCAGGGCGCGGTGCCTCCTCCTCAGGACCAGACAATAGGCCGGCTGCGTCAAGGCACCCGAGTTTGACGCATTGACGCCGGATGTTGGACGAGTTTGTTTCAAAATAAAATACGATTTGTTTTTGTTTCTGTTTTTTTGGAGAACCGTTTACATTGGCATTTTGACATAAGATTTCAGAATTTCAAGCATTTTTTTGTTGACCATCTAATGAGAGGAACCAAATTACTGATATTAATGCATGGGCAAAAAGGATGGAGCTTACAGAGGATGGAGCTGCTTTGTGACATCAGAAAGTCAAGGAATAACAAACAGCAAAGGGCTATTTGCACGATATGGGAGCTTTAATCCTAAAATTGCATGGGGGGGAAAGGAATTCAAATACAGATTGTCAAAGCCATGTTTTTTTTATATCACAGAGTCTGTTTGGCAAAGGTGAAAAACAAGAGGTAAAGTAAACTATCAATCAGAAAATATTCTGGTTGCTGTTGAAGGCAATGTCTAATTTATCCCATATATCAATTTTCTTTTAGGGTCACAGGGTCAATCCCAGCATGCTGCAGGCATAGAGCAGGGATACACACCAGACATCTCTCCAGCCTATCATGTGCCACACACACCATTCACTCACACACTCATAACTATGGACAATTCAGAGTTTCCGAATAACCTCAGCATTGTTTTAGACTATGGGAAGAAGTATCTGTGAATAAATGTGTTGCAGTGGAGGACTTGGAGTTAAGAAGGATGAATAATTTGACAAAAGTCGCTGAAGCTTTGATTAAAAGTACGCGTTCTAGTGTTAGTATTGATTTGAAAGCAGTTCATTAAACATCCAAATCGATACTAAGCTTTATTTTGAAAAGTATAACCGGAAACCAATGTAGAGTGCGTCTACTATAGCTTGACAGTTTCCAAAAAAAAAAAAACAGCCGCAAAGGAAAGCGGACTGTGCCTGATCCCGGGGAGGAGGGAGCGCGGAGATGTTTCCTCCTCCGGCTTTTGCGACGCGTCCTCGGCTGCTCGCCGACATGCTGTAGACGCGCCGCCGGCGTCTGGATGAGGTCTAGCGGGGTCTGCGGCAGGGGGGACGCGGGGCGGCTGTAACCGAAGGGGGGAAAAGGGGAGGATGTACTGGGCTGCTGGCATCGCCTCTTCCCGGCCGTACGTGGTGGAACTCGGGCGGAACCACAGCCTGCCCCTCGGGCTGTGCGGCTCCGAGCAGCAGCAGTCGTTGTATGGCTACATCATCGCCTACCCTCTGCAGGACTACGGCGGCATCATGACGGCGCTGGGCTCGGACTCCTGGTGGAAGAAGACGCTGTACATCACCGGGGGGGCCCTGCTGGCGGCCGCAGCCTACCTACTGCACGAGCTGCTGGCCATCAGGTGGGGACACCGACTCTGTGTGTGTGTGCCAGTGTGTGTTTTTGCATGTCGCTGTTTGTAATGATCATCGGAGGATTCGCGTTATTGGAACAGAAACATTATCGGATCCGGATGGATGTTGACTGTACAAACGGGCTTTAGTGTCTCTGCCGATCTCGCGGTTGTTGCTGAGGTTTCGCTCGATTGTTTGTTTGTTTTTTTCTTACTCTTATCCAAGGACGTGTCACCGAGGAGGAGCAGTGGAAAAAAAAAAAAAAAACAAGTCACGCGTCCGCCCGTGTGCCAGCTCGCGTGCCAGCCCCCCCGCCCCCCCCCCCTCCCCCCCGGCACCTGAGCGTGTCTGAAAAGAAGCGCTCCTCAGACGCTGCGGAGTCACGGCGACCTTTAATGAACTCCGCCCGGCTGCCGCCTATAGAACACACACACACACACACACACACACACACGCACACACACACACGTAAACACGGCGGAGGAGCCGCAGATGTGTGCGGCGGTGATGGCGAGGGATGAATGAGGTCTGATCGGCCCGTAAATGAGATTACCGCTATTGTTAGAGTGGTGGCTGCCAGCAGCGGGATTACTCTGTGCCAGGGGAGGAAGGACATCCTGTAACAGTAGCCTGGTATAGTGTCCATTTTCACCCCCACCCCACCCCCTCCCTTGTAATCTGTGTAACCTTGCGTTTCGTGCAGAGACTCTGCTGCCGAATCACGTGCCGGACCCGCATCTGTGTGCAGGGCCATGTGATGACGATGATGATGATGATGATGCCTTGTTGGCTGCTGCCAGCAGCTTTTATTCCCCCCACCTCTCTCTCTGTGGGAGAAGAAACCTTCATGTATATAGACAGAGTGAGTGTCTGCAGCGCCATGTTGAGATGGGCTGAGATAGAAAAGAGAATCGGATGTAGAAGAGGGATCAGGCTTCCGGATGTTTGTCCAGCACCATGTCACTGTGGACAGCAGGGCCAGTTTCAGCACCACCAAGCAGTGGACAGCGACACAGCAGCAGCAGCAGCTGCTGAACACTCACTCAATCCACAGTGGATTTAGTGTTAGATCTTTAAAGATCCCAGTGTGGGTTTATTTGTGGTTTAAGAACTCAAAATCAACTCAATATCCTCTCTTAAGCTTCTTTCTGGAACTCCAATAACTGGTTTTGTTTTGTGTCTGTCTCATCAATATCGATGAGCCTCTCCTCTATATCGGCTGATTTGAATGATGGAGGCGGGCCGTGGCTATATAGCTGTGACATCACAACTTCTCAGAAGTCCCGACCGCTCATTTAAAGGCACAGTTTCTGAAGGGAGGCTGTGTTTATGGCAAAGTCTTTATAGTAAATAGAAAAGAGCAAAAAAAGTGTTATTTATGTGTTGTTTTGGTATTTCTGATTATTTTGGAGGCTGTGGTTTTACTGGGATATGTTTCTAATGTTCTAAAACCTCTTTTTTTAAACACTGTTTTGCCTATCCTAAATTTTTTGCAAGTCAAATTTAATGCAGGGTATTTGTATCAACCTGTATAGTTTGAGATATAGGCACCTGATAAACTGGCAAGGAGGAGAGTAGTATTCATGAAATAATGTTAGATGAAGAGTAGAGTGCATTTTGCCCGTGCCCTGAGCAATTCTATTCAGGTATTCAATCTTGAAGAGCGTCTAGCCGGTGACAAAAAAGACATGATGTCTCTGACTGAAAATTATGTTAATTCTATCTCGTACAGTCTCTTTTGCTGCATCAAAATATGTGCGGACTCACAGAATTGACATCAGAGACCCAAACTGTGTTTTCTTCTCCATTTTCTGAAGATGCTCAAATAGCAAAATGGTCCAAGCAGAACCAACAATCAGAGTTCAACTCTCATCTCATGCTCATTCAATTTAATCTCATTAAAGTCCTAATGGATTAAACACTGTTCAGCAAGTCCACGCCTGACAACAATACAGGAGGAGAACACTGACAGCTGTCTGTACTGTCTGTACTGGCGGTTCATTGTGAAGACAGTGTGTGGCTGCAGCTGTATAGATGGGAAATGTCCAGCAGTGTGCTTTGCTTCAAACTGGAGCAGTGTGATGACTCATTTAGTCGATAAGTTCAAGCTCTTAATACCTTCAGCTCAGCGGGCACTCAGCTACAGAAGATTAGTATCTACATCCACATAAACACAGTTTACTACTCATTCCAGAACACATTCAACCCTGAAATACAGAGTCTACGCCTTTCAATTCTGTTTTTCTTTCCTTTTCCTTCTGTTGAATATATTTGAGCATCAGTGTGCAGATGTTGACACAAGAAAGGTGTTTCTCTGAACTCAATCCAATCCAATTCTAAGGGAATAGGTTCTATCAGCATGATTTGTTACACAACTACTTTGGAAGCCAATCATGGTCCAGTATTCAGCGAGCACAAGTGTGATGTGTAAACTTGAAGCATCCAGTGCACGAAAACTAAGACTGGACTTTTAAAGTGAAGCAGGAGACCTCTTTTTATTCAAACAAAATATATTTACAAGATAATTGGACATGTTTGTGAAGGAGAAAAAACATGAGTATTTTATATCCATCTTAAAACATGGAGGCATTCTTTAAATACTATTTCCAGTGGAGTACTTTCCATTTGTTGGGATATATATATATATATATATATATATATATATATATATATATATATATATATACAGTACTACTCGGAAAATTAGAATATTGTGTAAAAGTTGTTTTATTCATGCAATTCAACATAAAAGGTGAAACCAATACATTTTATAGACTCATTACAAGCAAAGTGAGATATTTCAAGCTTTTATTTGTTTTGATTTTGCTCATTAGGACTTGCAGCTTCAGAAAACCTCAAATTCAAAAACTCAGAAAATTAGAATACTGTTAAAAGCTTCAGTATTGAAGGCTCAAAGTGTCACACACTAATCAGGTAAGTAATCCAAAACACCTGCAAAAGGGTCCCGAGCCTTTAAAAAGCCTGTGTCTTTGGTTTAGAAGAATTCACAATCATGGGGAAGACTGCATATCTGACAGTTGTGCAGAAAACCATCATTGACTCCCTGCACAAGGTGGGTAAGACACAAAAAGTGATCGCAAAAGAAGCTGGATGTTCTCAGAGTGCTGTGTCAAAGCACATTAATGGACAGTTAAGTGGAAGGCAGAAGTGTGGAAGAAAACGGTGTACAAGCCGGAGGGATGACCGCAGCCTGGAGAAGATGGTCAGGAAAGGGCCATTCAAAAGTGTGGGGGAACTTCATAAGGAGTGGACTCAAGCTGGAGTTGCTGCTTCAAGAGAAACGACACGCAGGAGGATGCTGGACATGGGCTTCAAATGTCGTATTCCTGTTGTCAAGCCGCTCCTCACGAGCAAGCAACGCCAGAGGCGCCTTAGCTGGGCTAGAGAAAAGAAAGACTGGACTGTTGCCCAGTGGTCCAAAGTCCTCTTTTCTGATGAGAGCAAGTTTTGCATCTCATTTGGCAACAAAGGTCCCAGAGTCTGGAGGAAGACCGGAGAGGCGCAAAATGGAAGATGCATGAAGTCCAGTGTTAAGTTTCCCCAGGCTGTGATGATTTGGGGATCCATGTCAGCTGCTGGTGTTGGTCCTCTGTGCTTTATCAAGTCCAGCATAAACGCAGCTGTCTACCAGGACATTTTAGAGCACTTCATGCTTGCTTCAGCGGACCAGCTTTATGGGGATGCAGATTTCATCTTCCAGCAGGACTTGGCACCTGCCCACACTGCCAAAAGTACAAAATCCTGGTTCAACAACCATGGGATTACTGTGCTTGATTGGCCCGCAAACTCACCTGACCTGAACCCCATAGAAAATCTGTGGGGCATTGCCAAGAGAAAGCTGAACGGGAAGAGACCAAACAATAAAGAAGAGCTCAAGGCCGCGATTGAAGCATGTTGGTCTTCCATAACACCGGAGATGTGCCACAACCTGGTAGCATCCATGCCGCGCAGGATTAAGGCAGTCATTCGTTCAAAAGGGGCCCCAACCAAGTACTAAGTACAGATGCAACATTTTATTTTCAGAGGCCTGACATTTTTGTATTTAAAATCCCTTTTTTAAATTGATTTCAAGCAATATTCTAATTTTCTGAGTTTTTGAATTTCAGGTTTCTGAAGCTGTAAGTTCTAATGAGCAAAATCAAAACAAATAAAAGCTTGAAATATCTGACTTTGCATTTAATAATACTATAAAATGTATTAGTTTCACCTTTTATGTTAAATTGCCCGAATAAAACAACTTTTACACGATATTCTAATTTTCCGAGTAGTACTGTATATATATATATATATATATTTTAATCTAAGACTTAATGAGGAAGCTTGAGTGGCTGAAAATAATGAATAAGAAGTGTTGATGGGTTTTACTGTGTATAGTGTTTTAAAAAGCAGAGCTCAGGGACACTGGGACCATCACTGTTGTGTCACCACACTATAATAAACTAGGTGTGACCTGTTTCTGTCAGGGAGGTTTGTAGGATCCTGAAACTGAGGGGAGGCTGACTGAACTACAGGTAGTAACAACACGGACCACTGCTGTCTGTGATGCTTGCATCAGGACTCCAGAATCATATTTTTTCTTTCACACTTTCACAGTTCAAAGACAGTTTTAAAAAATAATGTTATTGTCTCGTCTGTTTCTTTTTTTGAAAAATTGCTTATTTAGCTGGAACAAAGAGGGTCTCTTAGTTTTGGAATTTTACACAATAACTTATTTTCTAAAGTACTCATTACAGCATGATCATAGAGCCATAAACCCGAGGCAGACCGTTGTCTAAGTTACACTTTCTTTGTCCTGTGTCCTTGTGCAGGAAGGAGCAGGAGCTGGACTCTAAAGACGCCATCATCCTACATCAGTTCTCCAGGCCAAAGAACGGCGTACCCAGCCTCTCCCCCTTCTGCCTCAAAATAGAGACGTACCTGCGCATGGTGGATCTGCCGTACCAGGTAATACACAGCAGACTCTGCTTCCATATAACTGGCCACAAAGCTGCAGTACAGAGGATTCTGACATGCCAGGGTGTTCTGTTGAGTCCACCTTAAAACTCTATGGTTCATTACCATACATCAGTTTAGATTTCCATTTTAAAAACTTTGAAAAACCTTGTTGAGTGGCCCTGTTTGCACAGATGTTGAAGGCTTCATATACTCAGGTGAAGCTGTGTCTCTCTGCAGAACTACTTTGACGGGAAGCTGTCACCTCAAGGGAAGATGCCCTGGCTCGAGTACAACAATGAGCTGGCGTCAGGGTCTGAGTTCATTGTGGACTTCCTGGAGGAGAAGCTGGGCGTCAACCTCAACAAGAACCTCACCCCGCAGGAGAGAGCCGTGTCCCGAGCCGTCACCAAAATGGTAGAGGAGCACCTCTATTGGTAAGGCACAGCGAGGCCGTGCAGTTACTGGAATGCTGTTTATCCTATCCCAAACCATCAAGCTGCTTGTGCTTTTAAAGGCAAACTGCAAACAGTTTATCTGTAATTTGATTTGCCTGATGTGCAAGAGGGCAAATCTCTGCTTTTACTGACCTGAATATGTGTGTTTCCCTCTACATAGACACATTTAGATATGTTAACACTACCTTGAATAGCAAAGAGCCTGAACAGATCTCAGTGAAAATATAACACCACTAAAAAGATATTTTCTTTTGAAATTTAGTCTAATTTATGCAATTATACCTTCTAGTCTTCTGGTCCAGATTGATTCTCTCCATATCATCAATATTTATCAGTATTCTTATCAGCCATGGCTCACTGGTGAGTCACCAGTACCTCTGGGTAAGGAACAAGGAAACACTGCTGGGAAACATTTACCACTCCTCACACACCCAGAGAGAGACAAAGAGGGTATTCCATTATCTAAAAGCTCTATCCATCTTTCACTACCTACTACTCTACACACACACACACACACACACACACACGCACACACACACACACACACACACACATACGCTGATCTCACACTCTTTGATCTAGTGGCCTTTTCTTCCCCTGTAAATAAAGTCTAGACACACTCTTTTGAACTAAACTTACTCCTCACATTGAGATCTTGAGATCAGAGAACGTGAAGGAGTAAATTAAGATATGACGTGTAAGCCGAGGGGGAAATAGTTGTTGGATTGCACCGTTTGTCTGACATAAACAGATAATCCATAACATTTCTTCAAAGCCATAGAGGTCGTTCATGTAATCACATCCGCCTCCCTCCATTGCTGCCGTTTCCCTCTCCTCTTCCTTTCCCCCATGTGTCACGTTTAGACCCACATATAGGCTTATTGATTGAATTATTTATGTCAAGAAAGGGCAGTGTGGCGGCAGTCTGGCTTCATGTAGCTGAAGCCCCTCTAGGTTGATGCTGCTATAAAACCAAACAGGGAACTGAAGCAATAGCATTTGTCCTTAAAATATAAAACACACACACATAATTGGTTCTTCTGATTTATATTTTCCTTTGTTAACAAAAGAAAAGGGGATGAGATGATTTTTCTTCCCTAAAGAAATTATCTCACCTTCTAAATGGCCTAATTTTAGAAGGTGACTTTCACCAAAACAGTTGTTACAGCATGTTTACATATCACCCAAGGTACTGTAGCATTAATGCTATTACTCATTATAGTAATAGTGCAGTAGATCATTAAATTTGCTTAACTTTTTCTTTTGCCTAATTTGTTTGCTTAAGTTGATGCTGTGTTAGCTTTGCTGCATAACCTGAAAGTCTATAAAACTCATATATTGACTTATCATAGAGGTTTATTTGTTCCAGTCCAATATTTTTTTTGTTTTTTCCCTCTAACCGCACTGTCCTGTACCTCAGGATGCTTACACAGCAGCACTGAAACCAGCCTCAGTCACATGCTTCTGTTTCTAGCTGCCATACAGTCAGGCTCATGAGTCATAACCATGAGTGGGAAAAACCTAAATAGAAAGGATAGGGAAAAGGAAAATTATTGTCTGGAACCCATTCTCATTCCCCTTGAAGTGACTTATTTGATATTTTGGTCAACTTTGTTGCGACCGAACAGAGTGAGAAAATCTGGTATAACAGCTGCGAGCAGATGCTCTAGGGACTGCAGGTGATGTGACAGGAAGTGGTGTGTGTACCCCCCCCCCAGAAACAATCACCACCCCCACGTGAAAAGTCGGCCAGGTGCTTTTATCCAATTTCCTTCAAGCACTCCAGTCATCTGTAAAGTGATCCAGAAGACTGCAGGCAGGAGACGGACGGCGGCGTATCGCCTCATATCTTGTCTGACAGGTCACAACCAGCAGAATTACTACATGAGTCGGCCTTTCGTGCTGAGGTCGGACTGTAGATCCACAGAGGTGGTGTTACCAAGTGCAAGTATGTAAGGATATACTGTAGTGGCTTAATCTTGTTAGTTTCTTCACGCATGAGCAGAGTGGCTGAAAAAAACAGATCAGAGTCAACAGTGAATGCACCAAATATTAAAGACAGCGGCGCCTCGACTTACAGTGAAGAAAACAAGTATTTGAACACCCTGCTAATTTGCTATTTCTCCTACTTAGAAATCATGGAGGGGTCTGAAATTGTCATCATAGGTGCATGTCCACTGTGAGAGAGATAAACTAAAAAGAAAAATCCAGAAATCACAATGCATGATTTTTTAATGATTTATTTGTGTGATATAGCAGCAAATAAGTATTTGAACACCTGAGAAAATGAATGTTAATATTTGGTACAGTAGCCTTTGTTTGCTATTACAGAGGTCAAACGTTTCCTGTAGTTTTTCACCAGGTTTGCACATACTGCAGGAGGGATCCTGGCCCACTCCTCCACACAGATATTTTCTAGATCAGTCAGGTTTCTGGGCTGTCGCTGAGAAACATGGAGTTTGAGCTCCCTCAAAAGATTTTCGATTGGGTTCAGGTCTGGAGACTGGCTGGGCCATGCTAGAACCTTGATATGCTTCTTACGGAGCCAGTCCTTGGTTTTCCTGGCTGTGTGCTTTGGGTCGTTGTCGTGTTGGAAGACCCAGCCACGACCCATCTTCAATGCTCTGACTGAGGGAAGGAGGTTGTTCCCCAAAATCTCACAATACACGGCCCCAGTCATCCTCTCTTTAATGCAGTGCACTCGTCCTGTCCCATGTGCAGAAAAACACCCCCAAAGCATGATGCTACCACCCCCATGCTTCACAGTAGGGATGGTGTTCTTCAGATTGTACTCTTCATTCTTCTTCCTCCAAACACGCTTAGTGGAATTATGACCAAAAAGTTCTATTTTGGTCTCATCTGACCACAAAACTTTCTCCCATGACTCCTCTGTATCATCTAAATGGTCATATGCAAACTTAAGACGGGCCTTGACATGTGCTGATTTAAGCAGGGGAACCTTTCGTGCCATGCATGATTTCAAATCATGACGTCTTAGTGTATTACCTACAGTAACCTTGGAAACGTTGGTCCCAGTTCTTTTCAGGTCATTGACCAACTCCTGTCGTGTAGTTCCGGGCTGATTCCTCACCTTTCTTAGAATCATTGAGACCCCACGAGGTGATATCTTGCATGGGGCTCCACTCCGATTGAGATTGACCGTCATGTTTAGCTTCTTCCATTTTCTAATGATTGCTCCAACAGTGGACCTTTTTTCACCAAGCTGCTTGGCAATTGCTCCGTAGCCCTTTCCAGCCTTGTGGAGGTGTACAATTTTCTCTCTTGTGTCGTTGGACAGCTCTTTGGTCTTGGCCATGTTCCAAGTTAAAGTCTTGCTGATTGTATGGGGTGGACAGGTGTCTTTATGCAGCTAACAACTTCAAACAAGTGCATCTGATTAAGGATGATACATGGATGCAGGTGGACTTCTAATGGGCGGACTAACAGGTCCTTCAGGGTCAGAATTCTAGATGACATACAGGTGTTCAAATACTTATTTGCCACTATATCACATAAATAAATCATTAAAAAATCATGCATTATGATTTCTGGATTTTTCTTTTTAGTTTATCTCTCTCACAGTGGACATGCACCTGCGATGAAAATTTCAGACCCCTCCATGATTTCTAAGTGGGAGAAATAGCAAAATAGCAGGGTGTTCAAATACTTGTTTTCTTCACTGTATGTGCATTACTCGGGTGAAGCGAGGTAAAACTGTAAAGCCTTTTTATGGTTTCTTTTATTAAATCTATACCAGATGCAGGTGAATGCAATCAGAGTTACAGGGGGATTTGGAGGCTTTAAGTTGGTTTTGCTTGCACACAGAGACACGCGGGTCCTATCTGTCACCTGCTCTGTTCTACAGAGGGATTACTCTTTTGAACTGTCTCTTTTAAGCCGAACAAAATATCAAATAAGATTCAACTCTGTGCTTTTATTCAACCCAAACAAGATAATCTGAAACCTGCTGTTTCTCTCCACCTTGTGGCAAGAAGTATACGTTTTTGTTAACCAGTTAAAGTTTTTAAGTCAGTTTTATGATGTGTCCCCTTTAAATAATTCAATAATCATTAAGAGAACATTCTTATTTACAAAGATGCATTGCATAAGCATAGGTAAATATATTAATATCCACCGGCAGCACAACAAATGTAGAAATCTATGAGGAATGGGACACAGCATGAAATGTCATGCAACATCTGCAGCAGAATAGGAACAGAAACGAAGCTCTAAAAGCTCCTCTTTTAAATCTACATCCAAATTCCTAATAAAAATCAATGAGCCAGTGCTGGCTTCACCCCTCCCATTTTTTTGTCCCCTTTTTAAGTAATTAAAAATACTACTATACTAAATGTATTTTGTGTTTTCCATTATATGTAAAGGCTTTTCCAGCAGATAAATTCTGAAATTAAGGTTTTGGGACTCCTTTTTTTTTTTTTAATAATATCTCATTAAATTCCACTTGTTGAAAAGTTACCACTCCTTCCGCCGTGTTGGTTATGGGCCTTGTATGCGTCACCTTTTCTCCTCTAACCTCTTCCTGCATTAGCGGCAGGGCCAGACTCCAGGCGTGTCCTCATGTATATAACACAAGCTGACAGTTTTAAAAGGCTGAATTTATGATATTGTCTCTTGGCAGCAAACTGAAAACAGTGTAGCTGATGGATGGGCAGCAGCGGCGGAAGTGCGGTGCACTTTTATTGATTAGGAAGAGGGCAACTGCCATAGATATAAAGCCTTGTTGGTTACAGGCCACGGAGGCTGAACATCTGTCTAAGTAGATTCATCGTGACACAGCTGTACATCACTTCATGTTGGATTCATGACAGTCAGGTCACTTCGTCTGAGGAGTTGATCTTGGCATCCTGACATGATGTCTGTCTCCGAGCATTTCAACATATTTAAAGACCCCTTTAAAATATATTGTAATATGTACAATATTATAATACACAAAAAAGTTCATATTTCTCATTGAATCCTGATAAAAATTGTTTATTATTTATAATTCTTCCTCAGAGAAATCCAGAATGTATGAATTTGAAAATATTTTTTTAAGTTTGACTTGTGCAGACATGACATGTACTTCTCTGTAAATCTGTCAGTGTTAGTGCCCTGTAGACGTTGAGTTTCCACATCACATTTATGCAAGTTGCATAATGCTGAAGAGTTCAGTTCCAAATCTGCTGGTTCCAGCTTCTTAAATATGAGGATGTGATGCTCCCCTTGTCAATTTATTGTCATTGTCATCTAGATTCCAGATCTTCCTCATTTCCAGTCAACTCGTTCATTAAAAAAAAAGATCTTAATAATAAAAGTCCATTAGATACTAAGTGTTTGTTTGGAGTCATTCATAATAGGCTTTGGAAAAGCCAGCAGGGGAGACACATGACTCCAGGCTGCAGGTGTTGATCCGATTAAAAGAAACGAGCGGTGTAATGTTACAGCGCCTCGCTCTTTCAGGACGATAGCCTACTGTCAGTGGGTGGACAACCTGGAGGAAACCCAGAAGCTGCTGGCGATGAGCGGCCCTCTGAGTGACACGCTCAAGTGGCTGCTGAGCCACCTGAACGGCGGGATGGTGCGCAGGGAGATGTACGGCCACGGGATAGGACGCTTCTCTAAGGACGAGGTGTACGCCCTGATGGAGAAGGACATGAGGACGCTGGCCACCCTGCTGGGTAGGAGTGTGTCTGTGTATTGTGTGCATGTGTCATGTTTCCAAACCTTTGCCGTTAAAATGCATTCTGTTATTGATCACCCAAATGCCATCATATCACATCATGCCATAATTACCATATTCTTACCTTTTTGTATTTATGTTTTTTGTTTTCATTCATCAATAAAATATCAGCACACATATGGCAAAGTATGTCACAAGCAGGGTTTTTATTTTATTATATCATGCGTGGCATCTGATTTAAGAACAGTTACAAAGTCTGTGAGTTCTTTAGTTTTAGGAATTTAAACAAAGCTATTAAGTCCAACTTTTTTAGATCACCTTGCAGGGAATTTAATGCAGAGGCAGCAGCATAATGAAACGCCTTTTTCCCCAGTTCATTAGAAACATAAGGAACAGTCTGGGTGAAAAAGTCATCGGATCATAGGCTCCAAGTTTCCTAACAAGGTGAACACCGAGGTAGGATGGGATAGTTCCAAGTAGAGCAGATACAAGTCTAGCTGAGGATATACAAAGTGCAATGAAGGGTGAGATTCTTGCATCCAGTAACAAACCACAGTGCATAATGATAAACTGTATCTAAAGAACGTAAACTTTTGACATGCATATAAAAAAATATCATCATAATCAAACAGTGGAAGAAAGGTTGCTGACACAAGGAAAAGCTAGATCCATTCATAAAGTGAAAACCCAGTTTAGGAACTAAACGTATTTTATATGCAGAAATAACATATATTGCTAACTATATAATTCACCTGAATACTAGAATGTTGTCAGGGACGACATGATGAGAGGGACTTAACTTCACAATGTACAAATATATGTTATAAACATCAGTGGAAGAGTATTGTGTTTGTTCATTTAGTGATATGTGCTACGTCATGTTGGAGTTAAAGAGTCTAATAGCCGATGGAATAAATGACCTGTGGTAGCGTTCCTTCTGTAGCAGTCTGTCTGCTGTATATTGTAAATGTAAATACATATATGATAGTAGAATAAGGCAGAAACACAAAACAGCAGATCAAACCAGGATATGAGGTACAGTCATTTAAACAGTTAGTTTTTAGGATAAAAGGAAATAAACAAAGTTATGTTTTTATCATTTATTGGAATTGTCCCTGCAAAACTGTTGGCATTGGTAGAATGAGTTTAAATTTTCTTTATAAAAAACACTGTACTGCTTCACTTTTATTTTTCATATTCAAACTCATGCTGGTGGATATTTGTTGATGAGTTTAAACTTTTCTAGTACAGCAAATTTGTTTGCATGTGTGTGAAATATGAAGTATCAGCAAGTATGCACATTGATATACATAATATAAAATATCAATCAATATATCACAGCAGGTTTCTTCATAAGAAGACAATGTCGCAAAGATGTATTGGTACACATGTAGCCTATAGGCCAATATCAAGCAAATATTGTCTTTGTATAGACAGAAGTGAGTGGAAACAGGGATTTTGTCCTGTCTGTCAGACACATGGATACAATATCAGTGTTCAGAGGGAAACAGGCAGATGCTGCAAAAAGAAAAGTGCTGTGCATCGATCTGTTTGGGCCATTTCAACAGGCGATTACTCAATGAAAAATGGAAAGTCATTCCCAGAGTGAAAGCATCAATAGGCTCTGCAAACATTTGACACTTTCTCCTTTTCCAGAATGAAGTGCCGGAAGTGTGAATCTAAAATCAGCCGCTGCTGCCAGAAGTGCAGCTCTCCCAGACACAAAATGAAATTAGTTTATATTATAGAGTACATTCTCCAAAGAAAGCTTATTGATTGTAGTCGCTTTTTGTTTCAGGCCTGAAAAACCTCCAATATCAAGCACTAATACTTCAACTTTCTTTTCCATTTTTCTTCACTTTCTCTTCATTCATTAGCATTAAAAAATGGAAATGTTCAAGTGTTAGAGGGGATTTATCACTGTAGTTATCACACTGCTTTTTAACGTGTTTTATACCGATAAACTTATTAGCTTATTTCCATGTAGAAAGGAATGATGATTTCTCTTTATCAAAACTTCAATATTCTGTTTCGTCTGTGTCCTGTAGGAGATAAGAAGTACTTCATGGGTTCTAAGATGTCGACATTAGACGCCACAGTGTTTGGGCACCTGGCCCAGGCCATGTGGACTCTGCCTGGGACACGACCAGAGCAACTCATTAAAGGTTTGTTAAATAAATCAAACATTGATATTTCATCGGTTATTATCGAAATCATTTGATATATGTGCTTCTGTTCAGTGACTGAATGTAAAAAAGGGCATTTACTCGAGTACTATACTTAAGTACTATCTTGTAATTTGCATTTGTCACTACTTTATACTTCACTACATTTATTTAGCTTTAGTTACTTTACAGATTCAGTTTTTTTTTTGTTGAAGACTAAACCCAATGTTCTGTAAAATAAATTAAGTTGTAGTTCATGTTCCAGACATTTCAGTTGTTAGCAGTTCCTACAAGGAGACATTTGTCCTCTGGATTCTCACATGGTTTCTTTTATCAATGGTTTAAGGCCCAAATTTTTAAACTCCACATCAAAGCTCAGAATATTGTCTTAGATTCATCTAGTGACCCTAGGGAAGGGAATGACCCCTCGGTTGGGAACTGCAGGACGACATAACTGTATATGTAATCATTGGTTTTAACAGTCATAATAAATGTGACATGTCATGTTTACTTATAATGAGTAAATTTCGATAATAATACTTTTATTCTTATAGTATTTTTACCTGTTAGTAATGAGGTATTTTACATGAACGTATTGCTACTTCTAAGTAAAGGATCTGAATGCTTCACCACTGGAGCTGTTTTTCTCAGAGCTTAGTGTTTTCCCTGCTGCTGTGCACCAGGTGTAGTCCCCAGCTCCTGCACCAGGGGGCAGCGACAGTCTGCTGCAGAGCTGCTGACACAAGCTTTGATTGCTGCTTCCCTGTTTCTGACAGCTGAGACAGCCGAGAACACTCCAGTCTCTCATCTTTTCAGAGAGAGCCGAATCAAAGCTTGTTCCAGCTCATTCCCTGTTGTTGTGGTTTTTGTTGTTTTTGATGCATAATTCAATAGGAGAGTGAAAGGATAAACACGAGTACATTGATTGTGTGCCTGTGTATGAACCTGCTGCATCCTCACAGGGGAGCTCATCAACCTGGCCATGTTCTGCGAGCGGATGCGGAGGAAGTTCTGGCCCGAGTGGTTCGTGGAGGTGGAGGACGTGTATTACGACGGGGAGAGCGAGAGCAGCAGCAGCGGCGGCGGCGGCGCCTCCCCTACGGGCCTGCTGGACTTTGGCCTCTTCTCCAGGACTGACACCCTGGAGGACAGCGACGCCAGCAGCCACTCGGCCGGACACACGCACTCACACAGCCCCGAGTCCGAGCCCTCGCTCTTTGACTCGGACGTGGGCACGGGGTCTGACAATGATATTCAGCACAAGGAGGAGCTAATGCCAGACCTGGAGGTTTGACCTGAGACGGCTCGACAGATCGAGTCTGACCGGAGGCTGGAACAGCTGCTGCCCATCAGAACAGCCTGTCCAGACAGCTGAAGAAACTAATCCAGCTCCTCCACCTCCGATACCCCAGACGTCACCACTTCCTAATGGACAGAGTGGGTATTTATCTGCAGAGCTGACTGAATCTTCTAAATTCACATGCTGCTGTACGGATCGTCCCCTCCCGTAACGTCAGAACTGTCCCGGCGGCAGTTTCTCTTTGCCTTATTTGTCTCGTCCTAAAACACAGAAGAGAGCGCGTGAAGGGGTTAACGGAGAGGAAAGATCTCAGAGATGGGAGAGCGTTGCAGACAAGACAGGTGGCACTTCACTTGCTATTAAACGATGCAACTAATCACCGCTCTGCCATGAGTCTTAACGCACAAACCCGCTCAAACAGGTGGAGATCGATCATGTGGCTAAAAGGAACAGCTGCCATACCTCAGCTGTTAACTATCCCTGTGCTAAAGAGGAAACACAGCTGATATTGAGTGCCAGTCCATAGCCCCAGATTGATACTCATGTTTTTCCTTAATGCTACTGTATGTGGAAAGGATCTAATATGTTAAAAAAAAAGTGTATGTCTCCATCATACTGCAACCTCTGTCATAACAGGATTCTGTGGAGTAAGAAGTCAGGAGGAAGGATGAGCAGATTTGTGCCTGTTTTGTTAACCAGCTTCTTTATTTTATCTCTATTAGGTAGACATTTTAAATTAATTTTCTTGTCAGGAAAGTTTGATCTTTTGGTCATTAGAGTGCTCTCAGTGTGATTGAGGCTGCAGTTCTGGTCTTTGGCCACCAGATGGAGTTAGGAGACAGCCTCATCAGTCTGTAGCATCAAGGACATTCCACCCTGAGAACCTGCAGACGCCAAACGCTGCAGATTATTCCTCTGTCCGAGCTAAACTTTAATATTCTGGTTTCCATTCGTAGGCAGCATGTCTCATGCACAGTTAGCAACGAAACCGTGTTTAGTGTGTGATATGCAAACTTGCATAGTGCATCTGAGGTACCAATCAGCCTGAAGTGCTCAGCCTAAAGGAACAGGATGAATAGAGGAAAAGTTTGCTTTAGTTTCCAACAGAATTTAACATGAGTGCCACTTTATTTTTTTTCTTTCTATGTGATATTAAGTGTCAAATATAGATATATATTTTTTGTTAGCCTTTCTTGTTTTATTGCTCTCCAGGAGAGACATTATTTTGCACTAGTGGAAATTAATTTTCACCTTATTTCATCAATTTGCTGTGGAGGTTTATATGTGGAGAACAGGCATCGAATCAAATGGGAAACGTGTGGTGCAGGACTCGGGGTGTTCTGACAGTGATTGTGCTGCGAGGGGGACTGTGCTGCTTGTGTTGGCTGTGTATACGTGAATGTTACCGGGTGTGAATGTCATCAACGAAGCAGTTGATGAAAAAGTCTACGTGGAGTCGGTCAGAATACCAAATCAAACGGGACTGAACGTCGCCAGTTTCAAAAAAAAAAGAAAAAAAAAAGTGGACCAAATGTCAGAGGGAATGTTCGCATTTGTTTGTCACAATAAAAGCTCGGTGGAAGCGCTTGCAATAGGATGGCTGTAAAAAGATTGTGGTGCATATAGAGTAGATGTAATCTAAGTTAAAGGGTCGGTTTACCTGAATTACACAAACATATTTTCCCTCCTATCTTGTGCAGGTAGTTTTAATTGGTCAGGGTTTGAAATGTCTGTCTCTGAAATTTTTAATTTTGAATTTAGATTTGCTGAGGTTAATGTCACACACTGAATTTTGAATTTGAATAAATCTTTCATATTAAATACAATTTTCCATTCATCAGACAGTAGTTTGAATTTCAAATAAAAATGACACACTTCAGTGCTTTTTCAAACTAACAAGGGTTCTGGTTCTGGTATGAGATGTCGCTGTTGAATTATTTAAAGCTGCCATAATCAGTATTTTTTATATTAGCAATGGATCAAATCACGAAGACATTAACACCCAACCCTGCATTTTTTGTGGCACTTTCTTTGTTTTAGTTTCACCACTACCCTTGGTGTCATTTTCATATGCAGCAGGTAGCTTTTTACAAAACTAAAAGTGGCAAAAAAATAAACTAGAACCTGCTCCATACCAACAAAGTTTTCCAGCGAGCTAAGTAGCCAGTACTTTGTCTAGTGGTCAGAAAACAAGATGCAACTGCTGCATTTGTGAGTAAGCAGCATGTCACATAAACTTAAAGGTGCAGTGTGTAGCTTTTCTGGAGGTATTTAGTGATGGGGTTGCACGATCATAGCACTACAAGCATGTAGGAGAACCTACAGTGGCCATAAAGAAAATGCAAAATGCAAGATGCTCCTCATCTTTTTTTTTTTTAAGCTGTGTATTTAATGCTGTGAGAACCACAAACAAAATTGAAAGCTTAGAGACAGATTTTTCAAAAAACAGTCACATAAAACCAAAATGATCTGCATGGTCACATGCATTAAATGGAAGGATAATGGTGAACAGGTCCTTTAATGTTTGAAGCCTGGATGGGTGAGATGGTGACAGGAAGCCAGAGTCTGATCAGTTCTCTGGACTGAAACAACCTTTTTCTTCCATCATGTCATCCTGTGGATATTCACCCCTGGCCTGGGTCGTGTGCTTTTCAGTCACCTCATCCAGTCTGGACATTGTCATATACAGTTGGACTGATTTTAATCAAGCCATATTAAAACTAGATGTCTTGTTATTGGAACCATGTCATAGCATTACTGCTGGGGTAATGTACATATTGTATGTGTGACAAAGTGTACCATAATGTATGTAGAGCAGGCTTACTGATCAAACTACCTATGGACATGTAGTCATAAACTGGAGCGACTGGGTGATTTCAATAAAGAATAGCTGTGACAATTTTAAACAACTTGATGACTTTAATTTGCTTCAATATCATAATAATAATATATTATTATAATAATATGTGTCTCTGGGTTAATAAAAGGGGGTTTGATGCCATGATGCCACTTTATTGAGCTTTATTAGTAATAATAATAGCCAGCAGATTGTGCAGTGTTGTCATATGTCATATGTCTGATTGTATTTCATGTCTGAGGTTGTGTGTTTTCAATCAGACTAACAAGTTGCGACCATTCAGGTACGGACGGGGGGGCTAATTAAGACTCTGCCAGCCACTGGAGGCCAGACAGGAGGAGAGAAAAGGATGAGCAGAGCTGGAAGAGGTAAAGTAGGAGGCGGTGTTGAGGAGAAAGTTGAGCCAGAGGTGAAGAAGGAAAACAAAAAAAAATGTGGAGGTGGGATGGGCGAGGAAAGGAGCAGGTGGTGGAGAGGAGAGAAGAGGTGAAGAGGCCAGGATTGAGGAGTGAAGGGATAGCGGGAAGTCTCTCGGGGGGGAGGAGGAGGGGGGGAGACAAAAGGGGCACCAGGAGTTTTTTGGAGGGGAGAGATGGAGGGTTCAACTATAGGAGGAGGAGGCTGCAGAAGCATTAGGAAGGAAGTGGGTGGGGAGGAGAAAAAGGTACAGAGAAGAAAGGCAGGAGGAGGAAACAGAGGAGGTGGCTTGGCCCTGGGCCCGGGGAGAAGAAGTGAGGGCCACGGATCAGGAACCAGGCTCCCGGGGGAAGGAGCAGGTGCAGGCTGCGAGCGAGGCCTTTGGGCCTGAAGGGGCTGCCAGAGCTTAAAACAATCTGCACTGCTCCTTTTTTAATTTGGCTCTCTTAACAGCCCGCCCTCCACACTGACTGCCTCTCTCTCTCTCTCTCTGTCTCTCTCTCTCTCTCTGTCTCTCTCTCTCTCTCTGTCTCTCTCTATGCTTAACAGATCAGCGATCCACAAAGAGGGGTAAACACACACAGAGCAAAATTAAAATCGGAACTCCCCTGGCACGGCAAAACAAATTAGAGCAAACAAATTACAGCGAGTCAACACACAAACAGTGGAGCATCTGTGGCTCTCTGGACTACTGGAGCCGGTGGCTACCTCCCACACCGCCACCGCCACCACCTACAGTACATGTGCACAATAAACTCTGTGTCAATCCCACACGCTAAGACATATTCCTCTTCAAATCACTGTGAGCGACATGCACAAGTTTCTATGTTTTTTCATTCCTTGGATGCATATATAAGTTTCCACAATCTCAGTTCTGAAGAAGATGACAAACAGGTTGTAAAATCTACACTAACAACACTGTAGCCTAATTTGACTTCATCTACAGTATAATTTATGACATTTTAATAATCATTTAATATGTATTAAATAAAAATGTTTTATTGTACATACAAACTGTATCCACACAACAAGCACAGTAGGTCAACGTCCACCAGGACATTGGTCTGTAAACTGTGAAGAAAAATTAAACTACAGGTTGTGTAATAATCTCATGATCCTTTAATGGTTAGTAAGAGCAACGTCAAATGTAAATCACAACATCTGATCACAATATAACTTGATTATGATTTGACTGAATTTTGCATTTCATGTTTCTTTATGGTACAGGTTGTCCGTTCTTTCTTTTTTCTACTGTATGTGTGCGTGAGCTCGGCCGGTCATGAGTGGCCCACTCCCTCGGCCCCGTGGCCCCTCTGGCCCTCTGGCAGTGGCTGTGGCCTGTCCATCTGCCTCCCACTGTCTGCGTCTAGTGGGAAGGGGGCCATGGCAGACCCCCCCCCCCCCCCCCCCCCCCCCCACCCGCACCTCTATCAGACCTCCTCCCAGCCCCCAGGCCAGCTGCTCAGGCCCCAGAATGTGCACAGCGCTGCCAGGTGGGCCCCAGGACGCGCGGTTACACGGAGGAGCAACACAAGCACACACTCACAATACCAACACATATGCTCGGTAAGCCTCTTTACAAATGGAAGCCCTGCAATACACACGCTTACAGGGGTGGTCATGCCACACACACACACACACACACACACACACACATCAGGCATGTCTGCCAGCCCTTTAACTCGCAGCCTTTGCAGGCTCAGGTGTTTCCCACAGCTCCTTATAATGGTCCGAGTTCACAGGGGTGGGACACCAACAGGTGGCGCTGTTTTCTTTACGAATTACAGCTTTATTTGTTCGTTGGCATGTAGAAGCTTCCAGACTTTTGCTCATTTGCAGGACAGGAGCCTGCCTGTGGGTGTGAATACAAGTGCGCATGTGTTCCGGGATGCTTTCTTTTTTCCTGCTGGACAAAGACCATCACCTGCTTTTCCCCTCATACTTTGCAGTATTTTTGACTTTTGATACAGTGAGTAGAACAAAATTAAATCTAAAGGGGATCAACAGTTGTTGAACAGAATTTAAATATTTTTACCTTTGTGACAAAGTTTGCTTTTTTCATGTACGTATTAGCAAAAACACAGACAATATCTCCAATTCAAGTCCTTGTACATGCTTTTACAACACCTAGAGGTTGAAAACATTCTTAAAGGTTTAATGATTTGACATCTGTACTTGTTCTGATGTGTTGTCACCAATATAAGCCTGAGACAACATCAAAATCCTCTTTCAGACTCAGACAAAAAATATTTAAATGGATTTGCTCCTGCCTTTATCTCCAGTTGTATTACTCCGTATTCATATCACTTAGATCCTGGGTATTTAATAGTTCCTAGATTTTTTTAATTGATGGGGACCGAACCTTTGCTCATTAATATTCTTGATGAATCAGTTTGAGACTTAGTTGGGACCGTTATATCTGTCCTTAAAATGCTTTTTTTCCCCTCTATGCAATGATCACATGTGGTTCGGCAAACATTGAACAGTTTTCCACTGCGATATAGTTACCTAAAGTCTATAAAGTCTAAAGTTATCTTTTTTTTTTTTTTTTTTTTTAAATTGGCAGGTCTCATGCATCTAAGAAATAAATCAACACATAAAACTATTGTTTCTACACTTCTACAGTTTTATTTTATACAGCAAAAAACAAACGTAACTCTTTGGAGATGTGCTCTGTATATAACCAGATGTCGAAGTGTGTCTCCGCAACTTGATTTCCGAACTTCAGAAAACGTTTTCCTTGTCACCACAGTATCCTGATGCTGTGGTGTGCTGTAGCAGAGAGACAGAGACACCGCCATGGACCAGACCCTATCATGGCTCCCCTTCTGTCAAGCCATTATCTCCCTCCCTGTGCTCCTCTTCCCTTTTCTCCGTCTTCCCTTCCCTCGCCTTCCCCTGGATGTTATCTCCAGCCGCTTATGCCCTAATACCCCAATTGTTGTACTCTAAAAACAATAATTAGCAATCCCAAACGAGACTGAGGGCGAATTTAACAGCTTTCTTCTGATGTCTTTCACCCCCCCCTCTCCTTTTTTCTCTTTATCTCACCCTCCTTTTTTTTATAAGAGCAAAGAGAGGTGGCGGGGGGGTTTGGGGAGGTGTTGGCAAAGCCTCTTTAAACTCTCTGGTATTATGGAGGATTATTTTGTGCCGAGATCCTGGCTTGTGTGTCTGCCCCCCCCTCCGCCACCCCTCCTCTTCTTTCTCTTCCTGGTTGTGGCAGACACGCTAGGTAAACAGTTTGTGTCACACTTGATTGCGTTTGAGAAATTAAAAAACAGGAATGACAATGGGCCAGGGCTGCGGATGAGGACTGGCGGGACACTGACACCATAAGACCCTGGCTCTTTGGGGACCCCGGCGCGTTGTGTGACAGAGCGGCCCTCGCAGCCACAACAATACCAGACCTCGTCCTTCAGAGAACACTCCTCGCTCGCAGTCTCTGGGTCTATCTGCACTGGGCCATCTGCTCTCCCTCGCTCCTCTTCCTCCTCCTCCTCCTCCTCCTCCTCTATCATCTCCTTGACTCCTTTTGGAAAGACGGTGTGTTTGACTCAGGCTCAATTATTCAAGTGTTTACAAGCAGAAACACTCTGCCAGGTTGGAGGTGTGTGTGTGTGTGTGTGTGTGTGTGTGTGTGTGTGTGTGTGTTTGTGTGTGTGTGTGTGTGTGTGTGTGTGTGTTTTCTAGACATTATGCCCCTTGTGATTCACATACAGTCTGTGTCTATACACACAGGCAGAGAGAAAACATCTGGGCCTGTCACCGATATCAGTGAAAAATGTTATAAAACGGCCAACCTTTTATAGTTTACAACGAGTAAAGTTCAGATGAGGAGAATGTTGCTAAAAACTCTAAATGTAATTCCTCTCTGTCTTTGTTGAGAAGTAAATCCGTAGAAGGTGTGTGGCTGAAATGCATCAATCTCTTTCCGTGCTGAGGATGAAGCTGGTGCAGTTAGGAGCCAGCTCCATAGAGGGCAGTGTTATACTACAAAAAAAAATAAAATAAAAAACTGACACCAGATTTTATGATTTCATGGTAAACACTGGAGAGGGTCAACTAACAGTGTTCAGTAGTCAGTATATTATCATTTCTGCAGTGTTTGTCGGTGATGATCATAGCTTTATAAAGGCAGAATGTGCAGGATTTCTCTAAAACAACACATACAGGACATCCCCAATGAGAGAAGTAGAAAATGCACGCAGAGGACAGGGTCTCTGGACAGAAACACACATAAGTGATGACTGACAGGGATTTCATTTGTTTAATTTCTAATTATTATTATTTTGTGATCAAAATGGTTTTTATTTTCAAAAATGGGTGGACATTACAAACATGTTTAAAGACAAGAAATTCTGATTGAGAAATAAAACACGAAATGAACATGAATGGATTAAACAACATAGGAGCTTTTATGCATATTAGGCTGGTATCAAGTGTTCTTTAGGTTGTTGTTTCTAGACTGAGTAATTAATCTAGAAAAGGAAGTAGTCCAGTCTTCCACAGTCCTAGGTCAAGCCTTATTAAGTCTTGCATTTGTATGTTCTAGATTTATATGTACAGAAGGATTTCATATATATATTTTTAAATTGTGTTCTTTACAGAGGTAAACCCAGCAAACACCATTTTATACTGAATTTGCTTCAGAGTGGTATCAGAATACTAGGGAGACAGAAAGCAGGATTAGGTTCATATATAACATTCAGCAAGTCAGATAGAGAAGAGATTTTAGTTTTTTTTTTCAAGGAAATCCTGCATACTCTGCCTTTAAAATGATCCTGTGCTGAATTAAAGGCTGCTGAGCTGATTCAATACAACATTATAAATGCAGACATTTCAATCTTTTTTTTTTCTTGATGTGTATATTTGTGTATGTTGCCAGGTTTTCTGTGTCGTCGTAATGTCACAACTTTACGGTCACCACTCACCCGTCATTCAGAGCCACTTAAAGCAGCCAATCAGAGGAGAGGCTCATTAATGTTAATGAGTCAGACACTAAACACCTCGTTCTTCCTCGAGCTCCAGAGAGAAGCTTGAGAGAGGAAATAACCTTTACTGAGGTGATATTTAAAACTACAAATAATTCATACTTCAAACTACAAATACGTCTTGTCAGAGGTGTCAAAACTTCACACAAACCTGGGGAAAGTGAACAATATGGGCCTTTTAACGGTAGTATGGATATGACAGTTGCAGGGAGCTGAAGAGCAGTTTATGTCAGGCTCAGAGACCCGTGCCCGCTTTATTCTCTTTAGTTTTACTTTGCGTGAAAGCAAATTTGCTTTTGGCCCGGCTAGAGCGAGAGACTAGCCTAAAGCCAAACATGGGCACGAACCCATTCATCACCGGGGGCTCTCTTGCCTTTGTTTGCATTCTCCCCGTGTTACAATCAATCATGTTTAATTCAATAGGCCTCACTTTTTTCTGAATCAAATCTGGAGTTTTGGATAAGAGTTTGTGTTTACTTGTGCAGCACCTTGGCTCGTGATTATTTGCATTTGAAAATTTCGCAGGAGTAAAAAGCTGACACAGGTTCCACCCAAACTGTCACACGTCGTGCTTCTGTCAGGGGACCAACTTGCACCGGCCTGCCTGCAGCTCGCAGGCCTTCCCTAATCTGTTGTTAGACTGTCACCGCGAGGAGCACAACCAACCCCACGGAGACGCCACCGAAATTCATTAATCTAATTAAATATGTCGTATTGCCCAAATGAGACGCTGGTATGGCTTTGCTGCAGGATAAGTGCAAAGTAAGGCTGGGTCCCACAAGAGTAGCATACAGCCGGCGTGCGCTAACGCTACTGCGCTTCATTACACTCTTAATTACCTATTGTTTCTAACTAGTTGGTGGCGTTTTAATGAGAATCTACAGGCAGTTAAATGTAATCTAAATTTTCTAATCTACTGGTCCATTACCAAGGAGTCAAAATGTTATTGGTTTTGTGAGTAATCAGACTTTTAAATGGTGCTGATATCACTCCCGGAGGGCAAGGAGTTGGTTTCGACTGTGTAATTGAATTCTGTTTTTTTTCCCTCCTCTACTTCTTCTTCCTCCTCTTCCTTTCAGAGAGCTGAGAGGAAGAGTTTTCTGTTGCGGCTGATCGCTCGGGTCGGGGTGCATGTCTTCGGTTCCAGTTGGATCACAAGGTTTTTCTGCTCACGGGTCACCATGGCGACCCCTTCAAGGAAGGGTGTGTGTGTGTGTTTCTCTGCACAGAGTATGTGTGTATGTGTTTTTTTTAGAATATGAATATGTATGCATGCAAGCATTTTTTGTGTGCATGTGTGTGTGTGTTTGTGTGTGTGTTTATGTATGTGTTTGTGCCCCAGACAGCCTCGGTGCTCTGCTGTGCTGTCACCTGCAGCCAGATAAGCCAAAGGATTTATCACCCAGTGAATTGCCTTTGAGTGGTGGATAAAATGGCTCCAATACATTCTCATATGAAAACGCTGCGAGGTTAATGAGAGCCAAATTCACAGAGGGCTAAATCTATTAGGTTTTCATGGATGGAATCAATCAACATGCACCACACCGGCTGATTTGTCATATTGAAGCATTGCCCGTTTGAATTCCAAAACACAATCCACCTCACGGAATGATTCACTTTGATTTTGATTGCCTCTTCATCAAGAAGATGACAGCTATGAACCAATTTTCTTTTCTATCATGTTACACACTTATTAGCTCCGGCTGTCCTTGGCAGACGACTGATTCTCTCCCTTTATAGAGCTACAGTCGGATTTCCCTCAGTCAGTCTCTTCAAACAATCACAATGTATTCCTTGTATTCTTTTTAAAATCAAATTATTTTTTCACCATTTCCATTTGCATAAAGGATTATCCCCTCACTAAATAAATTCTCTTAGAGATATGCTCATATATGTTCTCGCGTTGGCCAGATATTATGAGTTGTTGCTTATAGTGTCCATACATCTCCACATTCCCAATGGTTCCGTGTTGATGTTGTTAAATATGCTTTTTTGTTGTTTTCCTTGCCGAGAATTAGGCGAGAAGATCAATACTACTCATCCTCTGTACGGTAAATGTAAAACACATCCAGCAGCCGGTCTTCTTATCTTAGCATGAAGACTAGAAATTCACACGACTCGTATCCCATGTGTCTAACCCATACATGGTTTTACGGAGGGCTTCGCGCTATTTCTTGGCCGGACGCGGTAACTTCCTGGAGTTTCCGCCGGTTGCCTGGCAACCTCCCTGCAACATCAAAACTACAGGAAAATATTGTGTAAACAGGCAATGACTTGATGTTTCTTTTATTTACAGATTACACAAACAAAATACAAATATATATATATATATATATATATATATATATATATTATATATAAGTAAGTGTTTGGTTGTTTTCAGGCAGAGCTAAGCAGCTTCTAGTAGTAGCTTCATATTCATATACAGATCAATCTTCTCATCTTTATCTCATCAAGAAACCAAATACATCTCAATATGTCAGTTATTCCAAACATATTATTAAGTTACCATGCTTATGAGTATCACTCTAGAAATGTCCTGTTTAGATGCTAAATTGCACTGATGATGAGTATTTTTGTATCTAGTGATTCTGCTGAGAGTTCATTATTGTCTGGTGGTGTGCTGCTACTGGAGTTAATACTGTTTTTTTTTATCCAGCAGCTGAGGTCTCATCTGGATTTTTCTGATCTGTCTTCTATAGCTCTCTTTGGTTGGCCCCGTGTACAGTATGAGAGAGCTGCCGTTGCTTTCTTCTCTCCTGCATGGACGCTGTGAGGCTCCGCGAGAGAAAATGTCTAATCATTGCGGCGGAAATAAAAAACCCAGAAAGACGCATTTGTCTTGGGAGGCTTGTACCTTTTCTCTCTGCGCGGTGATGGATGACAACCTTGGTGTTGAGTGTGTGTGTTTGTCTATCGCAGCGGTGCAAAGTGACCAGGGACAGGCGCCAACAGAAAAAGGCCCTGTCCTCCAACTAATGAGCAGCATTATTCAAATGGAGTCTTTGTTGTCAGCGCACGGCGCTCTGGTCCACACTCCGCTGTCATAGGCAGCGCCGCCTGATGCACCACTTCCTCATTTTGATGCTCTATCTGTTTATCGCTTATTGAAATGCATGTTGGAAAATAAGGCACCTTCAAACTGATGGTAGGTTCAGATTTTGCTTGCTATCCTCCATGTGCAGCATCCTGCAGGTGATCGTCTAATTAATATTAATACTCCTGTCTTCTAAACAACAAAAACAAAAAAAAAACAAAAAATGAACCATTTTGTTGCACTGTAGCCTCAAAGGAGTCGGATGAAAGCTGCTGCTTTGGAGGATTACCCTCTGTGCTGCCAATACATGGTGTCAGCACAGGATCAAACAGTAGGTGGGCACTGAGCAAAAGGCACAAAAAGACAGCAAACCTAAAATGTCAACAAATAGAGGAATATCACCTAGTTTGTCTATCACACTATGGAGTCGCATGAAAAAAATAAAAAAAAACCCGAGAGGTGCTTTCAAGGCTTGTGCCAGCTGACAGGAGGAGCAGGAGAATAAAGGAGAAGGTAAAAAAAAAGGCAGGATTCGAAGGAGAAAGATCGGCCTTTCTACAAAGAAGGATGGGGAGGGGGAAGAAAAGAAGGCCGGGTGTTGGAGGAAGCTCCTCCGACCGAGCCCATCTCCAGCTGTCACAAATCATTTCTGCTCGGGAAGTGAGGGGAGGCGAAATGTCAAAATATTTGAATAAATTCCACAGAAGCCTGTTGAGAGTGGGGTGGTGCGGTGAGAGGGGCATTGTTGGCGCCAATGGGGTGGAGAGGGGATGAGAAGGTTGGGGAATATAAAGGCGAGCTGGGGGGGTGGTAGTGGAGGGGGGCTTGCATGTGAAATAGCCTTCACAGGCCTCAGGAGGAGCACGAGCTAAATGGAAATCAAAGGTTTGGCTACTGCAGTGATATTTTGGCTCATTTTAAACAATTTCCTCTCTTGGCTTAGATTACTGATAATGACACTGACAACACCCACTCACTGCTCCTGTTTACTGCATCCTCCCCGTTCTTTACAGACAGGATGTGATCTGAGTCTGTATGTGGGCTGTATGTTCACTATATACTGTGCATATGGCTGATGTGCAGTCATACATATAGTAGGGTTTGCTTGGCTCTTGAACTCAATGCTAAACACAGTCTCATCATTAAATCCTGCATATTTTCTCAGAGGTTCTCAAATATATGTGAATTGACCTCAATAATAATGACACGTTTCATGGAATATTTACATTATTCTTGTTGTATTGTTAATGCATTTGGACATAATGCATGTATTTGCAGTATTCTATTTCTACATGTAATTAAAGCTGCAAATGTGTCAAGTTATCTACTTTTCATTTAGTGTTTATTTGATAGGAACAGATACAATATATGTAGAAAATTGCATGGTAATTATCTAATGCAATGCCTCACAGCATTTATAGCTTCTGTTAATTTCCATTGCCCGCCCCTAGCATTGTGATGTACAGTATATTTGATAACGCTTCTACAATATGACGCAGAGGGTAAAGTTTCAGTAGTGGTGTATCATAGTCTGTGCTGCTTGGCTCTGGGTATGCTGCTATCTGCTGTCTATCCTCATAAGCAGCAGAGAAAAGAGGAATTGTTCAACCCTACAACTCTGTAGGGGAGCAGCTTGTTGTGAGGCTTGTCGTTTCAAATGAGGGCGCATGACTGTGTCGGCTGTGTGCTGCTTGGCCGTCGAGACCGCCGTAATCCTGCAGTGTGCTGACTCCTACACAGAAGTTAGGGGTTGAAAAAGGTGTCTCACTAGTTTCTCAGCTACTGCATCAGAGAGGTTTTCCTCTTTGTCTGTCGGTGACTGACAAGCAAGTTAGGATTGTGACTCAGCGGAAGAATTCACAAGACTTCTTGGACTGAATTGAATGCAGGACACGTTTGCCTAGTATTTACCCATTTATTTGCAGGTGATCCAGCTTGGTTGAAGAGACTTCAGGATTTAATCGTAAAAAAAAATATGATCAAAACAGACCACCGTGTGTAACTCTGAGAAGTTATTTACCTACATGAAATGGCATGAAAAGTATCCTTCGCTGCTTCTATAAAAGGCTTGGTTTTCTTGAAAGTGACATCTGCTTGTCACTTCTCCTTCACCTATCACTGCAACTGCATCAGATCATGTGCCTACAAATGACATTCATATAGGCTGCTCATGCAATATGATGTATAATGTATAATAAACAATATAATAAATTATATACTATAATCTTTCTTAACCAAAGAGAAGGCGTATTGTGCCTTTTAGACAGCTTCACCGTCCCTCCCTACAGCTCTATGTGGTACAAGAATACATCACTTTGAAACCTTTTTTTAACTGCACCAAAACAAATTAGTAGCATTTAAATGTAATGTTATCACTTTGTGATAAACAACCCCATTAAAAAGCAGTTTAAGCAGGTGTAACTACATTTTTTTGTTTAAGGTTAATAAATCATCTACTAATGTTTTGTAGAATAGTTATAAGCCATTAGTAAGAACAAGTTTTAGGTTACTAGGTTGTGTTTCGGACTCTTTAATAAAAAAGGGTATCTGCTGACTTATTGGAAAGTTATTACAAAGTCACAAGAGCAAAAAAACATCAAGCCAACAGTTTCAATGTCTATAAGTCATTAATAATGAGTTGTGAATTTTCAGTTCTCTAAGGTAAGTCATGATGCAGTCACATTGCGGAAAAGCAATAAAATCAGATTTACAGTTTTAAGAATGGACGTCCTCCATTTTTTTTTTTAATTGTTGCTATTGCCAGGTAGAACTTGCAAAATGACGACCTTCAAAATAACAAAGGAAGACTCCAGACTGTGACTTTCATCCTGTCACTGTAGTGAATCAAATACTATATTATGTCAAAACAGTTTGTCCATTGATTGACTAGCAGAAATAATTTAATTACTATCCGCATAGTTGCTGAAGAAATGAAAAGACGTCCAGTGACTTTCAGATCGGAGCGTGCGTCATGAGCATAGTTAATTTTGGGTAAAGGCAAAGGTTGTGACATTTTTAAGCTTATATATTGTTTGTTGTGTTTTACCCTGCAGGTCTGAACTGAAGCCAACATCATCATGAGCGAATGTTTAGTTTTGCTTAATTTGCCCCTGCCTACCTATGAATATTTATCAAGCAAGGTGAAGAGTGAATTAAGGACAGGTTCTGGTGATAAAGGTCTGATGATGCTTGTTTGTTCAAAGTCTCTGAATGCATGTTTTCTATCAGACTGTGTGCATCTATTCTCTTTGTTCAGATGATCCCCGGGGTGCATTAGAAGTCGCAGGGTCAGTGTCTCCTCTGTTTGCCTCTGAACTCACTAACACTGTATTTAATTAGGCCTCTAATCAGCCACTAAACACACAATAAAATGAGACAATCTGTATCTGTTTACCTCACTCTCTGCTCCCTAACACACATACACACACATACTGCATATTTGCATGTATACTTGGTAAAATAAAAATCATTTATCAGGGAGAAAGATCAAGGTCATGACTCCTCTTCACACCCGATTCCCTGAAACCAATTAAACTGTCGGTCGGTGAAGTTCAGTTGGAGGACATGCACTGGAAAACAATAGCAGATGACAGCTTCTCCCCGCTATCTCTGGCTGCGTATTCTTGCAGCAGTAATTATATTTGCAGATTCATGTCATTAACACTGAAAAGAAGGAGAAGTTTTTGCAATCATTTGGAAATGTACAAAATGCTCTGTGAGATGGCGTTATCAGGATATGGAAACATAGTCAGATGTCAAGCTGGAGGTCAGACCTATGTGACGACTCAAATGGTGAATAGATGTAACATGAAATGTGAAACTCAATCAAGTAGACTTTCATGAATTCTTGTTTGACTGTATCCGCATGCTCCAGTTGAGCATTTACTAACTGTATGGAAATATAATGAAATGCTTTATACACACTTTACACACTATAGTGTATATTTACATATATTTGATTTAGAACTGCTGTGACATTTTCTATATATGCTGTATAAAGAGGAAAAGTATTTATATACTCCATTAATAAATACAATACACATCAAAACACAATCAATTTAATAATGTTTTATTATATTTCAGCATATTTAGCCTCTGTGCAACCATCACGCATAGTTTAGAACACACTATATCACAATATAATTAGTATATAAACAGGTTTATGGACATTCTTAATTTCAGCTTATTAAAGTTTATTTTACATAATCACTACAACACATCTGTATAACATATTTGCATTAAAACCATTAGGGCATGATTTAATCTTTTAATAAATACTACTTGACTTTCATAAAAGGCCACAAGTATGTACAAGAGCAAAAAGCACCACAAAAAAACAAATTAGTGGACCTTCAGTTAAGAATTTTTTTTTTATATTTCCAAGGTGAGCAATTAACTATCAGACTCTTCATTAATCCTATATACATTATATAGAGAGAGGTTTACATATAAACTTAAATATATGAACAATAAACAAAAGCCCTCTACCAGACTGTAACACTCCATTTATGCACATTCCTAAACACTTGAACTTAAACTAAATTATAGTGTGCATTAAATGTATCTGTTGTTTATACTAAATAGGTTCAATTATAGCAGAGTCATTTTCTTTATTGACTTTTTGACTTTGACATACTTTCCTTCACAACAAAACTGCCACATATATCCTCATTTCCGTAGTATGATTATTCACTGTTGTGCTTTTATATTCGCACTCAGCCCTGTCACCCACAGTGACTGATTAACAGCAAAGTAAATCTTTACCTGGGAACAACAGTAGTGCTCTACAGCCTCTGTGCCAATGCTACTCTTGTTGTCAATCTTTTGCAGTCCTGTTAGCGCCAGGTACTTCATGTTTTAACTGCCTATGCGGGGTTTGCACTGCTGACATGCCAAAATGCATAAAACATGTTAGACTGTTGATATATTTAAATGCATGTGAATAATAAATGCCCTGCCACCTGGATGTCATGTTTATAATGGCACTGACCACGGGCCTGTCTGAAGTAAGTTATGCTACACTATAACATATGAAGATCCATTTATAAATCACACGACTGTACAACTCCTCAGTGTGCTGTAAAGTTAGTCCCACAATGCATAATCTAGGACAATACCATATGATGCATAGCTGTATAACTGATGTTTTTTTCTCCCTTGGAAATACATTAAAATAGGGGGTTAGCTACAGTGCAAGGCTGCCTATCACTGCCTCAATCTAAACAAGGATAGGCAGGCTCGCCTGGATATTCTCAGAGCCTCAGGAGATGTTTCCCCATGTGGGTTGTATATGCTGCAGCTGGAACAAAAGCACACTTACAGTATATTGTTCTCTATGAGCAATAAGCAGCTTCTCAGCCTCTATGTAAAAAAGGAAGCAGAGCAGCAGACTCGTTATTTAACTGGCTTTTGACAGCTGGGTCATAGCAGAGGGACAGAAAGAGTGTGTACGTGTGTGCACGTGCGTGCATACACATGTATCTACGCACACACCCATGTGTGCGTGTGTCCATCCCCGCATTTGCATTTGTGTGTGCTCGGCCATGTGCATATGTATGTGTGGCACAGTGGACCAGAACAGAGCTCTGACAGTAGCAGGACGGCTGCTCGCTGATGCCTGCCTGGAAGAGCTGACAGTGGCCCGGCCTGTCAATCACTGAGCATGCCCCCCTATTCACATCATCCTATCTTGTTAACTCTAAATCTGGTTTGGTACTGTTTATATACTTGCTTTGTGTATGTGTGTGTGTGTGTGTGTGTGTGTGTGTGCCTCTCTGTGTCTCTCTGTGCCTCTGTGTGTTTCTCTCTCTCTCTCTCTCTATGTGTGTGTGTGTCTGAATTACCGCTTAGGCTGTGTGGGTCAATTTCAGACAGACATTAATCAAGGAAGAGTGGCAGACAACTGTTATAACAAGCCAGGGTTTGCTGAGAAACATGCCATGTGTTGTGAGTTAGTCCCTTTTCATAGCAACATGTCCAATCAGTAGATCTAATGCACTGATGTCAAGGTGTAGCTGATTATTCAACATATTCAAGAGAACCATTAAGTATTACAATCAAAGCACCTTGCGAGGCAAAGACGTGTCCCCTATCAAAGTGATTTAGTCACACTGGGTCTATTTTTATCTCCAAAGTGGCCCGCTGTCTATGATAGGCCAAGCATTGTTGCCGTTGGGAGAAAAGGAGCGAGAGCTTGTGTAGTCAAAGGTAATTATCTCCTCTTGTCCCCCACAATGGATGTCGGCTAATGAGAGCTGGACTTGGTGATTGGTTGCCCATGGCTCTATGGAGACACTTGGCTCTTTTAGTTTTGACAATAGATCCTCTGCACACTAGAGGCAGCGTAGCTGGACAAGTCATTCATCTATGCAAATGCCAGCCAAAATGTACTGTACACAAGATCCATTAGGCTCTTAATTACCATGAAATGCAAATGTGTGTGTGTGTGTGTGTGTGTGTGTGAGGGGGTGTTAATCTTTAAATGTATAGTATGAGATTGTGTGCATGTGTCTGTGGCTGTCTATTTTGACAGAGAAAAAAAAGATGTGCTGAGCAATGACAACTCAGCACATTTCATATTTAGATTACGATCAATTGATTTTGTAATGCATGTCAAAATAAATCTGAATTAGAGATAAAAAAATACAGTTTAAAGCATTTATCAGGTCTCCTCAAAATGTGCATTTTGTGTTCATGTTGTTTTTTTAAATTTTTTTATTTTTTTTTTTATTTTTTGTATGGATGGTTAATAAGTTACACCACATGACACTTTTAGCATTGTCCCATATACACTATATAATATCTGAATTGTCTGGAAATAATCTAACAGTAACACATTTGTGTCCAGACTCAATAATCTGTCTGATTTAGTCTATTTGTTATTGCCTTGAGGCCCAAAATGAAAACCAATTAAATCTTGTTCGCACTTTAAATTGAATTTAATATTCAAAAGAATGGAGGTAAAAAGCATCTAATTTCTGGCACAGTTTGGGCTTCTACATTATCACTTTATTTAGATTCTGCCTATAATATTAAAAAATGTTAATGTACATTATGTGACTCATCTCCTTTTACCCTGATTGAAACAAGTTGTTTCTGAATGATGTAAATTATTGAGATTGTTATACTGATTCATATACATTATAAATCCAAATTAAAGGTCAATACCCTTTTTTTTCTTAAACAAGGATAACAAAACTTTTCACAGCTGTGATTTTGACGCTTTGTATTTGGAGCATTTCCCAGACAGTCAAGATCTTGCCAACTCCTCTCAAAAAAAGAGAGCATCCATCAATTTGTATAAACATAATCATTCTGTGTTTTTATTGAGAGTGGATAATAGTGTCTCCATAAGCACCTTAAGGGTTTTTGTATGAAAACAGCTGGAATTATGTTCTCCTTTTGTTATACCATGACATCCTTTTCTGCTGAAGCTGCAAGGGTTGGCTAGCTTTTAGTGTGCACATTCAGAATCCATTCACATTCTTTATTGATTTAAAGCTGTAGTAGAGAACTTTTAAATAGAAATCAATATCTGATAAATCCAAGCACTTGTCAAAGGTAGTCACAATGTTGATTAAGCCTATCATCATCAGGTAAATCTCTCTGTGTTTCACAGTAGGCTGAGTTTTTTAATCTTGTGTCTGTGGCGACACTCCCCGCTGGCCTGATGAATGAATACTGCACAATACAAAGAAAGGAGCATGCACATCACAGCCTTCCAAAGGCCACTTCAGTGTCGCTCTCTGCTAATTCGGATTGTGGATATTTCACTCCGAATCATAAATGCCAATCTTATTATGGTACTTGTGAAAGGTCGGAAACTAACTGTATTTCAGTTTGGACCAAAGTGCTGAACCAATTGTGCAAATAAATGTGTAAAAAGGGCTGCTGCCCCCTCTCTGGCCAACCAGATTACAGCTGAAAGTTACAAATTGAACCTGTTTACTGTTTAATATAATATAATATAATATTGATATTAGTAATAATATATCATTGTATTAGCCTCATGTAACAAATCTCTGTTTATCTTGGACTGAGGCAGAAACTGAATCAATATTAAGAGAAGGCTTTCAGACAACCTAAGTGGAGCTGTTGAATAATTCACATAATATTTGTTTAAATGATTCAAAAGACTCTCTTGTGTAATGGTTTTACAAAATAATGAAGCTCTCAGTTCTTAAATGCTACATTTCATTATTTATCAAATCCAAAAGGGAAAGTGTTGTACTTCTCACATCTGTGCGCTCCATCAACTATCAAGCAGGACTGATAGGTGGGCACCATGTATTTGATGTTTATAAAGGCGCTCTCCCCGCCATAGCGCTCAAACAACTCAAGAGTCTCCTGGATCAGGTCACCGATGTTCTCTTTCTTCTGTTGGCTGTATTCAATGCCATCTCCAGTGTTTATATTTGTGTTCTTGAAGATGTTGAAGATGGGGAGGATCTGTCTGTAATAGGGCACCAGAGCCTCTCCCACCTTTTCCTCAGACAGGACCAGATGCTGCAGGACTTTCAGGGTGGTGGCCATCACCCGATGGTTCCTTGTGTTCAGGGCATTCTTGATGGGGATGATGAGCTTGGGGATGACAGGCAGGATACGGGGGCCTCCGTGCTCTAACAGGTCGTGGACTCCCTGGCGCGCAAAGAACTCGTACGGATAAACCGTCTCACATAAGCCGTCGAAGAACAGTGGCAGGAAGTAGTGGTAGTCCAGATTTTCAATATTGACCTTCCATGCAATGAAGTTGCGTACAGACTTATGTTGCACTGCCATCGGGAATTCACCGCGCTCATAGAACCTGCGAAATTTTGTTGGCCTGGAAGGACGCTCCTGAAAAGCCCCCGCGGCCGGGGGACCCTCGACCACGGTGTTGCTCATTGTGGCCTTCAGGGTGAAGCCTTGGGCTTTCAGTTTCTTCTTGTTTCGCAACATGTCCACAGGCTGTTTCTTCTGGGCAATGTTGTAATGTTGCTTGATTGACTCTGAAAATGTGATGTCTGTTGTTTTTTGAATGGTTGCTATCACAGGTTTAAGTATAAAAATGCCTTTATGGGGGAGATGCTTTATTTGAACTCTGTTGCTATGCCCCACACCCTTGGTTACTGTTGCTTTGCTGGTTGGTTTTTTTTTGTTTATTTTAGGGCCCTTCTCTAAGTAATCTTCATATTTTCGTCTGTGTCTCTTTACAGCCTTTTAGGGGGCTTGAAAATAACCCAGAATTAACCAAATTTAGGGTAATATTTTTAATGAAGACTCACAAAGAGACTGTTCACTGAGACAGTTCTTTATTGCTTTGTTGTGATTGTTTCTGCAGTAAGTCAATTTTACTTATTCTGCAGTACGGCGATTTAAAAGTGTAAGTTGTATTTTATCTAAATGTCAGCGAGGTATGAACAATTTGATTTCAAAGCAACTGCTTCTTATGTAGCTGGAAATTATACAACACGAAGTAAAGGAGCTTAACTATCATCTGATTTTCTTTTTTAAGGTAATGTCGTTTTTTATTACTTCTTTGTATCGATGTTTGAGGATTCCAAAATCACACACACACAAGCAGACATTCACATGAACACATATATAAGTAATCAACTGGCAATATTCTGCATTGTGTAATTTGTTGTTAATAAATAAAACTGTAACATTATTCTATTTTTAAGAGCTGAGTTTTATACATGTAGTAGCTTATAAGTATTATTACACATTCGCTATCTCTTATTCATCCAAGAAAATAAGGTTAGAGTATAGGTAAATAAATAAGAATTATAATACAACATATGGTGCACAAATTAGCCAAAACTCTGTACTATTTATCTAGTGCTTTAAAAAAACATCTGTCTTTTATTGTATTATAGGAACGAAGTAAAAAAACGCTAAGAACGGCATTTCCCAGAATGCTTTGCTGTAGAGACTTTCATTGACCGGATGTTGATTATTTGTTGCCGGACTGATGCGGCGTTTAATGTTCCTCCGTAACTCTATTCATGTTGAATCCGCGTATTACTTTAAAGCTTTTCAACCAAACATTGGCGCAATGGAAACGTCATATTTTTTTCTTATAACAGGATATTTAGCAAATCAAGCGAAATGTATATGTTTAGAGTTGACAGCACGGCAATGAAGAGGGGAAATGACCAGTTTTACACAACATATCGATTTAACTTCGATTCTTCACACGGTTTTTAGATTTCACTTGTAGTGTAAAAACAACGTCTAAAATCTATGTTTATCATACAGATGATCGACCTTCCTACCATTAATACTCCATGTACAGGGTCGGTTATAATTTTCACTTGGTGTAAAATTGCATAGCAAGATGGCCACTGAAGGCATCATAAGGTAAACGTGAGGAATGTGGTTTGGTGAAATACTCCTGGAAAAGGAGCGAAGAGGATTTGTGCCCATGAATGGATATATCGATCTTCGATTTCCGTAATTTCAATTGATGTGCTTTCCTCTTTGATCGCTCAGTTTTTGTATAGCTAGCTACGGAAGCTAACAGGCTGTGTTTTGACAGCTCAGCTAGAATGCTAGCTAGCTCACAGTGACTAACTGTTAACTAACAACATCATCCACATAACAACAACAACACCGAGACAGCTCGACTTCCTGCTTCTTTGAGATTCAAACTGACATGTTAGTCTTTAAAAAGCGTTGCCAGGGGACGGCTGTTATTTCTGCTACTGTCATGTTGAGTAGGAAAGTTAGCCAGTGTGTGAGATCCTTTAGCTAAAAGCTTTCGTTACATTTGGACACTTGGACATGTGTTTTCAGGACTCCCAAGCAGCCAGAGAAGGTATTACATTTACCAAACGGGATTCATGCTAAACTAAAGCAGTTTCTCTGTAGCACTAGTAAACCCAAACGCTAAATTTCGTGCCGTTTTCTCCATATGTTTAGAGCTTCTGTTTCACATAAATGCACATAAACACTTGAAAACTAGAGTCAGCATGATGGACGACCACGTTTTAAATGCTCTGTGGTTATAAGCAGTGTCATTATGAGTCATCTAGGTGTGTTTGCTGTATTTACGCTCAGACTTTCTGAGTATGTGTGTGTCATCTGAAAGCACAAAAAACACTGTTATTCTTCACACTTGAATATAGTCAACACGCATTCCTCCCTGCTGTGTTGCTGTTCTCACTCTTGTATGTGTTTGTCTCTGCCTAACCTACAGGTCATGCATGCAGCCGGGCCTCTAGCCTGCGCTTTGTACACCCCAGCCATTGAGCCAGTGTGCATCCAGTAGGTGGAGGCTCTTCCTCCCTCTAGCCTCCGTTTCTCCCCACTGCCCCCATCAGCCCCAGACTTCCCTATGTTAACCCTCTTGAGCATGTTTTACTATATCTGTCTGCGGCGACGCTCCAGGAGTGGGACTCGTGGCGAGGCGCTGACCAGTCGGCGGGCCGTGGAATCTGGCCAGCGGGCGGTGTTGCCCGTCAGCGTGGAGGTGAAGCAGTATGGCAAGGAGGTTTTGGACTTCAGCTCCCACTATGGCAGTGAGAATAGCATGTCCTACACCATGTGGAACCTGGCCGGGGTACCCAACGTGTACCCCAGCTCCGGGGACTTTACCCAGACAGCTGTGTTCCGAGCTTATGGGACGTGGTGGGAACAATGTGCCAGTGCTCCGCCACCTTTCCGCCGCACCCCCAAAGGCTTCTACAGCCAGGATTATATCGAGCTGGGCTTTGAGGATCCTGTCTACCCTACAGCAGTGGAGGTGCTTGAGACGTATTACCCTGGAGCCATCGTCCAGATCTTGGCCTGCTCACACAACCCTTTCTCCCAGAACCCACCAACTGATGTCAGGTAAAGGTGATCCTCTGCCTTGGGAAACCAACACCAGGCTACTGTGTTACTTGAATGTTTAGAAAAAAAATCCTTACTAGTAAGTAAGCACAGTTTTACAGTAGAAGCCAGGCTTGGTGGCACTAGAGGTACTATCTGACTGTTATTTGGATCATGCTCTTACACACTGAACAAGAATTGTTTTGTCTACGTTGTAATGGGTTAGATACATAAAGCTTCAAGCCTAAAGAAAAAAACTTTATGCCTGTATTTGTAGGGGATCAAAAAGGACTTTTTTTTAGCAACAAGTTGATCTTGCATTTTCAGAGGGACTCATTCTGCAAGCAAACCTCTCAAACATAACTCCTGGCTAAGGGATTAGTCCTGGTGCTGCAAATACAGATCAGAGTGAGAAATCAACATTGAAAGCGGACACAAAAGCGTGCCGTTATGCTATTATGGACTTAATCTAATTTACCAGGGATTCAAAACAGCTTTGCAAGTACACTTGTATTGGCAAATGTTTCGTTTTTTTTAATTCAACGTGAGGTTGTTGCTGCAGTGGAAAAAGTGGTATTTGATTGATAAACTAATTGATTGAATGATGACTGTGTCCTGTGATTGCTGTTTAGCTGTGGGAGAGAACAGCAGGGTATGGAACAGAAGGTACCAAAGTACAAGAGTAATCAGGGTTAATTTTTAATACTCTGGCAGAGCACTTCTCTATAACAAGCTTTTATAACATTTATTCATGCACAACATAATGTAGCTCAGCGCTGAAGTTACATTATTTGCGTTACTGAACTGTTATTACCTGAGTCAAAGTTTATTCCACTATGTATTTACTGGGATCTGGATATATTTGTTTTTTCAACATTCAAAAACAAAAAAAATACCTCATGGACATGTATTGAGTACATTGTCAGTATACACACAACTCTCTCTCTCTGTGATATGTATAGTGAGTAACTATGTAATAACCATTTTACCAGACCTCCCTTGTAAAGGAGGAGATGTATCTCAAGAATGTTCTTCATTGATTAAAGGTTAAACCCCAAAACAAATGAAGTATAAAATAATGACTCACATAGCTCTCCCAAGTGCACTCGCCATGCGCTTTATGGATTCAGTGCAAAGCACTCTTCTATATAAATGACTTATAAACTCTTGCCTCCCTTAGACTTGTTTGTCCAGCACTATGGCCACCATTACAGGAGGCATTTGGTAGGACAATGAGGTCATCTTCCACATAAAAGCGTTTTCAAATGTGATTGCCTGGCCCGATGACCTTGTAAATGCGTCACCAGGTGGAGCCACACTGCAAATGTAATGTTTTGAACGTGTCCGTACAATAAAGATGTTTACCTCCTTAACAGGACCACAAACATGATTTATTTGCCACCTGTATTAAACGGAACCCACAGAGACCTTCACCGGTTGCACAGTCTTCGGTAAAACGGCAGCGTGGTCAGCGGGAATGAGTTAGTTCATTGCTTCCCCTCAGTCATCCTTTCATGAGTCATTGCAGGCTTTAACTACAGTTTTATTAGAGATCACTGTGTCATGGCAATTGTCTGTTCATGAGGCTAAAAACACTTAGACAACAGAAGAAGATGTGAGAGACAAAAGTCTGGCGAGGTGTTATAATATATATATAAAACACTGTAGTGCCACTCCCGATCTGTAAATTACAGTAGGTTCAACAGATGCTGTGGAATCTGTGACTGAAAGTGCTCACCCTTCAGCCCTTTGAATCAGAGCAGCCTGTCTATAAGGATTACAATCAAAAACTTTTATGGGGTCGCTTGTGTGGCTACACAGTACAACATTGCGTTCCACTTTCTCCCGTCCAGGTGGGAGGTGCTGTGGTCAGGGGAGCCCACCAAGGTGCTGACGCCCCAAGCCCGCCAGTTTTCACCCAGCATCAAGCACATCAACTTCCCCACCAACCTGCTGCGTCTGGAGGTGAACAGCTCTCTGCTGGACTACTACACGGAGCTGGATGCCGTCATCCTGCGCGGCGTCAAGGAGAGGCCCATGCTCGCTCTCTACAAGATGCCTGTCATCGACATCAGTGACCTGAGTGACAGCGACGAGGAGCTTTCCGATGTGGGGGGTCCGTTCAGACAAGGAGACGGCAAGCACCAGAGGACAGGGAACGGCTACTTTGACAAACTGCCCTATGAGGTGATTACAGACCGGAATAATGTGTACTGTACATCACTGGGAGCTGGGGAACGGAGTGCAAATTATTTATTTTTTCTATTAGGAAGTGATTCTATAAATCCAGACAGCAATATTTGGAGTGCTGTTTAATGGGTTCCTTTCGGTATAAAAATATCTGTTGATGGAATATTTCAACATTTGAGGAAATATGATTATTCGCTTCCTCGCTGAGAGGAAGTTGAGAAGATTAGCAATGTTCTCATGTCTGTGTGCTAAAATATGAGGCTGCTGCCTTGATGCCGTGGTCGCCATGAGGTTGCTAGGCAACCAGCGGAGACTCCACAAAGTCACTACTTCAAGAAAATAGTTTGGCACATAACCCCTTTATAAAATTGCGAAAGTTCTGACTGCAGAAACATATATTTTACATTATTTCTTTTTAAGGATTCAACAAACATGATATATACAGGCTTTCATTAGATTACTGTAGAAGTTGTTCATTAAACATTTGAAACTGTTACTATTACATTTTGATGAAAACTTACTTATTTACATTTTCATGCATACGTACATATAGTGAGAGTTACATGAACAATTAATACAAGGACCCAGAATTTAAACTAGGAAAAATGTATTTTTTTAATTTTCAGGGCCTTTTAAGGCCATAAAAATGTTATTTCCAATTTGACAGGTCTTAGATTTCAAGACGAGATTGAACTACTAATTCAGTAAATACCTTTGACCTAAAGGATTTAATTTAATTAGCCTACATATTTAAATGTAAAATTACTAGTTGCATGATGGTCTCTGTTTCCGACATTTACAACCAGCTGTCAATTTTTTCCCTGAAAACAAGTGACAAGATTCAGAAAGGAAATGAACAAGACACCAAAGATGCTAAGCTAATAACAACACCAGAGGTTCTGTTCTAGTGTTATGTGCAACAATATTCATATTCGTCAGCTATAAGAGCAGATGATCTTTAAAAGTTCTCTAAGTGTGAGTTGCAGTCAGGTTGTCGGGTCACCAAAACACAAATCAAGATGAGAACATGCAACAAACACAAACAACATGTAGAAGCAATGAAAATATAGAACGGAACATTAGAACATAACAAAATATACCACAAACACCTGCAGCTCTCAGTCTTTTGAGTTTATAATGTGTACCAAGAATAAAAGACTTTGAGATGATAGCTGTCAGGATGTCTAAGGTTTTATTCCTTTTTTTTTGCTGGGAATATAAACTATTCCTAAGCTTTTAGTCCAGGAGACCAAACTATGATACTTCACAAACACACTTAGTTTGATAGATAAATAATCATTTTAAGCATGTACACACATTTTGGAATCCACAACATATCACCCAGCCTGGACCCCCTGCTGTGGAAACCGTTTTAAAGCTATAATGTTGCACTTCTGTCTCCCTCTTCTGGTGGTGATGAATAGCACACAGTGTAAGAGTATAAAAAGAAAACGAAAGTGATGGTTGTGGCTGTAAAACTGTGGATTGATTATTTATAGCGTCACACAACCCCCACGAAATGACTCGTTTCACTTTCAGAGTTTCAGCCAGCAGGGAGTGTCATTTACAAAATTTCTGAGGACAATCCTCAGATCTCACTGTCAGTCCTTAATTCCAAATTCAAACTACTGTTAGAATGTGGTGAAGGGAATTTTCAATCTCACTTTTTCAAGTCTTACACAATTTTTGTCTCAAGCTCTGCACAAAAAATCAAACAAGCCTATTACTTAATATGTCGAATTAATCCTTTAATGTTCCAATCTGGTGATCATTTTTCTATCTAACTAACTTTTATAAGCTTTTCACCCACAGAAAGAGTGGGTGCAATTAATTCAGTTCCAGAAAATCCCAAAACCGATTAAGATTTAAGAATAAAAAGGAGCAACATAAACTTACACACAAGTACAGTGTAAAATACAGTGATTCAAAATGCAAGATGATTTTCCCCAAAACATTAAACAGCGCTGTGTGCAATAGTTACATTAAACCCAAATACATGAACATCCGTGGCTTGGACTCATTCTGACGCTGTATCCTATGTGCACCCATGGGTACACACTCATTTTCGTGTCACACAGACATATCATATTGTCTGAGCAGCGCTTTCAAAACACAGGCAGTGCTCTTGATATCTATTCTCTTATCTCGCGTCCAAACCGCTGCCACTAACAGCGGTCCTCACAACTGCGGTGTGTTTGTCTCAGGAACACAATATAGCTATTATCTGTCAGCTGATACCTGCTGTAGCACTGTGTATTGTTAATTCTCTGCAACACAAACACAGTCATTCTTTCTGTCTGTGAGCTATAGGAACACAGCACACTGAACCCGCTATCACTGCTTCATGTCCCAGATAATAACCATTTAGATCTGCCTGACATTCTCTACCTTACCTTGTTATTCCCTGTTGTCTGCCAACTTTATTTTTCTATTTCGCACTGTGCTCCGCTACTAGATCTAACCTGTTTGATATTTTGTTCCTCCTCTCTCTTCTCATCGCTTTCACCCTCTCCTTTTCTCCTCTCCTCTCCCCAACCTTCCATCCACAGCTCATCCAGCTGATCCTGAGCCACCTGACCCTGCCAGACCTCTGCCGTCTGGCCCAGAGCTGCAAGCTGCTGCACCAGCACTGCTGCGACCCGCTGCAGTACACCCAGCTGAGTCTGCAGCCCTACTGGGCCCGGCTGAGTGACGCCTCCTTGGGACACCTGCAGAGTCGCTGCACTCTCCTCCAGAGGCTCAACCTGTCCTGGACCGGCAACCGCGGAGCTCTCACCATGACCGGCTTCAGCAGGTCAGGAAGTCAAGTGCTGAAGGAAAAAAAATAGGGATATAACCTTGGAAAACTAGCAAGTACTCGCAAGCAACATCATTTGCGTACAGGGAGGGGGTATGAGTCATCCTTGTTTTTCTCTTCTAGTCTGAGATCTGACAAAAAAAAACAACAAACTTGTGAATGTATTTCCTGTTCTCCTTCTCTTGTTTCACTCCCTGCCTCTCCACCACTCTCCTCCTTCAGCTTCATGAAGGCCTGTGGTCTCAGCCTGGTCTGCCTGGAGCTGTCTTGCTGCCACTTCCTGACCGAGGCCTGCCTGGAGGTCATCTCTCAGACCTGTCCGGGGCTGCAGGAGCTCAACCTGTCCTCCTGCGACCGCCTGCACCCACAGGCCTTCACACACGTCTCCAAGCTGACGCGCCTCCGCAGGCTGGTGCTCTACCGCACCAAGATAGAGGTGGGCACAGTCGGCACTGTGTCAGTGAAACCACAGTCACACACCTGCCCTGTCCACATGCTAATAATCAAACAAATATTGTTTGAACATAAAAAAAAATCTATAATTTTGACATCCTGTGATTTAGCTTTCTTGTTTTATTGTTGTTTTGTCTGTCCATCCTATTCTGGTCCTCTTCCTGAGGTTGTCTTCTGTTTTTTCCCAGTTTTCAGGTTTGGAACACTTTTATATTAAGGTCTTTGCATTGGGTAATATGAAATATTTCTCTTTTTAAATTCTTATAAGATGCTTATCAACATTATTATGCAAAAATCTATCAGAATCTAGAGTCAAAGGATAGATCTTGTATAGTGAAAAGCCACCTAAGACAAAATTGATTTAATAAGAAATGTTCTAAAGCTTTTTGAATGTATTAGATGCTTCAGGTCACAGGAGAGGACATTTTTTTTGTATTTTCTTGTTTTGCAAAAAAGCAAGAAATGTTGCATTTTTGTTTTTTACAAATTCAGTTCAGCTCGCATCACTACTAATTTTTTTCTTAAGTTATTTCTATCTGTTGATCAAATTAATCTAGTCTTGGTAAGGTGAAATATTTAGTTTTTACCATTGGCTATTTTGAAACAAATCAATTATACTTTTTTCTGTTTCTGCTTGTATTATTTCCACTGTGTCAATATCATGTATTGTATTTGGTCTTGTGAGAAGAATAATTCACAGCAGATCATTTGAGGCTTACTCGTGACCATTCATTTTAATAGTTGTTGTTCAATGTTTTTGAGGAGGTCAAAGTCTGCAGCACTTCACAAGGAAAGAAATGCAGATTTAAGAAAAAGAATTTTATATCTATGAACATGTCCTAAAGATTTTCTTTTCTTGAATCTATATGTACATGGATGAAGGTCTCCGCAAGCTGCTTCAACTCTGAGTCAACCCTGAGCCCAGGGGGTCTTAACAAGGCTGCACGAGTGTCAGGTTCAGGCCTGTCTGACATGTGAAAAACCACTGGATCGTGTTTTCATGTTGCACCTCAGTGTTTTCTCCGGTGTTTGTCATGTTTCAGTGCGGCGTTGCGGGCAGCAGCGCAGTGTTGGGTTTCTGCGGTGGAGCCAGGCAGCGTGCTGCAGGTTGTTTATACCCAGGCAGACAGAGCGAGCTGTGTGTCTGTTTGAAGGCCCTGACATCTCAGCTGTCATTACCCTGTCATGGCTCTAATTAAATGGCTCTCTCGCCGGAGAGAAGCGTTTATGAAGATGCCAGCGACGGAGTCGAACACACATGCATGTAGGCACAAGAGGCTTTCGCTTTCATGTCTGACACTCTCTGTTGCCACTGGGGTGCATGTGTTGGCAGTCGCGGCGCTGAATTCCCAAATTTCTGTGCTAGCTGCAGTGCCACTGGAAAGGTCGCTGTGCTCGTCTATGTGAGGAGAAGTGAAATATCTCTTGTACAATATTAAATTCCCATAAATACAGAAAGTTTCCACTGAGTGTAGACATGAAATCACTTTGGAAGAACGTTGACTGACGTGACTAAACCTGTTGCTGTTTTTATACCGTATATTGTTCTTTAATGTATACCTTTTAGATAAGAAGATCAGGGGGGTTTGTTGTTGTTACACCAGATATTTAAGTGAAGTTTTGTCTCTGTTGTTACCTCATCCCATCCACTCAATCAATAGTTTGTTGTTACAGTGGATGTTTGGTCTTCTCTGTGAAGAATGATGTTGGTGCAGTTTGAAACGGGAAGTCTGTTTTCACATTCTTTGTTTGTCTTAAATCTGAATTTAAGGTGAAAACTTGAAGCCTCCAGTACACATACTTTCATCATATTAATGTAAAAATAATCAAGCTAGACTTTGCAAGTCATACCGGCGGAGACCTGAGAATAGTGGAGGTATGGTAATCCTCAATTTCCGTTTTCACTATTGGGCAGCTATCATTAGAAGCTTTGAACTCTGAATGCACTTCCACTTCCAATCTAATCCTCCAGCATGGATCCATGGAAGTTAAGTCCTCCCGATACAAATCCCTTTCCCTGCATTAACGGGGGGTCGGTTTGGCCGTGCAGTTGTGCAACTCCAGTCCCAGTTCAGGAGAAGCTTTGCCCTGGAGCACCTAACCATCTTATTTTCCCATTCATGCAGGACACAACATTCCAGGAATAATACAGAAGAGGCATGACATCCTTTCAAATACTGATTCCTAAACAGATATTTAGCATCATTAGTTGTCTTGAAGGTTCCATATGGTAGAAAGTATGATTTTAATTGCTTGTTGATTATATGAAAGGTTTATGTGTTATTTAATTACTGTCCCATGAGAAATGCCTTAAAACAAGCCATCAGGACATTGTGATGTCACAACTATACAGCCACAGCCAATCAGAGGAGAGGGTCATTAAGTCATTTTAGCTCTTAAGATATCTACAAGCTAGACATTACAGTATTTGTACAGTGACAAATATCTTGCTTGCACAAATGCCTGCACATAAAACCTATTGATTGCTTCCTCTCATTTCTGCAACTTGCAAAAGGGTCAATATTTACTTCAGAGTTCAAATGTCCTCCTATATAAAATCTAAATTTCCTGGGAACCGGATTTAGATATATATATCTGTTTGTATGTGTATATATATATATATATATATATATATATATATATATATATATATATATATATACATATATATATATGTATATGTATATATGTATGTATATGTGTATATATATATATATATATATATATATATATATATATATATATATATATATATATATATATATATATATATATATATATATATATATATATGTATGTATGTATATACACTCCACTTTTACAACATAACAACATCTGTGGTTACACCATTAGGGATATGATTTATATATAAACTATAATACGGATAACAAAATCCATCTTTGCTTTTTTTCCTCCTTGTCTCTGCAGCAAACAGCTATTCTGAGCATCTTGACTTTCTGCATAGAGCTGAGACACCTCAACCTAGGGAGCTGTGTGAGGGTGAGACTGTGCACACACAAACACACACCCCCACAGAAAAACAGAAAAGGAGGGTGAAAGTGGCTTTGAACAAAAGTTGAAGAAAATACATCTTTTATTGTCCGACTTCTCCTGGAAATTCTCTTTGGCCTCGCTTTCTAATGGAGTGGAAACATCAGTACACACACTGTGATGCAACATATGGAGCAGTCAGTCAAATCTAGACAGAAATGTTGTACATGGTATGACATAGATATAACAATAATTGTGACCCATTAACAAATGTTTAATTATTCATCATGATTCTGGCTGGGCATTAGGCAGATCCTGTGCCTAGCTTTCAAAAATGATATTTCAAATAGGGCAAAGTAAATTTATCACAAGCACATTAGATACTCATTTACCAACGCGCTAATTTGCTCATGCATCCTGTCTTTAATCGACACATTGACTCACACACCCACCTTGTCATTAGCAAAAGTTTCCATCCAACAAATGGATCTTTGATCCAAATTCTAATGTAGCAAATGAGAAAATGTGAAAGGAAATGCTACATTTTGAGACAATTTCCTCTTGTGCTTACATGCTTCTTAAATGCAATACTCTGCAATAAAAACACATGATGACAGTGACTCTTTCAATCCACTGTTAATTTTGCATGCTGATGTTTAATGGGTAAAGTAACTGCAATGGTCATTAAATTGCTTTCATCTTTTATGGCCAATATTACCTGACACCAAAGAACAACAAATAACAGTTGCACATAAGTCAGTTCCTGAAAGGCTATTCTTGTATGAATATGCCATGTGCCTAAAACCAGCCAATGTAGCTAATCAGCTAGTGTAGTTTGAAACACTCAAAACAGATGAGAGAAATAGCTGCTGGCAGTCTCGCTAATTCGTTCCTGCAGCTTTAGGGAGTCTGGGGCATGTTTTTGAGAAGCGCGCCAAGCTGGCGTGGCTGTTTCCAAAGTTCCACAATGAAGCAGTGAACAGACAGCAGCAATGCATAGTAAGTAAGTAAACTGCTGCCTGTCGCTGCAGATCGACGACTATGACGTTGTGGCCAGCATGCTGGCTGCCCGCTGCCGCTCGCTGCGTTCACTGGACCTGTGGCGCTGTAGGAACCTGACAGATCGAGGCCTTGCAGAGCTTGTCGCCGGCTGCAGGTAGGCAACACTGAACATGGATAAGTAAAAGCTGAGCTGCTGTCAGTGAGCGTGTGATTGATTTCATGGACAGGAGTCACATACACATTTTCTTTTTTTCTTCTCCCCGGTTTGGTCTGTGGGTGCTTCAGAACACTGGAGGAACTGGACCTGGGCTGGTGTCCCACGCTGCAGAGCAGCACCGGCTGCTTCCAGCACCTCGCCCGCAGCCTCCCACGCCTGCGCAAACTCTTCCTCACGGCCAACCGTACGGTCTGCGACTCAGACGTAGAGGAGCTGGCCACTTGCTGCCCATCACTACAGCACCTCGACATACTGGGTGAGTAAATACAGATAAGTTACTTCTAAAGTAGGGATTGCAAAAAAAAAACAAATACTTGATTTCCTTGTTCATGACATAAGCCATATTAAATGACTTAATTGTAAATTCTTGTTAAACAGTACAATTCAACATGAGACAGTGTGCAGAACATGTGCAGACTGCCCTTCAATGGCTCATTCCTGATCATCATCACAGCAAAAAAAATGAGAGGGACTGCATCAAAGAAATATTTTTCCTGTTCACAAGCACATTTCAATAATTTATCCATCGTATTGATGAGTTTATATTGTATTTTTTATTCCTAAAGACCATAAATGAACAAAAAAAATGATAACAGATATCTCTGTGGTGGGCTTAATGCTGAGTGTGCTTTACTTTACTTTACTTACTTTGATGTGTGATTTTACATTACAGTTCTTTTGGGCATTCCTTCTGCCACATTTATATACATTTTGAATACTATGGGCATAGCTGAAACAAAAGTGAAGGAACAAGATTGAAAAAAAAAATAATTAAAAGAAAACAGGAAGGATGAGTAAAAATACAAATGTATTTGAGAATGGACAAAAGACTCACAAGACAAGACTAGTCTGAAAATGTAAACCTCGCAGAGGTAGTTAATTTTGTTGGAAATGCAATTAATTGCTGCTGTTCTAATGGACAGGTACACGCCTGGTGAGTGCCTCCTCGCTGAAGAAACTCCTCCAGTCGTGTCCACGGTTCCTCCTCCTGGACGTCTCCTTCTGCTCCCAGATAGACATGCGGGTCGTCCAGGAGCTTTCGGGCCTCTTTCCCAACGTGGCCATCAAGAAGAGTTTCACTCACTGACCCAGGCAACGTTGTCTCCATTTCTGAGAAGGTCAGCGGAGGGAGGTGCTCGCCAGCAGACACTGCCTCCGGAAAAAGCGACTACGAGGCAGGTAGAGATTGCCGGGGAAGATTGCAGACCCGGCCGCTGCTGCATCGCGGAGAAGATCTTTTTTTTTTAGCAGTCGGTAAATAGAGCTGTCAATCTGGTTGTGGAGGTTCTTTGGATTAACAGACGGAACACAAACAACTACAGACACCCAGTCACAGGATTATAGAACGTGAGACTTTATTTTTGTTATTTTTTTTTTCTAATACTTTAAAATCAGGGTCGTTGCAGTAAAGCTGCTACATCTCCCCAGAATATGAATCACCACTTATGTATTGCCACGCAAAGAAACTGAGCAAGAAATATGCCCAAGGCAAGAGACACAAAAAAAGCTACCTGTGTGAACAATCCTCCTTTCACATCAAGTTAGGACGGCGAAAAGGGACAAAGATATGTGAAAATAAACCCTGACTGGAAACTGTTAAGCTGGGAAGCTACAGTAGGCTTGTTACATAATTAAAGATCAGGGCCTTTGGTCAGTGCCTTGTCAGAATGTGCAGGAAACATTTGCTGTTTTAATGCCTGAAGATCTGAGATGCTCTCAGTGCTCTGAGTTCCGTTCTGAAGGAAACATCAACATCAAGCCAGTTTGATTCAGTCATAAGAAAATCATACATGATGTGTTCAAAGGTGTCGGGAGTGAAAGTAAAGGAGTGAATGCTTATTTCACACTGTGGATTGTGTCAATTCAAACCGTAATGCACGTATCACAAGTTATTTGTGTCACTCCTGAGCTGAGCACAGAATCATAAAGAAGAATCACATGTTCAAAATGAGCACGCCGTCAGGTACTCTTGTAAATGAGATACTGAATTTTCATCCACAACCTGAGAACTTGTGAAAAAGCTGACTGAAACAACATTTGTTTTAATTTACACATGCGCTATAAATGCAGAAGTAGAAAAAAAAACAGACCCAAAGGTATTCAATTAACAACATTGACTGAGGAGTGAATTGAGATGTTCATACTTAAACGTTTATAACTTTCTACATGTTTAAAGTAGGTAGAGATACTATTGGTGTTTAGTGTCAAAGTGTCACTGACCAACCAGGAAATGTTACTAAAATTTATAAAGTTTGTCTCACTACCTGAATTGATAATGTTAAACATAATTGTCATAGGGATGCAACTAACAGATATATTTACAGGTCTATAATTTAAAACTCTACAGAGGTCCTGATTGCTCGTTTCAAGGCACAGTTTCTGAATGCAGGCTGTATAATAAGCCTTAATATCGAAAAAAGCACCTAAAATCTCTCACTTTATATGATACGGGACCTGTAAAGAAATGCCATCATAATGGGTCATCCTGTTTACTAATTTATAAAAATAATCAAGCAAATCCTCACATTAGAGAGGCTGAAATCAACAATTAATATGTTATCACACGTTCCTGATTAAGATTTTGGTCTTTAGGCTCATACATAGTTTACATACTTTATATAAATAAATAATAATAAATCATTAATAACAATATATTAAGTAAAAAATGTAAAGTTGTAATGAGATTATGAGACTCCCTACATTTAACTTCCCTGTTTTGGTTAAATTTCTGTTCAAATCTTGCCTTTAATATTTGATTATGTGAGATGTTTCTCATTACATAATTACAGTGGCCCTGAGGCACGAAACGCAACAACATTTTGAAAAACACGACACATATATTGTTCATTGTACCTCAAGCCCCATGTAAAGTAAAAACCAGGTTGGGTTTTTAAATTAGCCAGAACAATGTTAAAACTAATTCAAGACCCAAGCCTAAGTGGCCGTGGGTGGAATTACTATTTCAGTGCCCTAATTATTATAAAGACTTATTTTCTTGTGATAAAAAGTTAATTTAATAACAGCAGTCAAGCCAACAACACTCAATGTGTTTGTTTGTCCTTTCAAAATAAAGCACTTGTGTTTTATATTTATCAAACCTTTATTGAGCACAATAAAGAGAGATTCCACAAGGTGTGTTCACATAGGAAAGGATTAGAACACTAAAAATAGCTTTTGGGTGTAGACTATTCTGTTATAAGCAGGCTATTTTTAATATATTTAATATCATCTTATTTACACACAACTTAGAAAAAAATGTTGTAATACAGAAACTTTCAAATTAATCATCACTGCTTGAGATGAATGATCCAATACAGTGTGTTTCACAGGAAAACTAAATAATCGATTTGCAATCTTGACATAGCGGCTTCCAAATAATAATTGCAACCACAGCTATTTGAAGCTTCCCTAGTAAATATATCAATTAATATTTATGTCTTCTGAGATCATAAATTTCACTCATTTATTCAATCAATCTGTTCAAGGCTGTTTCATCATTAATACAATAAAGGGTGTTTTTAGGATATTGAAGCAACAGATGGGTATCCTAAAGCAGGTGATAAATGTAAAGCACCACTTCCACGTAGCTCTAAAGGCTTTATTCTGGTGTAGCGTGCACTGATCTCTGTGTTAAACGTCAGCCATTCGATAACTCACCTACCAAAATGTAGTTGTACCGACGGGGCAGAGTTCTGTGTTAAAACTGAGGAGAGCATGGTAAAATGGCGCAGTTTAAGTACTGTATGTGACCACAGTATTTGTCCTGAATCTCAGGGGTTGTATATTTCATCTGGTTTAGATGTTTCTTTGTTGTTGTTGTTTTTTTTTTTGTTTTTTTTACGTATCTTTTACTCCAGAAACCAGCACAAGGCGAGACGCTACCACCAGTCAGTTCACCGGCCGTTTGGTGTGAAACGAGAGACAAGCACGAGACAAATGATCAGTTAACGCCGATTTAACTGAGACAAAAGAAAAACAACCACTTGCTTATTGGGTGTTGAATGTTGCCATAATTGTATGATTGTGAACACGCAATTCTTAATTATTTAATTTTTTTTTTGTAACAGCCTATTTGAAGCCGATGTTGCTGCGTGGCAGAAGTGCTTGAATGGCATTTCCTTTTTTTTTTTTTTTTTTTGAAAAAGTTTTATTTGAAGCACATGCTACTAGTCAATATTTAAAATATATTTGTGCCTTATACTCCTGTTTGAATGTGGTGTGATGTCCATGTGGTATAGTTGTAGTGACGTGCTTTGCTTTTTACGCCCTTCAACCAAAGTGACACGCAGAAACCTGGTCTCTAGTCCCGTAGCTGTATTTGACCAGTTTATATGCCATATACTGTATATCAGCCATGTTGTTTAATATGCAAAATATTTATTTATTTTCCCTGTGTGAAACAAATTTTATTTAAAGTTAGCAACTTTGTATACATGAACAGTAATTCACATTTTTAGGAATGCAATGTTTTCTGTTCTTACCCAAAACGAATGAAGAATTAGTTGCGACTGTTAGCTTAGCCTAGCTTAGCCTAGCTTAGCTGAGTTTAGTTTAGCACAAAGAATGGAGGCAGAGGAGAACTGTGAGCTGAGCTCTGTCAACGGAAGAAATAAAAGCTTTCCAACAAGTCCGGAGCTGCTTACTTCATGTTTTGTGATGTGTTTAAAAAAAAACAACTAACGAAGATAAAAAGAGAACATTGTGGTTTTAGACAGATTTAGCTAGGGTCTACGGTGGCTGTAAAAAACACAAAAGGCTGTTTCCAGTGATGTTGTTTGGTTGGTCTGTTCTAGTAACATCATGGAGAGAGATCCTCACAAAAAAGTACAGTTCTTATTTTGCTAAAAAATATATACTATATTTTATATATATATATATATATATATATATATATATATATATATATATATATATATATATATATATATATATATTTATATATGGTCATCTAGATTATGCTAATTTCCACTAAAATCGTGCACATGTATACAGGATGCACTGATCATTCTGCTGAATGGCAGAAATCAAATAGAAATCACAAGTCAACACAATGACTGAACCCTGAACATGTTTACTGTGCACAGCCACTCCAGTAACATCAATAATTCCAACGTAAGCCATTTGTAAACAAATTATTATTTAATTGTGACATTTGCTTTTTCCCCACCTTTCTCAAATGGTCACTGCTTGATTGATGAAGCAGGTTGGTTTTTGACACTTTGCGATACTTGTGTTGTATTTGCCGCTCACCCCGAGTGACTGAGACAGTTTTTGTGTAATGAATATGCATCCGCTCTCCTCCCGCTCAGGATGTGCAGTCGACCTTTGTGCCCACTGGCAGGGCTCGCAGAGATGTTCCCCGAACGCCCCGCGAGAAGATAGCCACTGTTGTGTGAAAGGATTGTGCCTCTCTGTCAATGACGAAACCGGGTGCTTCACTTTCACCAGATATTAAAATAAACTGAAGGCTGACGAGTGAAACGGCGAGGCTCCCTGTCTGTGTGGCTCCTTTTCTACTTTGTTCTCTCTGATCCTGGAACGATGCATTTATAAAGCAATGCAGGAATGAGTCTGAATTCTAGCACCCTGGTTCACCACCAATCATCTTTTTTCTTGCTAAATACCTGAAATAAGCTCTGTGGTTAAAAGAAGCTTCAGATATTTTGTTCTATGACATAAAATACATTGGTAAACCTAAAATTACCTCACTTATGAATTTAGAAGCTTTTAAGTAGCGAATAAATGGTTAATGTGACTATGCAGGGTGCTGTGTTGTTAATATCAATGCAATTATGACCTAATGATAGGTTTTTAATTGTGACTTTAAAGTCATTGAACGTGGTGTTCATTGGTGGAGATTATCTGCAAAAAAAATTTTTCTGCAAAAATCTCAAATCCAACATGAAAAATCCCATTGGCTTTTTGTTGAGGGAACCACAGGGATGGCCTTTCAAAATGATGTCAACCCCACAGCACTCTGTTGGAGGAATGTAGAACAAAACGCTGCTAGAAACACGTTGATACTACTCAACAGTACATTACTTACAGAAAAAGACGCAAATTATTCCCGTATCATGCTGAGGCTTCATAAGTGGAGTCGTGTGAGTGTGATTGGGCGAGGAGCGGGGGTCGTCTGCTGTATCCACAACAACTAGTGAAGCCATTAGTCAGGATGACTGACTGGAAAGTAGTGGCGGAATGATCCTTTTTGCCTTAACCCTCTGCCACTTTACAGTCTATTAATACCACAGGGAGAAGTGACATTAGCTTGTCTTCTTAACGGCCTTTTAATGAATTGTTTATGCCTGGTTTAATGATGTATATTGTGGCCCTTTAATGTGCCCTAATGACGGAGAACGAGGCGGCCTCGGCTGAAGTATTAATTTGGACTGCCTCCCCAGTGATTATTCCTCAGCCACCAACACCAACGCTGCCGCCGCCGCCGCCGTGTGGATGCAAACGTGATTCATGGAGGGCTTTCCGCTCCGTGCTGCAGCTTGATTTCTCGCTGTCACGCTCCTCTATGAGGCTGATATATCCAGCGGGGGGATCCACAGCAATTAGTTCAGCTTTTTATTTGTCTTTCAAGAGCTTACAGACATAGCTTGATGAATCTGCACGGGGAATATATAGATGGAAATGTTGTTCCTGAATAATAAATCCAGGTATAAAATGTAAAAAAGGGGGGGCAAACGTTTAGGGGGTGGCACATGGTTGCCCTGTGTCTCCTTTTTTTCTTCTATCAAGAAACCACACGAGTGACGCCAGAACATACCTGGACAAACATGGCAGCACCTCACCGCTGAAGTAATAGTCTCCTCATCAGTGAGACTGTGTCCTCTGGCTGGGACTCGACAGGCCTCAGCCCCGCCTGGGGGAGGCCTCGCCGTGACACCCATCATTATGTGGCTTGGCGTTCCATCTCCAGTTTCTTGGCTTAGGCTCTAATAATGAAGACATTGCTCTGCTGTGTCTAAAACGTATTATTTTTGTTTTGTTTTTAAGGATATTGGAAATGTCAGCACCGAGTCACCGAAATCCATCTAAATACTATAATCTATAGGGAGGTTTATGAAGCAGGTAGGGGGGCAGCGTTTCTTTTAGCCAAGTCCAAATCCGCACAGATAAGAGTTTCATTTGTACGTCATGGAACTGTGATACCTCGGTGTAATTACTGTAAACACCAACCTGATCTGATGCTGGTAGTTGATGTTTGGCAAAATTAAAGACTGGATTTCTCATGAATCCCTACAAGTCACTACGTGTTTGCTTGAAGTTTGTCATCTTTTTTTGTTTTTGTTTTAACATGGACAAAAAGCGTTTTTGAACGGCGGTTCATGGCTCTTCTGGCTTGTATCGACTTCCTGTACGAGCCCTTTCCCTTCTCAAAGTGTTTCATTTGAAGGATTTTTAAATATCTGGAGAGATAAAAGTACACAGTGTTACTTCTTCTCTTCTCTTCTCATGGTGACCCTTAAAAAACTACAGACACCTGAATTGTGAACCATTGCACTGGTTTTGCTTTTGCATCGTAGCAGATCCCAGTTTAAAAAGCATGACAAAGAAGTTTGTCCATCTGCATTAATTAAAGATACTATTGCCTGCATACACAAATACTATCTTTGATTTATTGAATAGAATTAATAAAAATGAATGTGAGCATTTTCAAGTTTTTTCCATATAAGATCACACATCTAAGTTTTATCTTATAGAGATCAATTATAAGGTGCTTTTATAACAGAGATTATATGCCACAGCTGTACGGTACCAGTTAGTTAAAGTTTGGACACGTGAGAGAGAAATTATGTTCAAACTTTTACCTCGTACTGTCGATAAAAACCTCAGGTTTTAAATTTTTTTTGGGAAAAGTATATTTTCTGCCTTAAGGTGAATCTATGATTTGCATAGTAGCTTCTTCAGGTCATTAAGTCAGGTCGAGCCAATTCCAGTTGTTGATGAAGACCATGAGATGTGGTCGAAAGCTCTGAAGACGGTCAGATCGCCAGTGTATAGTAAGCAGATTTTGCGTTCACTGACGTCTGAGAGAATTTATGGCTTTATTAAAGCTTAACACAGAAATCTAAACTTTGGTCAATATTGATTCACATAAAAACTTTAGGTTTCACCTCATCAGGTAAACTCTTCATTTTTAAATTCTGATCTCCTACTTTCATCTCATTGGTCGTTGTCCAGCCAAACCCCAGCAGTGTCTCTGCAGCCTCCAACATGATCCGGCACAGAAGCTGTGTTCTCGATGGCCTCACGGCGAGACGAGCATGTTTCACAAACAGGCCGAGCAATTACAGGCTATAATTATGCGCTGAAGGGGAGACACGATTCGCCCCGCTGATCAGCAAAGTTCATGTGAAGTTATAATTAAACAATAACTCGTTTACAAATGAACGCACGCACGCATTTGTGTACTTAAGTGTGCAAAGTGTAATTAGCTGCGATGCATCTGAGTGAGATTGAAGAACAACAATGTCAAATGGTGGAATTATGTTCAGCTCGTGAGCGTGTATCACTGTTATCTGTGTGGGTGGGCGGGTGGCATGGGGGGGGGGGGGGAGTGGGGGATGGGCGGTGTGAGCAGAGAGAGAGAAAGACGGATTGAATGAGTGATTGCTACAGAAGGCTGATTCATCTCTACACAGCTCAGAGATGGACACCATGTTTGACGGGGAAACTTTGCACACAGACATTAGATTACGATCTCTGGGGAGTAAATAAAGTCAGTCACAAACACACTTGTTTTCTAAATTAATTAGACTCCGGGAAATCCTACTGAAACATTACGCTCTTACTGTTGCACTTTGCAGACAGACTGATATATCTGACTTTTATCCAATTATGATTTCATTTGTCACTTTTCCAGGAACATAATAAATCTACTGATGACAAACGCATTTTTTTTCTTTTAGCAGCAAGACTAAATGTGCTTCTGACAGGAAGTGCACTGTACGTCACACTTTGTTTCCCTTTTTCTGAAGACATTAGCCACCTCAGTTGTTGAACAAATAATGCAGTCAGTAACCAGCAATATAATAAAACAGGTTTGTGCAGGACACCTTTTTAATCTAAGCTAGATACTAGATAGAGACGGGGTAGGGAGGGAAGGAGGAAACTGTAAATCTGATTTAAAAAATCTGTGTAAAAGACACTTGAAACAGTTTGAGCTGACACCTTCCGTGATGTTGCCAGCTTGCCTTTCACATTTGGCAACTGATATTAAGGGCACCTTGCAACAGACAAAATCTGCAAAACAACACAAAACACTTTGTAGACGTTTTCCATGAAAACGTAGTGATAATCAGATACACTTAATTTATGCAGAATATTATATGCTTTGTGGAGTTTGACCACGACCACTCCACGTTTACGTGTAAAGAGGAAATACACTGTTCTTGTGAGACTAAAAGTCTTTAAAAACCTGACATGATTATACAAAAAAATAACTGTACTATTGGCCTTTTTGTTATTTTTAAACAAGCATTACTTTATATAACTATTTGCTGTTTTCATATTTGTATTTTATGCAAAATGTCTGGTTTTATATTATACTAAGCTAATATTTTCACCCATTTCAATAAAAAACAAATGTTTATGCAGACTGTTAAAAGTGTATTTTCACTGCAAATGGAACAGTTTTCTTCCAACTAATTAATTAATTGGTTTATTGTCTAAGGCAGGGGTCTCCGTTTTCTTTCAGGGCAAGACCCCTTTAATTTACAGAGGGATAGAGCTAATTTTGCTGCAAATTAAACTGGTCCTACAATAATGTGTAGTAACATAAATATATCTTGTTATCATGCATACCATATATGTATAATTTATTTGCGCAAATAATATGTTGTAATATAATTGGAGAAGAAACACTTAGATTAGTATCAAACTATGTTTTGGTTCCCCCCACTGCAATAATTTTGAGGCCCTCCTGGGGCCACAGAACCCAGTTGAAGACCATCTAACCTATGAAAGAACCATATAATATTTCCATTAGTAGACCTTCAAGAACTGTCAGAAGTATCTAAATGAGGAAAAAATAGTTTGTATTTCTTCAAGGCTGATTAACTACTATGTGTAGGCCTCCATTATCTCTATCTTTATTATAATATAAAAGTATACTGGTTTTCCACAAACAATTAGATCATGTCTGACCTTAGAAGTTCCATCCCAGCTTCCAGCAGGCTCAGCAGCAGCAGCAGTGTTAGCATCAGCAGCAGCAACATGCTGCTTGCTTGGTGTCAGCTCGGCCTCACCCTCGGGTCACGCTGGGGTCGCTAGATGGCGCTAGAGCACCGACTATCTGCTCACAGCTCGGCAGAAAACCGCACTGCATTTTTTTTCTCCTTCTTCCCCTTCCCCGGAAGCCTAATGGGAAATTTCAAGTCACCTAAATAAAAAGGAAGGTGTAATTAACGCGACGCGCTATTAATTGCATCTGCTAGAGAGCGGATGAAGGGCAGGAGTGCGCACTTTTTCCGATTACCGGGCTCCACAAAGTCTACTTCAAACATCACAGGCTTTATTTCCGGGGGTCATTTCATACCAGACATCCAAGTGGCAGGTCAAACGGAGGGACTTTTCTTTTTTTACTATTTAATATATATATAGAAACCTGCACCAACCAAACAGCACGTGGAAATAAAATACAGTGTGTGTGGATGGCCTCTGTATTTCAGAGAAAGCGCTCCTATCTATATGGTCTCATTAAAGGATCAATAAACCATATTGGATATTGATTGAGAAATACTATTGACAAATACCATTACCATTACATTGATATAATTAAAAAAAATATCACTTTTGATTCAGAAACCACGACACTGTCTCTTATAGGCAATAAAAAGATGAATTAGAAATTAATATATAAACAGGTCTATTCTAATTATTATTATATATACTAATTTACCAGAGTAAAATTAAATAATTATTAATCAGGCATATAGGGCATAGTTTGTTTTCACAATATTTGCAGAAATATAAATAAACGAATATTTATAAATAAAAAAATCAAATACATTTGTAACTTCCCTGCAGGTATTGATCCATATCGACATTCGGCGGATACGTTTAAGCAGTGACCTGCCATTTTTGCTTTGGATTTGGTTAATTGGTCAGCGCCGATCGATGAGCGATCAGCTATCGATCCCCTCCCATCGATCCCAGCGCTGAGGCGTGTTGCTGCAAGCAGCAGAGCAGCAGAGAGGAAGACTGCTGCTGCTGCGAAGAGAGGAAGAGCCCGGGCGGAATTCATATTCGTAAAAAACACGTGTTTATTCTTGGAAGTGGCGTGGAAAAAAAAAATACCAACTTTTTTTTTTTTTTTTTTTTCTATTTGGTTTGTCAGCAGCCAAACTGTAGCCCTAATGCATTTAGAGAGATTCTCGCGCGATGTGACGCCAGCGATTCCTGCGGGAGCATTACAGAGAAATTACACAGCATATGGAATGGAAAAATACCATCAGGGTCACCACTGTCACTGCAGGTCCCTGTAGAAATATGATGGATTTCTCTCCACGGGGGGAGAGGATCGTGCTTTTTTTTTCATCCATTGCACATATTAAATCCTGTAAGTTTGTAAAAAAAAAAAAAAAAGTCGTTAAATCCCACAGCATATGATGCGTTAATTTTTTTTAAAAAACAGATTCTCGGTTTCAAGGGCTCCATCTTGTCACAGCAGATGTTTTTTGTGTGTCTTCTGAAGTATAAAAATATAGCAGTATGTTGTTCTTCTTTTTTTCTCTCAGCACTAAATATTACTACTTTGTGTATTTAAATGGTTACACTATTAGAAAATAATCTTGTTATAATTATTAGATGGATCACGTAGGCCTGGTTTACAGGGGAATTAAATCCAATAGAAAATACGTAACAACACAGGCAAAACGTAGAAGTCGGACCCGTTTGCAGCCTTCTTAGGGGCCACTACTGGTCCTCGGACCACACTTTGGGAAGCCCTAAAGTAGATGGAGGCTGTGCTTTCCTTTTTAAAGGCAGCAGCCTGGGGCAGAGACACACCACCGCTCTCCATCTTCCATTCACCAGCTTTGCTCTCCACCATTAATTCATGCGAACCAACCAGGGCAAAGGCAAAGACGCAGATTGTTGCACCACAGATGACAACAAGGAGCTCACTGCAGCAGCAGCAGCAGCATTCTGCTACCAGGGGGGGAAAGAAATGCATTTAGCCTCGACATTTTGGAAAAAAGCTGTTTAATATCAACCCCATTATTTAAAAATGTGCAAGTCGTTCATGTTGTCAAGCGATGAAAACACCTACAGGCGTTTCTCACCTCTTGTTTTAACTACCCCAAGTTCATCCAGTGAATATGACATAGTCTATACCCCCCCAACCAAAAAAATAAAATAAAATAATAAAAATAAAATAAACAAACCGAAAATTAATGGTTTTAACAAGCAGAACGAAACAAGAAGAAAACAGCGTTCGGATTGCTACAGGTCTACATCCCACAACTTGTTTTTTTTTTCCAGTGAATTATGAAGTTGGATCGATCCATTAAAGCTACTGAGGAAAGAGTTTAAATGCCATGGTTGTTTCTGATTGTTGTTCTTTTTTTCTGGAGGAAAAAAAATAAACTAAATTCAGGAGGGGAGAGAAAAAAATATATGTCCACATTAGAGGGAGGAAAAAAAAACAAAAGCAAGTCCCTGGATATCTGTCTTTGCATAAAACAAAAAGAAAAAAGCTACGGAAATAATATGCTTATATACATGAGAGCTGTGACGGTCCAGGCTGCAACAAACCCACATCCTCTCTCTCTCTCTCTCTCTCTCTCTCTCTCTCATCCTACCAAACAAAAAAAGCCACCTCGTCCCCCCCCCTCATATTTCATATATTCCCCGCTCTGTGTCCCCTATAAAAGCCATCATCATATAATAAATTACAATCTCGATAAGAAAAAACTACAAAATAAAATTAAATGTCTACGACCAAATTTCCCCTCCCCAGTAATAAAGCAACATAGACGAAGATGAACAAAATGGCTGAAATGAAAAGCATGGCAACGACTTGGCAAACAAATTAAAATAACACCTTGCTTGATGAATATTATTATTATTATAATAATAATGATAATTTTGATCATACGCTGTAATTTTTTGCAATGCCACTGAAATACAATTTAGGAACAAATTTAAAGGCCTTATTATTATTATTATTGTTCCTTTTAAAATCGTTAATTATAATGTTTATCATTTGCTTTCAGCCTCTCTGAGTCATTTGTGGACAACCCTTTAAAATTAGTTATACGCTATTTATCGATTAATTAGATGTTTTTCTTTTAAAGCATACACGCCGATATGTTGATTGGAAACTAATGTAACGTCAGAGAGGAAATCATCAAAATGGCAAATCAGAACTCTGCAGACAGATTTAAAAGAAATGAATCTGATTTTACATGAATTATAAAATAAACGTTTAAAATAAAAAAAATAATAATAAAATAAAATACGCCACAAAAATATCAAACCGTAAACAAGCATATTTTCTGCAGCAAAATGAACGTTAAATAGCACACAAATACAAGGCAGTAGGTAGGCTGTGAATGAGAAACTGTATTTAAAAAACAAAAAAAAAACTCAACCTGTTTGTTTTTGAAAACCATCAATTCAAAAAAAGTGCCCCAGTGAAGAGAAAGAAGAAGAAAGAGAAGAAGAAGAAGAAGAAAAATAAAACAGGGATGAAGCCATGACTTTTTAAAGTTATACAATATTTACAAAAGTGGATCCGAATGTTCTGTGAGAGTTGGTGACATATATAATTATTTTTTGTGTATATCTATAGCCCATCCTGTTGTGGAAAAGTGCCAGATAATCCAATCAATCGCCACGGAGCCCTTTTACTGGAGCTGGAGACTCTGAGGGGGAAGGGGAGGGGGGGGGGTATTTAACGCTTGTTTTGAGGAAATACATAATGTTTAGACTGCTGTTATGAGGTCAAAGGTTATTCGCTATCTCTCTATATATATGCATATATATACACACATATATATATTCGGCCACATCACCGTCACTCAGCACAATCATGGAAGAGTGTAGCCAGTGAGCGCACTCCCTACCACTGCCGATAACACTAGCAATAATCTGTGTTGTCTTTCATAACTACACGCTGACCTCGGGTATCAGGGAATAAATAAAGACGAGCGGCTGACAGATGGGACTCAGGGAGTCAGGGCGATGCTCACCCTCAGCTGGACTCCACCGGACTGGGCTGCAGCCCTCACTGGCCTCCAGTTTACTCCATTAAAACAGCCCCCCCTCCCTCACCCACACCCACCCCACCCTTCCCATCCCCAAAAACCACCTCACAAGCCCGTCTCTCTGCTGGACGCACTATTTAGTGCTACAAAACTAAACGCCTTTTTATCCCCCTTTACTTTCCCTTCTGTTTTTTTCCCCTTTTACGCACAGGGAGAGGTGGGGGGGTTGGTGAGAGCGAAAAAAAACGTGTTGGATTTTGATAGAAAAGTGGCAAATGGAAACCATTCGGCTGTAAGAATCGATGCTTCCCCACCACATACCCCCTCCCTCCCTCTTTTTTTTTTTTTTAAACCTCAAGTATAATTTCAATACACAATAGGGGCTACACCTTGAAACTGCGTCGACTGGAGTCACAGTGCTGGGGCATAATATCCTCGGAGAACACAACACAGGCTTCTGTTCCTCTCGCTGTGGGAGAGGAGAAACAATGTCCCGTCCTCCCCTCTCCCACTTCCCACTGCAGTACCCACTGCCATCTATTATACATAAAACACCACTATATCGTCTCATAGTCCAGTGATTTATATATAACCTCGGGGGGGGGGGGGGGGGGGGGGGGGGGGATAAATAAAAAGCAGAAACAAGTCCCGGAGGAAGCGTTCCGCCAGAGTTCATTGCACCGGGGTCTGGACCCCGTGGTGCGGCGGCGTGTCCCCGTACACATCCTCGCTCCCCGGCAGAGCTCCCGGCGGGGTCATGCGTTTCTCCTTCTGTCTCCTGTTACAAAACCAAACCCTCACCACTTCTTTCTCCAGGTGCAGACTGTCCGCCAGGCCGAGTATTTCCGACGCCGCCGGTTTGGGGCTCTTCAAAAAATGGCTCTCCAACGCTCCCTTTACGCTTACCTCGATCGAAGTCCGTTTTTTCCGTTTCCTCCCCTGCGCGGCGATTTTGTCCAGGCTGGTCGGGCTGCCCGAGGTGGAGTCCGCCTCCTCCAGCCACTTGTTCAACAGAGGCTTCAGCTTGCACATGTTTTTGAAGCTGAGCTGCAGGGCCTCAAACCTGCATATGGTGGTCTGGGAAAACACATTTCCGTACAGGGTCCCCAGGGCGAGTCCCACGTCCGCCTGCGTGAAGCCCAGCTTGATCCTCCGCTGCTTGAACTGCTTGGCGAACTGCTCCAGGTCGTCCGAGGTCGGCGTATCCTCGTCCGAGTGGTCGTGGTGGCTCTGCGGCCGGTGCTGGTGCTGATGCTGGGACGGCGGGTGGCCGTGGTCGCTGAGGTGCGGGCTGTGGTGGTCGTCGTGGCTGTCCCTTAGGTTGTGGTGGTGCATCCCCTGCCCGCTGCCCGGGATCAGCCCGTTGACGGTGAAGCCCGGCTGCGAGTAGATAAGGCTTTGGCCGTTCGTCGTCGCCATGCTCGGTATGTGCGCCGCGGTGGTGGTTCTCCACGCCCGGCCGTCGTGGTGGTTCCCGTGCGTCTGGTGCACCAGGTGCGGCGGCCGCGACTGGTGCTGCAGGTTGCTGCTGGAGTTGTGCATCTCGTCCCGGGCGCCCTGCACCGCGGGCTTGATGTCCTGGTCCGCGCCGAGGCTGGAGGACCACGGGGCTGCCTCTCCGTGGGACAGCGCCGTGATCCACTGGTGCGCGTGGCTGAGCGTGTGGCTGTTGCTCTGCAGCGGGTAGTCGCTCTGCAACAGGCTCTGCGCGTCCCGGTACGCCGTGGCTTGCTGCATGCTGCCGGGCTCCGAGTGCACGATGGATGCGCTGGAGGTGAGGATGTTGTAGTGGTTAGACGCTGCGGTCGCCATGACTCTCGGAGCCGGACTGGTCGCTCTTATTGAAGGAACCTCGCATTTGACAGATCCTCTCCTGCCTACAGGCGGCTCCCAGGCGCTCTGCCAAGTGGACGCCGAGGCGCACCTGGACTCCGCCCGCCCCCCCCGCCGCTCATTGGCCGCGACGGGATGATGGACGGGGTAACCAGGGGCAACGGCGCGGCGATTGGCTGCGGGGAAGTCTCCGCAAACACTACTCCCTTTGTTGGAGAGGTGCGAGTGGAGGCTCCCGTGGAAGCGGAGAGCCGGAGTGCAGCATGGGGACACGGAGCGCCGGGATCAGCAGGGCAACTGTAAGATACAGTTGATTTACTTTGATCATCGTGTTCGTAGGTAGGTTAGTCACACAGACCAGGCGTCTTCTGCTGTGGTTAGCGAGGTAGACTCTACATCCGGTAATTGCCTGTGATTCTGCACATTTATCATTATTAAATGTAAATGTCAACTTTACAAACTTCAACGAAGAGAGATATTTCATTTGACGTTTTACAGATGCTTAAAGATATTTTATTATGCATAATATGGCAGATTTGAAAGAAAATGCAGTTTGAGCTTTTTTATGAGTGTTGTAATATTTCTGCTTAGAAAGACTTAGCAGGTGTGTGAATAATAATGTTAGTGATCGTTCGCAGTGTTACGTGTGTGTATGAAAGAAATGTGGCATTTTGTGGCAAATGTGGCAAGTATTGATAATTATTAGGAATATAAAGTAAAGATGCAAAACAATTAATCTTGCAATTAAAGTGGTTTGCTGGTGAAATAAACTAAATCAGACTCGTGTAGAAATAGAACTGATTCAAACGGTTTTAGAACAACAGGTGTGCTGAGATAACTGTTCTATAAAGCTCCCTGATAAAGATCTGTGTTTTAAGGCACAGAGCAGGGAGATGTCGATCTATAAAATGAATAGTTTGTTTTCTGAAATCGAGATAATCAGCAAAAGGAAAACAACAAAAGACTCATTTTCATTAAACCGATTTTATTAGGGAAAAAAAACAACCTTTATAGCAAAAAAAGGTGGATTCAGTTAATGTAAATAGAAAGAACTCTCCTGAAGTTCATTTGATTAACTCCACTTTTATAGTGTTTTAATAAAACATTTGAAGTTTTACAGTTGTTTAAATTAGGATATTTGTTGTTCAATTTTAATTTCAGGTCAGTGCATTTTATTCTCCCAATTAAGTGTTGTAAACGAGGACTTCCTCCATATGTCCTGACTTGATAACTTTTAACAGCCCATAAAGTCAACAACTCAACTTTTGTGTCCAGTTGGGCTATAAAGTGATTTAACAAGCCCACCTTGGTAGGAGAAGCTGCTACACACAGAAAGGAGCGTCCCTGGATTAAAGTTAGGAGTGTATATGTAGCTTTATCGACTTAAAAGATGTTGTTATTTAGGCTAAATATTCCTGAAACTGCTCCTTTAATAAATCTTGTTTGGAACATTTCCTCTGCTCCAGTTTACAGTATTTTAAAGGATATCTGTAGAGCCGTTAGAGTGGGCTGCAACAGTATTGAGAGCCGTCCACACTCTATCACCAAAAGAGACTTGGAAATAATTTTCAGGTCTCATATTTATAGCTATTTATGAGTTTAATAGTGTGTGAAAAGCTTCTCTGTCTGCTCATCATCCAGTGAAGTAAAGATAGGGAATTAGGTCCAGACTCAGGCCTCCAGTCCAGGGCAGGGAGGGCATGTTTCCATCCTGTCCCAGCTGTCGTCCCCCCGATGTCAGCTTCAGGGACCAGGACTTTGTCCAGAGAGGGGACATTCCTGGCCGACCGCTGCTGGTTGCCATAGGGAGAGGTAAATGAAACAACAGCAGCCGCGTTGCTGCTGCTGCTCCCCCCCCTTGTTCCTGGACTATCTAAAGGCCTCTATTTAGAGAGGCTCTCTGGTGCGGGGACAAAGCCTGTGCCGGGATAAAGGAGGGAGGAGTAAAGAGCACAGTGCCCTGAGAGGGAGAAAGGGGTAGAAAAACTGGAAAAGATGAGAGAGATTATGTCTGTCCTCAAAGCTGCTCCTCACTCCTGCCAGATAAAGCAAACTGTGTGGAAAAAAATGACAAAAAATACTTCAAAAATAAGGATTTTTCTGAGCAAAAGTTTTATTTTTTATTAAATTGATTTATTTCATAATATTACATTTTAGAAGGCATTCATAATTCCAATTGTACATATGCAATTAAAAAGCACTTTTGGTTGGTCTATGGCCTACATAACAATTCAATCCAGCAGAAATAAAGTGAAGCATATGGCCACAAATTAAACCTATAAATCAATGCAGACACTTCTCCAATATCCACAATTTACAACTTCTAAACTATGCAAATGACTGAAACTGTAATTAAACATTTTATTTAATAACTTGGACTGAGCAGTGAAAGGAAAAGGCAATAAAAAAGCAATTATCAAAAAATATTTCTAACCCCCCCACCCTACCGAAAAAAAAATATTTCGGCACATATTTTTGTGCAGTGGAAACACTTCAACGTACACAAATCATTCTTTGCCGTGTTAATTTATTCAAAAAGTTCACACAGGGACACATGTCTGTGAACAAAACAGTGGCCTGCAACAAAAGGAGAGTGCTAATTGCTAAATGTCGTCTGCTTTATATCAGTTGGATTTAGATTTTATTCAGTGATGCGAGTTGTGCTACAACTTTTCTTGGCCAAATAAAGATAAACGTTACTAACGAAGATGAATACAAAGTAAAATAAAATGTAGGGTCACATTTGATATATAATGCATAGTTTGTCTTACTAATGTAACCCGAATGCACCAAAATGTGTAACACAAGATTAGAAATTGCTATCACTTGTAATTAACAGACAAGTCTTTTATTGCGAGGAGAAACAGTGGACAATTATAGGTCTGTAATGTTAATGTTGGTCTGTTTACATCAGTAAAACTAGCAAACAGCCATATAAACCAGACCGATGATTATAGAGGAACACACACAATACTCATATTCCATGTGTAACTCAAGCTCTTCAATTAACGACTACTGATCGGCCCTTTAATGTATCTCATTTCATAGGCTAATAACACTTTATGGATGTGAATCCAGCTGCACATGAAGCCGCCAGGATTTAAGTCATATGAGGAAAAGTTTCCAGGCACGGTTCAGTAATTCATTCTGGTAATATTGAACATTATTGTGGCGTAACATTGAAATCGGCCAAATCAAAAGAACATTGTGGTAATTAGGCTGTAATTCAACGAATTACCACATCGCCACACAGGCTTAAATAGTCGTGTTGGGAGAAACGCAAAGCACATTATTTTAATGGTGTAATATGCAAACTATGGCTCGTTTCAATTACATGGCTTAACAATGCATAAATGATGCGAGCCTTGTTATTTGGACTGCAGGGTCCTTAGTTATTCAATCACTCAGAGGGGCCAGTGTTAGGGGCCATGCTGCCTCCTCTTATACAGTAAAAAAAAAAAAAAAAAACATTTCTGAGCACCGAGGGCTGCTGCCAAACTACATTTAAGGGAATAAAAAATGAACAGCAGAGAATGTAAGCGTTAAATTAACAGTAGGATAATTATATGACCCGTGTGCTGTAAAGATTCAATTTCTAACGCTCTAATTAGGCGACTGTCTCCCCATACATCAGCTCACATCCCTCTGTGAGCGGAAATAATTAGATTTTATTAAGACACGGCTCGTGTAATAAAGAAAATCAAAGGAGGGGCTGGTTAAATATGATATGTTTTTAAAATCATTGATTGTTCCACACACACACACAGTCCACTGAGTCCCATTCAAAGGCAAGGACAGTGGAGTCCAAACTAAAGCAGAGAGGCTGGGCTCTGTCTCACTGTATTAACCTTTATATGAACTGTCCACTGTCTAATGCAGGGGAGAGATACAGTTCCTCTCTGTCTTTCAAATATAATCACTTATGGAGGGATGCCATACAAATGAGGCTGCAACTAATAATTATTCTCATGATTTATTCATTTGGCAATTATTTTCCTTATGAATTATCAGAGAAAAATGCCTGTCCCGGCCTCCTAAAACCACAGAGAACATATTTAAATAGCTTGTTTCCCCAAACAAGAGTCCAAAAACCCAAAGATTGAAGTTTACTATTGTAAGTCTAAGAAAAACTGCAAATTTTTTAAATTTGAGGAGCTGGAACCAGAAAATATTTCATGCTTTTGGTAAAAAAAAAATTCCCTAAATGATTACTTGATTATCAGGCTGCAAATAAATACTCTGTCTTTTGACTAATCAATTAACTAAATCGTCTTTTTGTTGAAATCAAATTAACAAAAATATCATTGGCAAATTTGGCAGCACAAACTTTCATGTAAAAAGTCTTCACAGTTAACTAAAATTCACAATAGACTTTAATTAAATGGACTGAAACTTCTACATAAAAGATATCCTGAGTTAAAGCAAAACAACTATTGTGCAGCGAGGGCACATCGACAACAGAGATGTCACGTTACTGAGGTTTTATTTCAGATTACCTATTCAAGATATCAATAATTCTGGCTACGGCAAGTCTTACATAACGAGAGCCAGCCCACGCCTCTCATCCGTACTGTAATTGTTGTGTGCATCAAAGAGGAGGGAGACTGACAGGCTGCATGGGCGGATTAATACAGAGGGTGATGACGACATAGTGAGTCGGTAGGGAGTGGTGGTGGTGGAGTTAAGGGGGGGGGGCTAAGATATGGGGTGAGAAGGAGGAGAATGAGAGAAAAGAAGAAGAGGACAAAAAGTGGGGAGAGAGTTAACGAGAGGGAGAGCATTAATTGTATGCATTGTACCAGAGCTCCTTTGCTGAGTGTGGCTGTCGAGGTGCGGGCCCTAACCCCTCCAGCAGCCCGCCGTGATCTGAGCCAGCTCTCAGACTGCTGTATTCCAATGCAATTAGGCCACTCAAAGGCCTGCTTAAAGCTGCACCCCACACACACACACACACACACACACACACACACACACACACACACACACACACACACACACACAGATAGCAACAGCCCCTGTGGGTCCCCTCCATTGTAGCAGGGAGGTGTATTCTGTCCCTCTTTGAGGCCCTGGATGAAGAGACCACCCCGGGGAGCAGAAAAAAAGGGAGGATTACCTCTCTTTCTGTCCCTTTCCCTCTTGCCTTTCTCTCTCTGTCTGGTTCTGGTCTGGAGTTCACCTCTAAAGTCTATCAGCTCAGGCAGGCGCTGAGCAGAGCTGAGCCGGGCTTTGGTAAGCCCCTTCAAAGAGGGGGGAACTTGCAAGTTTTTTTTTTTTTTTTTTTTTGCAGGAAGGAGGAAACACAAGAAGAAGAAGAAGAGCAATGAGGCATTTCTGTGATGGATGTCATTATGGGACTGCTTTAGCAATATCACTTTCCTTCCCCTCTTTCATTATTCATACAGTCGTACATTTCAACAAGTGGCGTGGGGCGTGTAGCTCGCTAGCTCATCCCCGTTGGCACTGGCGCCGCAGCCTCGGTCCGTCCTCCTCTCCACGCCGTATGAAGAGAACGCTCTCCATGATAGCAGACTTCTCTTGGCTGCGTTTCAGTGTGTCTCATTCCCCAGAAAGCATTTAAAGCAGATTACCAACCTAACGCTACACCTCCCCAATAAGAGGAGAGAGAGAGGGGGAGAGAGAGAACTGGCACATTAACACCTGCAATACTACTCAATGGCATCAACAGATTAACGAGGTAATCCACACAATGAGGTCTTTGATTCGTGTGGTTTGGCAGGCATTAACGCCAGGCATAATGCACGCTGTTATTTCAGACTGTCCCAGTACGGGAAAACCTGGCAGAAGCAGCTCCTTTTTTTGTCTTTGCATCTGAGCTTTTTGAAGAATTTTAACTTGTGCATCTGGTATGTTTTGCCTTGTTCCTTGTCTGAGAAATAACCTGCAGGCTGCTCCTGTGGCACATGTGAAGGGAGAAGGGGAGGATTCACAGGCTTTCTGAAGGCTGCTTAAACAGCAGGGCTGAGGAGCTCTCCCTCGTCCTTCCCCCTATTTTTCTGCATAAGGACGTGCGTATAGGATACGTGTGTGTGTATGTGTGTGTGTGTGTGTGTGTGATAGATCTCGCGGTCCCATCGCTCATGTGCGGGTCGATTAGCCCCACGTGTCTCGTTCGTCAGTTGTGGAGGCAGAGCAGATGGCAGGAGACGCACCGTGTTACCATGCTGCGGCACTACGTAACGCAGCTCTAATTGAAACATCAATACTGCCCTGTCAATACACTACTGCTACTTTACAAAACATCACTACCTACAGACCTGCACTGGGGATAAAAAAAAAGCGGCTGCTACTCTTATGTCTTTGTTTCACGCTGAAGTGAAGATTTGAGTTGATGCTGTAAAGACAACAGAGTAACTTTCTCCAACAGTTTATATAACAGTTTATGGAGGTTTTAAAGGGGCTCGTAATGTAGAAAATTTGAATTTTGTAGAAATATTGCTTTTCAATATTCAATCCGCACAGAGAATACACACAGTCCATATTCAAAATAGGTTCCTTAAAATGAGCCCTCCGGCTTTTCATGAAGTTGTGAAGTCAAAACTACACAGTCAACATCCAGCCTCCATTTACTGACATTTAAATCAGCCAATCAGAGGAGAGGCTGAGACACAAAATGACCCGGGAGAAAGGAGATGTAAAATATATTGAGGTAATTTTTGCTTCTTAACACCACAAGTATATATTGATTAAGGTATCAGAAGTTACTCCAGGAAAAGTGTGTGATATGGAACCTTATGAATTAGTTGCTGTTTTATACACAGTGTTGTGTCGGTAAAGGAAGCATGGAGCCAAAAAAAAAAAAGGAAGCGCATTTCCTCTGTAGCGGCTCCTTTGTGGCGCATTTTAATGAATTGATAAAAAGTTGAGGGAGTTCACATGGCTGCAAATCGGGTAATTTGATGTTATCGGAAATTCAGCAGAGAACAGAGAGAAATTAGGCGCCTAGAAATTAATTTGCTATTTGTCCAACTCAATGATGAGTGACACAGCCCCTTTAATGAATGGGTAATCCATTTCTTATTGCGCTGAGCTGAATTCACCCTTCAATGAAGTGGAAAAAGACAAACATATCTTTCACTAACCTTTGCAACTTCTGGAGGGAAACGAGCAGCAGGTTGAGGGTGAGAGCTGAGCCCTGCTCGTGAAACTAGTTGTTTTTGGCAAATGAGCTCTGTCTTTGTACGTGCGAGTGGGATTTTGATTGAGTTTTAAAGTCACATTAGGAATCTACAGTAAATTATCTCTGCTGACACTCTGCAGCCACACAATCAAAGTATCGTATACATGGAATAGATTCGTGATCAGTTGGTTTGCTACAATACACAGTTTTTATTTAACCATGCTTCTGTTTTTTGTGTTTTTCAGTTCCTGCCTCTTCGTCCTGAGCTTCTTCTGGATCTGAAGAGTGTGAATGTTGCACCTTCCTCACATCCATGATGACATCTCGGAGACTCTTCCCCGGTAAGAACCCGATCTCCACGTTGTCAATATTTGATTCATGACGATCCTTCAAAGTAGCGGGTCTTGATCCTGCAGAAGACGTCTTTTCACCTGCTCGAAGTAACTGTTGAATATAGTATTAATATGTTATGACAAAACTCTCCACGAGCAACATGTAGAAGTGTAAGGGCTGTAACTAGCATATTTTCCGCAACCATCAATCACCCAATATTTTTCTGTATTATGGTAGATGAAGAAATAGTTGTGTCTCTTAATGTCAATGTCAACAATGAAAAATACACTTCCTTAAACCCAAGGATACAAATTTAGGTTACTTGTTTTATACGATCAAGATCCATCCACACTTAATCCTGTATAAAAAGGACCTAAATAATTACTCAATTAAAAACAACTGAATTAAATCATCTCAGCACGACAAACAACCACATGTCCAATGGTCAGATTGGCTAAATCACCAGGTTCCTTTAGCATGAAAACACACATAATCCGATTCACAAATTCAGCTTTGTCTTTTCCGAATAATTAGGCATACAATAAAAGACAATAAAAACAATCATCAAAATACAGTGAGATAGAAACAATCAAGCGTGGTTCTGCAGCTCACCTGAAGAGTGGACGTCAAGGGCTCGTTGACGGGCTCATTATCCAACTCTCTGCCTTTTGGAGCCTTCAACGCCTGGTTAATAGAACAGATGTTTTGTGTTAAAGAAAAAGTATCAAAATGTAGGATTGTAGAGAACCACGGAAACCATTGTAGCAATCATTAAATTAAAGGGATACTCCAGTGAATTGTTATCACTCTTCCATAAAGTTGGAAGACTTACAAGAGGCAAATTTGAACAGATGGTCAAAATGGAAGCGGCAGAGGCCGAGATATCCTGACTTTGAGTCTCTAGTATGGGTAATGCAGAACTGCCTATATGCCTGATATACACTTATCCACAAACTCCACCCGCTTCAGTTTGTACAGCCGGCTTTCAAAAGATACATAGATATAAGTCTCTGCCTCTCAAACCTGATGAGATCAGGCTTTAGAAAGCTCTGCCAGAGCCATAAATACATACACTTCTTTCCATAGGCTGAGCAGCGCTCCCCATGGCCATTAAACTGACATTCTTGTGCAAAATCAGTGATCTCACTCTAAGAAGCCATAAGTTGTTGTTGTGTGTTATTTGTTCTTGTTAAGACTCCTTGAGGCCCTCCGTCTGTTGCACTTCACGCCAGCGCCACTTGCAGCAGGGGTTGTGACTCCTTTCACATCATTCCCCTTATGGATGTCAGAAATGTAAAAAAAAGCATTCTGAGTCTGTTCAAAGAGATTTGGTCCAACTCTGTTTTTCTCAAGAGAAAAAAAAAAGGACAAACAGACCGAATATGAGCATTCAGGTTCCGGTGGAAAAAATTTGATCTTGGCTCAAGTTTTCAGAGAGCGTTAACGTCTCCGAGTTGTGAGGAATCCCGAGCCGGCAGTTTACAGCGGGGGTTTCAGTGATACAGTATTTACAAGGCATGAGGAACTGGGAGCGCTGCAACAGACGGCGGCGTACACGGCGCTTTCAATTATTTCTCACAGCATTCATGAAAATAGAAGCACAGCGGGGAGTACAGTTTGAACGACAAAACTATAAAAAGACATGGAGGGAAAAGAGAACTCCCAAGCTAAAATAAATGGCGCTGTATCCTGATACTAGTGAAGAGCTTAAAAATAGACTACGTCTCTGCAACAGGAGGATTAGATATGATGCGGTGGAGTGAAGACAGTGATGGAGCAAAAACCCGAGTTTCAATAATTGGAGCAGGATTGAAGTCGAGATTTGACAGCGTCTTCAAAATATGTTTTGAGACTGGAGCTGGTCTGGCAGACTTGACGGCGGGCCTCATGCGTGAACCGCCCGTACTTACGGATCCGTTCTTAATGGCAAGTAGGAAGGATTTACACAGACTCGCGGCATCCGCTGAGCATCTCTCCAGAGCTGTCATATGCAAAACAGGAGATATAACGCATGTGCTGCCGGTCTGACGGTGTTTACAAGCAGACAGATTCTGCGTGATGTCACCGCCCCTTTGTGGAAGATAACTGGCTCAGGTCCTGGCTTTGGATTAGTTCTGAAATTCCATTGTTTGTTTTTTTAAACTCTTTTAGTCTTTTAGTCACAGTTTTTGAGTAGTTAACTATTATATTATTTGACAACTGTTTTGAAGATTGTTTAATTGATTTGAGATTTTATTTTTAAGAACAGAAAACAAGAAGCTTGTCTTCATTTAAGGCCTTTAGATCAGGGGTGGGCAACCCGGTCCTGGAGGGCCGGTGTGGCTGCAGGTTTTTGTTCCAACCAAGCAGTAACACACCTGATTCTGCTATTAACTACTACTCTGCACCTTCATTAGTAGAATCAGGTGTGTTACTGCCAGGTTGGAATTGCCCACCCCTGCTTTAGATTGACAATCTTAATCTGTTCTGGGCTACTGTAGGAAGGTGATGATGCAAAATGCAGGCAGGCGAAATTGTAACGGGTGAAAAAGGTGCTAGGGTGGTCCGGGGGAGATTTTTTATTTTTTTTAAAATAAATCACTAAATGCTCATTTCTGACCTCGCTACACTACTTGATGCACTTCTGCAGCCTCCATAAAGGCCTGAAGGTGACTTGGTGAAAGTCAAATGACCAGACACCATCAAAAGGAAATTTCATATTCAATGTGAACATAAATACACTTCTTGTTTTCTGACTTAAATACATTGGTTTTATTTTGATATTAGCATTCAAATTAGATGCAGTTCATGTTTACAAGTTTTCTTAAAATCTTATTTTCATTTCAGAAGGGTACAAAGTCTCTCTTTTGTTCAACATATAGTTTAGATTTGTGACTGACGCTCAGCTGTGAATAGCGACAAACCTGAAACTGATAATTAAAATCATTAAAACCATCCTGATGTCATTTCTGTTCGCTCTGTGCATCCACCTGGACTTCTCACTGTTGAAAATGCTTCAAGTGGGCGGGACTGCTTGCGTCGACATACAAGCTCCTTCAGCCAATCAGCAATGCAGATTAATGAATCACATTCTGTCAAATCCAGTGAGGAGAACAACAAACGCATCTTTTCCTCAGAGAAACTCCCCCAGTGCATCCTCCTGTTTAGTTGTTGTTATTGAGTCTATTTCTGCATTAACTGCTATTTCTGTATTAACCAGCTTTTTAACTAGGCTTTAATATATTGAATTTTGCCAAAAGGTGGCAAGGTTGCAGCCTGAACATGGCAGGCGTCACAGTGGGGGACCTACTTCCTATGCAGACAAACTGCTCAATCCAAGGTGATTAAAACACAACAATTCCTGCTTTGATTGAAGTCAGTTCTGCAAGATGTTGCAAAATGCCACTAAATCTTATTGTACCTTAAAGCAAAATGCATCTTGTCATTTACCTTCTTATCAAACTATTCCATTACGTAGAATTGACAACAGTACACATATGTTCAGATGCCCAGTGTCACCAATACTGACACTGCTAAATTGTGATTTTCATCTGCTGATTTTTGACAGCAGGACTTTAAGCGTTGCTGGTTCTTGTGTTTGCTCCTAGGTGACATTTAAGTGAATGAAACTCACCCACAAATGCAGCAGAATAGGTCACTTTACAAAGAAAATAACCAAATATTATTATATATATAATATTATAAGTTCCTTTAGCTAAAACACACTTGAACCTGCAAACTTGCTGAAAAATGTTCTAGAGACCCAATGATACATAGGACTGTCTTAATGCTTGTGTTTCTGATGATGTCGTATTCCCAAATCTCTGCAATTAAATCAGTGAGCACAGTGAATGGTGACCAAAACTACAAATAATAGACCCAAGTTAAAATAAACCAGAATCATCCTCTAAAGTCTCCCAGAATTAAAATTTCAAATGACAGATTTCGAAATACATTCAAGAAATAAAATCACAGATTCACACACACACATACATACACACACACCTATATCCTTTTTGCTCTCCAGCCCATCAACAGAAACAGATGACAACCAGCTTTTCCTGCAGCTGATTTTTCCCTCAGATGAGGAGCTGGTAGTGATAGAGAGAGAGAGAGAGAGAGGGGCTCACAGACATGGATGTTTGTTTCCCAGCCCTTCCACCGTCTCCATGGGATGACCCTCCCCATGCACCCACCAACCCCCCTTCAACCTAATGGATCAAACAAAGGACATCATTTGTAGGCCAAGTCTTTTTCTGAGCTTCTCTCTCCTCAGCTCTGCATACCAATCCAATACAGCCCAAGGAAAAAAAAAGCCACACCGTGGCACATGTGTGTGCATTTGTGTGTGTGTGTGTGTGTGTGTGTGTGTGCGTGTATATTTCTGTGTGTGTATGTGTGTGTGTATGCCTGTGTCTGTCTGGGCCGGGGGTTGGAAGGTCTGTTTGCCTCTCCGCCAAGCATCGATTTATCCTTTTCTCCAATTTATTTCTCCTCTTTGCCTCTACGATCCATTCAGATCTGCCTCCAGGGGAGGAACTCAGGGTAAAGACGTTGTCAGGCTTCGTCGTTTGCCTCCTAACACCGGCTCAAAACCCATCTATGGGCCCGGGGACCACGGCGCGCGCCACCTGCAAGGACACGCCGAGCGGCGACAGGATCGACCTGTCGTCAGGCGGCACACCTCTGTTAGCGCTGTAATTGGCCTGATAATCCAGCGTAAAGGACACAGATGAGAGGATAATGTCTGAAAGAGAATTATATTTGTTTCACTGTGCTGAAAGATGATTAAGTAGACCACAAAATGTCCTCTAATTTCAAAGGGGAGCTATATCCGCCTCCTTTTTCCTCTGCAGTAACAACTGTTGAAGAAGCTAGAATGGTATTTAATTGTTCCTCATAATCAGGCCTCGACTCAGTGCACGCGCAGATATGATCAGAATAACAATATCTCTAGTCTCGATTCAACCGTCTGATCGTAATCTCAGTCTGTATGATTCTGACATTTTCAGATGTTATTACTCAGTCTCAAGGATTTGTATCCTAAAGCCTTGACGGTGACGACTATGTTGAACAGAAATGCTGCCTGTGCACAAATGCCGCTGTTGTACCCCTACACACACACACACACAGACACACACACACACACACACACACTCAGACACACACACACACACACACACACACACACACACACTCAGACACACTCAGACACACGTATGGCAAAGATCTGTGAGTCATTCCTCAGTGTCACAGTGAGCGACGCCTGGCACATCCTCACATGTGAAGTTGATCAATGCAGATATGTCCAGGGGGAAATTGAAATCCATAGGAAATTAGGCGGCACTAGTGATTTATTGGAATAGTAAATCACTGCGTGTGTGATGTGTGAAATGTGTGTGTCGCCGGAACTGTGTACAGTACCTTGTGTCTGACTGAGGCCGTGATATCAGCAGTCTGCACCTTCCTGTCTCTCTCCATCCGGTAGACCCATTCAATCAGGCCCACAGGAGGGTACTGGTCCCTCTTGTAGACCCCCTTGTGAGGGACGGGGTGACGTCTCCCCATGGACACCACACTCTGCAGGGGGCTGTCTGAAGTTAAAAAACAAACAGAAAAGCTTGAAGGTAGTGGTAACTTATGCTGTATCAGTCTGCCCTTGACATCTACATCTCTAACCATATCAGTCAATTTCACAATTTCGCAATCACAAGTGTTTCGCATGTTGTGTGAAGTAGGATTTATGTGTATTCATACGCCAACATGACAGAATACAAAGTGGAAAATCATCTGTTTGTGTTTCCTAGAGTACTTTCAAGTACATAAACTAGACTATTGACATCTAAATTGTTACTGATGCCATTGCAAAAAATGTCTACAGACTTTTTTCGCAGAAATTGAAAAGTTTTGTGTTTACACAAAACAGAAATTGAAAAGTTTTGTGTTTACATGAATGATTGTGTAGATGGGACACCAGAATATGTGGAACATCAAGCATTTTTTAAGGAGAATATTAATGGTTAAAGTTAGGCATTTCCCAAACTTTCATGACCTCATATGAACCATGTCACTAAGGTTTTACTGTTTCCTGCAGTACATAAATATGACCTCCAGACATTTTTTGGAAGAAAAATTAAAGTTTGATATGGCTTTTCCACAAACAACTAATTAATGAATTAATCTTCTCTATATCCCTCAATGAAAAATAAGAGAATCTATAAATAGTGTGAGTTCTTAATGTGCATTGGAGGTTACAGGTTTTCTATTGAAAACAATCCTCAGAATGTTCCCTGCTGGACCAGGATGAGCTTTCAATCTACTTGTTATTCACAAATCATGCTCATAGGTACACACTCCAGGGTCTAAGGACAGGTGAGACCATGAAGTGATTCTGAGGCAAATCTGTGATTTGTGATTTCGGCAAATTACAAATAAAATTGACTTGACCTTAAACCCAGATTAAAATAACATTTCACTGTCAGCACACAAATGTGAAAAGTATCCTCAAACTGCAAACTTTCTTTGAGCAACAGCCTCTCAATGTATTCAGTTATTACCTTTATATATCCAGTAATATTCTCATCAGTGTTAGTGGCCAGCCTGCCATTCCCTTACACCACTCAAATTGCCTTCATACACGACACATTTACAGGAAACAAGGCAGCATGTAATCCAGCATTACTGTTAGTTGTATTTGTAATTTTCTACCATTTTTACCAGCCTGGCTGTTTACTGCTCATTCACCCACAGCCGTATCTGCTATCTCACAATGAAAGCATTTAACTCACAAACCACGTGGTATGTTGTCTTTTATTGTGAAGCAGTAACAGGACATTTTAGAAGACAGTAGAAGTATACAGTATATTTATATGTAATCATAGGTATTTATGTATTAGTAATCAATAAATTCTTTAGTATCTATACTTAATCAGTTTGTACGTGTATATGGAAACAACCTAGTATTACACAGCTGAAAGGCAAGGACTGAAAATGAGACAATATGTTTGGAAAAGTGGGATTTGTATAATATTCGATGACTAGACACTTTCAGCAGCTTCTGTGTGTCGGTACGCTGTTCTTTTTGAATGTTGGGAAAACACTGTAAAATAATAGGCTAAAATATAAGAAACACTGTCCATGCAGTGAAATTTGACTTTTTACTGAAAAAAAATCACAAGGAAATCATTAAATAAGATGTTCACTAGCAAATAAAGAATATACCATACTGAATAACTTTTTAAAACAAGATAAATAATCTCATATTTCTGATGTCTGTGTAAACCCAGAACAATGTCATTATGGGTTGTTTATAGCCTTGTTGTTACCAAGCAAGTGGTTTTCTTCAAGGCTGTTTATAGCGTGTCTTTTGGGGCTAGTGAGCACTAAAAGTGTTCAGCAAGCTCAGATGATTTGGCTTATGAAACGTGTTTTACTGCCAATGAGAAAAATGATTTCCTGAAGAGTGAAAAAGAGTCCAAAATATTTCCTGACATCGACTGCAGAATCACAAAGGGGAGCTCCAACAATCTGAAGAACTGTCAGAGAACAACACTTTGACTGCTTCAAGCAGCACTTGTGTTTTACAGGGAGTAATATTTTACTTTGTGCTTTTTAATCAGGGTTGTCTAATATTAAGGCTAATGCTGTGTTTTGCAATGAAAACTCAATCTGTGAAAAATGTGAGAATTAATATCCCTAGTTTACAGTGAAATACGTTAGTGTAATGAAACATTTTTATCATATAAATTGAAATTAAATTAAAGTTAAAGTTACTTGAAAAGATTCAAACAATCCTTCCTTGTGTTCACGCAACAACCTGTGATACTATGAATGTGAGACAAAAGGAACTTTCTTTCTTTTCTCTTTTTTTAAACAAACTGGTTGCTTGACAAAAAAACAGCCCCAGTTCTTTTTTAAATTCTAGAATGAATTGACCTGCAGGCTGAGCTAACAGCACAATAGAAAATACATATATGACGTTGAGCAGTTGTTTGAATCTCCAGGGGAAGATTGCATCTGTGTGTCAATGTTCAAATAATTCCAAAAGGCTTTTTTAAAGAACACCCAACCTGAAGAGTCTGCACCCCACACTCACACACACGAGCTGCTTTTTTTTTCCTCCCTTATTTCCAGGTACACCGTTTGTGTTCTAGCTTGTTTTTGTCCTGCTTTAATTGCTTTTTCTTTTTTCTTTTTCTTTTGCAGAGAAGGAAGAAAAGACAACAACAAGGCGGTGAGGGCTGCAGCTAATGGAGAGGCTGTAATTGTGAATGGAGGCATTCATCTGGAGACGTCGTCCGTGAATTACGCCGCACAATACCCAGCGCCGGGCTGCTCAGATCACCAACTAGTCACCAAACACACGCACACGGGCGCGCATACATATAGACACATACACACGCGCGTGCACACACACACACACACACACACACACACATCCCTCAGATCACCGGTGCTCAGAGGAGGACCATAATCACACCTCCACAGAGAGCAAGACACCGAAGAGGGAAGGAGAGAAGGAGGAGAGAAGCTGGAGGGGAGGAGGGCAAGAATAGAAAAGAAATTAGATGAGGAGAGAGGAGGTGAGGGGGGAGGAGACGGGATGGTGAAATTGATGTTTCCTACCATTTGATTTGGGCCATAGAGCCCAGAAGGCAGATCAGATAGAGCCACACGCACGCACGCAAGCACATTCATAACACACATGCAAACACACACATATACATATATTCTCTATACAATCTCACACACACATACCAAACACAAAAAAACAAGTGCAATCATTTCTCTCACACATGGACACATACATCCATGCACGTAAGGCTGCATACTCACACACACGCAGAGAGAGAGAGAGAGAGAGAGAGAGACGAAAACAAAATTGTACATCTTCTGAAACATTATGTTGTCAGCACTCACAGAACCGCCGCACATACTCAACTTGTTCCTCTACCTGCTGCAGCAGTAAAACCCACACACATCCTTCAGCCAGACAAACACCATTAAGCCAAAACATACAGAAACACGGCTAAAAAAGACAAAGCCTGTGTGGCGTGTAAAAAAAAAGGAAAAAGAAAAAGGAAAAAAAAAAAGAAAAGCTCATCCCTGTGAGGTGAGGCGAGGCACCTGTCAGCACGGCATCTCCTGCTACTACTGAGAAACATCAGGAAACAACAACTCAATTAAACACACCATCCCTGTTCAATTACTGCCACATAATCACAGCAATTTACCTTCACTTGCTGCACAGCCACCAAACAAACAAACACACCGGCAAGCATGCATACAGGCGGGAAGACGAGAATGCAAAAACACACGCGCTTACACACACACGGACGAGGCTGGATCACAAAAGACAACAGACCTGGAGCTGGAGCTTCATCCTACACATCATGAGTATAAAGCTCACAATGTGGTTACTCACAGCAGGGTAACTGGCAAAGAACACATGTGGAGGATGTCAGCAGAGTACAATAAGAGCGGATTTCTGATTCAAAGCATGTTCACTTCGATATATCATCAGAAGTGTCACACTTCCTCTCCAATATTTAGATATATATGTTATATATCTAAAGTAGAGTAAGCTTAAGTATATTTCATAGCTACAGTGTGACTGTCTTAGAGTGTGTGTGACTAGTTTTGTCTTTGAAAATGATATCTACAAACAAGTCAACTGTGATGTAGATGCTTCAGGGTTTAGAGACGAGGCACTAAAATCAATCAGCTGCCATTACACACTGTCCTGAGTGCTTTAGCGTGTATTATCATTATTTTCTCATGATAGTCCCCATATCAGTGGCCTTGTTCTTGATATTACATTTTTTTCTGGATGTCATTAGATTCCTATCCAGAATTTCATGGCATTATACATTCTAGCGTCATATCTTATGAAACCTTATGGTCGCTTTGGAAGCAGAGGTTTATGTTGCTGCTGAATAATATTACATCATATACACGCTACTCTGTATTCTCATTGATAAAAGAACAAACAACTCTAAACAGGTTTCAAGATCATAACCCTCATGAAGTAGGATTCATTGGAGGCCTGCTGTACAGACTGCATTTGTTATAGCTGTGTATCTAATAAACTGAGTTTATACAGATGAGGTTTAACAGAGGACAGGCAGGTTCACAAAAAATCTGTGTACATTATTTTCTTACTCATTTATACTCCCACTGGTACTGTGCATAGTATATAATAATCACATGCTGTAGGTAACTGTAAACAGGACGGAAATCATTAAATCGCTTTAGTAAAAACTGGCCATCTTCCAGTTGTGCTCTCCGGACAGGGATTCTCTCCAGCTACCTGGATAAAGCTAAGCAATAAGTCATTTTACATACATTAACCTGTGGCTGAACCGGGTACATGGACATCTTGGTTCAAACTTCAGTCCCCTAAGCTTAAGTTAAAAGGTTGCATATTGTATATTTTTGGGGGATTTTATTTGAGGTTTGTCATCAGTAACAAGATATTTATGGTTTTAAGTAGCAAAAATCACCTCAATATAGTTTGATATAAATATGGTTGCATATCTAAAAAAAAGACAACCAGGGTGTAGGGTACACACATCCCAAAAAACTTCACTGGATGCTGGATCAAACATTAAATTATAGGCAAGAATAAAAAAAAAACATGCACATACTGTAATAAAGCTCCTAGTAATTTTTACCACTGCTTCAATCTACAGGAGATCCTCCTCTCGCATTGTAAAGTCACATCACAAGGCAGAACATGCAACATGCACACACACATCTATCACAGTCAACCTACTCTAAAACTGGACCAATCAGAAGCAGAGCTGAACAAACCACCTGATGCTCCTATATGGGGGACAGAACATGCCTCTGGGTAAAGGGGGGAAATTATTAATCCATCCATCCATCCATTGTCTTCCGCTTTATCCGGAGCCGGGTCGCGGGGGCAGCAGTCTAAGCAGGGACTCCCAGACTTCCCTCACCCCGGACACGTCCTCCAGCTCCTCCGGTGGGACCCCAAGGCGTTCCCAGGCCAGCCGAGAGACATAGTCCCTCCAGCGTGTCCTGGGTCTTCCCCGGGGCCTCCTCCCGGTGGGACATGCCCAGAACACCTCCCTAGGGAGGCGTCCAGGAGGCATCCTGAGCAGATGCCCGAGCCACCTCAGCTGGTTCCTCTCAATGTGTAGGAGCAGCGGCTCTACTCCGAGCTCCTCCCGTGTGACCGAGCTCCTCACCCTATCCCTAAGGGTGCGCCCGGCCACTCTGCGGAGGAAGCCCATTTCAGCCACTTGTATACGCGATCTTGTCCTTTCGGTCATTACCCAAAGCTCATGACCATAGGTGAGGGTAGGAACGTAGATTGACCGGTAAATCGAGAGCTTCGCCTTCCGGCTCAGCTCCTTCTTCACCACAACGGACCGATACAGCGACCGCATCACTGCAGACGCTGCACCGATCCGCCTGTCAATCTCACGCTCCATCCTTCCCTCACTCGTGAACAAGACCCCGAGATACTTGAACTCCTCCACTTGGGGCAGAGACTCACCACCCACCCGGAGAGAGCAAACCACCTTTTTCCGGTCGAGAACCATGGCCTCGGATTTGGAGGAGCTGATTCTCATCCCAGCCGCTTCACACTCGGCTGCAAACCGCCCCAGTGCCTGCTGCAGGTCCTGGCTCGAAGAAGCCATCAGGACAACATCATCTGCAAACAGCAGAGATGAAATCCTGTGGTTCCCAAACCAGGCCCCCTCCGGCCCCTGGCTGCGCCTAGAAATTCTGTCCATAAATATAATGAACAGAACCGGTGACAAAGGGCAGCCCTGGCGGAGTCCAACATGCACTGGGAACAGGTCTGACTTACTGCCGGCAATGCGAACACAGCTCCTGCTCCGGTCATACAGGGACCGGACAGCCCTTAGCAAAGAGCCCCGGACCCCATACTCCCAGAGCACCCCCCAAAGGACACCACGAGGTACACGGTCGAATGCCTTCTCCAGATCCACAAAACACATGTGGACTGGTTGGGCATACTCCCATGAGCCCTCGAGGACCCGATGGAGAGTATAGAGCTGGTCCAGTGTTCCACGACCGGGACGAAAACCACACTGCTCCTCCTGAATCCGAGGTTCGACTATCGGTCGGATTCTCCTCTCCAGCACCCTGGAATAGACCTTACCGGGAAGGCTGAGGAGTGTGATTCCCCTGTGATTGGAACACACCCTCCGGTCCCCCTTCTTATACAGAGGGACCACCACCCCGGTCTGCCACTCCACAGGTACTGTCCCCGACCGCCACGCGATGTTGCAGAGACGTGTCAGCCAAGACAGTCCCACAACATCCAGAGACTTGAGGTACTCAGGACGGATCTCATCCACCCCCGGAGCCTTGCCACCGAGGAGCTTGCCAACCACCTCAGTGACTTCAGCCAGGGTGATGGACGAGTCCGCCCCTGGGTCCCCAGTCTCTGCTTCCTCCTCGGAGGACGTGACAGTGGGATTGAGGAGATCCTCAAAGTACTCCTTCCACCGCCCGACAACATCCCCAGTCGAGGTCAGCAGCTCTCCACCCGCACTGTAAACAGTGTTGGTGAAGCACTGCTTTCCCCTCCTGAGGCGCCGGACGGTTTGCCAGAATCTCCTTGAGGCCGTCCGATAGTCCTCCTCCATGGCCTCCCCGAACTCCTCCCAAACCCGAGTTTTTGCCTCTGCGACCGCCCGAGCCGCGGCACGCTTGGCCCGCCGGTACTCATCAGCTGCCTCAGGAGTCCCACGAGCCAACAAGACTCGATAGGACTCCTTCTTCAGCTTGACGGCATCCCTTACTTCCGGTGTCCACCACCGGGTTCGGGGATTGCCGCCGCGACAAGCACCACGGACCTTACGACCACAGCTACGAGCAGCCGCATCAACAATAGAGGTGGAGAACATGGCCCACTCGGAGTCCATGTCTCCAACCTCCCCCGGGATCAGGGAGAAACTCTCCCGGAGGTGGGAGTTGAAGACCCCCCTGACAGAGGGCTCCGCCAGACGTTCCCAGCAGACCCTCACAATACGCTTGGGCCTGCCAGGTCCGTCCGGCTTCCTCCTCCGCCAGCGGATCCAACTCACCACCAGGTGGTGATCAGTTGACAGCTCAGCCCCTCTCTTCACCCGGGTGTCCAAGACACACGGTCGGAGGTCAGATGACACGAAATTATTAATATCAAGATCAATACTAGACAGGTGTATAATAAACATACCACATCAAAACTTTTGTCAAAAATGTGGTTCATAAATCATCCAAAAGATAATCATTAAAACTACAGGGAATGCATAGAAAATAGAAGATTAATGCCCAGAGAATTGTTCAAGAATATTTTTGTTGATACCCAAAATAAAGACAACAAAAAAAGAAAAGATTGAAGAGGGAGGTTATATCTCTGAAAGATAATTCATGACAAAAACCCCATTCAAGAGATAATCCTGTTCCTTAAAACATCAGATTACAATCACCTGTGCGATGAATTTGTCTAAATATTGCCTGTTCTGCCTTGTGATGTGACTTTACAATGCCTGAGGAGGATCTCTTGTAGCTTGTAATACAGTGTGCAAATCTTTTGTTTGATTATTGTGAAAACAATGCCTTTTATTATCTTTCCTTAGTTCATTTCTTATCATTTCGTAAAAAAAGTCAAAAACTTACAGTTCGCTTTTTATCCCCAGTGACCTAAATGAAGCTTAACTCAGCATAAAGACTAAACACTGGGACACATCTGGCTTGTCTCTGTCCAAAAGTAACAAAATCTGCCTAAACAGACATCTAGAGAATATATTATTCCTTGTTTGTTTAATATGTACGAAACTGCTTCCAATTTTTAATGAATTAAGATAAACCAAAATAATATAACGTATCACCTGCTGGTAGGCAGCTGGTGGTAGCTTCATATTCACTATATACACGAGTGGTAACTATCCTCGCATATAACTCTCTCTAAGAAAGCAAATAAGTATATTTCTTGAGATATATCTAATGATTCCCGACAAGCATAAAATAAAAATTTCCAAACAGCAATAATATATTTTCATGACTGCAGGTCAAGTTCGGAGCAAAGTGAAGCAAAATACTACAGAAGGATGTCATTGGGGATAAGATTGAAGAGTAGCAACACTGTGAATGAGTGTGTGTGCTTGTGTGTGTGTGTGTGTGTGTGTGTGTGTGTGTGTGTGTGTGTGCAGACGGCAGATTGACTAACAGCTTGAACTTGGGTTAGATCCAGGAGCACGGAGAGGGATACATGGATGGATGGAGAGAGAGAGGAAGAGGAGGAGGGGGGAGAGCCATTGATTTCTCAACAGAGAGATCACCATCTTGACAGAAAGAGACGAGAGAGCAACAGAGCAAGACACACACGCGCGCACACACACACACACGCACACACACACACACACACACACACAAACACGAAGTGGGGAGAGGTGGGGGGTTCCCACTGCGGCCCTTAGGTGAAATTCCACAACTTTTCCATCACTTTTCAGGTTAACAGAAAGCTGGGACTACTTTACCCTCCTTGTACTCATTAATAGTTTGGTGTAAAAATGTTGTAAAATAAATCCACCTGTGACATTTCCTAACTTCAACAGCAAATTTGTGAGGGTCCCTGACTTTTCCTGACTACCTTTCAAAAAAAGTCCATGATATTCCAGGACTTCCATGACCGGTGGGAACCCCCCCCCCTCCCGTTGACAGAGATCAACAGCGAAGTCTGGTTCAATGTCTATCTCCCAGCATGCCTCAGTGATTCTAACAACCCTAAAACCCCCGACAGGGACACGGAGGATGGTGCCGTGGCTCTGTGCCGGTGTGGCTAACGAGGTGTGCGCGTGTAGGTCGTGGTCATCAGGGGAGCTTGACACGCGCCGAGGGGGGAGGGGGGGTGAGATTGGGGGGGCAGCCAGGGGTCACTCTGTAATTACACATCACAGTCCCTGTGGTCAGTGGCCCAATTGACTTCTTCTGACTGCACTGCCTCAGCAGCAGAAGAGAGGATGGCAGACAGGAGGAAGGTGGTGGGAGTGGACGCTTTTACAAGTTTTTACGTTCAAACTTGTGGGAAAACTGGTATAAGAATACAAGTTTATATACTGCAAATTGTTTATTCCTACAACTTATGCTCCTTATTTTACCTGCGCATGGATTCATTTGTCAACCCCCTCCCCCACCCCCCCTATGAGTGATTTGTTGAGACCTCTTGGGTAACCCTGGCTCCACGCCTCAGTCTGCGTGTGTTCAAAGTAAGGCAAGCGGCAGACACTTTCACATACTGTGCGTGGTCCTGTGTGGGTGGCTGGTGCCGTACAGGATGAGTGCAGCACTGAGCAGGGATCCGGCTGCCTCCTCTGCATTCGGTCTCGAGCAGCTCCTCGCTGAGCCTTTGTGGTCGGTCACCTGGAAAAAGAAAACACATCAACAAAGGTATTAAGAAACATTCATATGGCAAATGCAACTCTGTTTGGACTTATTATGATTGACTTTTTCATATGATCACTTGGTTTATTACTACCCTAACTACAATAGAAATATAAAGTTTTCCTTAAGGGAAGTTCAGTCTCTCCAGATCAGTGAGTCGAGAATCATTCAAGTGGGGATTCTAACAAACATCTAAAAAATCATTCAACACTTTAAGATCTCTGCTTTTACCTCCTAAAGAACCTCCCTCCCACAACCATAGATAGAAGAAACTGCTGAGGAAAGAAAAGGGTAGGAAAACTGAGTGGATAGAGACATCTTTTGAAATATCTTCACAGCTCCTTTCAAGTTACTTTTAAGTATTTTTGCGTTTGCCTGCTAATTTATTCTGACGTCCAAAATACTCATTTTATATTAATATTGTGATCTGTTTTTTATGTAAACCAAAAAATGTCACTTTTTAATAAACCAATAATTTTTAAATTAGTTTTGTTGGGAAATAAATATGTGAATTTACCCAATTACTTAGATTACAGATTTTCAGGAAAATCGATTTACTGAAGTATTTCCTCTATATGCTGTTGGATTTGTCTAAAACAGTCTGATGAAGCCACATATTGGATTCATTTGAACTTTAGATTTTCTTTTTTGCACAACATTGGAACGGTGACATTTTGTCTCTAATCACTTACACTGCAGTCATTGCAGGAAGGGGTCTCCTCACGGCCGGTATGGACAGGAGAAACGATTATTGTGACCTATGGCTCTTTGAATGTATATGTGTACGTGCGTGTGTGTGTGTGTGTTGCTGTGAGGCGGAACCGATCCTTTATTGTCCTTGCAGTGCAATTGTTCCATTAGCTATGGCGCTTATTCTCCAGAGGATCGTGGCGGATGGGGGGGGATCAGATCCCTGCTGTCATCGGGCAAGTTATAACCTGGACTGGCTGCCACGTTCAGACAGACAAGCATTCGTATTCACATTCACAATTACAGACTATTCAGAGTCAATGCTCAACCTTTCCTGCATGTCTTTGGTCTGTTAGAAGGAAGCCGGAGGGAATTCAGAGATACTGTATTGGTCATAATTCAGTATGACTTGATTGATTCTTCCATTTATAAATGCAGGCATTGATTTGACTGATTTCTGAATAAACTCTGATCTTTGCTCTTCGTCATATTAATAAACAGAATAATATCAACCTTGGTTTGCCTTATGCATGCAGAAAGTGATTCGCTGACATATACAAATAACATTCAGTTAGTCTTAATCTGCTCCACCATATAAACTCTATCTATCCGAGGACTTGTGTCTGTGTGTGTGTGTGTGTGTGTGTGTGTGTGTGTGTGTGTGTGTGTGTGTGTGTGTGTGTGTGTGTGTGATTGCTCTAAGCAGACCAGAGGCCAGGCATGGCGGCCCCCAGTTGAGCGCTGCATTGATTTGTTGTTGGTAAACAAACAGCTGGATGCTACAGGTGGATCGATACGCCTCGCATGCCTCCCAGGCTCCCAGCATGCCTTTCTGCTGGGTCGACACGGCTCTCCGAGGAGCCGCGACCCAGCTGTCGCCTGGAGACCTTGTGAGTCAAATATTTTTGAGTTGCCTGATTGTTTTAATTGAGCTGAAGTTAATTTTACGCAGAAAGTTACTCTTGTGACAGAAGGGCCCATGAAATCCATACATACTGTTTTTGGATGCCACGTCTTTGCAGTCAGCATAAAATTTTATGCTGCAGTAAAATATCATGTTGGCGATGATGTCAGCCATAAGTGTACATTATGTTATGTGAAGAAATGGACCATTTAGTATTCTACTGCTGTGATTAAAAACAAGCACAGACCAATCCAGGATGTAGAGGGAAGGAAAAATTAAACAGACTTTTAGACAAAAGAGAGACAAAGAAAATGAGGGGATTAACAGAAGCAGAGGAATAGAGGCAAGAGGGGAAGGATTTCAAAGCCAGAGAGAGAAACTGCAAAGAGAGAAAGAAGAGCGAAGGGGGGGGATTAGTGATGGGTGAGAGATGGCAGGATACGGAAACGGGCGATTGTCAGGGAGAGGAAAGTGAAACCCGGTGATAGAGGATGAGCCTCAGAAGAAAAATAGATGGTGATACAGAGGGATAGACAAAATGATATGAGGGGGAAAAGAAAACACGGAGGGTCAGAAAAGAGATGAGGAGGATGTCAGAGGACATCACTGAGATATTTAGAGGGAAATGGAAAATGCTAGATAATGACCTCAAAAATGTCTTTAAAGAAACCACACATAATTTCAGCATTTATTAGAACTGAATAGTTTCCAACCCCTAACAAAATGTGTTTACATATGGATTTCCTGTTGCTTTCTACAATTTTATGTTACATCTCTACTTAATGTCAGGAATCAGGACAAATCATAAAACAAGCGTACCTGTGTGGAATCAGTGTAGCACTGATTATTCCTCTAATAACCTTAATGAATTAGGATTGGAATAAAATGATGTCGGAGCCCAAAGCGACACCTACCAGACCCGATGTTTAAAACATCTACAATTCTTTATGACCTGGCTACGATACAAGACAAAGGCTAAAATTATTTATGTCAAACCGCAGGCTGTAGTTACACTGGGTATCTCTGAGCTATGAAATATGAAACAGAAAGTTGCTTAAAGAGCACAGAGCTCGGTCTGCTTTCATAGAACAAACAGGAGCTTCAAAATAAAACCCCAGAAAGGAAGCGGTGAGTGTTGGCAGTGTTGAAGCGGGAGGCAGTGTCAGATGGGAGGGGAGGAGGAGTCTTGCTGCGTCTACATATGTAAAGCAGCAGGGAAGCAGCAGTGTGTCAGACTGAGTCTCTGGCCCAACCTGAGCTCCTCTCTGCTCCCTCCAACACATCAATCATCCCAAAACAGGGCCATCCTAGCCACACTGCATGCTGGGAGACACACGCTTGTGCAAGTGCGCTCACACACAGCGCATCATGCTTAAACACAAGCATCTGAACACACACACACACAAACACACACATAGGGTTGCACCAACCCGGGTATTTCAATTGTATATACGAGCACATGCACGCATGTATATACATGTATATACATGCGTGCATGTGCACACAGCACAGCACAATTATATAGTGAACTGCAAACACACCCATGTGCACACAGTAAAACATACAGAGATACATATGGTCTCACAACACAACACACATGCACGCAATGACACAAACATTCCACAACACTTACACACAAAACATTTTACTGCAAAAGTGCACATACAAACAGTGCAAACTACACACACTCATACACGCGCACGCGTACACACTCGCAGCCGCATGTTCACTGCCTCCCAGTCTCACACAAAGCACGCAGACAAACAGAAATAGGTATCCTGTGCTCACAGGGTGCCCTCGCCCCTGAGTCCCGACCATCTGTGACGGGTGCCAACACACAGTGGGTGATATTTACATGGAGAAGCCCCACCACCCCCCACCAACACACACACATACGCACAGAGAAAAAAAAAGAAAGAAATACCCACAAAGGGCCGCTCGGATCGCTTGATCTCCCAAAACTCATTAAACATGCAGATATATGCAAATATATGCACCTCTACAAATCCACCTTGGGCCAGAGTGAGTGTGCGTGTGTGCGTGCGCTGTGTGTGTGCATACTTGTGTGTTTGTGGGTGAGAGTACACACTGGAGCGTGTTTCCACTGTAGCAACTACCGAGGCTTTGACAGTGTTTGATGCTGAGTGTGAGCTTGTGTAGTTAAATGCTGTTACATTAAATTGTGAGGAGGCTGCTACACTTGTTTGCCAGTGGTGAGTGGAACTTTTCCTTGTTACAACTAGTACATCAAGTATTTTCTTACTTTAAATAATTTAGAATGTGAACTAGGTTTATTGGCAGGTGGGTTTGCACATACAAGAACTTTGCATTGGTGTTGTTGTGGTGTATAACAGATAAAATATACCATAAATGAATACATCTTAAACAATTTAAAAAAGAAAACATTTGTAATATAAAATATTCATTGTTTTAAATTGTACACTGTGCTCACACTCCTAGCTTCAAAAGGTCAAAAAACCAAATGCTAGACTGATGCAGAGTTGCCATTTAAATTGCTCCACTGTGGATAAGTTTATCTTCCTTTCTCCATTTTCCTGGAGAAGTAACCCCCATCATGCGACTGTATATTATATAATATGTAATATAGCTTCATGTTGCTTCCATTGGAAATAAACGAAAGCCTGTTGCTATGTAGGAGATAGTGTCAACACACATTGGATTTTATGCCCATTAGCGCTGCCTTCGTTGAGAAGTATCAGCTTGCCAATTGTTTGCTTCAAAATGAAGGGCTTGCACTAATTGAACTCCAGTGTCACTAGAATATTACCGTTATTTCATTATAGTTTTTCAGTGTCTGTCTTCTTAGTTTCTGTATCCTACCAGAGGAGAAGCACTGACACCAGTTGAATCACTGGGGATGATGATGGTAAACATATGATCTGTCAGTCATGGCTAGCATGGACCCCATGTTTGTGTGTGTGTGTGTGCAGCCACAGTGCTTCAGGCTAAATACTGCCATTATATTCCTACTGCACTAGTTACAGTTAGCTTGAGTCTATTGGGAATCAGCAATGTCTAAAGTCAAACACAAACACACACACACATACAGGTGAGGTAGAGGGGACATCGGTGTACATGTGTTTTTCTGTGTATGTTTGTACACGTATGGGACAAGAGGACCAGTAGAGCACCATTATGTCCACTTCCCTCATGCCCCACATGGATTCCTCAGGTTTACTCAGTTGGCCCCCGTAAAAGTTCCTGTAAATAGCACTGCGTTGGAGGTTACTGCCGTGGAGACATGCACCAAAGGGGCTGAACTGCTAAAATTACTTCGAAAGATAGAGATCAATTGGGAGACAGAGAGAAAGAGAGAGAGAGATTTTTCCCTGCTTCTGAATGTTTTCATAAAAATCCTTAATGGTTCCATATTCTTCATTTTTTTTTTACTTTCTTTACTTATTTCTATTTTATTTGAAGTTGTGATATCCTTAAACAAGATATATTTGTGTTTTAAGGAACAGAAAAACATCTCAATATAGTTTTACATCTCGTCTCTAGAGCTCCAGAAAGAGCCTTGTTAATATTAATGAGCCTCTCTTCTGATTGGCTGATTTGGAAGGCTAGGTTCATAGATAATCATCATTACATTGATTTCAAATCAATGTGTGAACTGTGTCAGACTGGTTTGCATGAATTCACTGCTGTTTGTTGGGCTTATGAGTAAACATATTGTATAGTGAGGATTACTGTCTGCAGTATTGTCCCTGATCAACAGTAAAAACCAATGAGCTGAGCTCAGGCACCACAAGATGCGGTAGAGTGATCACGGGGCTGAATAGATGGCACAAGAGAGAGAGCACCAGTCGGGGAATGTGTATTTCCAGCCCTGCAGTCGCGTCTCCTTCACAACACTGGAAGGTCAACCGAGCCTTGAGCCACAACGCTCGCTGCCTTTTCACTTTCCCTTTCATTCCAGCAGCACCATAGCACTCTTTTACAATTGTCATCATGACGAATCAATATAGACTCTCCACAGACACACACACACACCAACCCACTGCCCTTGAGTTTTTAAACATGGATCCAGCCGTAAGTCCGGTTAAAGTCTCTTCCAGGGCCTCTAATTCATAATTTACCCTTCACTCTGTCCTGTCACTTCCCTGTTTAGTCCTGTCCAACCTCGTTCTCTCTTGTCTCATCCTCTGATTTCCTCTTTCATTTCATGGGCACACCTGCTCGTCAGAGGCTGTATTTTATTATCCTAGGAAGTCTGTCATATCTTGTACCTCGCCTTCAACTATATAATTATTCCACCCTGTTAGAGACAACAATGAAAACACGTGTGACACTACTGAAACTAGAATTCATACATTTAATTCAAAACTCAGCTTGGGCAAATCAGCTATTCTTACAGGTTTCTGTGTTAGGAGTGTGTGTCCTTTTGTTTTCTCTATTTATTTGCCTTCAATCTTTGTAACGCTCCATCCTACATTAAGTATTTTCAGCATCCTGTAAGCCTGTGTGTGTGTGTGTGTGTGTGTGTGTGTGTGTACTCTCTCAAACCTGATGTAACATCACAACCAGTGTGAAAGCCACAGTGTGCGTGAACGTGCTGATTAGCAGCGTGCTAAGGCATGTTAATTCGTGTTGCGAGCATCACGGCGACTCGTCTCGGCCCTTTTTGTAATGAGCAGCGGCGGCGTTACGTGGCCTGACTTCACGGCGTTCCCTCCCCGTCTCTGCGACACACTGGGCCTCGGTAATTGGTCACAGAGGGGACAGTAAATCTGCGCGAGGACGTAGGAGAGACACAGACGCTGGGACAGACACAGAGCGTGTGTGTGTGTGTGTGTGTGTGTGTTAGCGGGAAGAGGTAGGTGATAGAGGACAGGGGGTGGGTGTCTTTTATCTTCACAGTTTTTTTTTTTCCTCCATAAACCGGCAACTGTTTACAAGGACTGATGCCTATTTGCCCACACACACGCACGCACACAGACGTGACACAGTGCGCCCCCCACCTCCACTGCTACCACCCACGCACATATATACAGTAAATGACCTCAGCGCGCTACTGTCTGTGAGTATGGATTCTAATCAGACGTCGGCAGTATTGTGTCTGTCAAACCCGGCCAAGGTTACTTAACCTTCCAGTCTTAATTTCCCTTCCATTTTAGCTTCTTCCTCCATATCAAACATCAGCACATCTATGAGGGGGAAGAAAAAAAAAAGGAAAAAAAAGAAGAGTGCGGGGAAGGAAAATGAAGATTGCCATGCTTGGCTGAAGCTCGGAAGATGAAAGTAGAGGATGATTCACATTGCTATGGCGAAATGAACTGAACCAAGCTGAGCTGGGCTGTGCTATTTTTAAACATCTATACATCGGGGCGCCGCTATTGGACGAGGACAATGTGGAATGCAGAAAATTGTTTCTATATAACAAGAGAACGTATGTCAAATAATCATTCCAGGAGTTTGTGAAAATTTCGATAGCAGCTGTTCCAAGGAGCTAAAACCTTGGGAGACTCTGTTTTAGTGACGTAGAAGTTGAAAAATGCAGGGTCACAACAACAATACAGAATATGTATATATCAATATATTTATATCAATGTTTACTTTTTTTGTTATAAATGTGTAAAACACAAATAAAAGAGTTCACAATCATGGCAACAGCTCTGTCAACACTAAGTGTGATAAATTATAATAATGATTATAAGCAATGTTTACCATATTCACCTCTTTTACATTTGCTAATTAGTACTAAAAACAAAGTACTCATGAAGTGCAGCGAGTGTGGCCATAAGCTAAGAAGTATTTTCTCCTCTCACCCGGAGGGTCCAAAGGCCTCGTGGAGACTCCCCCCAGCTGTGCACGGTCATCAGGGTCCAGTTTCTCAGGCCAGCAGTGGAGGCGTCATTGGGCCGTCTGTCCAGCAGCAGTGATACGGTGCCACCTGGAGACTTCAAACTTATGGAGAGGTCACCTCGGCACACAGCGTGGATGTTCACCCTGACCTGGTGAGAGATGGGTTGCAAGATATGGAAAGTATCGCAAACTGATTATCATCATGCTTGGAGCAGGGTAAAAGGTTCCAAAAAATGACTACTCATGAATTGGTCCAGTGACCTCCTGAAGTCATTGTGCTGTATTTTATTCTGCTTGTCTTCATGTTAAACTAAGATAAGTGTCACTTGCTGTACATAAAGGGCATAGAGGAAGCAACAAGTGGCGTAGTGGGTAGAGCAGCATGTGTGTCTGTTTCCAAAACAATTTTTTTAAATTGAAGAAATGCCTCTTCAGTCAGTGCACATTCGAAAAAAAATCTGGGAACACCAACTATAAAAGCTGAGACAATGCTCCGTCCACAGCCACTGAAGAGGAAGACACGAAAAGTAGCAGGGAGCTGACAAAAATGATAAATTATATGAATATTAGCTAAATGATTTAAATAGCACATGTACCCCTTAAACCAAGCAATTCATACCCAGTCCCTGTCCCTGTTCATCACAAGCAGCACATCAGAAATAAAATCAAAGACTAATTTCCCACACCGAACAGATTTCACAAGGTGTGACGCAGCCAAGGATAAAATAAACAATATTAGCAGCAACATAAAATGTTGACACCTATGTTAATTAAAAGAATGATGCTGATTAATCAATATTGCATTTGTCAATATGTCTTTAATTTGCATTTTAATTTACAAATAAAACTGTGCGATCACTGCCACTGGTTGTCAACCAAAAAATAAAGCTTTACTTAAAGATTCCACTCCACTCTCATGACTTCAGATCGAAAACACGTGTACGCCTGTTCTGAGTAAAGCGTGTGTGGTATGGATGTTTTTTGTGTGTACGCATCGTTTATGCATCTGGCCCCTGGTGTGACAATGGCACATGGCAGAGAGAGAGAGAGCTGCCAAGCTGCAAAAAGACTGACAGCCCGCTCCTGTTTACGGCATGTTACCACGGCAACACGTCCATCAATCACACCTCGCAGCGATGGCCTGACCCACGCTTTCTGCCAGGGAGCAGAGCTGCAAAGATGAAGCCTCTTCAATTTACATGCTGACACACTCCCGCTCTCTCCTTGCTATTTCACAAGTACACACACTTTCACAAACACAGATAACTCGCACAAACTCGGATGTGCACGTACACAGACACGTACATTATGTGCCTGCACTCAAGATAACAGTTTTGCCATTTTCTGCAAATGACAAGCCATACAGTCACACATCACAGTATCTTCTTTTTTATCTCCTCTATTCTCAGTTAAAACACAAGACACAAAAACCCGAAAACATTTTGTAGGAACTGTTAAAGCTTCTTGTTGATAGAAGTTAATTTGACTTCAAACTGAGTTTCCCACCCTGCTTGCAGTTTTTTACATATACCTAATTAAATATGGATGCCAAACATGTCCCGAAATTTGTAATGTGTCCATTTCTTTTTCAAAGTATTTTCAGATAACCAAGCATATTTTTGAACAGTGTACTGGAAGTAATTTATATTTATTTGATTGATTACATGTATTGATACCAATTTAAAAAACAAGTACTGCCATATCAGCACATGAAACATAAAAAGATTTAAAAAAAAAAAAAAAAAAAAGTAAAAAAAAGCCTGAAGGCTTATTTCTATTGTGGTCTTTCCATATATGTGTTTGCAAGCGGATGTAAATGAACATGTGTTGTTAGTGAATGATCAGTGTGCAAGGGGGGTTTGATTTTTGAAAAAAAAATGCTGCCAAACCTGAACCCGCTCCAGGGCGTTGATCTCATTTGGTTTCCCATGGCAGGCCTTTGATTGGATGTTCAGACTGATCACCCCTCCTGAAGAAAGGATCCTGCCCAATAAAACATCATTATATATGTTAATCAATAGCCTAAGCTATTTCTCACATGGCTGTTAATCATACACATACTGTAGGCTGCAAACATGCACACACACACACACACACACACACACACACACACACGTACAACAGTGAAAATATGAATGAAGATAACAGGAAAGATTATTGATCCTTGTGGAGAAAATAATTTCTTGAGACAAAAAAATATACAAGACAAAACAAAAATCATTGGAAAAAATTTACAACCTAAGAAGCTGTAGGTGTTACGTAAACATACTGTATCGTACATAGTCAATAAACCTGTGACAATGCTTTTGTTACCTGGTAGGATTGAGGTTGACTTCTTGTGTGCACTTCTTCTGTGGAGCCACGCTCTTGAAACGTGTGGCCTGCTGCACCATCAGCCCTGCATCCAACACTCCAAAACCGTACCTGAAGTAACCCGGGGACAGACACTCTATGACATATGTGTTTGTGTGCATGAGCTGCTCAAGTCAAATGAGTTAGACAAGATGCTTTTACACGGGTGGTTGAATGTGCTGCAAGTGCTCCAACACACACGCACAATTGCTTAAGGTGGTTTTACCCTTTATCAAATTATGGATTTTATATATATATATATATATATATATATATATATATATATATATATAGTCAAAAAGCATCCACCTATTTAATACTCAGCTGTAGCTGAGTTCCTAGCAGGAAAGATAAGATGTTTTTACATTTTAGCGGTGCCCAAACGTGGGGAAAAAAAGGACGTAACTGAACAAAGATTGAAACTTGACTGATTTTTTTTACTTGTAAGCCTGCAAGCAGCAATGGCGATCAGACGACCAAGCCTCTGTGCTACCTAGCGATAAAAAAGGGCTCCTACAACCACAGCTCCAGGGCCTGGAGTAATGTTAAGGTGTCCCTGCTGACACGAAGAGGCAACAAGTCATTGACGGAGATGATGATGTCTCGACTCAATCGCTTCCTGCTCTGTCTGGGCTGCTGTTTGTGCCGCCTGTAATTGCCCGGAGGATTGATTCGGAACAATGTGCCATCACATGGACTGTAATCAAGCCTCATTATTCATTCTTTACCGACCCCAATCTGGGTGCTGGAGACACAATGGCCGACCCTTCAGCGGTGCTGCTGCCTGGTGACTGGATGACCACTGCTGATCTCGCTCGCTCTCCTCCACTTTACCGCTACCGCTCTGCCGTATCTTTAAATTCATCCTCTCTCATCTTTCCACACTTGCCCCATTTTTTTCCCCCCACAGCCTGTTATTCAATGTTCTTTTCCCTCTACAAATTCTCCTTCACTCTCCTCCATCAAACCTTAAAATTCTTAAATCAGAACTCTCCACTGCTGCTTCAGTGGTGCTGAAATCACAGTTCTCACAAGTCTCACTTTAATTCTTCCTTCTCTTCCAGTTCCCTATTGTTAAAAATCACAGACCTCAGACTGTGTAGCAGGGGTGTAACAACCTCCATCCCTCCCACCCCCTTCTCCTGGAAATCCAAAGGGGGTGACAAAGAGCTAATTTCTGCCATTATTACCATACAGACCTTATGCCGTTAATCTGCAATAAGTGAAATTCATTATCCTGATGACGGGGTCTCTCGGAGCAGCAGAGAGAGAGACAGCGAGAGGAGAAATGAGAGAGCTGATCAATAACTCAATCTGCCACCCGGCATGGGGCTCCATCTCCTCTGTCTTAGACTGTCAGTATGTCTGAGGAGGAGAGGCAGGATCTGCAGCCCACACCATCCCCGTCCTAACAGCACGCTGTGCGATCAATGGACACAATCTAATCAGCTACTATCACCACCAATGACTTTTAGCATGTAAGACCCGACATAATAGCATTAGGCAGGCGGGTGTACGGGGGTTGAGGTGCGCCGCTTAAGTTCAAGGTCGTTCGGCGGTTTTGTGAAAGCTGTGAAGAGTTTGAGCAAAACACAGCTGACAACGGCTGAATGCAGAAGCAGAGACTCGTGACTGCGAGGGATTCAGCTGACATGGAGCCAAATAAAGAAAAAAGGGAAGTCTGAAGAACTGTTTCGATTGGCTCCGCAATTTTCAAATATGTTTTTATAATATATAAGTGGTTTCAGTTTTATTTGGTTGGTGACCCCCTCAGACGGCCCTTCAGGTTTTTTGGCTTTAGTGGTGACATGATTTGTGAGTTATTTTTTCTTCACACATTGTTTATTTTGAAGGAGGGGCGGGCGGATTTTGTCCTTTATTTTGACAGTTAATGGTGAAGAGAAATGATGTGAGGTGAGAGGAGGAGTCAAGTGAAAGACCCCCGCTGGAATGAGAGCAGCGGATGACGCAGCAGACACAACACGTGGTCACCTAATGATGTCAACATGTTTTGTCATTGTCAACACTTTCCCATGAAAAGACCAGCAGCAACAATGCATTAAATTTCTGTATCTCTATACCATGTCTGTTGTTCTAATCATTAAGCCCATTGCTTACTACAGACGATGTACATTTAAAAAAAAAAATCATAAAGCATTCATAAATGTCATAATGTCAAATGTCAAACATCTGGGTGCTTTTAGTAAATGATAATGAACCAGGGAGTAAATTGTGTATTTGTAAGGGACTGTTTTTAGCTGTGGATAATTTCACACACAGAAGCATAAATAATGTTGAAGATTCAATGCAAAGACTCTTTCATGTATCGTTTTTTTTTTTTATTGAAAAAAAAAACAGACACTGCCAACACATGTGGATGCACATTAATGGTACTAAGGTTATAGGGCTGAATAGAGGCTATTTTTTAATTCATTGACTTCAAATGGAGAACTATAACAAAGCCCCAGCAGCAACAATAGATCACATAAGATTTCTCACAGAGTGGGGAAAACTGATACCCTGACTTCTCATAAAAGAGAAACGGTCGGTGACCAGGGCTTGCCACCCTGCTCCCTTTTAGTGATTAAATATACCCTTCCCACCTCGTACCCCTTAGCGAGAGCTGTGCACCTATTAAATCCTATAGCTCCTGCAGATCGATCAGGCCTGCCCCGGCTCCACGGCCATAAACCCACACAGACATATATCTGATAGAGAAAGCTGCAGGAAACAGGTTTACCCACGATAGAACATGATGAAAATGACAGATTTTATGTCCCCTGCCATGTCAATGAAACACCACCACTGAGCTGAGCCACTTTCCAAGAAGACTCCCTGGCCTTTTCAGCCATCTCATCATCAGCAGCAAGGCATGGAGAGAGTAACACACTGTTGCATCCGGCAAGAGCTTTGTGATTTCTCACACACAGAAATGTGTGCAGAGCGGGTTGTGTAGCTTCTGTGGTTTTGTGGCATTGTTTAGGATTAAAATGCCTTTAAGATGAAACCCACACAATGTATTGCATATCAAGCAATTAGTCAGACAGCAGTCATCCAATTTTCAACTTGTTCTCTCCATCTCCTGCGTGGTTGGAGGGAGGTTGAGCCAAGCTGACTACAGAGTGACCGTCGATCTTCTGTCCATGCAGTACGAAGCATGTTAACCCCCCCCCCCCCCCCCCCCCCCCCCCCCGCCTCCACACATAGCAAATCTGCGGCCTTCGCAATTTTCTCCAACCACTTTGAGTCCTCGGTGGCGAATGCCCTTGCAAACTGCACTCCCTCCTTCTTTTTATCCATTAAGACGAAGGCCACTCCCCCTCGCCCCCACCCCCACTTCTCCATGGGGCCTCTTTGTAAAGCTGTTGAGGAACCCTTTTCACTTTTTGTTCTGCAAGCCTTCTCAGGTCCTTTTCTCTGTTGATATTCACACCATCTGCCTGCGGTGGAGGAAGGTGCACACAAGCCGACCGAGCAGCGATGCATCAGGATCTCCAGGGTCGAGGTCTTTCTGTTGACTTTATGCATGGCATTAAAAACTCATCTATAACAACTGTTACTCCTGTTACTCTGAAGCCAAACCATACAGATGGATGAAAAATGAAAGTGCGAAAAAAAATACAAAAGCGTCTCAGTAAGGTGCTGGGTTACCACGTGCCATTAGAACAGCTTCAACGAGCCTTGGCACTGATTCTACAAATCTCTGGAATTCTACTAGAGGTATAAAGCACCAAGCTTCCAAAAGACATTCCCTTATTTAGTATTTTACTGATGTAATGTAAAGCACTTTCTGTCTCTTCAGTCCAAAATCTCCCATAGGTGCTCATTTGGGTTGAGATCTGGTGTCTAAAGGTCATGTGATATGATTCACATCATTTTCATTTTCATCAAACCTTTTAGTGACCCCTTGTGTCCTATGGATGGGAGTGTTGTCATCCTGGAAGAGACCACTCCTATCAGGACAGAAATGGTTCCTTGTAGGATAAAGGTGATTTGCATGAATTGCATCATTTCCTCTTAAAGGAAAAATGGACCCAAATCATGCCACCATGCATGCTCTCACTTACTTCTTGGTTTCTTTTAATGTCTATAGTGTTTTAACTTTTGTTTTCATCTGTTGCTTTGGTAATGCAATGGAAGCAACGAAAACTGTAAGTAGGCTGCAAATTACTAGGCATTACACATTGACTGATCTAGAAGACATCTATAGATCCAGATCTCTCAACAAGGCAGATAAAATATATTTCTGACCAAAGGCATCAACTCTTTACAGACTTTGATCTATTACCTTCAGGACATAGGTCCTGGTAGCCAGTGTTTAAAAAATGGTTCAAATCAGTCATGTTGTCATCCCATTTTTTATGTAATCTCACAGCATAAATGAATTTAACTAAAAAAAGAGTTCCCCCATAGGGACAATACACCTCCTTACTGAGTATATGGTAAAGGATGACTTATCGGGCCAGATCTTTTGTTCTACATCTCTGTAGGCCAGTGCATATTTTTTTGTACCAGTAAACTTTAAAATCTGCATTGATCTTTGTAATGAAGGGTTTATGCACAGCAACCCTACTATAATATCTTTCTCTATGTAATTGTCAACAATTGCTGAGACAGTCTGAACACGTCCTGACATTCTCGGCTACCTCAGGAAGAGTTGCTCTTACTATTCTTTTACATGTTGCCCAAACGCATGAGAATCATATTCACAACATGTCCACCACAGTTTCCCCATTCTATTTACTTGTTTTTAACTTTCCCATATGTAGATGCAAATGCCACTTTAGCCACTGCTCCTATTGTAGCCAGCTGAGCTTCTTTGTGACTGAAGCACCTACCATCCATGGCCCCAACAATGAACCTTCTTTTAAAATCATTTAGATCTTCTCCTCTCACCACCTTAGAACCAAAATCAGAATCAACATTTCTATACATGCCAAAGAGCATGACTGGATGTTATTTGTTGTATTGAACCATGCGGTGCATCTGTGTGGAAGCTTCTTTATTTGTTATGTTTCTCCACTCATTTATTCAGGTTTTTCCTCTAATTTGTCACCCGTCATTTGTCATTTGTTTCACAGTCAGAAGCTAGCCAGGGACCTAGATACCGTGGTTTCACCCCTTGTTTGCAGTGGTACGTCCTGCTAAGTCCCCCCCAATAGAAGTGGCTGTAAAGAATCACTCAAGCCGCACTAAGCAGCTGCCTGTGAGTTAGGTCATTTTCCCAGGAGCCACAGAGTGGGCATTGGCAGGACCTCAAAAAGAGGGGACACCATCTGTTCAGTGCCTGAAAAGGTTGGTGACACCTTCTGTGGTACCAACAACTTCTAATTAAGTGGCCAGGAATGCAGCAGCAGCTCCGGCGCATGATTGGTGGGCTTTGCCTTACTTATCCTGACGACAACATAGCAGACCCCCGGTCAGTTTCACACACCTCTCCATCACATCTGGCCATGAACTAATGAGAATTGCACAAAGGGTGGATACAATAAAACACTTGCTCAAGGAGACACATGGCTATAGCGGCCGGGTGTCGCATAAAAAAATATATTTACGTTTTGCAGTCCTTTTGCAGTATCTAATTAAATGTTTATCAGGAGCATTAAAAGCTGCATTAGCCCTATGGTCAATCCCAGCGTGGTTTCTCTCTGTTGTATCATGATGTGCTAATTTCATTAACATTAGGATTTAAATGAAATAACAAATAGACTTAACATTCTTCTGATTTCCATCTCTCTTACAGCCAAATCTGCTGCTCAGAAATGTTACTAATTAGGCTTATTAAGTAATTAAGAAGAGGTCTTAATTATATCTGCGCCACTGGGACCTGCACGGCTGTAACCATGAAATGCTGCTCAGCTTTGCGTTGTACTGTTTCATCCACTTAACTGTTCTGAATGTGTGCTTTTATAAGTGAAAACGATTTCGGGATTTATTTTTAGGCTGTATTAGGCAAATATCTGTCTGACTTGAAATTACAGAGTGAGAAACACTCAGGAGTCTACAACACACAGACTCAAAATGTCATGTGAATTACCTCACAAAGAGTTAAAAGTTTAATGAAATGTATGGCGAGTAGGAAAATGAGGGGTTTGGCACAGGCATGGATTCGGTCTCAGGGGAAACGGGCACGGAAAGGCACTCGCCGTCGCTACAGCCATCAGTCAAAGTAGCAGCCACCCGTCCCCTTCTCTTATACAAGGAGACTTCTCTGGAAGCCACAATGATCTATACCCCATGACCGCACTCTCAGCGTCCAACATATTTTGATTTGTAGCTTGAGTGTTATTCAAACACAAATTCAAAAGAAGACGAAATTCAGCAGAGAGCTTTTGTTGGACGCACACCAAGGTACAGTCCTTTTAGATGTATCTGCCCTTGTGGGGAAAAGAGAGAGAGAGAGAGAGAGAGGAGCGGGAAGGGACTGAGTAAACGCTCTGCTACAAGCTTGGCAAAAGATTCCCTCCCTGATCCCGAGTGCTTTCCTTTCACTCCAGACAAAGCAAACACTGAACCAGAAGCCTTTGTTTGCCTCTTCAAAAAGGAACTAGTTTTTGATGCCATATCACTAAATGTGATGTGTAACTATCAAAAAAACAAAGTCTGTTTTCTGTGACATCATGGGAGCCACATGGAGAGTAAAGGCCCCTTTTTCTATGTACTATGCATACTAATAAAATATATAAGATGTACTATTTATAAAATAGTATGTTGTTCTTATAGGTTATAGATCAGTTTATTTTTGTCAACAAATCCCCTGAAAAGTCTGCAACTAAGGAATATGTCTGCCCCATGCCCACTGGCTCCGACTGAAGATTTGAATTCTTACAAAAGGGCCACAAATAAATATTTCCATTTTTAGGAATGGTTCAGTAATGTCATAATATAGCCGGGCAGCAAGCTTTACTCAAACAGGAGATGAACATCAAGCATTCATTAGGGACCATTTCCAGATGTGGATTAATGTACATTTGATACAGGAAAGTGTATGTGGTATTGACCCAGAATAAATTAATTGCAAGTCATTGCTTGCCACTAGGCTGTGTAAATGCATTTATTTATTTTTTGAAACATGTTGATGTAGCTACAGACCAGAGCAGATTTACACACAACTCTCTGTCACCTACTGTACTGGCCAGGGACAAATAATTTAACTATGAACGAGGGGAATAAAAGGGAGTCGAGGAGGATGAGTTTGCAATGTATTGTAGAACTTTATTTTGAAATTTTTTCTCTCCTCCCCCCAGCAAAATATCAAAATTATTTCTTGCACATGTATTATGCATTAGTTGAGGTTTCGAAGAGCACAGGATTCCTATAAACCCCCCCAACCTTCTTGTAACACAGTAGGGTGGCGGGCTATGGTGTGTGTGTGTGTGTGTGTGTGTGTGTGTGTGTGTGTTTGTGTGTATGCGTGCATGCGTGTGTGTGTGTGTGTGTGGGGGGGGGTGTTGGAACCCCTCTGTTTGCCTGCTGCACCCCCCTGCCAGGAGACACGGCACCCCCTGCCGGAGGTGCAGCGCTCCGCTTCCCCTGTCCCTCAGGGCCACACACACACACACACACACACGCACACACACACACACACACACACATACACACACACAAACAAACACTCGGCGGATTCAGCCCACTTCATCTGTTGACCCATCAATCAAATGCACTTCCACACAAATACACAATTATCATTGAGTATGAATGGAGTGTTATTACACAATTTCAGCCAAGGGACATGAACAATTTCAGCAGGACCATATTCCACACAAAACGGGGAAGATTTTAAAGTTGCATAACCACTCAAGAGTTGTGGTGAAGGAGCAACGACACTACCCCGACTTCATGCTTTCATCCGCCTGCTAATTAAGAATCCAAATCAACATGAGGACTTTATTTCTGTCCTTTCCTTCCTCACTCACTTGCGCTCATATATATTTTCCTCTCTCTACTAAAACATATATATATATATATATATATATATATATATATATATATATATAGAGAGAGAGAGAGAGAGAGAGAGAGAGAGAGAGAGAGAGAGAGAGACCACAGGCTCAGTCACAGAGTAATTGGCTCAGCAATTGAAAAAAGAGGAGGTCTGGATAATTAATTAATCTATCTGGCTGGGGCAGAGATGCAAGGCCAGTTTTACATCCCCACCAGGGAGACTGAGGGAGAGAGATAGACAGAGGAAGAAAGAGAAAGAGATACCAACTGCTCTCTTACGATCTATGGCCGTGTACAAAATAGAAATAGTAGCTTTCCAGAATGCATTAGGTGTCTTTCCACACACACACATATAGATATTCAATATCTTTAAAATAAGATTTTTTTCCACATATGGTCACACACACACACACACACACACACACACACACACACACACACACACACACACATACACGAGCTACGAACATATTCATTGAGATTTATAGAGCTGACAGAGTTGTGAGGTTATTGATCTTGAGTCAATCCACAGATGGACCAAATGCAAACAAACCAGGCTTGTCTCATCGTATTTTTCCAAAAAAACCAAAAAAAAACCCACTTTTAATCTCTTTGTGAAATTTTGGGAAATTCTGACGTCATTCTAACTGATTTCTCCTTACAATGGCACAATGTTTTGCAGTCAGAAACCATTTGGCCTGGAGAAACAGGAAGGGGGGGGGGGTGCTATTGGTCCAGGGACTTCAGCATTTACTATGACCTTTCAAGCATATGAATTGCACAACAGTAAATATAGAGAACAATCCTTGCTTCAATTTTGTAATCCATCATTTCTCTTTGGAATTTCAATGTCAAAAGAGCATTTTTTAAATTTGATAAGCTCATTTTCAATTAGGGCAAAGTTCTTCTAAAGTACAGCTGCTTATGGTTGGACAACATTCAAGTTTTTAGAACTGCAGCATATGTTTATTACTGAACTCCACTACAGTAACTTTGCATAATTCATGGCTATAAAAAAATCACTATTTATCTTAAAGTGGCCCTCTATGCAGCCCCCTGTTCAGCCTGTTTTAGAAACTGACTCTCTCCCCTCCCGATGAGCCCGCTCTGTTCTGATTGGTCAGTTACAGGAAACTGTGTCACAGAAATCATGTTTCAGAGTTGTGCATTACTGTTTGTGAAAATCAAATTTTCTCTGCTTCTTATGTTTGCATTTAAAGCTTTTAAATGACAAAATAATGGCAGACTTGTATTGTTAAGAATTTGTAGAAAATGAAATTTTGTGCTCATCACCTAATCTAAGTGAAGCTTCATTAACATCGCTAGAAGCACTTTGATCATTTAAAACCCGTTGAGATAACATGATCTCGAGGTATTTGGAGCCCTTTTTTTCAGTGCGCCAGTTTGAAAAGATGCGGGGAGGAAAAGTAGAAGCAGCCACAGTGAGATGTTTGATGAAGAGCTGCAGACAACCAGCACACCTCCAACAGGTAAACAACTTATTTTACTTTGCTGTGCTGTAATGGAAAAACACTCACAGCACGCTAGCGTGAATTGAGTCAGGGCTTGACGTGACTACCCCCAAAACAATGGAAAACACCATAATGTCAATAGAGTGGGGCAGTGAACTTGTGCACTGTGTCTGGAGCAGATGACCATAAAGACTATAAAGAGCTCAGCTATGAGCTGATGTCAGCTAAGGCCGAAAGTAGAAGAAAAACACTGTAAATTTAATCTAACAATCAGAGCCGTGAGAAGCTGGTTTTGCTAGATTAGATTAGATTATTTGAAATGTTATATGTATTTGTACAGAAGTCCATTTCTGCTGCTGTAAAAAATTGTAAAATAGATGAAAAAAAATCTTTAAGTAACAATATTTTAACTGAGAATCTCAAAATCTCAAAATAATGATAGGGATGGGGGTATTCTGTGTGCGTTTATGTGTGTGGACGGTGGTTGTAATAAAAAGAAATACTTCGAGGTGGAATTTTAAAAAATTGTAGTAGTGAAAATGGGCATTCATAAATAACTGACATTGTAACATTAAACAGGACAGAATGTGACAGAACATAAGGAAAAGCATAATAGGTTCCCTTCAAGCAGCTGTTGTTAAATGAAAAATGTGGGTTTTGTAGACATAAATCTGTATATTTAGGGGCCGTCGACATGCAGCTATAAAGTTTTTTGTAACCAGAGTCCAGGGTAAACTTTTTCAAACAGTCCAGTTTCAGCAGTCAGGTGTGAAAGAGAAATATATCATTCTTTCATCATCATGTGATCTTACGTGACGGTAAAACTAACTAGTGGAGCATTGTAGATGTGTAGCTTTTTGGGTATGAATTTTTCCAGCCTTGTGATTGGCTGAAATGGCCTTCGTGTTAGAAGTGGTATCACCACCTACTGCTTTGGCATGGGCAGGACATTGTTTGAGGTGGATTTTGTGATTTCATGTAGATGGAGATATTTTTTTTATCACAACTTTAGTGTGGACTTGGCCTTAGGTATCAGAAAGTGTGTTTGTGGAAAACTTTAAATGGTTCCCAGTCCGAATGGTGATAACTGTTTTTTATGTTTAAATAAATGGTAAAACTGCCTTTTCAGAGAAAATGATCACCTAATTGCCCACTAGAGCATGCAGGTATGAGAAATGAGTTAGCATATGATGTGTTGAAAATATACTCCACTTTAGAGAATGGTGCCAAAATACACTTCCTAGCTGCCTAAATCCTGGCAGCAGTGAGTTGAAGAGTATACGGTGGAAGATGAGTGTAGCTTCTCTACAACGGCAGACAGTTTGTCAGACTCGGGATTGGATCTGCAACTTTTTTCCCCCCTTTTTTCACCACGAGCATGCGTTAGTGGCTGTCAGATCTAACAACAGGATAGGAGAATACAACACACACACACACACACACACACACACACACACACACACACACACACACACACACACACACACACACTCACACACACACACACAAACACACACGCACACACACGTGCACACACACACTGCAGCTGAGGACGGAAGTGGCAGGTACATCACGTCTACGGTAATAGAACAGCAGATGGAACTGGCAGGCACACACAGCACATTGTGCTTTGACACAAACACGCACACACACGCTCTTGCATGTGCACAAACCCACATTTTCTTACATTAAGAAAACACTCTGGCACAAACATGCAAGAACAACCTGTCTTTACCTTACAGCTACGAAACATCACGTCTGAAAATAAACACACACATGCACACGCTCACAATCCACACATGAGCTTAACAAGATGTGAGTTTGACTTTCTCCTCTCAATGTGTTAAAAGCTGTGGGCCAACTATAAATGGCTCTGCTGCGGAGATATTCCTTCTAAGAAAGACAGAGTTGTCAGAATATCGGTCCTGGAAGGTGTTGTCTGTTTCTGACCTGTCTCTCCGGGGCATCGTATGAGCGACGGCGCAGCTAGTGGCCCTGATAATCTAAGAGATAAATCATCTTTAGTCACTCTCTAACAGACAGACAGGCCTAAGTACCTGGGAGGGTGGCAAAGGGACACTTTAAAATCTCCGGTGATGAGAAGCATTGCTGTGAAGAAAACAGTTAGCTGCCCCGAGCTCCCTCAAATCCCCCCGAGTCCCTGGCTGCCATTTTGGCTGTGTCTCAAGGCGCTATTCCGGCTCTATCTCATGTCACCGTTTTGGCTGGCGTTCAATTCTCGCGTTGGCTCCCATTCAGCCTCCATTCTGGCTCTGATTCAAGCTGCACAGTGGCTGTGTTTTGGGGGCTTCATTGTGGCTCTGTTTCAGCAAAGCACCCCCACACACCCCCCTCCCTCTTTCAGTTTCAGCACCCCAGGTAGCTGGCCTCCTGCCCGGCCTGCAGATCAGTGGGAGATCCAGGCTCAGGCCTTTTGTTTGGGGTGGCATTTTGCCTTTGTTTTCCCATCTCGCCTGTAATCTAAACACCAAAAACATCTCATGCTTGACAAATCGGCCCTGAGACGAGGGAGCAGCGGAAGACAAACGGCTGGAAGCAGTTCAACCCCGGGCAGGACTGATGGTGTCCGACTGGGCCTGACCTCCCAAAGGTTAAAGACACGTTCACTTACAAAGCAATCAATTACCCAGGCTGTGTGGACGCTTTTAACCACCCCCCCCTCCCAACTTCCACACAGCCAGCGTTATTGATGACGGTCCCGGCGTACAGCATACTCCAACCTTGAACGTGTATTACATTTCACAATTGAAACAACACTAGTTCAAAACCTAGTATATGGCTGGACTGTGTAGGAAATGACAGAGGCTTTTAATTTGAAATGACAGACACAGGAAGTGGAACCATACCCCCACCAATAGCACAGCTTCATCAGTCACTCAGTCAGTCAGCGAGCGACAGGCTTTTTTGTTTATAGGGCTCCAGCTGATAAATTCTCAGATTCCTGGTATTACTGCCTACCTGAACATGTCTCCTGCTTTATATCATCCTCCTTCCCTCCCTCTTCCTGCCTCCCTCCCTCTCTCCTCCATCTCTCCCTCCCTCTCCTCTCTGCAGGTTGTTGCAGCAGGTTTATTCTGGTAGTTGGGCTCCGTGGGCCCCGGTAGGCCCCTCAGCTGTTCCGCTGGGTTTGTAATTACCATTTCATTAAGAATGACAGTTTCGGGGGTTGAAGCACCATTTCATCCGAGTCTCTTGGGGAAGGCGCTTGCCAAATTTCCAGTGTGAGTGGCAATTATCTCTCTTCGTGTCTGCAATTCACCATTTTACTTAGTGGCTTGACAACGGCTAGGAACATTTTGTTGGTAATAATAGGTCTGGGATATTTACACTGTAGCCCACTCAAGCTTAGCTCTGTGAACCGGCTGATATGAGCTACCAGAGGAGAGAAGCTAGAGAAGTTACTACAGACAAATACTACAATACCTCTTTGTGTTCATACTGTACAGTGAGTGGTATCTCAATATCATCTCAGTAAAGCTGCACAAAGGGATGATTTTGAGGTTGATTTTTGTTTGTTTAAGGTCTAAGTAGTATATTTTTCTTTTCTTTTATTTTTTAAATGCGTTTTTGCTTTTTGTTATGTTTCTCTTTTGGCCAACTGGCAAAAATTATTCGATCTCAGCGGAGCCACTTCACGCTATAAAAACTGCTGCATTACAGTCTGTTACAATGGAATTGTTGTAGTAAACCAGTATTCAAACATAAGGCGTGACAATTGCCAAGATGCTTTCAGGAATAATTTCTACTGTATTGTTTACACAGTGGAAACATACACAGCAAGCACAGCATTAAAACTTCAACCACTTAAAATCGCTGTCTTGTCTTGTTAATGCATGACCTTCCTTCTCGTTAAATGCCAATATTCTTTTTATAATTGCCTCTAATGTACAGGTTGCTCTTATTAATCTATTTTTCACGATTTAATATTGACATATGTATATATGGATTCACATTGTTTCAAGTATGTTGTTAAATAATACTTACATGCTCATACATGCTCGTATGAACAGTGAAGACTTGGTGACTATAATTATTCCTTCTTTCTATATTGGACCTGAGGTGATCTGTTCCTACAGAAATGTGGCTGCATTGTAAGAGATGTGGGAAAAATCTCCACAGTCCTCACTCTGTGGGTATGTCTGTATTTCAACGTTTGACTGGAGCTAAAATGAAGCTTCAGCTGTCTGCGTATAAATCACCTTTGTATCTCCCAAAGTTGCAATCTTTGCAATCAAAATACTTGCCTTGTTGACCTGTCATGCAGCAAAAGTGTCAGCCATTATGGCGTGGTGACACGTTTGCGTATTATGGTGTGCTTGCGTGCATTATTTATCTCCTCAACCACAAATTCACTTGAAATGACCTGAATATAAACATCAGACCAGAATTACAGGACTTCATCTATCACATAGTCTACTACTATAATGCGCTGTTATGGATGTCATTAAATAATATGAATCAGTTAATTTTATTTACTGTGGTTACTTTATGCTTCATTCTAACAACAGACAACCACTGCTTGGTCCACTCGCAGGCACACTGTGAGACACAGGAATCACATACAGCATGGCTACCATTGGCTCTGCAACTCCTTTAGTACTTTAGTGTGAATATATATATATATATATATATATATATATATATATATATATATATATATATATATATATAATAATAACAGTAAGTTACATAAATTATTTACCAGCTTCGTCCTCATCCTGATAGCATCTGTGATGTCTTATGACCAAATTGGAGTTGAAAGAAAGTGCATGAAACACCAATGGGATTTTAATTTGAAACAATGGATACAGGAAGTGGTGATATTGGGCCAAACAATGGTGTAACTTCATCAGTCAGTCACTAACTTTATACGGCTGGCCCTGCGGCCATCAGTGAAAGGATTAAGTTGCTTTAAAGAGGGTATTTTTGCACTAAAGAAACTGCACAAGAAACCCACAGTGGAACATTCAATTTACAGGACTGGGGATTTTGGCCTCCTTCTCTTGCAGCATATGCTCCCTATATAGAAGGATCAGTATGGACAGGAGACATAGTTACAGCAACTAATAACTCTTACATATACCGGCAGGTGAGGTTTGTATTCGGACTGAAATGAGCTTGTGTAGACAATGAGGGACAGGAAGTGAGCGAGCCTGTTAAGTGTCTGTGTTTACTCCGCCCTCTGAGAACAACAACAGCAGAAATGGCAGGCGTCGGCTGCGTTGAGTTATAGTGACATGACTTACGCGCCGTCTACTGCGAGTGACGGCTGCAGCTCTTTTAATTGCATGTCTGCGCTGAATGATGGGATACTTAATTCCTACACATTCCACACAATTGCTTTTCACACTGGCACGGACCTGGGGAGGCAGCGGAGGCTTTCCGTGGCCATATGGAAAGGGAGGCAGAGCCCAGGCTGAAGGATCGAGAGTTCCCTGCCTCATCCATGCACCAGACTGGCTGCTACATACTGTACAGAAGCTGCACGGTGGCACACAAAGCAGCACGACTAATGAAACACATCCCCAACACCACACACACACACACACACACACACACATACGCACCACACACGCAAGCATAGAAGAGGAATATAGTGAGATCTAATTTTGGTTTAGTCTCTTTAACACACTGCTATATTTATAAGTAGTCTCTCACTTGCACATATAAGAAAACACATACGATTACACACAGCAATGCAAGGTCTCACAAGTACACAGAGATGACATGTACGCACACACCCAGATACTCACATATATCCTCTCAAATACACACACACGCATGTAGTCAGCTGTATAAAGTGTGTTGACAGCTCATGGTAGCACCATCAGGCTTCCTGCTGTCCTGTGAATGGGTCACTTCTCCTTCTCCTTCATCTCTCTTATCACTCTGTCACATCGCCTGCTTTCTGTTGAGTGTGGAGTAAGAATAGTGCTATGGCGATACAGTAGCCGTACGGTGCAGTAATGCTCTGACCCCTGCTGTCTCAGTACTAGATTTTCAATGGCTATGAGACTTTAAGGTGATTGGTGAAGTGGTAAAATCTCACATACTGTCAAGTCAAGTCAGACTTCACTGTCGTCTCAATTCGACACAGAAGAATGTACAGTGAAATAAAAGGGCACCCCTACGAAGATCAATTAAAACTAACACACCACCGCAGACAGGCTTATATGACAGGATAAAAACATATTATCAATATGATGGACACATATCAAAAGGAACATATAACTAGGCATCAGTGCATGATAAAAAGTGCTCTGAGAATAGAATAAGATACTTTTTTAGAGATGCTAATAGAGGGGAAAATAATGTAGTTCTGTGGTATAAATTGGAATAAAAAAAAATTGTACAAATCCAAAACTTAAGAAATATAATTGGTTACATGCACAGTTCCTGACTGTATGAGTATTAGTAACAGAAGATAGAGTCCTATTGTGTTAAATTAACAGATGTTTTATTTGTCTGATTTCCTTAATTCTCTAGCTTTTCCTCCCAGTTGATCCAGTCTAATTGATCCAGTCCTAAAGCAAACTAACTGCCACAGCAACCTTCTATGCACTAGAGTCACTGGGGTGAGTGTAAATTGATCATGTTTAGGCTGCAATATTCTTTTTATATATATTGTTTGGGGTGTTTGTATGCCTTCAATGAAGATTCTGATAGTAGAGATGACAGGAAATGAAGGGAATAACATGCAACAGAGGTCCCCGGTGAACTGGGGGCCGTGTAGTTCATGGGCGACGTTTTAACCACTAAAAAAGCACAAAAGGCTTTCATTTATTCTGATTGCAGCATTACAATTCTTAAGTCAAACAATATTTTCCTCCCTTTGGAGATCTATCTGTAGTGGCCCATATAACAGGCGGATCCCTCAAGAATTTTGTTGAGATATGAAAACATTCTCTCTGAAATCTATTTGTACAAGTTGTTCTTGCATGAAGCCTGTTGAGACCTTTTAATTTTGTGCAATAAAATGGGTTGATACTCGTCCAGTCCCTCATACTTTGATTCAAGCACTCGCAGCTCTGAAAGTGTTTCTGCAATCATCCGTCAAACTGTTCGTTTAGTACTGAGACATCAAACTGACACTGGTTTTATGAACTGTTCATTTAAAGCTCAGAAACTATTATCAAAATTCATGTTTATCTCTAAAAATGCTGCTACTTTAAACATAATGAACGGTATGGCAACTGAGTAATGGTAGAATGAATGCAAATGTGTATTGGCCATAGCTGGAGCAGTACCCCCTCCCCACAGACCCCTGCAGGCTACTGTGCATGCACAATCAGGAGAGAGGAGAGAAAGAGAGAGAGAGAAATATATGGATGAAGACAGAGGGACTGCTAATGCAGCCAGCCTTCTTTTAAGGAAAAGCCCTTAATGACTTTAATTGATCTTTATTAGCTTCAATTAGAGATGGACACTGGAGGGAAAACAAGGTTGTGATCCCTACAGGCAGACCAGAGGAGGTGAGCAGGACCAGAGCAAAAGGTGAGGAAGAGAAAGAAAGAGAGAAGTCTCGGAAGGAACAAAGACAGCGATAAACAAAGGGGCACCGAGAGATGTTTTTCGTGGTTCGAATCGAACCAGTGTTGACATGAGTCACATGATAGACAAATTATGAGAAACTGGTTTGATGACCTGCTGTCCTAAAGGATAGTGAGTGCTATAAGCATATGCTGTTGTGCTTATGGCTTTTATGACTCCTATACCATAACAGGAGGGAAATGGATATTTTGAAGGACTATGTATTGAGTATTGTTAAATATATGTGTTTAGTTTATGGTTTTAGTTCAAACCAGCCTATGTAATCCCTTAAGATAAAAAATAAACAGTAACAAGTGTGTGTGTACAGTGCAGCAGTAGCAGCAGCATTAGTAGCAGTAGTAGCTGCAGCAGCAGTTTTGGTGCATTCAGCTACAGAGCTGCTGGTAACCTCAGCTGTGTTATCAGCCCTCACAGCCCAACATACAAATCATTGCACTTAGACACGTTAACCAGATAAAAGCAGCCCTAAAGAGCTTCAGGTTGCAGTTATGTACATACAGCACCAGTGAAAAGAGATTACAAAGCATCTTTAGACAGATGTATTGATTAAAATTAAAGTGTTCAATCAGATACACAGGAATCAAACCACAGTCATACAGTGAAAAATGTATAATCCAGCATTAAACGCACATAAAGATAATGTCTATCCTCTGGGAAGAACTTTTTTATTATTTTTTATTTATTTGAGATGAAGTTCATGTTTGTTATCTATCATTTCAGACCTCCGTTCATATATTTTACTTTATATATATATTTTATTTCAGGGTAAAATAAGACATCAGGTATGTACATTTTCTGCCTGATTCAGTTTCATGTTACATCTTAAGTGTGATAAAAGGGATGTTACATATAAATTTAAGCCGTAAACCGGTGAATACATCAAATACCCCCAACTTCAACCCTCCGTTCCCCTCATCCGTCCCACCATCCATCCCTTCCTCTCCCTGGCATCGTGTTTGTGTTTCTAGGGGGATCTGGCTGACCTCTGACCTCAGGCTAATGAGAGCGATAACGAGGATTAAAAGGGGGTGACTGGAAGGTGTCTGAGTGTGGGGTTTAAACAATTACACTGGGCTGCCAACATGCCTTTCTTCATGACTCAGGAAATTACAGTCTCACCCTACCCCCCCAACACTCTTTCAGCAGCACACAAAAGAAAGGCCTTATGGAAAATAATATATTATCTCGGGGCTACGTTAACTTGGATGTAAATCGCTCGGCAATTATGTTTTAATAGCCCTTTAAGAGAATGAGTAATTGGGTTGACACTGCTGGGGTTGATCAGGCTCACCCATCTCTCCCTCTCTCTCTCTTTGTGCCCGCTTGAAGCGAGAGCTGTGGGTCTGTGAGTCGGTCAGCCTACGAATGAGGGAATAGGCATCCGTTGGTTAGCCTGTGGAACACTGCATCCTGGATGGTTATTAGCTTAATGCTAAACATCAGACCTTTTTTCCATGGTAAGAAAAGCATTGTCTGTATTATTTTCTTCCCCTATCTTTGGTGCGTATCATTATGTGTATTCCAAACTAAACTCTAAATAGTAGACATATTTTAATGATAAGACTTGAGTTATACTTCTTCACAGCCTGACAACAAAACACTAACTTATTCCTTCACTAACACTACTAATGGGGTAGGTAGTGTCTAGGGCAACTTATTGTAAACTATGTGAAAAAAATAAAAGTCAACACAACCCGGTCAGGCCTCTGTACTGACTCCTCACCACACTGTCCCTTGGGAAACAGCATCCGTCTCCAGCAGGGAGAGCCAGGTTGGTCCTGCTCTGCACTGACAGTGATTCTGTGATAACGAGCAGAAACTTGAACTCACCATGTCTTGTTTGTCACATGTCTGTCACCTGCCACCATGGACGGCGGGTCAGGATCTCTCTTAAACCGCAATCTTTCGGCTTCCATAACATTATAAAGAAGAGCATTAGGGTGTTTTCTGAATCCATAAGTGCAAACCCGTCAAAAAATAATAATGAAAAAAATCACTGATCTCAAGAGAGACAATTTATATGTCAGTTTCCTTTTAATGATGATGTCTTAACATATCTAATACACAAAGCTCAGGACTTGCTGTAGTGTAGTATATACTGCAGCAGATGGGGAAGGATCATGTTATCCAGTGCAGCACTGTGGCTCTTTCAGGTGTTTTTTTTTTTTTTTGCACAGTGAAGTAGGATATAGCAGGCTTCTCTATACAGAATAGTAGATCAATTAGATCAATTTATTGTTGGTGTGAGATTTGTTAATAATAATAATAATAAAAAAATGACAGCCTTATCCTTTAAATGTCTTTACTCTTTCTTTGGTGGTAATCAGTTATTGCAATGTAATGTTTTTTAATTGCTGTTTCTGCCCAAGTAAACTGAATATGTCAAGATAAAATTACTATGTGTGAGTATATATCATTCACTAAAAATGTCTGTTTTCCTGTCTGCATTTGGATTTGCATCTGAAGTGGACATCCTTATACCAAGAGCCTTAACTGAGTTTCAATAAGAGCTGAGGATCTTTTAACGGTTTGGACGGAAATTAAATATGGAATCAAGTGGGATGTTTTAACAGAGGAAAAATACAAGTGCGAATTGCTCAGGGCCTTATTACAGGATGTTTTGTAGTGTATATAATGGGAGGAGGCTCAGATAAATGTAAAGATGATCGTGTGAAGTGTCTATTAAAAAAAAAGAAGATTACAGCTCACTGAGCTATAATTTTAAAAGCCGGTAGTGCATCCAATCAGGTCTATTTGAAAATCATCAAGACTTGAGCCCCCAAATGCTAACCTTTTAACACTTTGTTGATTGTTCCATTATTTTATTTTCATTTATGACATTTTGTTATGTGCTGGGTTACATCTGGTGATGTCTTACTCATTAATCAAAAGAGAAACAAACACGTCTGTCTAGGGATCTTTTTCATTGCCATTACACATAGTCGCAGAGTAACTGTCCATGTCATGCCTCTCTCGTATGCTGCTGTGGATAAAGGGCAACTGCCAAATGAAAAGAAGGGACTATGTATTTAAAAGATAAGAAAGCTATTGACCAAAATCGAATCGTTCTCTTGGCTTTCATTTTTGACCAATCCCGAGTTCAGCTCATCTTTTATCCTTGTACTGTCCGGCTTTGCTCGACACCAGGCTTGAATACGGATCACAAGGTAAAACTAAGACCTATGTAAAATCAGTCAGCTTCCTCCTGCTCTGCACAGCAGATCTGGTGAAAAGCAATGAAAGGCTATTAAGGATAAACCTAGAGTATCCAACAGTGTCTGTGCTTTCATCCTATAGCTTATGAGTTGACATTTTGGCATATATGCATAATGGAAAGTCATGCTGCTGTGACGACTATCATTTCCTGTTCATGCTGCACAGACAACAATTTAGAATTATAGACATTTCATATATGGACAAAGATGCTGTCATCAATGCAAAGACTGTAAATGATATCTGTGTGTTTCCACTGAGTGGAAATGTTTTGTTTGTGGCAAATTGTGCCAGTAAGGTGAAAAAAATGTGAATCTAGCAAAAATTAGGTTAGGGATTTATATTCAGTTACACGACTTATAATAAAACTATTAATGTTTCATTATATAGTTTCCTTCCCTTTTGTGTGTGTGTGTGTGTGTGTGCACAGATGAAATAGAAGCAGAATGTCTGTTGGGAAGCACCATAACTGCCACACACATACACAGAGGTTAGCGAGGCTTTGGCCGGCTCCCTTTGACCTCTGACTTCTGTCTCAGACAGTGACCTGAGGGTGATGTGTGTCTTGATTTGTTCGCCATGGGGGGAAAAAGGAACCAAGATCGATGTGAGGAGGGAAGAGATCACAACAGGCCAAACCTGGTGAGCCAAAACCCACCAAATGAGTCTGGAAACAACACAAACAGCAGGGGGGGAGGAGGAGGAGAGAGGAAAAAAAAAACGAAAGAGAAGGTAGAAGAAAGAGAAAGAAAAATGTGATAGAGATCTGCGGCTGGACCGAGTCTGACACGCAACCAGGAAATAATCAGAATCCACGGCAGGATGTCAGACCTTACTGCAAGGAACGAGCAAATGGCAGGATAAACCTATATTTATGTCGTCTTTCTTTCATCTCGGGAGGAAGACAAACGGGGTAAGAAATTGATCAGATGAGCATCTGTTAGGCTTGGCAACAGTCACAAGTCTGTAGAGACGTTTTTTAAACCCCATTTTTCAGCCTCATCTCCATTACTGTCAATGCTGTACAGGCACTTAAAGGACTGTTCCACAGTAAGAGAAGGAGAACAAAAAAAATGGCTGAATATGCAAATGTGCGTGACTACACCTCACTTTTACACCCTGTTAGTGTTTCCTTGAAGATAAAGGTTTCCATATTCCTGTAGCCACAGTAAGTGCTTGACACAGACGATTTGTGCAGTGAGTTTCTACAGGAGTAATGGAGTAAAAGAGTAAAAAGTTTTACCCTTTGATGATGCCTTGTTATTTAAAAATTTAGGGGCTGTCTATATCTTAGCATGTGCCCTCTAGTAAACCATAATGGAGGTCAAATAAGAATCATAATGGATGTCAAATAAAATCATTTTTTTTCTTTACGGAAAACACGTTCTATGGAACAAGCATTTTTTCCCAAGTTGAAACTATCAACCCAGTTGTTTCCATGTCACCCTGCGTATACATTTTACTATTATTACCAGCATCTTTTTGACCCTATTCACACTGACTTTTTGTCTCTGTATGTTCAGTTCTCCAGTATTGGCCAGTTTTCCCCCTCTATTGGGCGACTTTTGATTTAATTGGGCAGTTTGTGGAATTCTGCGTCCCTTTTTTTGTGCCATTCGGCGGGGGTTTCCGCCGATGAAAATAAACTGTCTCCTCCTCTTAGCCGAGCAGATTGAGATTGACAGAGCGCTGAGTTCAGTCGGCTCAGCTTGACACAAAATGAATGAAAACTGATGTCCATCAAAAACCAAATGTCATTTCAGTTTATTACAACTAAATTGAAATGTTTCCCCTATTCCAATTATTATTCTGTCATATCTGTATGATAAAATACCTTTAACATCTATTCATATAAACTTTTCACTTTATCTAAAAAAACATATCCTATTTTATGGTTTGAGTTAAGGGACTGAAAATGTGTTTCCTTTGATGAGGATTGGACGATTGCACTGGTTTTGTACAGTGAAGGTTTGGCTTTGCAGTATTTTTTATGGGGGGGTTAAAGCCTCTGAAACAGCATTTTACATCATGAGATATCAGCTGTAAGAATATTAGGGAACGATTACTGCCTTTTAAATTATAGAGGACCTTTGTAATCATATTATTGGCCACACAGATGTAATGTCAGATATTACATAATGCATAACATTTCTATATCAGCACCTGTGGATATGTGCCTGTATCTGCGAGCGCGTTAGTATGTCTCTGTGTTTTCCACTTTCCCTCCCTGCCATCCTCTCTGTGTTTCCCACTCAGGCTTTTTTATTCCCTCCTGAGCGGCTCCGTCACCCATGTCGCCGGGGGGACAAGGAGAACGTGGCGTTTTCCCCGGATCAAAAATTTACGAGCAATTAAAAGTTGGCCGACGCCCGGCATCCATCAGCCCTGCGTGCTGCTGCCAGGCTGGGTGAGGGGGACTCGCAGTAAACCACAGGCTATATACTTTTATATCTGTTTTCCCTCCAAAGAGGGAAGGTTATGACAAAATTATGTTTTACTGCCCGCGGTTTCTAGCGCGGTGTAGACATCTTTCATGGAACAGGCTCGTTGGAGGTCAGAGCCCCTGGAAAAGGGAGGCAGAGATGGAGAAATATGCGAGCGTTAAAAAGTGTGTTGTGTTTATGTTGGGTGACACCAGCCTTTCACACAATAGGAATAACACAGTATCTGCTCCTCCGGTCTATCAGTTAGCGAAGGGGAAGACTGACCTAATTACACTGTTGTTTATTACTGCAGAGCTCTGATTTATTTCCCTGTGCTGATGTAATTTCAACACTGATTCTTCCTCTCCAATAAAAGCAGCAGAGCACATTCCTCTAAACATGTGGGTAATGCACACAATTTGAACACACACACACACACACGCACAATGATCCATTGCGACACACCTAATACACAAAAAAACACACAAGCCCTCATACATCAACGCAGTCACTCTTTCACTTTTTCTGGCTCCTCACGACAGGCCCAGACTCATTTGCATCCTTAATTGTGTTGTAATGTACTTTTAATTTGAAAATGGAGGCAATTAATTATTTTGATATGGAACAAAATGCCGCAAATGTAAACATTCTAATAGTTCTCTGTGAACAGAGTATCATTTTTCAAAAGAGGGATTGAATCTTATCTCATTTTTTAATGCCATGCCAGTTTTTTTTTCTCTTTTTTTTAAATACCGTTGCATGCACACCACTCATGCATTTCTCTTGATATTCACTTTGTCTTTGCAGAGAGGGCAGCGTTTCTTTGATCTATTCCTCCGCTGTTATTTTCTATCTAAATCTCCCACAGGATAATTACTGTAGTTTCACCTGTGCTATCAGAAGAGATTAAATGAAATTAAGCCTGTTTGGCCATTCTGCTCCTTCTCCGTACGTCATCCCTCTGGTGCAAGCCGCTAACAGCAGGCTCTCCACTTCTATCTATTTCTGGGTCAGAGAGGCTTCAAGAGGAGATGTGAATCGCAGATTAATTTTTTTCCCTTCCCTCCGCCGACCATGTGATCAATAGGTGTCAGTGTTCAAAGGATACAGTGCAACGCCGGAGGAGAGGAGCGAGAGGAGAGGAGAGAGAGGAGAGGGTGTTCCATTTGTACAAGATGTGGAAAAACTGACACTTTCACTCCTTCAACCTGATAAACTCACCACAGAGAGGAACAGGATGTATGCGTGTTATTTTTTCACTCTTTTCACCCATCTCCATCACCTTTCTCCTTCATTCTCTTTCTCTCTCTCTCTCTCTCTCTCTCTACTCGCTCCCTCTCACACACACACACACACACTCACACAGAATCTCACAAACACTCTGTCGTCTTATATCTCCATCCCCCACCCGACCACCATCACCACCACCACCACCCCGCCTCAGACCCCTATCTCTTTCACTCTCCTATGCCTATAAATTATGAGTGACAAGTCTTTGGACCAATAAAAGCACCACCATATTTCATGCACAGTAAATCTGATTGCAGATTGCTCTGGCGTGTGGCGGCTGACATGTTTATTGTCGCCATGGCGGTGAGAGCTGAGGTGGTGGGAGTATGGGGGGCGGGGGGAGATGGAGGGGTGGTGGCTCTCTGACATCAGAGTTTGTAAAGCTCCCGGTCTATATGGAGGTCAAACAGATGGAAACTCTGGGACGCGGGCAACCCCCTTCCACCCACCAAACAACCCCCCAAATCCCCAAACACACATACACACATAAACGTGCGCACACACACCAGCGCTGACGCACCGAGTGTCTATGAGGAAGCTGTTTTTCCTCTCAGCTTTAACAAAGCCACACGGTTGCTGCTTTCACTGCAACCATCTGCCCCCAATCCACACATGCTCCCCATGAAACTTTTAAAGAGTTCCTACTCCACACTGCCGTCGTTATTTCTCCATTTAAAAGCAAGATTATGAATGATTTGAAAGTGGAAATAATTCACTACCATTAACTCGGGCACTGTAGTTGCTTTTACGTCAGTCCCACATACACATCCTGCTGCAGTAAATATTCACTAGCGCATCAGTGTTTCCTTTTCTCTGATATTTAACTCTATATAGTAAAAAGTGAAAATGAATGGAAACTAATGTTCTCCATAAATATTGCCTGACCTCAGATGGATATAGGCATACCAAAAAAAGCCAAACCATTTATTCTTGAAAATATTTCCACTCGTGTGTGTTTTTATAGAAACTATCAAAGAAACAGGTCTGTAAGGGGTTAATTTATCAATTTCATTTATTAACAATTTTGATTGAAATAAAGTTCAGAAAAAGAACAAACTGAAAAATCATCTGAAAATACTAAACTATTATAAAGTTATTCCTCTGAATTTTTTGAATAATCCAGACATCTGGTTAAAGATCATTTTAAATAATAATAAAACATTCAATAAAAAGGTAATTCACGGCAGTTTCTCTCAACCACAACATGCACAGAGGGGAATTGATAGACAGCCTTAGAACACCCCTTGAATAGCTTCTATTAGTATAAATAAATACCTTTAATTTTGAATGTATAAATAAAATCCCAAATTGTTGTGAACATTTAGGATAGTGAAAGCACTTCTCACAAGCTAATAAAAGGGAATAAGGGTCATTCTAAATGGTAGAAATCTTATACATCTGTATTTTTTACTTCATTCAAATGTTGACTGGTACACTTGTGGTGTTGTATTTCTACAGTGCAGTATTCTTGCTTTAACTGACTTTATTGTGTTTGCTTCATTTAAAATAAATATAACTGTACAATCAGGTACCTGTCCTGATAATCCAGGTTCTTAGTTCAGTAGTGGACCAGCTCTTCACTAAAATCTGAAAACTAAAACAAAAAACTAATCAGATTTGACATTTTTCTGTATTCTTGCTTATTTGTGAATGTATTATGTCATGTGTAACCAATGCTGCTTCTCACCACTCACACTAGCGTTATTGTTCCTTTTTTATCTTTTATTCAAAACAAATTGCCAAAAAAGACCTAAAAATGTGTCGCTTCCTCTGAGCCAGAGAAATGTTCTGGGGAATATCCCACCACAAAGCTTCCATAAACTTTTCTGAATCACTGTTGAAAGTGTAGAAAAAAGTATCCATTCTTTCACATGAATACATCATCTTATCTAATAAATCAAACCACAAACTATCAAATAGCAGACTCGGCATCCAGAATCATATTCTCTCTGTCTCAACCTCACACATGACATGACATCTTTTCTCCTTCATCAGAAACCATATAGAACCTGAACATCCAGCGTTATCTTTAATTTTCTTAAACATGGATCCTCTCATTACAGATATCATATCTAATCTTAAATTTATTGCAACAGCCTCATTGATGGTAAGTGCATTGCATTGCCTAGTCCATCCATCCTTGCCTGTGCAATAAAACATTCTTCATAATTAGCGTGGCCACTGCAGTATGATCAGGGCATTACAAGTCCTCCGCCACAGCCCCTAAATGGACAGATTTCAACAGACGCCCGCTGGTGTGATCGGCATCATTATATTTTAATTAATCCATTCTTCTCACAGCAACACAGTAATTACAATCTATTTTATGACACGGCACGCTGTGAAAGAAGGGATGGAAGGGAGAGAAATACGAAGGGAAGCGGGAGGGAATAATAGCAAGAGTAAGGAGAGGGAGAACGGGCCACGAAACTACAAAGGAGAGTGAGTTAGAGCCAGGATGAAGTAATGAAATTTTAAGGTGAGTGAGACAGAGAGCAGAGGAAAAACATCACAAACGCTATGACTGATTACCGACATGTCATCGCATGGCTGACATTGTAAAAGCATTGTAAAAGCGTTTATACAACGTCTGGAGGAGCAGGGCTCTCTCTCTCTCTCTCTCTCTCTTAGATTCATGCTTCATACATCCAGAGGCAGCAGCTCCATTTGCCTGAGCCCTTCTGTGTATAAATCAGAGCAGGTACGGACACTCAGACCTGCTGTGGGTGTGATAATAACACGGAGGATTGCAATGACACTCCTCCCTGGACAAGATCACCTGTCTTCACTGTCATAAAAGAGACGGCTGCTTTTTGTGGTTGAGGCACTCTACATGAGGAGAAAGTGGAGGCCTGAAGTATCTGTGTGAAAATGTGTCATTTACAGTATGAGAGGAAGTGGATACTGTAAACCCTACCTTGAAAGAGTTAATTTCAGCAGACATTTTGAAATCTTTAATGGTAAAGTGACTTACGTGACTTAATGTGCTGTAGAGGAAACAAAATAGATCTAAATGTGATTTATGTAAGCAGCCACATTGTTTCAGTGTACACACACATACAACATCTTATTTTGCTGGTATTTGGTCATAAGCCAAAGTATTGGGCAAATGCAACTTTCGACAGATGAAAGCACCAGATCATGGAATCACCAAAGTAATCATAATTTATCTAAAGGGAGATGTTTGAATCAAATTTCATGGAAAACCATCTAACAGCTGTTGGGACTTTCACTCAAACTGAATGTGAACCTCATGGTGATTCCAGATGAAATGGAAGATTCATCTGAGCACAGCAGACGACTGTACAAGATTTCATAGCACCAGCACCATTTCTGTACCATTTCTGTAACCCTAAGTAGCCCAATCAGTTAAAACTATTTTTTGTTTTTTTTCCTCATGACTGTAGCTACAGGAATATTACAAAATATTTCCTGCCCTCAGAAGCGACATTGCGTGTATAGCCATAGCAACAAGCAAAGGCAGGTATAGGCCAGGCATGGTGGCTCAATTATCTCCTACAGAAAAGGACTATGGCTACATAAATTGATTAACTGACACGGTTCATTCTCATGTGTGGCAGAATGCTGATAGCCCCACATGGTTAAACGTAATCCCACTAATACCACATGTTTGTGTTCAAAACCATTGGGTGTCAGTATGGATGTATTGAACTGCATCTGTGAGCAGTATACGCAGAAACGGATGCTGATAAAGTGTATGTTGACCCTTTGTAAAAAACAGCACAATACCTATGGTGAACATGGTATCCTGCCGCGTTGATGTTCCACCCCGGCTCTTTGGGGTCGGGGATCTTCGCTGTCTTGGCAATCAGATGCTGAACATCCCTCCACGTCAGCTCGGGACTGGGGCAAGACACATGAAACAGAATATCATCAAATGCATCCTTCCTTCGGCCCGTGTTCTACATCCGCTAAAACCACAGAGGAGCCACTTTGACTGCGTGTGAGAAGAAACCTGCAGGGAACACCACATGTACTCTGTAAGAAGCTGCAGGACTGTTTTATAGGGCTTACTACACATTCTATCATGTAAAACATATACTGTATTAATGCTATGGTTTATTGATACATAAACTGCTGCAATGAGACACTGGTGTACCTTTTACTGCAGGTCCTCTATACATAAAAGAACCTATTTAAGTCAAGCTTACAGTTTTAATAATAGTGTCACTAAAAACTGTGAATCCAACAAAGAATATTTGAGACTTTAACAAAAGAGCCTAGAGAGTTGAATGTAGAAAAAGTCTTCTTTTTAATCCCAGGCAGGGGAATTCTAATAGAGCGGACTCAAGTGTCATGTCAAGCAATATACTAATGGAATCCAATTAAGACCTTTAAACTGCACCGAGAGCTGGAGGATATTAGCTCAGTTTTCTATAACAAAAGACCAAAGGGTCGTCAACGAGGGCTTTTTCAGGATATAAAAAGCATAAAGGAAATTGGGTTTTTCTGCTTTATCCACTCATTATTGTTCCCTAAGAAAACGGCTTGAATGGAGTAAAAGAAAAGCGCTTGGCCACCCATTCTGGACATTTTTTTTTCCTCTGAAGAGAAATTCCTCCACATCTGTATGGGGACAGTTGTTTCTACTGCACTGAAGAACACAGCTAAGGTAATTACAGGTGTGCAACACAGACGTTAATTCACCAAATCATTAGTGACAAATCTATCTCTGTCTGCACAAAGGTGTGAAGAGAAGCCCTTTAAAAAAATCAAAATCACAAGTAGCCATTATTGTTCATCTCAGGCACAGTTATAAACAGATGTATTCCATTCAAATATAAAAAAAAGAAGCAGAACAAAAGGAAGGAGAGAAGCTTTCATTAGCAGCATAAAACAAAACCCCGGCATGCAGCGAGAGCAGGCAGCTAAAACAACATGATACAAATAATACCAGTAACACTAATAATAGACGGATAGAGTGAAACAAAACACAACGCACAAACAATTATTTTAAGCTTTGATTTCAAAGGGCTTGTGTGTGCATGTGTGTGTGTGTGTGTGTGTGCTGGTGTAGGGGGGAATAGGCTTTGTACTTTTGAACTGTTGCTGCTCACTGCATGTGTCTATGTGTAAGAGTGTGTGCTCTGTATTATATATTAACAGCAGCAGCAGCAGCAGTGTGATTCTGTTGTGTGCAGCCCCCCCCCTCTATCATCAGCAGCACCACCACCATCACCCCTCTGGTGGAATCAGAGAAAGCCCCGCGGCCCCGGCTGGTTTGCATAAAGCAAACAAAATTAAATTTGCTTTGCTAAATCAAAGCATGTATGGTATTCCAAGCCGCTCTCTCTGGGACAAATTACTTCAAACGGCCTCCTTTGTATCATAACAGAATAAAAAAAAAAAAAAAAAAAAAATCAGCCCAATCAGCGGCTCTCCAAAACCCTCGACTCGGGAATTAATTATTGAACCGAGGGCTTTTCTCTCTCCTAGCAGTCCGCGACACAGATCTATTTATTTTGGAAAAGTCGTTTTGCTCTTAAAAACACACTGCTGGCTGGGAACCCAGTTTACTGCTATCTCTATCTCAGTCCTCTTTGCCACACAGCCCCTGAAGGGACATGTGAATAGGTTTAGGCCACGGAATTAATCTGAAAACCCCACGACCAGCATCTACCACATAGTGCTGGTTAAACAGAAGTATTGCTTTTGCTGTAATGGACTTAAGATGAACTGAGCTGTTAACTTGAGAGGTTTCTTCCACATAGATAGCACTTTTTTTTCCTTTTGCACTAGCTCTTTGTATCAGTGCCAGAGCATGTGTTTTCTCCTCCTGTTGGTTTTGTTGAAAAAAAAAGCCAACAAAAAACAAAACACAAAGCCTGTATTAACATGCAACACAGACTTCATGGTATAAGCTACAGCAGTCAATAATTATTCAATAATCCCCCTTATTATTTTCACCATCCTACATGTGAATGGTTTTTTGTAATATACACACATTTTCAGTACTTTAAGAATGTTAAATCTTGGTTGGAATCAACCTGTCCACACACAGTTATCCATCCTAAATGCCATTGTATTTCTCTGGTAATCAACATACAATTTTTGAAGCTTTCATCAGGTAATTGATTTTTTTTTTAAAAATCAGTATTTGCCGTTAGTATATTTAGAACATAGCACAAGAAGTAACATGATTCATAGTGATATATGATATTTTTCTATATTAGACTCCAAAAGGATGATACACTGTAAAACTTTGCTGTAAAATCTGCAGTTATTTATTACAATACTGTCAATACAACTGAAGTTATTTGTATTTTTTTATTTCACAGTAAAGACAGAATACTATAAAAACAAATACAGTACTTCTACTGTAAAAAAACAACTACAGTAACATTTTGGATATTTGCGGTCAGTTACCGTAAATTTTAAGGTAAAGGTTTGACAGTAACTTTGCAACATTAAAGGTTCCATTTTGTACAGTTTTCCTGGGTTTTATTTTATATTTTGATCAAAATGTATTAGATTTAAGTGCACAAAAAATTAACTCAATGCAGATGAATGGAAGTGTGTATGGTTGTGACGTCACAACTTAACAGAAGTCTAGACGGGTTGTTTTAGGGCCCAGTTCCTGAATACGGAATGTGTCTATTTCTCTATGAAATGAACATTTTGAGACGTAGAATCTCCTTTTGGAAATCTACCTGGCCATGGGGCAGCAAAATTTTACACTGCAAAATTTAACATGAATAGGAATTGTATAATGAGCGGATAATAAATACATAAATAAAAAGTAGATCGATTTTGAAACATGGGGCAGTATTTATGTAGCACTCAGACCTTATAAAGCAATTAAAAAGCAATTCAAAAAATGGCACCTTCAAAGAGTTGTACTATTAACTTCTGTCTGTAAACCGAGCCTCTTTTATGGGGCAGGTACTCAGGTGAAGAAGATTTTACATAAAAGTGGATCGTGCAATAACCTTTCAATGTTTGACTCTCCATTCTCTCAAAGGTCAGCACCACAGAAGACAGCTTGCCCTGTGTCAATGGAGCGATTTCAACATAAAACTATGTGGAATTTTTGTGTATATTTTACTCCTGATTTCCCCAAACCTGTTGCATTTGTTGTTTTAAAGGGGCCTTTGCCATTTTATAATCCAGTGTAATATTTTAATGTATGTGGTCTACATTTACAAATCTGTATGCTGTAGCAGCAATGCAGTCTGCCTTCTTGCACAATGTTCTTTAATGAATATCTGGGAGAATAAAAAAGGTTTGCAGACATCATGGTTACAAACAACAGCAAAAAAAAAAAAGAAAAGCATGTTGCCCACCACACGTGGTCATGACAAGCATGTGACTCCTGAGAGAGTGCAGGGGCAGAGAGCAACAATATATATGAGCCTCCCCCAGACCCTTGCAGCCTTCATCCCCGCGCCAAGGCTCACAAAGCAGCACAGCAGCCGTCACAGTGAGCACACAACTGTTTACAAATCCCCAGTTAATAGGATCAGGCCTCATTGACTGGGCCGCTTCGATGTGTCTGATGTAATCTATTAGCTGTATGATAGTCAGTGTCTCAGTCCAATCGATAACCCTGGGCCTCCATATTGCTCCACTGTGGACTGTTACTCCTCTTTAGTGCTGCTTAGAATGCAGGCTTAGTGAGAGTGTGTGTGCATGTGTGTGTGTGTGTGTGTGCTGAGGCTCGTGTCCATCAGCTTGTCCTTGTGTGTCAGATTCTTTACTCTGTGAGTTTCACTGAATACATGCAATAAGTGTATTTCTGCATATAACACTGTGTGGGTATAATACTGCATTAGTGTATTATGAACTACTACAGTTTGTATTCGAGAGATGCTAAACATTAGACATACAGTCCATAGCTGATACTTTGCCAGATGTCACTATTACACTATTACGTGTGAATACATATGGGGGTTACCTGTGTGTGTTGTGTAATTACAGTATGTTGACATTTGTGATATCCACGCACCTATAGACAAGTGTATTACTGTATAATGGTGCATATGTGTGTATTTATGAGGCTTTACAGTAGATGGCATGTCTGTGCGTGCGCGTTTGTGCATGTGCGCGCCGTGTTTGTGTGTCTCAGAGTGTGTCTGTAGCTGGTGTAACTGGGTTTCCAATTAAGTTGAACCACAGGCCGGATCAATGCTAGTCCTCTGTGTGCAGGAATGAGCAGCCCTGGGCCCTCAGAGCATGCCCACGAATAATTTATCACTCACACTGGGCCCAGGCGAAGAAGAGGAGGAGGAGGAGGAGGAGGAGGAGACAGGGAGCGCAAGGACAAAGTGTCCAGCCCAGGGGAGAGAACGCCAAAGATGGGCAATCGAGGGGACAGAAAGATGGAGGGGTGAAGAAAGAGAGCGAGAAAGAGAGAGAGAGAGAGAGAGGGAGAGAGAGAGAGAGAGAGAGAGAGAGAGAGAGAGAGGGACCGGGACCCGGAGGAAAACACTGTCAGCTCCAAATCATTTAGAAGCATCACACTCAACACAGTTTCTAGTAAACAACCATCAAAAATTGAATTCTGTAGGGAGCTCAAGCCACATAATGCTTCTCTTTTAACCACAATAGATTGTATGTCTGCAAATGCTGCAAGCAGTACAGACAGATGGACTAACAGAAGTAGAGAATAGTGTATCGTTTATCCAAAAATTGCCTTTTGCAAATTAAGTAGCAGCCACTCTCTATCAACTAATTCTCGGGTCGGCTTTGGCTCGCAGGCCCTTCATTTATTTGGATGAGATCAGTCTTGGTAACAGAGTGGCGTTGCCAGCGCTGAGGTGTCCACTGTTAAGGAAAGATAAAAAGACTGCCACAGGGATCATTTTCCAGAGTATTAGTCGCTGTGTACACTTTAGTATCTAAGCAGCCTTCAAACTCATGAAACCTTTACAAAAAATGGACTTGTTTAGGATTATTATTATGATGTTAAAATGGTGACATATAGCATTACTCCTTGTCTTGTTTAGCATTTTAATGTTTTATAACCTCAATACTGTATATAAAACCTCAATACATATAAAACTTTTGGCTAGTTTGTGGCTTGAAAAGTTAAAAATGGTAAGGTCCCATATTTGATGCTTTTTATGGGTTTTAAATGAATTTGTGATATACCTAATGTGATATACAAAGCATGTGGTTTTAAGAAACTATAGTTCCTTTCTAGAAACACCTGGAACAGGTGGTATTATGTCTGTCTCATTACCATTAATGAGCCTCTCTTCCTTTTGGCTGATTTTAATGGTGGTGGGCAGTGACATCACAACTCCATATTTGTGTCCTGGAGGTCATATTAAGGCACAGTTTCTGAGTAGAGGCTGTGTGCATTTCTCTGTGGATTAGGAGAAACATGCACGATTTATATCATTTACACCTTATTATAATAAAAAAGTAAGTAAAATCTCATTTTCATGCTATTGGACCATTAAAAACAGTATTAGTTTTAATATCCATCAGAGATAATTGCAGACAGAATCAAGGCTTTTGCGTTCACCCCAGTTCTTGTTTGAGTGAAGCTCAGTGTGTCTAGTTTTCTTGTTTTTTTTTTGTTCTTTTAACAGTAACTGAATGAGATATCACTAACAGTCAGCCTTGTTAGTCAGCGGAGTATAATGTGTTGCTACAAGACAAGCAGCAGTTTAAACCCCAGTGTCTCATACCAGGCAGCACATCTTCTGCTTGGACACTTTGCATTAGGATCTTCTGCATAGCCACATCACAGCCTTAGTTGAAAGGCAGAGAAACACATGTGAGCGTACATTTAAAAAAAAGTAGCCGGCATCCAGACACATATAGAGACAAACATGAAAAGCAAACAGACACACACACACACACACACACAAACACACACACACATGCACACACACAGGCACACATACTGTACAGACAAACACAGTTCTCATGTTCATACAAAGAACACAGAATGACCACTGGTGCACACACACACACACACACACACACATACACACATTCACATTTAGTGTCCCCACCCTGTGGAGTGTCAGAGTCAAATGTTCCCTCCATCGCTGTCCTCAGTTCGTCTCTATTAATCTCACAGTAGCGAGGCGTGGACTGGTAAGACGCTCCACATCGCTCTGTAATCTTCTCTTAATGTGCTGCACTCTAAGCCTAAGTGAACCCATTTGGAGTGACTGTGAGCAGACTGAGATTCCTCCCATGTTATCTGAACAAGTGTTACTAATGGGTTTATCAATTAGGCCAAGTCCAATAACTGCATGCCTGCAATCTTCTTTAAATACACTCCACCAGCATAGCCTTGATTTCCGTCGTTAATGAGCATGTGTACATGAACACACGCTTGTGTGTCCATGATTGATATTGAATGTATATGTATTTCATTGTTTCACTCAGTTGTGAACTTGTACTGCATGTTTACTTGAATATAAAACACACATATATATATACATGAACATGAGTGAATATATGTCAATATATACAGTACATTTTGTTTGGGCATACAACAGAACTTCACATCCTCATAGAGTGAGAAGATAAATACAGAAACGGCTGATAATGATGTAGAAATGAAACAAACAGCTTGAATGGCTTTTAAAGCCCACATTATACAGGGTGTAGATTAGCCAACGTGGAAAGGCATGCTCAAAAATGCCAGAGTGTTTCACAGGTATGTGTTTGCGAATGCCACTAACCTTCAATTATCAACACATCTTCATGGAGGATATGTATGTGTTTGGCATAGTGGTTGACTTAAAGGGATAGTTTTCATTTTAGTGAAGTGGGATTGTATCTCATCCTTATCTATAGTCAGTATATTACCTGCAGTAGATTTGGGTCTGCATGCTTCCAGTCTGGAGAAGCGGGCAGACGTGTTATTACGGAAGCTAAGCAATGCACCTCTGTGGACAGAGGTAGCATCAGAATTGAGTTCAGCCGCATAAAAATGAATAGCAGTATGAGAGTATGCTATATTTAGAATATTTCACCAATTCCGTGGCAGAACAGCACTTTCTGACCCAAACAGCTTTTACAGTGTGCTGCTGCTATTCTACGCTTGAACCATCCCTTTAAGACCAATTAGTGCGAGTGGAGTCGTTTCCTGATCTATTTTCACCAAAGTGAATATCATCTGATTACTCCTTAACTCCCCACAGAGAATTAGTATAGAGGAGGATGAATTATTGGAGAAAGGATGCACTTAGGCATGCTGATGACACACTATATGACCTTCAGGAATTTCTAACCTCTGAGCTGATGTGACCATATAGATGATTTAAGAGAAAGATTTACATTTACATGTAAAACATCACTTATACAATTTCCAAATAAACCACTTTTCTATAAGTATTATGCCATAATATTTATTTAAATAATTAACAAGGAATATAATGTAATACATTATAGCCAACGATCAGTCCTTTTACTTTGGATGTTTCAAGTGGCCCATTATCACTTTAGTGTGAGTTAGTGTGTAGCCAGAGTAGATGGTTCCTGTTTCTCCTCTTGCTAAATGGCTGAATTGACCAACCGGTTAAAACATGTTAAAAGGTGATATAGTTCTGCTACCACTGTGAGGTTGAGAGAAAGAACTTGCCCAGGATGGTTCACCTGGTCATAGGAGACGGTGACACGGGTTTAGGTGGAAACAATCAGCCCAAATCCAAACAGAGAGCAGGATTATGGGCGAGGACATGTGCATGTGTACAAATCCCAGTGGAACCAAACGTTTGGCTCTTTAAAATGGATGGAACGACTGATGAATGGATGAGGAGAAACAACGCTAAAGTGACAGAGAGGCTGACACAGTGATAAATTGAACAGACAAAACATTCAGAGACGGAAAGACCGACAAACCGGATGAGTGAAGATTGTTTTTTACCCTGATAGTTTGTTGGACAGGCGTCAAGACAGGTGGATGGAGACAGATGGAAACTCGGACAGGCCAACATAATGTCAGAGAGACAAATACACAGTGACACTCCGACACTCTCTGGGCCTTACAATAGTGAAAGAGATGGACCTTTTTGTATAAGAATTGTATGTGGTACTCCCAGCAGAAAAACAGTTGGTAGCCAACAATGTATAGTTCCATAACATTTAGTAATGCAAGACGCAGTTTACCTCAGCTTATAAGGCATATTTCCCAAATCAGCTCTGTTTTTTTATAGATGGAATAGAAACTGGAGATACAATCGGTGTATAAAATATACCATCATATATACTGTCCGTTGATGTTAATATTATATTATATAATGGTGAGGGCAAGGAAGTACAAACGAGCTATGAAGCAGTAAAACAGCATTCCTCAGTTTTCTTGATGTTTGAAGCATTGGACAGTTCTTCTGTACCCCTAGACCTTAGCTAGAGCAAAAAAGACATGAAAGTAGTTGCACGCTAGGGGATCTTTATGGTCTGGGGGTATACTTCTTAATGATTTATTAAATGAAGGCATGTTCACTACATGTGTGTTTTGTATATTAATATCATATAACATTCATAGCAATGTTCTTGCCACAGTGTGGTAGTGCACTATCAAAGGGTTATCATGTTGTTCATAAAAAAATAGAGGATCCCCAATTAAATCATGCCTGGTCATAGGTTATAGAGACTGCAATGTATAAGGCAGGTTGTTTTTTTTCTGATAAATGGAAATTAAAAAAAAAAAAAAAAAACGCCAGGCTTGACTCTTAGAGCGTGTGTGAAATGTCGGGGAGAACGAGCGAGACACAGAATGAGCAAGTGTGAGAAACAGAGAAAGAGAGAGCGAGACACCCAGAAAGATATACAGACAGAGCGAGAGAATCCAGCTCCATAAAGACGTGAGCAGAATGCTGCCGACGTGAGTGAGAGAGGTGATATATAGTTTAGTCAGCAGCGGCGGGTCACGACAAAGCCTTTAACAGTAATGTCCTGGGTGTCGACTCGCCCAGGGGACCTGCGCTCCATTTTACAGCCAAGCGACTGAGACTGAGACGCTGTGGCATGACAGCTGGAGCAGTAAAGCCGGCCTCTAGTACCATCCATAACATGAAGGAGGCGTAGACGCCGCTCATACCACCACAAAACACCAAGCCCGAGGCCACACCGACAGCTGGCGAGTTAAGAGGGATGAAGGAAAAGGGGGCTCGGGAGATGGTAGGAAGTAGCAGATGAGACAAAGGAGGGAGAGAAAGAAAAGAACCAGGAGATATATTTGCAGATTTAGACAGACAGAAAGACAGGGGGATGGAGGAAGAGATGATCTACATCAAAGAGGGAACAAAACACAAATAGAGAGTGGGAACGGTGGAGAGACAAGGCAATAAAAAGCTCAATTGTTTCAATGTGGAAATTGATTGAACAAGACATTTATCTTCAGCAATTCCTATAATTGACCAATTGCTGAAGCAAATTATCAACCAAAAATGGAAATCATTGGCTCTCTCTCTGGGTTTTGCATTGTTACATGAACAAAAAAGGAAAACTGAAACCTTTAATTATGATTATATGTAATACCAGTATGTTTTATTGCCATGTTTCTAATGTAGTTGACACACAGACAAACCAAAAAGTGTCGAGAGAGATGTTCTTTAATGATTTGTGTGGCCACTGTAGTTGATTCTGTGATTAGTTGGTTGCAATCTCCAACCTGACCACTAGATGCTGCTGAAAACTATGCACTGTGCCTTTAATTTACTAATGTAACCCATAACATACAACCCCCACAAAATGTCTTTGTTCACAATCGGAATTGTGAAAAAAAAAGTCCAGTACAAGGAAGCGTCATACTAATATATGTCCAGTAAAAGCTTGGTACATTTCTTGTTATGGGGTAATTGGTTTGTAGTCGACTGGGCGGATAGATACTCACTTAGCCTCTAAAACCAGAGCCAGTATCCCTGCAGCGATCGGAGCAGCGCTGGATGTTCCTCGAAAGTGTGTGACACAGCCTTCGCCCATGTTGGTCACAGTGACCTGAGGGGTGACAAACCCAACACGTTACAACATATACGGGACATATGGAAATATCATGTCAGTACATAGAGAAAATAAATTAGTTGCTTGCAAGCTGTGAGCTAGTTCATTCTTTTTGGTTTTAAATCTTCTGGAATGGATTCTTGTGGGCGTTTTTTTGAAAAATAATGTAACTTTGCAAAAAAAATCAAGCTGCTTTATCATCAGCAGTTTCTAAAAACAACCCAAAAAAAGCATCCTTCACTATTTTACACTTAACATAATTAAACAACCGGTCTGGTCTGACTACTTCCTAATGCGTGCCTGGAAAAGGTCAAGCAACCCAGCAGGCGAAGGTGGGATCACACTGGTGAAGCTGATCTTTGTGTTTCTGCAGCCCCGGAGTTAGCAGTGCGTCTCTTCCTGGCTCCACTGTTACCTCCGCCATCAACACCTCTGCTGCTTTCTCTCTCTTTCTCAGCCACTACAGCCACACTTTACCTCCAATTAACACTCGTTTGCTTCTATGTGAGTGTGTGTGTGTGTGTGTGTGTGTGTGTGCGCGTGCCCAGCAGTCACCTAAGTCATTTGGCAGGCCTCTATAAATATCACACCAGTGGCTGCTCTTTAACAGGCTTCTCACAGCTAACAGGAGCCAAAGAGCAGGACTGCTGGCACACACACACACACACACACACACACACACACACACATGCACACACACTCATTAATGATAAACACTGTCGTTAGATGTGTTAGGCGGTACACACTCACTAACCAGGGGTAGTGAGCCTCCCACGCTCGTCCCTGTCAGAGTGACAGCCATCACCCCGGGGCAGGGCTCGCCAAAGAACGCAGGCTTCCCCGTCTGACTGACGGCACCGATGGCGATGTTGTAGATGGAGTTAACGTAGCCGTCCGCGCCGCAGTGGTCATCGTTCATCCCGCCGTTACCTGACGCCCACACAAAGATGCTGCCCTTCCCACCGCGACCCTGAAAACGGAAACACAGGGACATCAGGTTGGAAGAAGACAGTAAAGTGGATTTTATGAAGAATGTTTCCATCTAACAGAACGTCTCGAATCTGACCTGCTATAGAAAAGAATGACAAACATCAGGAATCAAAAGTAATTGAGACTAAAAATGTAATTTCTTCGGACCCTATCGTACATGTTGCCTGAGCTTGAATTGAAATGGTGAAATACATAATTAGATATATGTGTGGTTTACAGTACGTTACATATCTTAATAAAATAGAGACTTACATCTCTGAATTAAATGGCTGTGGATAGAGGATGATACTCTATATTACTCTATATTATATAATCTAAATACTCTAAACAAGTAAATACTAATACTTGTTTTAAGGCACAATTTTTGAATGTGGGCTGTGTGCATTTCTCTGTGGATTGATTATTTCGAATCATGGGACAGTATTTATATAACACATAAACCAGGTAATCAATAAGCTATTAAAATTGCTGTCTAAGATATGGAACCTTGACATGTTTCAGTTTGAACAAAACAATTGTGGGAGAACTACTATCTTCTGCATTCTCATACGGTTTGAGTATGATAAACAAAACAAGCAACAAGCAATAAGGAATAAATACAGAAGTCGTAATCAATAACTTAATAAATTTCCATGATCAGAGGGTATCTCAAGACACTAGAATAACTTACAGTATGCAACTGCCATTCAGGCCCATTTAGACACACGTGAGATACCTAATTGTGTGTTAATATGAACCATTTTTCAATTAACTTGTTTTACCTACAAGATCTGAGGATCCATTCTAGAAACTTGGGAATTAAAAACTGCTTTTTTTGAAAAAACAAGTAAATTGACCATGAGTTGAGAATATAATATAGTTGAGGTGCTAAATGTTCTCTACTGTGTACAAGCAATTTTATTCTGTTATTTTACCTGTCGGCCTAATGTTCTCAGTTCTTTGAATGCAGCGGAAATGTTTGGTTTTAGATTTAGTTCCTGCAGAAAAATGGGGACTAATGGACCATTTATCAAGGATGTACATTTTGTAAGCTATTTGAAAAATAAAGAGATGGATATGAATCTGTCTTCATAATCTCAGCTCCTCTGATGGCGAGAAGGACTCTCTTTCCATCTGGCGTAAACCCGGAGATGAAAGCCGTGCCTTGTGAGCTCCGAACCGCAGCGCCCGCTCCGTCAGCCTGTGCGGCCCGTCCATCTCGGCCCCGTTGTCCCGCGGGCCCCAACAGCAGACGTAGATGTCGATGAGGCGGGTGTTGAAGGTCAGAGCCGTGGCCTCCATGGCATCGGTGACAGAAGAGCCGTTCAACAAGCGGATACCTGGATGGATTGAAAAGGTCACAGGGAGGTTCAGAGGGAGGCTTTCGGAAAAAAGGGTACACTCCGGAATGATGTTTTTTATTCTGATCTGTAAAGGCTATTTAGATGTTATACATACAGTACAGAAGGTTGCATTGTAAATCACAGGTATATTAAAGCAGGCCATGTCAGCCTCTGTTCCTGGTTTCTTGTTGTGTGTATCTCATGTGTCTGTGTGTTGTTTCTGCCTATCTTATCTGTATCTGTCTCCTCTTGTTTCCTCACTGTGTGAATTCCTTCACTATCTTGACTCTTTGCTCACTCTTGCTATATTTTTCAATTCTCTGCACTTTCTCCACAGTGGATAGCTGGAATTAATCCAGGTTGATTAATTTAGTTCATTTTTTTGTGAAAAGCGATATTGATAATATGAGACACATTGAAATGACAATGATTGCTTTTACCTGTCCACAGTCCATTTGATGCTTTACTTCAATAGTTGCAATAACTTGATATTTTATATCATCTTGCCTGTCCACTAGTAAAGAATTAGCTGCTTTTACCAAGCAACCAACGCTATAGTTGGGGCAATAGAAATTTAGCTATAAGATCCAAAAGAAAGACACGACACTCTACTAGTACTGCGGACTGTTTTTGTCTGATTCTCTCCAAATGGAGTCTGAAGAAGCAGCATGTGTGAAAAAAGGTGCTTGAGGCTTTCTTTAAAAAAAAAAAAAGATGAACAAAAAATAATTAAACAAATAAAAATACAGGCACAGACAGGGACAGACTATTTGATTACAGAGTCAAGTGTTTCTCCACCCTATCCGTATGCCTCTATACGGCCAGCAATAACAACGTCATTAAGACTACTTCACTTAACTATCTTAGCTCAAACCTAGCACTGCAGACACCCTGCTGCAAAATAAAAAAAAAAATCGATAAATAAATAAATATCGCTTT